>JAVIAB010000049.1:14885623-15195623 GCA_032433765.1 Megaustenia siamemsis | reverse complement strand
CAATATTGGACAGACAAATCCATCCGCAGAACGAACAAGATGTATACGTGGTGCCTAGTCTCAATATCTCAGTAAATAAAGTAAAGAGCCCCCGTCACGCCAAGTGGCGTATACGGAATATGGTGTTAGTGACCATACATTTTACAGACCTTCAGCACATGATTTTTGGGGTAATGTGGTCGGTATAACGCCCGTGCCGCTTTACTTTCCCAGAAAAAAATCCGGTACCAATGTAAGGCTAGATGAACCCGGAAGCCGTCGGTTTGGATTGAACCCTACCTCTTGTCCTTTGTAGTACAGTTCACTAACCACTGAGCTATCGTGGCTCCCTCAATATCTCAGTGCCTGAGTTTTTCATTCACAAGATGACCAAACTATAGAATGTTGACTACTGAGATCGCCCACGGAAAGGGAGAAAGTTGAAGAAACTCCTCGTTATTTCTCTTTAATTTAGATGGCCTTGACTCGAATGAATATGATTTGTTTAACGAAATTTCTTTATTGACGCAGGATGTGACGTCAGGGGGAAAAATAGTGGAGTGGAATAAAAAAATGCCACACTTTGTTCAAAATGGGGTGACATTTTAAAATTCTTTTCGGAAAAAAAAAAAAAAATTCCATATGCAGAATTCCAGAAGCCCACTGAACTGTCCCTGTGTCTTCCTGGAAGTAATGCTTCAGTTATGTGAGTGTTCTCTTCCTGAAAGTAATGCTTCAGTTAAGTGAGTGTTCTCTTCCTGAAAGTAATGCTTGAGTTAAGAGTGTTCTCTTCCTGGAAGTAATGTTTCAGTTAAGAGTGTTCTCTTCCTGGAAGTAATGTTTCAGTTAAGAGTGTTCTCTTCCAGGAAGTAATGTTTCAGTTAAAAGTGTTCTCTTCATGGAAGCAATGTTTCAGTTAAAAGTGATCTCTTCCTGGAAGTAATGTTTCAGTTAAAAGTGATCTCTTCCTGGAAGTAATGCTTCAGTTAAGTGAGTATTCTTTTCCTGGAAGTAATGCTTCAGTTAAGTGAGTATTCTCTTCCTGGAAGTAATGCTTCAGTTAAGAGAGTATTCTCTTCCTGGAAGTAATGCTTCAGTTAAGAGAGTATTCTCTTCAATTAACATGATATGCACATCCCAAAAGTCCAACATGAGTTTGATTGTTTGCGCTTGTCTAAAGACTAATGACTAAGTATTCTAGAGTATTCGTAAACTATAGAATTCCTCGTCATCATCCGCCCTTAAAAGGACGTTAAGTGGGTGTGTTTCTGCGTTGTGTTGTGGTTTGCAGTATAACTGCGATATTTGCGCCTTTCGGCCCAAAACATCCGACTTCAGCACGACATTTTTGAGTACCGGGTTGTCTTCCCTCTTCAATCCCTACTCGCTTGGCCAGACTATACAGGTTAGTCTGTTACTAGAGGCACCCAGGAGAGGTGGAACTGGATGGTTCTGGTTCACCGATCCTGGCGCAAGCCATCAGCTGTGGGTCGCTGACAACTTCCAGCTCTGGTGCTGGGAGACACGCCTTCACGTTCCAACATGAGTTTAGGAACTGCTCGAGTCATGCTTGCCATCTTGGCAAACTTTAATATGACCTGTCAAAATGTGCCACAAAATTGTGATGTAGAGAAGGCTTGTTGAGAAAATATACCCTTCAGAAAAAATTATATATTATATGGATGTGAACCATGGACAATAGGACAACAGACAAGAAAATCAGTATAATCAGTATGGAGTATGTAGAAATGTGGTTTTACAGAAGAATGTTGAGAATACCGTGGACAGCTAAGAAGAGTAACGAAAATGTTCTGAAAGAGGCCAAAGCAAAAGAGAATTAATATCAAATATTAGGAAGAAACAATCATCATTTTTGGCCATGTAATGAGGAGAGAACAACTGGAATATATTGTAACAACTGAGAAAATTGAGGGACGAAGAAATAGAGGGAAGCAAAGAGAGTAAAGATACCAGACAGCTTAAGAGAATGGCTTGGCAGAAGGTCAACAACAGAAATGATAAATAACTGTCGAGATCGAAAATTGTGGAGAGACATGATCACCTACGCCAGCAGGCCCGGTACTTGATGATGATATTATAAATAGAATGAGCATTTAAATTATTTAACACATGCCTGAAACTATATAACTGAATGGCAAACTAACATAAAGTATATTTCATAAGTGACGTCCGGTCAATATGGCGGATAAGCGGAAGGAACAGTTGGGGCTATGTCTGAAAAATGTTCCTTGTTGCAGCTTCCTCATATTCCAATTCCAGCTTGCGGCCGGAGCTACTGAGTTTAGTGTTCTGTGCATACCATGAGCTGTGTTTTTCATCCGGATCGTATTTCGATATTCCGATTGCTTACGATGAATGGTGATATCGTATGACAAAGGACAGTTCCGCTGCGTTCACTTTTGGTGCGACCACGTCTTATGCATTTTGTGTAGCACCTATGATGGGGACTGCATCTGCCCTTCTTTGTTTGGATCCATCGATGAGATGAGATGTTAATTCGGATGACTCCACTGGCACGGACGGTTGAGCAATTATGGATTTTAATTCGTCTGCAGTGATACTGGAGCCTTCAACTAACCATAACTATATATATATTTCAAGGCAGTTTCTCTTACGTTTAAACTGGTCCCGGAAATTGTAGAACCAATTTTGTATTGTTATCAAATTTATTCTCCTTGTGCTAGGATCTTATAGCAGATAAAACACGTTTTTTTTAAACTAATGGAGAATTCACCAACGGATACCATGAACACATAGTCATACCTCAATTTTGTTGCACCCATATCTTGCTTCTCTTCTGTTAGCTCACACAGGGGTTTCAGTTGTTTTATTTTCGACAGATGTCATATAAAACTTACAGGGGCTTATTTGTTTTTAGACAAAAATGTCATATAAATCTTACAGGGGCTTATTTGTTTTTAGACAAAAATGTCATATAAATCTTACAGGGGCTTATTTGTTTTTAGACAAAAATGTCATATAAATCTTACAAGGGGCTTCAGTTGTTTTTATACAGACAATGTCATAGAAATCTTACAGGGGCTTCAGCTGTTTTAAGATAGATGATGTCACATAAATTATGAAGGGGCTTCGGTTGTTTTTAGACAGATGTCACAGAAATCTTACAGGGGCTTCAGTTGTTTTTAAACAGATGTCACAGAAATCTTACAGGGGCTTCAGTTGTTTTTTAGACAGTTGTCACAGAAATTATAAAGGGGCTTCAGTTGTTTTAGACAAATGTCACAGAAATCTTACAGGGGCTTCAGTTGTTTTTAGACAGATGTCACAGAAATTATAAAGGGGCTTCAGTTTGTTTTTAGACAAATGTCACAGAAATCTTACAGGGGCTTCGGTTGTTTTTAGACAGATGTCACAGAAATCTTACAGGGGCTTCAGTTGTTTTTAGACAGATGTCACAGAAACCTTACAGGGATTTCGGTTGTTTTTATACAGTGTTACAGAAATCTTACAGGGGCTTCAGTTGTTTTTATACAGACAATGTCATAGAAATCTTACAGGGGCTTCAGTTGTTTTTTTTATACAGACCATGTCATAGAAATTATAAAGGGGCTTCGGTTGTTTTTAGACAGATGTCACAGAAATCTTACAGGGGCTTCAGTTGTTTTTAGACAGATGTCACAGAAACCTTACAGGGATTTCGGTTGTTTTTATACAGTGTTACAGAAATCTTACAGGGGCTTCGGTTGTTTTTATACAGTGTTACAGAAATCTTACAGGGGCTTCGGTTGTTTTTATACAGTGTTACAGAAACCTTACAGGGATTTCGGTTGTTTTTATACAGTGTTACAGAAATCTTACAGGGGCTTCGGTTGTTTTATACAGACAATGTCACAGAAATCTTACAGGGGCTTCAGTTGTTTTTAGACAGATGTCACAGAAATCTTACAGGGGCTTCAGTTGTTTTTAGACAGATGTCACAGAAATCTTACAGGGGCTTCAGTTGTTTTTAGACAGATGTCACAGAAATCTTACAGGGGCTTCAGTTGTTTTTAGACAGCCAATGTCATAGAAATCCTACAGGGGCTTCGGTTGTTTTTATACAGCCAATGTCATAGAAATCTACAGGGGCTTCGGTGTTTTTATACAGCCAATGTCATAGAAATCATACAGGGGCTTCGGTTGTTTTTTTATACAGACAATGTCATAGAAATCCTACAGGGGCTTCGGATGTTTTTATACAGACAATGTCATAGAAATCCAAAAGGGGCTTCGGTTGTTTTTATACAGACAATGTCATAGGAATCCTACAAGGGCTTCGGTTGTTTTTATACAGACAATGTCACAGAAATCTTACAGAGACTTTATTTGTTTGTAGACAGTCACAGAAATCTTACAGAGACTTTATTTGTTTGTAGACAGATGTCACAGAAATCTTACAGAGACTTTTTTGTGTGTAGACAGATGTCACATAAATCTTACAGAGACTTTTTGTGTGTAGACAGATGTCACATAAAACTTACAGAGACTTTATTTGTGTGTAGACAGATGTCACAGAAATCTTACATAGACTTTATTTGTTTGTAGACAGTCACAGAAATCTTACAAGACTTTATTTGTTTGCAGACAGTCACATAAATCTTACAGAGACTTTATTTGTTTGTAGACAGTCACAGAAATCTTACAGCGACTTTATTTGTTTGTAGAAAGTCACAGAAATCTTACAGAGACTTTATTTGTTTGTAGACAGTCACATAAATCTCACAGAGGCTTTATATTTATTGTAGACAGTCACAGAAATCTTACAGAGGTTTTATATGTTTGTAGACAGTCACAGAAATCTTACAGAGACTTTATTTGTTTGTAGACAGATGTCACAGAAATCTTACAGAGGCTTTATTTGTTTGTAGACAGATGTCACAGAAATCTTACAGAGACTTTATTTGTTTGTAGACAGATGTCACAGAAATCTTACATAGACTTTATTTGTTTGTAGACAGTCACATAAATCTTACAGAGGCTTTATTTGTTTGTAGACAGTCAAATAAATCTTACAGAGACTTTATTTGTTTGTAGACAGTCACAGAAATCTTACAGAGACTTTATTTGTTTGTAGACAGTCACATAAATCTTACAGAGACCTTATTTGTTTGTAGACAGTCACATAAATCTTACAGAGACCTTATTTGTTTGTAGACAGATGTCACAGAAATCTTACAGAGACTTTATTTGTTTGTAGACAGTCACATAAACCTTACAGAGACCTTATTTGTTTGTAGACAGATGTCACATAAATCTTACAGAGACTTTATTTGTTTGTAGACAGTCACAGAAATCTTACAGCGACTTTATTTGTTTGTAGAAAGTCACAGAAATCTTACAGAGACTTTATTTGTTTGTAGACAGTCACATAAATCTTACAGAGGCTTTATATTTATTGTAGACAGTCACAGAAATCTTACAGAGGCTTTATTTGTTTGTAGACAGTCACAGAAATCTTACAGAGACTTTATTTGTTTGTAGACAGATGTCACAGAAATCTTACAGAGGCTTTATTTGTTTGTAGACAGTCACATAAATCTTACAGAGGCTTTATTTGTTTGTAGACAGTCACATAAATCTTACAGAGACTTTATTTGTTTGTAGACAGTCACATAAATCTTACAGAGACCTTATTTGTTTGTAGACAGTCACATAAATCTTACAGAGACCTTATTTGTTTGTAGACAGTCACATAAATCTTACAGAGACTTTATTTGTTTGTAGACAGTCACAAAATCTTACAGAGACCTTATTTGTTTGTAGACAGATGTCACAGAAATCTTACAGAGACTTTATTTGTTTGTAGACAGTCACATAAATCTTACAGAGACTTTATTTGTTTGTAGACAGTCACATAAATCTTACAGAGGCTTTATTTGTTTGTAGACAGTCACATAAATCTTACAGAGGCTTTATTTGTTTGTAGACAGTCACATAAATCTTACAGAGGCTTTATTTGTTTGTAGACAGTCACATAAATCTTACAGAGGCTTTATTTGTTTGTAGACAGTCACAGAAATCTTACATAGACTTTATTTGTTTGTAGACAGTCACATAAATCTTACAGAGACTTTATTTGTTTGTAGACAGTCACAGAAATCTTACAGAGGCTTTATTTGTTTGTAGACAGTCACATAAATCTTACAGAGGCTTTATTTGTTTGTAGACAGTCACAGAAATCTTACAGAGACTTTATTTGTTTGTAGACAGTCACTGAAATCTTACAGAGACTTTATTTGTTTGTAGACAGTCACATAAATCTTACAGAGACTTTATTTGTTTGTAGACAGTCACAGAAATCTTACAGAGACTTTATTTGTTTGTAGACAGTCACTGAAATCTTACAGAGACTTTATTTGTTTGTAGACAGATGTCACAGAAATCTTACAGAGACCTTATTGTTTGTAGACAGATGTCACAGAAATCTTACAGAGACTTTATTTGTTTGTAGACAGATGTCACAGAAATCTTACAGAGACCTTATTTGTTTGTACACAGTCACTGAAATCTTACAGAGACTTTATTTGTTTGTAGACAGTCACATAAATCTTACAGAGACCTTATTTGTTTGTAGACAGATGTCACAGAAATCTTACAGAGACTTTATTTGTTTGTAGACAGATGTCACAGAAATCTTACAGAGACCTTATTTGTTTGTAGACAGATGTCACAGAAATCTTACAGAGACTTTATTTGTTTGTAGACAGATGTCACAGAAATCTTACAGAGACCTTATTTGTTTGTAGAAAGTCACATAAATCTTACAGAGACTTTATTTGTTTGTAGACAGATGTCACAGAAATCTTACAGAGACCTTATTTGTTTGTAGACAGATGTCACAGAAATCTTACAGAGACCTTATTTGTTTGTAGACAGATGTCACAGAAATCTTACAGAGACCTTATTTGTTTGTAGAAAGTCACAGAAATCTTACAGAGACTTTATTGTTTGTAGACAGATGTCACAGAAATCTTACAGAGACTTTATTTGTTTGTAGACAGTCACAGAAATCTTACAGAGACTTTATTTGTTTGTAGACAGATGTCACATAAATCTTACAGAGACTTTATTTGTTTGTAGACAGATGTCACAGAAATCTTACAGAGACCTTATTTGTTTGTAGACAGATGTCACAGAAATCTTACAGCGACTTTATTTGTTTGTAGACAGTCACAGAAATCTTACAGAGACTTTATTTGTTTGTAGACAGATGTCACATAAATCTTACAGAGACTTTATTTGTTTGTAGACAGATGTCACAGAAATCTTACAGAGACTTTATTTGTTTGTAGACAGATGTCACAGAAATCTTACAGAGACTTTATTTGTTTGTAGACAGATGTCACATAAATCTTACAGAGACCTTATTTGTTTGTAGACAGATGTCACAGAAATCTTACAGAGACTTTATTTGTTTGTAGACAGTCACTGAAATCTTACAGAGACTTTATTTGTTTGTAGACAGATGTCACAGAAATCTTACAGAGACCTTATTTGTTTGTAGACAGATGTCACAGAAATCTTACAGAGACCTTATTTGTTTGTAGACAGATGTCACAGAAATCTTACAGAGACTTTATTTGTTTGTAGACAGATGTCACATAAATCCTACAGGGGCGTGTATTTACTGGTTTGCAGTGAGCAAAGAAACACTATATGCAGGATGTGAAACTGGAGCTCCCCACGATGATTCATATCATATCTCAATTAATGGCGTCAAGACAATGACGACATATGATACTGTTTTTAAGGAAACCAGCATATCAAACCACATTCATGCCTAGTATTTGATAACAGTTAAATCTCTTGTGGTTATCACTGGTACCATACCGGAACAAGCTGTATAACGTCACCGGCTAACAAACGACTTCTTCGAAATTAATAATATTGACGTGTAAAGGTGTATGCAGCTGGAGAAGGAAACAAGACATAATGGCCAAATCTCAACTGCACTAGACGAACCTCTTGACAGACAGATATTCAATGTTGGTTGGTTGTAAACTATGACCTACTTTACCATGGACAACAGAATGATTATAAGACAGGTTATGTGAAGCGAGGTTTGCATGTTCCAGTGTTTACTTTGAAACAGGTCAGAAAGCATGTACTGTTACATTTGTGCACGTTACTAGACTAACTTTAAGTATGGTGTAATCAATAGGCACTGTGTGGTGTAAATGTTTAGGTAATGTTAAGTTTTGTGTGGTATTGACATTAGGTACTATTTAGGCATTGTTAGATAGTGTGTGGTATAAACATTACTGTGTGGTGTAAATTTTAGGTGATAAGGGTGATGAATGATGTAAACACAAGAGACTGTATTGTATAAACATTAGGTACTGTTCAGGTAATGTAAGATACTGTGTGTTATAAATGTTAGCCAATGCTAGGCGCTGTGTATAACAAGCATTAAGACTGTATGGTGTAAATGTTAGGTAATATTGAGTAACGTGTAGTGTAAACATAATGTATTGTATGGTATAAGCATTCGGTACTGTGTATTATAAATGTTAGGTAGTGTGTGGTATAAATGTTAGGTACTGTGTGGTATACATGTTAGTTAGTGTGTGGTATAAATGTTAGGTAGTGTGTGGTATAAATGTTAGGTAGTGTGGTATAAATGTTAGGTACTTTGTGGTATAAATGTTAGTTACTCCGTGGTATAAATGTTAGGTAGTGTGTTGTATAAATGTTAGGTAATATTGGGTAACGTGTAGTGTAAACATAATGTATTGTATGGTATAAGCATTCGGTACTGTGTGATATAAATGTTAGGTAGTGTGTGGTATAAATGTTAGGTACTGTGTGGTACAAATGTTAGGTATTTTGTGGTATAAATGTTAGGTGGTGTGTGGTATAAATGTTAGGTATTTTGTGGTATAAATGTTAGGTAGTGTGTGGTATAAATGTTAGGTACTGTGTGGTATACATGTTAGGTAGTGTGTGGTATAAATGTTAGGTACTGTGTGGTATAAATGTTAGGTATTTTGTGGTATAAATGTTAGGTACTGTGTGGTATAAATGTTAGGTATTTTGTGGTATAAATGTTAGGTACTGTGTGGTATAAATGTTAGGTATTTTGTGGTATAAATGTTAGGTACTGTGTGGTATAAATGTTAGGTATTTTGTGGTATAAATGTTAGGTGGTGTGTGGTATAAATGTTAGGTAGTGTGTGGTATAAATGTTAGGTAGTGTGTGGTATAAATGTTAGGTAGTGTGTGGTATAAATGTTAGGTAGTGTGTGGTATAAATGTTAGGTAGTGTGTGGTATAAATGTTATGTACTGTGTGGTATAAATATTAGGTATTTTGTGGTATAAATGTTAGGTACTGTGTGGTATAAATGTTAGGTAGTGTGTGGTATAAATGTTAGGTACTGTGTGGTATAAATGTTAGGTATTTTGTGGTATAAATGTTAGGTAGTGTGTGATATAAATGTTAGGTACTGTGTGATATAAATGTTAGGTACTGTGTGGTATAAATGTTAGGTACTGTGTGGTATAAATGTTAGGTACTGTGTGGTATAAATGTTAGGTACTACTGTGTGGTATAAATGTTAGGTACTGTGTGCTATAAATGTTAGGTACTGTGTGCTATAAATGTTAGGTACTGTGTGGTATACATGTTAGGTACTGTGTGCTATAAATGTTAGGTACTGTGTGCTATAAATGTTAGGTACTGTGTGGTATAAATGTTAGGTACTGTGTGGTATAAATGTTAGGTACTGTGTGCTATAAATGTTAAGTACTGTGTGGTATAAATGTTAGATACTGTGTGGTATAAATGTTATGTACTGTGTGGTATAAATATTAAGTACTGTGTAGTATAAAAATTAGGTACTGTGTAGAATAAATGTTAGGTACTGTGTGGTATAAATATTTATTTCTTTGTGAGACAGATACTTGCCACATAAAGGTACATTGAACACAAAATGTGTATGCGCATATAAAATGTGCATACATAATAAAGTATTCACAGCTAGGTCTGTGCGTATACACAAAGCGCAAAGAATAGACCAGAAAAATATAGGGTACCCGAAAGGAGGAAAGAGTGAGGTGTCTCAAAGTAAGAACATATAAAATGTAAGGTACCATGTAGTGCAAGTGAAAAGGGTATCGCCTTGCACAAAAGTAAGCAGCCCACAACATAAGAGATATAGGGGACCCCACGGGGGTGTCGCAGTGTGGTCTAGTAGAGGGGAGCATAGAATAGTGTAACATGTGCAAATACTAATGCACTCATCATCGTCATTATGTGCTATGCGGTTGGCGTAGGCGATCATGTCCTTCCACAATCTTCTATCCACAGTGCATTGTATCAATTCTGTTGTTGACTGTTTTCCATGCCATGACACCAAGCTGTCTAATATTTTATCTCTTTGTCGTCCGTGATATGACTTTCCATGTATTTTGCCAGTTGTAACCAAGTATTCCAACTATCATCTTCTCACGATGTGCTCAAAACGTGCTAATTGTTTCTTTCTGATGCTTTTTAAGAGTTCCCTTTTTGTGTTAGTCTCTTTGAGATTTCCTCGTTGGTCTATTTTAGCTGTTGAGAGAACTTTCAACATTCTTCTGAGAAATCCCACCTATGTTGCCTCTAATCGTCTTTTCATGTGTTTTTCTACTGTTCATGTTTCGCTTCCATAGGTCAGAATTAACCAATGTTATCATCATTGAGCAAAATAGTAAAACTATGCAGTAGGGAAGGAGCAGCTTCAGGAAAACTACGTGTATTAATGTGATACACTCATGCCTCGTGGGGGTCAGCGAACCCAATTGGAATATAAGACGCTTCTCCAGGGCAAAGCGGATGCGGTCGCCGGAGTGGCAAAGTACAAAACATGAGAGATGGACGTTGTTTATGCCCTTGTGACAATAAAAGGAGCCAGCAGCACAATTTGGTAAGAAAGTAATAGACCACTTACGGGAGGTCACGCTGCTACCGCCACCTGTTGGCGATTCCCAGTGATATAGCCTGTTAGCCTCACAAATCCTGCCAGGAAACAACGCTTGTAATTGAAATAATGTAACATATCTGAAGCGGGACTTAAAGGTCCCATCAGGTTTAACGTGGTTACATTAGGTAATTCGGAAATCGACAGACGCCGTTTCCGGAAGTTGCGGTCTCAAGGAAAATGGCCAACACTGGTCTTGCACATGCCCAAAACTATCCGAATAGTACATCGTATGTAAATCGTTTTTCGACGATGTTTCAGGACGCCATTTTACGAAACTTAAGTTGTTTTTCAAATAAAACTGTTATTTTTAACTGTGCACCAACTATAATTATTATTTTTTAAATGTAAACCAAATATAATGATAATAATTTTGATTTAATAAAAAAAAAAAATACTTTTTTGCTTGTATGACCAACCTGGCGCTATGTTTTTTTCTTCTTTGCATCATTTAACATAGTAATAATTCACTTGAAAAAATTGTAACTTTTTTTCTAATTGTCGTACAAACATAATTCAGGTATCATTGTTTTCACTTCGAGGGCTATTTAGCTATCCTGTTTTCAATTATTAGAAATTATTTTGAAAAGAAAGACCAAAGTACCTAGTTAAATCGAGTCTAAAGTATAGAACTTCAACTCAAACGTCAAGTTTATATCGTTGGTTATAAGAGGCTATTTATTAAGTGCTGTTTTATGCTAAGATGCCTAGTGGGATGTTTTATGTAAAAAAAAAAGTGCGCTAAAAAAATTGTTAGCCACATTCTGACGTCTTCATCAGAGCATGAATGACACAACACGACTCAGAGACATACCAGACTTTTAGAGCACAGGTCGCCAAATCCATCATCAAAGCCCAGTGTAATTAAAAATGGAAACAATGCCCAAAGTATAGCGAGAGGGACGGATACCTTCAAATATCAAGGAGGGTTCAAGTCATCATACTTCGCCTACGCACTGGCCACAGCAAAATAAGAAACCACATATTCACCAAATTCAAAATAGAAACTACCAGCCAACGCCACTGTACCCTGGATAACATGATAACAAAACATGTTCTACAGGATTGCCCCCAGTACACAGACCTGAGAAGGACAATGTGGTCCGCATCCACCTTCCTGGAAGAGAAACTACAGGGTGTTTTTAAAGTCGCAGTGCAGTGAATTTATACTCTCTAAAGAAAAAACGTCACCAGAAATGCGGTTAACTAATGCGTCAAACAAATTGTAAAATAAATGGTATTATTCAAATATACTTGACTGCTATCGGCGAGCTTATAATGGGTAATGTTGGTATTAACACAATAAAGTTGTGCCTAAAGCATATGTTGAAAATGTCCACCACGGGCCTCAAGACATGTCGTGATTCGTCTTTCCATATTTGCGAAAACCTTCAGAATAATGTCTGGTGATATTTGTTTAATCTTGTCTACTATTTCAGTCTTTAGGTCATTAATTGATTGCGGATTATTTTCATAAACTTTCCCCTTCAATGCCCCCCACAGATAATAATCTGGGGGTGTTAGATCTGGTGAACGAGCAGGCCAGATTCCACGTGAAATAATGCGATTTGCAAATATGCTTTCTAAATAATTGAGTGTTGTTGTGGCTGTGTGTGCTGTTGCCCCATCCTGCTGAAACCAGGATTCCATAATTTCCCGTTCTGTAAGGTGTGCTATGAACGGTTCCAGAATTAAAATACGGTAACGTTCTGCATTTATTGTTTCATTAAAAAAATATAGGTCCTATTATCCGCATACGACTTATAGCGCACCACACTCCGACTTTTTGATTGTAAAGCGGCACTTGATGAAATTCATGGGGGTTTTCACTGCTCCACAGCCGATTGTTCTGACTGTTCACATAACCGGATAAATGAAACCAGGCCTCATCAGTGAAAAAAGTGACGTCAAGGATGGCAGCGCCATGTTCATAAATAAAATTCTGAAACCACATGCAGTAGTTTAAACGGGATTCATAATCTCTTTCTTGGAGTTGAGACACTTCAGTTAATTTGTATGGACGATAGTGTAGTTCACTTCTTAAAACCTTGTGAACAGAACTCTTAGATATTTGCACCTGTTGAGACAAGTGGTTTAAAGATGCATTTGGACTCATTGTAATTCTGTCTTGGAGTTCCATAATTTGGTCTTGTGAAATTGAAGGTCTTCCAGATCGGTATGCATCTACCACACTACCGGTTTCACGAAACTTTTTGATCAATTTTGTAACAGAATTTCGTTGAGAGACTTGTGAGTCTGGAAATTTCCTCACGAATTGTCTAATGACCTCATCCGTGTATTTACCGCCATTACGGAAGACATGCTCAACCAGAAATACCCTGTTTTCAATCGTCAACACCATTTCCTTCAAGCAATGAGACAGTGAAAGTAGCGTAGTGCCCGTCCTTTACGTAAATAAAACCTTAAAGGAAGCAGCGGTTTGTTCATAAATGTGGTTTACAAAATTGTGGTACGTAGATGATGATTACGTCATTTACTGAATATTAGAAATATTCACTGCACTGCAACTTTAAAAACACCATATGGGGCAACCGAATCACTAAAACAGACAGCTGCCTTCATGAGAGAGTCCGGAATCCTAGTCTGAATGAGCCATGATCGCAGAAGAAGATGAAGAAGAAGAAGAAGAGCACAGGCCAATATGGCACAAATCTGATTATAGCAAAGGAAAGGTCCTGCTTGCCTGCTGCATTGAGCAGACTGACCAAAGAAATGAGGCTGTAAGAATGAGGATTCGGGGGTGCCTTTCAGAACTGTGTGAGGATGTAGTGCTGGGAGCAGATATCACAATCACAACCGATACCATTCGCACGACACTTAAAAGGTCTCACAACACTGCTCCTGGTCCAGATGGTGTTCGGTACGATGACATAGACGATTTAGCTGACGACGACTTGAAAAACCTGCCAATGAGTTTAATGCCAGCATTCGGAGTGGCCAGATTAAGGAGGGGTGGCTACACAGCTACTTAAAACCACTACCGAAGCAAAAAAAGGACGACTCTCAGATCAATGCCTACAGAATCATCACGATGCAGACCACTGCGGGCAAGCTACTTCCTCATTAAATGGATCGCTGCTGCACTGTTTCAGAGGAAGGTGATACTAAGATATGGAAGCTGGTCATCCGAGCCAACATTCATTTGTCCAGGGCTGCCATAAGGCTCACCATTTTCACCAGTTCTATTTAACGTGTACACAATAACGATCACGGAACAACAGCTGGATGGGAGGGAAAGAACTATGAATTTTGCTGATGATATTCTGGTATATCGACAGGGAAGAGACAGAAGTGAAATCGCTTTCACACTGCAAAACGAACTCGATAGGATTTCTTTTCTGGGATGGAGTATCAGGTGCATTGGTTAATCCTAATAGAGCATCAGTTGCATGGTTCTCCCTTAGCAATCACATTGTTAACACGGAAGGTGACCAGGGGTAGGTTGATGACGTACTTTGGAGTTAAGTTTGATCGCAGTCTGTGTTTTCGGGATCACGTCGACCATGTGATAACAAAAGCCCGCAACGGACTAACCGCCTTACCAGTTACTACCATCAGAAGAAACAGATAATCAAATCAGAACACCTTCATCTTTTCTTTTCTCTTCTCACTGATACCTAAAAGGTGTCGTGGTTATATCATTTGTCGTTCTTGAGCTGCTCGAATTGTCTGAATTAGTGATTTTCCTTTGTTGTTACATGTCTCTATCACTGCATCTATCCATCTTCTTCTGGGTCTTCCTCTTGGTCTTTTTCCATGCATTCTCGAGAAGAACGCCCTTGATGGTGATTGGTAAGGATTCATTCTGACCAGGTGGCCAAACCATTTAAGTTGTTGTTGTTCTATATATTCTTGGCAGGGTTTTGTTCCTACCATTTTTCTTATGGTTTCATTTGGTATTCTATCTCTTCTTGTGTTGTTTGTTACTTTTCTCAAGCATCGCATCTCACATGTATTGATCTTTCTTAATTGTGATTTAGAAAGTGTCCATGTTTGACTTTCATAGCACAAAGTTGGTATGACAATGCTATTTACCATTTGTTGTTTAGCTGGCATAGAAATGTTTGGATGTCTTAGCAATGGTGAAAGCTGGTATAAACATGTTCTGCACAAATATTTAGTAGGTGTTTACCGTTACTGTTACACTCTGTTCTAATGTCACTACATGGTCCTAGGTATAATTCCCATGGTGTTCTCCTTTGTCCTACTCTACCGTTGAAATCTCCTAGTACAAACAATTTCTCTGCGTCTTTGACTTTATTTATTGTGGCTGAGAGTTCATCAAAATATTCTTGTTTGCTGTCCTCACTATATGTGTCGTTGCATGGAGCATATGTTTGAATGTAAGTGGTATTTCCTCCTTTTTCTGCTAATTTGATACTTATTAAAATGTAATCTATTTATAATCTGTATGTAAAAAAAAAAAAAAAATCAGAACACCACAAGCCTAAAATCAGAGTGCCTTTCATAATATGAATAGATGTGGACTAGTTATCATTATATGCCTCAGAACAGGACACAATCGACTCCACAGTCACATGAATACAAAATTCAAGATCGGCACCTCAACTACTTGTACATGTGGACAGGCACCCCAGACTACTAAACACATAATTCAAGACTGCACTGAATATAGTAGACTGAGGAAAATCCATTGGCCCATAGATACAACACCACAGACAAAACTAGATGGGCCACTGCAACAATTATAAAATATATGACCCTTTTCGTCTTGTCAAACGGTCTAGTGGAGGCTATTGTGTATTTTTGTTGTTGAGGTTTTGTTTTTGTCGAACAGAAATTACAAAATATAGTAAAATGTATACAGGACACGACATTGCAGATATAGACAATACTTCAGGCGAACGAAAGATGGATAGATTGACAGACAGAACGACGGACGGACTGATAGATTAGCCGCCTCGGAGGCCATGACAGCTGCCAACATCGAGCAGAGGCTACTTACCCTTCAGTTCCAGGGACTAGTCCTCGCACCAATCGAGCATGCCCTGGCAATTCTCACTGTCAGTATGACGCAAATTGACAAGCTGGAGAAAATACAAAATGAAGCCATGCGCATTATCTTGGGGTGTACGAGGGACACTCGCAATGAGGTATCTTCTTGACTCTCCAACCATGGATGACAGAATCAAGATCTGGAGGGCACGAGCATACCTGAAGATTAGTACAGATAAAGAGCATCCATTGCACCAAGAGCTCAACACAAGAAAATGTGAGACGCTAAAAAAAGCTAATCATGGGTGGGACGAGCAGTAGCTGTCAGCAAAAAGGTCTTTGGGCTTAGGGAATAATATAACAAAGAAGTATGTGTTAGCACTCGGAAAAATTGACAGACAAACAACAACAGAAAAAACGAAGAACAATATTTGGTCCGATTCTTTGATTCTTTGGGCTTACCAGCATCACCGCTGGCGAGGAGTGGATCCCGGTGTCTACGTCATTCGGCCATTCTCGTGTATTGTCAAACTCGACAGGAAATGTAAGGGAGAAAAACTTAATCGTGGTCAATGCAGAAGTCAACGATCTCATCTGGGATAGCACCGACGAGGAAGATGCAGTTATCTATACAGACGGATCTCTAATACAACACCAACAAAGTTCATGGACAGTTACAGCACTCTCGACAGGCAGAATAGTCAAGGAAGACAGTGGTGCATACGTTATAACCACGAGCAGCATGACGATGGAGGTGATGGTAGTGACCAGGGCACTCATCTGGTTTTAGTCAAAAGACTACACCCATGCCAGTGTAGTGGTTGATTCGATGAGCATGATTTGAAAGGTGGAGGCAGGTTCTGTACGTATGAAATGGGTAGAGTCATTGCAGCAGTCAAAATCACCTTTGTCTACGTCCCTGGACATTCGGGAGTACGGGGAAATGAAAGTGCGGACATGTTGGCTAGCTGCGCTGTCGTTAAAGGCGGCCAATCAATGAATCGACAGGACGTCATCAATGTCCTCCGAGATGTGGAAAGGCCACAGGACATCGACAACCATGATTCTACGTCACTCCTTCGGATGAACGAGATAGGAGTTAAGATGGGCACAGCCAGAAATGAGAAACTTAGTGGGCTTGTAAGAAGACATATCAACCAACACAGAACTGGAGTCGTCAGTCGCTGGACACTGAGGGACTTGCCGATGAGAGGATCTAAGCACATATGGACATGTTCGGAGTGCAATGATGATAACCCGCAAATAATTCAATTATAACTCAATAACTCAATTATAACTCAATAACTCAATTATAACTCAAAAGTGTATGTTCTCCCTATTGCTATGAACTGTTGACCGATGACCTAACAAACCGCCTCGCGAAACGTCCGTTGTTCACTAAAACATAAATCTGGACATTTCAACAGAAATGGCATCAAAAGAATCCCAAAACAAGCCCTCAGAAATATAGGCCGACCTAGAGAAACAGTAACAAGCACATTGAGACGAGATGGAATAAACAACCGCAGGCATAAACTCCCTCTCCAAGATTGAGCAATTCGCCCTGAACAGTCAGAAGAAGGATGGGTGGCGAAATACACTGCGGGTCCTATGCAAGGTCTGACACTTGATAACAAAGATCATCGAAAATAGAGAGTCTGGAATTTCTGCCCTTTGTGTCCTCCATGGCACGCAAGAATAGAAGATAAACAAAAAGTATAGAGGTTAAGCCGCGATAGCTCAGTGGTTAGGGAACTGGACTATACAGGACAAGAGGTAGGGTTCGATCCCAACCGACGGCTCCGGTTCACCCAGTCTATAATGGGTACCGGATTTTTTTCTGGGAAAGTAAAGCGGCACAGGCGTTAATGCCGACCACATTACCTCAAAAATCATATGCCGAAGGTCTGAAAAAGTTATGACCACTAACACCATATTTCCTAAAGTTTTGTTTATAGAGGTTAAATGTCAGGAAAATAAACGCACTGACCCACGGGTGGAAGACTCAACAACAACCAAGCCTGTTCTGCTGTGTAATCTATGTTGTGATAGCAGGCAGTAGGAGCAGACAAGAAACAAAACAAATCCTGGTTAATGATGTATGAGCTTTTGACCCTGTGCTATCAATATATCACTCGATATAGATTATCTCCCATTTGCTGGTGGTTGTTTGGTGAAAAGCGGTATTGTTATCAGGGCTGTTGTGATGTTGAAATAAAAGTTGAGATAACGAAGGCCAATCAAACTGCGCTGGTAGGTGTGAGAGAGAAAGAGAGAGAAAGAGAGAGAGAGAGAGAGAGAGAGAGAGAGAGAGAGAGAGAGAGTGGGTGTATATGTGGGTTAACATCATTGATTTCAATTAGTTGTTGGTAGTTTTTGTTCGAGTGAGTTGTTGTTCTTGTAGGGGGTTTGTGGTTTCTGTAAGTTCTTAGTATTTCTCTTGAAGTTTTATTTTTGCATTTTGTGTGTAGTTCATATTTTTGTATAAATAGATCATACTTTATGTATGCAATTAGTAGTTTTTATATAAATAGTTCACACTTTATGTATGCAATTAATAGTTTTTATATAAATAGTTCACACTTTATGTATGCAATTAGTAGTTTTTATATAAATAGTTCACACTTTATGTATGCAATTAATAGTTTTTATATAAATAGTTCACACTTTATGTATGCAATTAGTAGTTTTTATATAAATAGTTCACACTTTATGTATGCAATTAATAGTTTTTATATAAATGGATCATACTTTATGTATGCAATTAATAGTTTTTATATAAATGGATCATACTTTATGTATGCAATTAGTAGTTTTTATATAAATAGTTCACACTTTATGTATGCAATTAGTAGTTTTTATATAAATAGTTCACACTTTATGTATGCAATTAGTAGTTTTTATATAAATAGTTCACACTTTATGTAAGCAATTAGTAGTTTTTATATAAATAGATCACACTTTATGTATGCAATTAGTAGTTTTTATATAAATAGTTCACACTTTATGTATGCAATTAGTAGTTTTTATAAATAGATCACACTTTATGTATGCAATTAGTAGTTTTTATATAAATAGTTCACACTTTATGTAAGCAATTAGTAGTTTTTATATAAATAGATCACACTTTATGTATGCAATTAGTAGTTTTTATATAAATAGATCACACTTTATGTAAGCAATTAGTAGTTTTTATATAAATAGTTCACACTTTATGTAAGCAATTAGTAGTTTTTATATAAATAGATCACACTTTATGTATGCAATTAGTAGTTTTTATATAAATAGATCACACTTTATGTAAGCAATTAGTAGTTCCTTAAGCATTAAGTAGTTCATGTAAGTTTTTATTAGTTCTTGTAATTGGTTTGTACATTTGTATCTCATTGATAGTTCTTGTATGCACTTTCTATTTTATGTATATGGTTAGTAGTTCTTGTGAGTAGTTCTTGTGAGTAGTTCTTGTGAGTAGTTCTTGTGAGTGGTTCTTGTGAGTGGTTCTTGTGAGTGGTTCTTGTGAGTGGTTCTTGTGAGTAGTTCTTGTGAGTAGTTCTTGTGAGTAGTTCTTGTGAGTGGATCTTGTGAGTAGTTCTTGTGAGTAGTTCTTGTGAGTGGTTCTTGTGAGTAGTTCTTGTGAGTAGTTCTTGTGGGTAGTTCTTGTGAGTAGTTCTTGTGAGTAGTTCTTGTGAGTAGTTCTTGTGAGTAGTTCTTGTGAGTAGTTATTGTGAGTAGTTCTTGTGAGTGGTTGATGCATTCTGAGTATATCTTGGTGAGATTTATTGTCAGTCCAACTGTTGTGATCTCTCATCAAGTATGCTCATTTTATCTTGCAGCTGTTGTGATCTCTCATCAAGTATGCTCATTTTATCTTGCATCTGTTGTGATCTCTCATCAAGTATGCTCATTTTATCTTGCAGCTGTTGTGATCTCTCATCAAGTATGCTCATTTTATCTTGCAGCTGTTGTGATTTCTCATCAAGTATGCTCATTTTATCTTGCAACTGTTGTGATTTCTCATCAAGTATGCTCATTTTATTCTGAATTTGTTGTGATCTCTCATCAAGTATGCTCATTTTATTCTGAATTTGTTGTGATCTCTCATCAAGTATGCTCATTTTATCTTGCATTTGTTGTGATCTCTCATCAAGTATGCTCATTTTATCATGCATTTGTTGTGATCTCTCATCAAGTATGCTAATTTTATCTTGCATCTGTTGTGATCTCTCATCAAGTAAGCTCATTTTATCTTGCATTTGTTGTGATCTCTCATCAAGTATGCTCATTTTATCTTGCATCTGTTGTGGTCTCTCATCAAGTATGCTCATTTTATCTTGCATCTGTTGTGATCTCTCATCAAGTATGCTCATTTTATCTTGCATCTGTTGTGATCTCTCATCAAGTAACCCCTTTTTATCTTGCATCTGTTGTGGTCTCTCATCAAGTATGCTCATTTTTTCTTGCATCTGTTGTGATCTCTCATCAAGTATGCCCTTTTTATCTTGCATCTGTTGTGGTCTCTCATCAAGTATGCCATTTTTATCTTGCTTCTGTTGTGGTCTCTCATCAAGTATGCTCATTTTATCTTGCATCTGTTGTGATCTCTCATCAAGTATGCCCTTTTTATCTTGCATCTGTTGTGGTCTCTCATCAAGTATACTCATTTTATCTTGCATCTGTTGTGATTTCTCATCAAGTATGCTCATTTTATCTTGCATCTGTTGTGATCTCTCATCAAGTATGCTCATTTTATCTTGCATCTGTTGTGATCTCTCATCAAGTATGCTCATTCAGTCTTGCATATGTTGTGATCTCTCATCAAGTATGCTAATTTTATCTTGCATCTGTTGTGGTCTCTCTTCAAGTATGCTCATTTTATCTTGCATCTGTTGTGATCTCTCATCAAGTATGCTCATTTTATCTTGCATCTGTTGTGATTTCTCATCAAGTATGCTCATTTTATCTTGCATCTGTTGTTTGTGATCTCTCATCAAGTATGCTCGTTTTATCTTGCATCTGTTGTAATCTCTCATCAAGTATGCCTTTTTTTTTATCTTTCATCAGTTGTGATCTCTCATCAAGTATGCCCTTTTTATCTTGCATCTGTTGTGATCTCTCATCAAGTATGCTCATTTATCTTGCTTCTGTTGTGATCTCTCATCAAGTATGCTCCTTTTATCTTGCATCTGTTGTGATCTTTCATCAAGTATGCTCATTTTATCTTGCATTTGTTGTGATCTCTCATCAAGTATGCGCATTTTATTCTGAATTTGTTGTGATTTCTCATCAAGTATGCTCATTTTATTTTGCATCTGTTGATGGCTGTGTGACAGGAGAGCTATGCCATCAGCAAAGTCTAAAGTTCTTCAAGTTGCTTGACTAGAGACCACTTGATTCCATTTCTGTTGTTTTGAGTTATTTTCATAATCCAATCTATGGCCAGTAGAAAGAGAAACGGAGACAGAAGGCATCCCTGCCTTACTCCTGTTCTTATTTCAAATGCTTCTGTAATCTATGAATCTGATATAAAGTGGAGATTGTAGTTCTAAGCTTTGTTGAACTATTATATGTAATGTAGTTATTTGATCAGCACATGATCTGTTCTTCCTAAAACCTGCTTGTTCATCTTTCAAATGTTTCTCTATGGCCTCTTTTAGTCTCTCCAGAATGATTCTGCTTAATATTTTTCCTGGCACTGATAGTAGCATAATTCCCATATAATTTGTGCACTCCTGTAAACTTCCTTTCTTTGGTAGTTTGATTCAATGATGGAAAATGCAAAACTGAAATAAACAAAATAATAGGTATGGCAAAAAGAAATTTTAATGGCATTAAAAATATACTAACAACAAAACAAATATCAGCAGGGCTGAAACAAAGAATGGCAAAATGTTACGTCTTCTCAATATTCCTGTAAGGTGCGGAAACATGGACATTAGACAAGAAAACAGAACAGAAAATTGAAGCCTTTGAAATGTGGATTTATAGAAGAATAGGTAGATTTGGATGGAAACAAAAGATAATAAACGATAAAGTTTTAAAACAACTGAAAATAAAAAGAGAACTGCTGAACACAATTAAGACAAGACAAATGAAATTTTTGGGGCATGTTAAAAGACACAACAGCCTACTAAAAGTAATATTGGAAGGAAAAATACAAGGCAAAAGAGGCAGAGGCAGACCAAGACTAACATGGACGAGTAACATCAAAAGATGGACAAGTCAATCTATGTCAGCCTGCACCATCAAAGCAAGAAACAGAGTAGAATGGCGATCCATGGTAGCCAACCTTCGTTGCGGAGAGGGCACACGATGATGATGATGATGATTGATCATATAACCTTCTTTCCAGTCTTTAGCTATTTCTTCTCTCTCCCAAATTGTATCTAGTAGTTCATGTAACATCTTGATAGAGATGTCAATGTCTGCTTTGTTGAAGAAATTCCATCTTCTCCATGTGGTCTTAACACTTTTTAATAGATTGATGCCTTTCATTATTTCTTCCTTGCTTGTCTTTCCACAGTTAACTTGCAGCTTTTCTTCTACTGGTTGTATATCATCATCATCATCAAGTACCGTGCCTACTGGCGTAGGTGATCATGTCTCTCCACAATTTTCGATCTCGGCAGCTATTTATCATTTCTGTTGTTGACCTTCTGCCAAGTCATTCTCTTAAGCTGTCTGTTATTTTTTCTCTTTGCTTCCCTCTATCTCTTCGTCCCTAAATTTTCCCAGTTGTTACAATATATTCCAGTTGTTCTCTTCTCATTACATGGCCAAAAAATGATGATTGTTTCTTCCTCTTATATTATAAATATATATATATACATCCTGTGTGTTACCGGGGCCTCATTATGAGGGAAGTAAAGAATAGTGACACTGTGACCTTCAGGCATGTCGTAAGAGGCGACTAAGGAGATTGATCGATGGCTTGACAAGCTGTCATTGTAAAAAGTATTGTTATGGAAACAGCGCCATAGATTTTAGAGCAGTGATCTCTGCAATATGTGCCATTTTGGCACGCAAGGTATCTGTTTTTGAGATTGTGGTTATGCCCTATGTGCCGTCTTCGGCTCGAAAGGACAATAGATAGATAGATAGATAGATAGATAGATAGATAGATAGATAGATAGATAGATAGATAGATAGATAGATAGATAGATAGATAGATAGATAGATAGATAGATGGATGGATGGATGGATGGATGGATGGATGGATGGATGGATGGATGGATGGATGGATGGATGGATGGATGGATGGATGGATGGATGGATGGATGGATGGATGGATGGATGGATGGATGGATGGATGGATGGATGGATGGATGGATGGATGGATGGATGGATGGATGGATGGATGGATGGATGGATAGATCGATAGATAGATAGATAGATAGATAGATAGATAGATAGATAGATAGATAGATAGATAGATAGATAGATAGATAGATAGATAGATAGATAGATAGATAGATAGATAGATAGATAGATAGATAGATAGATAGATAGATAGATAGATAGATAGATAGATAGATAGATACGGAGGGTTATTTAGCCCTGGTCTCTGCAGCAGTTCTTCAAAGTGCTTTTTCCACCTTTACATTTTGTTTCCTTCTATTACTAAGCATATTGCCTTTCGTATCTTTAATAAAAAAAAAAACATTAACCCGTTTGTATGCTGCAGCGCTATTAAGTACAAGAGCTTGAATTCAAACCAGACCATCACCTTCCGGGTACACCCAGTCTTAAATAGGTAATGTTTTTTTAAAGGAAAGAAAGATGACAAAATAGCAATCACATGACCCCAAAAATAATGTCTTCTTCATCTTCTGCCTTTCAGCCCTGTGGAGTATAGGTCTTCAACAAACACTTTCAGCTCCCTGTGGAGTATAGGTCTTCAACAAACACTTTCAGCTCCCTGTGGAGTATAGGTCTTCAACAAACACTTTCAGCTCCCTGTGGAGTATAGGTCTTCAACAAACACTTTCAGCTAGGGAGCTGTGGAGTATAGGCCTTCAACAAACACTTTCAGCTCCCTGTGGAGTATAGGTCTTCAACAAACACTTTCAGCTCCCTGTGGAGTATAGGTCTTCAACAAACACTTTCAGCTTCCTGTGGAGTATAGGTCTTCAACAAACACTTTCAGCTCCCTGTGGAGTATAGGTCTTCAACAAACACTTTCAGCTCCCTGTGGAGTATAGGTCTTCAACAAACACTTTCAGCTCCCTGTGGAGTATAGGTCTTCAACAAACACTTTCAGCTAGGGAGCTGTGGAGTATAGGCCTTCAACAAACACTTTCAGCTCCCTGTGGAGTATAGGTCTTCAACAAACACTTTCAGCTCCCTGTGGAGCATAGGTCTTCAACAAACACTTTCAACTCCCTGTGGAGTATAGGTCTTCAACAAACACTTTCAACTCCCTGTGGAGTATAGGTCTTCAACAAACACTTTCAGCTCCCTGTGGAGTATAGGTCTTCAACAAACACTTTCAGCTCCCTGTGGAGTATAGGTCTTCAACAAACACTTTCAGCTCCCTGTGGAGTATAGGTCTTCAACAAACACTTTCAGCTCCCTGTGGAGTATAGGTTTTCAACAAACACTTTCAGCTCCCTGTAGAGTATAGGTCTTCAACAAACACTTTCAGCTCCCTGTGGAGTATAGGTCTTCAACAAACACTTTCAGCTCCCTGTGGAGTATAGGTCTTCAACAAACACTTTCAGCTCCCTGTGGAGTATATATCTTCAACAAACACTTTCAGCTCCCTGTGGAGTATAGGTCTTCAACAAACACTTTCCAAGTTGTTCTGTTTCTTGCCATTCTTTTAAGATCATTCCATGTCTTCCCCATCATCTTCATCTCTGCTTCAATCTGTCTTCTTCAAGAATATTTTGGTCTTCCTCTTTGTCTTTTTCCATGGGGATTCCAAAAAGGGCCTGTTGTGTAATGCTCTCAGTTGGCTTCGTCTTCACTGTGTCTCTTTATCCACAGGTATTTGTCGAAGGTATATTAAAAGTAGGAACAATAACACCATATTCCCTATATTTTACAATGTGGCACGACAGAGTATTTCTTTATTTTTGTTTCTTTTTCTCTTTGCAGGTCTCTTGAAGCTTAACAACTTTGATAGGGAAGACAGGGGTGGTACCTCAGTTTTACTGTTGAAACGTTGGCAGCCATGTTCGATTCATGTTTTATAAGAGATGGACTTAAAAATGTTTATCAGGACAATGAATAGTTAACATGCATCAGTTAAATATAAATGTTGGTGAAACTAGTGGCATAGATGAGCCAAGTAACATGCATCAATTAAATATAAACTTTGGTGAAATTAAAGATATAGATGTGTCAAGTAACATGTTTCAGTCAAACATAAACGTTGGTGAAACTAATGACATAGACGTGCCAAGTAAAATTCAACAGTCAAGCGTAAACTTTGGTGAAACTAGTGGCATAGATGTGCCACAGAGCATGCTTCCATTAAATATAAACTTTGGTGAAACTAATGACATAGATGTGCCAAGTAAAATGCATCAGTCAAACATAAACTTTGGTGAAACTATTGGCATTGATGTGCCAAGTAAAATGCATCAGTCAAACATAAACTTTGGTGAAACTAATGACATAGATGTGCCAAGTAAAATGCATCAGTCAAACATAAACTTTGGTGAAACTATTGGCATTGATGTGCCAAGTAAAATGCATCAGTCAAACATAAACTTTGGTGAAACTATTGGCATTGATGTGCCAAGTAAAATGCATCAGTCAAACATAAACTTTGGTGAAACTATTGGCATTGATGTGCCAAGTAAAATGCATCAGTCAAACATAAACTTTGGTGAAACTATTGGCATTGATGTGCCAAGTAAAATGCATCAGTCAAACATAAACTTTGGTGAAACTATTGGCATTGATGTGCCAAGTAAAATGCATCAGTCAAACATAAACTTTGGTGAAACTATTGGCATTGATGTGCCACAAGACAGGCTAACTGAAAGTTTCAAAAGTTCAGTGTCAGGGGTTTCAATGGAAGAGCTCATGTCGTTAGTGGCCACAGACTGTAGTGATGATGATGATGATGATGATGATGATGATGATGATGATAGCAATCTCCAGGACACAGAGGCTGAGTCAGTCACAGGTTGTAGAGAGACAGCACTGCCTGACACCCAGTTCACATCTCTAGACAACAGATTACCTTATGTAATGAAATCTGAGAATAAAGAACAAGACTGCAGTCTAACCACTGACTGGATATCTAGAAATCTTCACGAGAAAAAATCACAAAAATGTGTTAAACTTTCATTGGATGAGGATTCAGAACCTTGTGTTTTTGAATTTGTGAAACATAAGGCATCAAAGTTTGGTCAAGGTGCAAGCAGTTCAGATATTAACTTTGAGGTGTCTGATAGTGATGACATTTTTGATGGCGTTGGATCCTCTGCGAGTTTAGATAATAACTTAATGACCCCACACATGAGTAATAGTCCACCATCACATGTAGAAAAGAAGACCACAGCAGCTTTCATTGAGGAAGAGTCCAATTTTTTCAGAGACGTACAAGATTTGCAAAGTTCTTCTCGTCAAGAAAAGTCCCACAATTGTTTGGGAGTTAAGCTCAAGATGTCTGGTTTAATAGAAAATTCTGTGAGTTGTCCCAGTCTTGCCCATTCTGAAGATCTATCTAAGTTGAGTGCTGAGTTGTATGAACAAGACTTTTGTTCAACGTTTGTGTATTCTTCATCAAGAATTGAACTTGAGCTGTCAGAACATTGCGATAAATCAAGTTTAGTGTCTGATGGTAAGTACATCAAAGGTTGTATCTGATGTTAGTTAGAGCGAGTGTTGTATCTCAATGTGAGTATACTGAGTGTTGTCTCGGAATGTAAGTACATCAAAGGTTGTATCTGATGTTAGTTAGAGCGAGTGTTGTATCTCAATGTGAGTATACTGAGTGTTGTCTCGGAATGTAAGTACATCAAAGGTTGTATCTGATGTTAGTTAGAGCGAGTGTTGTATCTGATGTTAGTTAGAGCGAGTGTTGTATCTGATGTTAGTTAGAGCGAGTGTTGTATCTGATGTTAGTTGGAGCGAGTGTTGTATCTGATGTTAGTTAGAGCGAGTGTTGTATCTGATGTTAGTTAGAGCGAGTGTTGTATCTGATGTTAGTTGGAGCGAGTGTTGTATCTGATGTTAGTTAGAGCGAGTGTTGTATCTGATGTTAGTTAGAGCGAGTGTTGTATCTGATGTTAGTTAGAGCGAGTGTTGTATCTGATGTTAGTTAGAGCGAGTGTTGTATCTGATGTTAGTTAGAGCGAGTGTTGTATCTGATGTTAGTTGGAGCGAGTGTTGTATCTGATGTTAGTTAGAGCGAGTGTTGTATCTGATGTTAGTTAGAGCGAGTGTTGTATCTGATGTTAGTTGGAGCGAGTGTTGTATCTGATGTTAGTTAGAGCGAGTGTTGTATCTGATGTTAGTTAGAGCGAGTGTTGTATCTGATGTTAGTTGGAGCGAGTGTTGTATCTCAATGTGAGTATACTGAGTGTTGTCTCGGAATGTAAGTACATCAAAGGTTGTATCTGATGTTAGTTGGAGCGAGTGTTGTATCTCAATGTGAGTACATCAAAGGTTGTATCTGATGTTAGTTGGAGCGAGTGTTGTATCTCAATGTGAGTACATCAAAGGTTGTATCTGATGTTAGTTGGAGCGAGTGTTGTATCTCAATGTAAGTACATCAAAGGTTGTCTCGGATGTTAGTTGGAGCGAGTGTTGTCTCTCAATGTGAGTATACTGAGTGTTGTCTCTCAATGTAAGTACATCAAAGGTTGTCTCTGATGTTAGTTAGAGCGAGTGTTGTATCTCAATGTGAGTATACTGAGTGTTGTCTCGGAATGTAAGTACATCAAAGGTTGTATCTGATGTTAGTTGGAGCGAGTGTTGTATCTCAATGTGAGTACATCAAAGGTTGTATCTGATGTTAGTTGGAGCGAGTGTTGTATCTCAATGTGAGTACATCAAAGGTTGTATCTGATGTTAGTTGGAGCGAGTGTTGTATCTCAATGTAAGTACATCAAAGGTTGTCTCTGATGTTAGTTGGAGCGAGTGTTGTCTCTCAATGTGAGTATACTGAGTGTTGTCTCTCAATGTAAGTACATCAAAGGTTGTCTCTGATGTTAGTTAGAGCGAGTGTTGTATCTCAATGTAAGTACATCAAAGGTTGTCTCTGATGTTAGTTGGTGCGAGTGTTGTATCTCAATGTGAGTACATCAAAGGTTGTATCTGATGTTAGTTGGAGCGAGTGTTGTATCTCAATGTAAGTACATCAAAGGTTGTCTCTGATGTTAGTTAGAGCGAGTGTTGTATCTCAATGTGAGTATACTGAGTGTTGTCTCTCAATGTAAGTACATCAAAGGTTGTCTCTGATGTTAGTTAGAGCGAGTGTTGTATCTCAATGTGAGTATACTGAGTGTTGTCTCTCAATGTAAGTACATCAAAGGTTGTCTCTGATGTTAGTTAGAGCGAGTGTTGTATCTCAATGTGAGTATACTGAGTGTTGTCTCGGAATGTAAGTACATCAAAGGTTGTCTCGGAATGTTAGTTAGAGCGAGTGTTGTATCTCAATGTGAGTATACTGAGTGTTGTCTCGGAATGTAAGTACATCAAAGGTTGTCTCTGAATGTAAGTACATCAAAGAATGTATCTGAATGTAAGTACATCAAAGATTGTATTTGAATGTAAGTACATCAAAGATTGTATCTGAATGTAAGTACATCAAAGGTTGTATCTGGATGTAAGTACATGAAAGATTGTATCTGAATGTAAGTACATCAAACATTGACCTGAATGTAAGTACATGAAAGATCGTATCTGAATGTAAGTGCATCAAATATTGACCTGAATGTAAGTACATGAAAGATTGTATCTGAATGTAAGTACATCAAACATTGACCTGGATGTAAGTATATCAAAGGTTGTATCTGAATGTAAGTACATCAAACATTGACCTGAATATAAGTACATGAAAGATTGTATCTGAATGTAAGTACATCAAACATTGACCTGAATGTAAGTACATCAAAGGTTGTATCTGAATGTAAGTACATGAAATATTGTATCTGAATGTAAGTACATGAAAGGTTGTATCTGAGTGTAAATACATCAAAAGTTGTATCTGGATGTAAGTACATCAAAGATTGTATCTGAATGTAATTACATCAAAGATTGTATCTGAATGAAAGTACATGAAAGATTGTATCTGAATGCAAGTACATGAAAGATTGTATCTGAATGTAAGTACATGAAAGGTTGTATCTGAATGTAAGTACATTAAGTCTTAAACACATCACTATAGAAGTACAGTCCCATTTTATTTTGAGTTACTTGCGGGTCATCATCACTGCACCTCGAACATGTCCATAGATACTCATATCCCCTCCTCAGCAAGTCCCGCAGCATTCATCGACTGACGACTCCAGTTCTCTGTTAGTTCATAAGTCTTCTTATACGCCAACTAAATTTCTCATTTCTGGCTGTGCCCATCTGAGCTCTTTCATACGAAGGAGTGATGTGGTTTCATCGTTGTCAAATTCCTGTGCCCTTCCTAAATCTCGGAGGTCATTGATGATGTCCGTTCAATCCATTGATTGACCATCTTTAAAGACAGCACAGCTAGCCAACCTGTCCGCTCTTTCATTTCCCAGTACACCTGCATGTCCAGGGACATAGACAAAGGTAACCCTACGTATTTTTGACTTCTGTAATGACTCTAACAGAAAACAAACGAAGAAGTTTTAAAACAACTAAAAATGAAAAAAGAACTACTAAACACAATTAGAAAAAAAGACAAATGAAATTTTTTGGTCATGTTAAAAGACACAACAGTCTAATAAAAGTAATATTAGAAGGCAAAATACAAGGTAAAAGAGGCAGAGGCATAACATGACTAACATGGAATAGTAACATCAAAAGATGGACAAGTCAACCTATGGCAATCTGCACCATCAAAGCAAGAGACAGAGTGGAATGGCGCTCCATGGTAGCCAACCTTCGATGCGGAGAGGGCACTCGATGATGATGATGATGTAATGACTCTACCCTTGACTGCGTACAGATCCACCTCCACTTTATTTATCATGCTCATCGAATCACTCAGTATACAGGCGTGGGTGTAGTCTTGTGACTCTAAGCAAATGCATGCTTCAGTCACTGCCATCATCTCCATCGTCATGCTACTCATGGTCTTAATGTATGCACCACTGTCTTCTTTGACTATTCTGCCAGCCGAGTTTGCTGTAAATTTCCGTGAACTTTTTTGGTGTTGTATTACGGGTCTTTCTATATAGATGACTGCATCTTCCTCATCGGTGTTATCCCAGATGAGACCCTTGACACTTTATATATTCATCACTATAAATGAACAGTTACACTTTATGTATTCATCACTATAAATGAAGTTACACTTTATATATTCATCACTATAAATGTATAATCACACCTCATATTTCAAGTGCGGCTTGTTGCAGGAGCTACTGAGTTAAGTACTCTGTACACACCGTGAGCTGTGTGCCTCATCCGTTTTGATCATGTTTCGATATTCCAATTGTTTACGATGAATGATGATATCGTATGACAGGGAACTGTTGGCTGTGTTTGCTTTTTGCGCGGTTTCGCCTTTTGTCTTTTGGCGTGTGCTGAGACTGCTACGATGGGGACTACAGTTACCTTCTTCGTTTGGGAGATGAGATATTAATTCGGATGATTCCGCTGGCACGGGCGGTTGAGTAATTATGGATTTTAATTCATTTGTAGTGAAACCGGGGTCTTCCATAAACAAATAACCAAATAACCAAATCACACCTCATAAACAAAACACTATAAAATAACAATCACTTCACATGTACAGACCGCAATATATTTGCTCATGTAACCTAGGAGGTTAGGGCATATTTTTCAGTAATTATAATGGATCAAATGACAGTTCACCTCCTCCTTCTAATGTATCAGATGACAATTCACCTCCTCCTTCTAATGTATCAGATGACAATTCACCACCTCCTTCTAATGTATCAGATGACAATTCACCTCCTCATTCTAATGTATCAGATGACAATTCACCTCCTCATTCTAATGTATCAGATGACAATTCACCACCTCCTTCTAATGTATCAGATGACAATTCACCTCCTCCTTCTAATGTATCAGATGACAATTCACCTCCTCCTTCTAATGTATCAGATGACAATTCACCTCCTCCTTCTAATGTATCAGATGACAATTCACCACCTCCTTCTAATGTATCAGATGACAATTCACCTCCTCCTTCTAATGTATCAGATGACAATTCACCTCCTCCTTCTAATGTATCAGATGACAATTCACCTCCTCCTTCTAATGTATCAGATGACAATTCACCACCTCCTTCTAATGTATCAGATAACAATTCACCTCCTCATTCTAATGTATCAGATGACAATTCACCACCTCCTTCTAATGTATCAGATGACAATTCACCTCCTCCTCCTAATGTATCAGATGACAATTCACCTCCTCCTTCTAATGTACCAAATGACAATTCATCTCCTCCTTCTAATGTACCAAATGACAATTCACCTCCTCCTTCTAATGTACCAAAAAACAATTCACCACCTCCTTCTAATGTATCAGATGACAATTCACCTCCTCCTTCTAATGTATCAAATGACAATTCACCTCCTCCTTCTAATGTATCAGATGACAATTCACCTCCTCCTTCTAATGTATCAAATGACAATTCACCTCCTCCTTCTAATGTATCAGATGACAATTCACCACCTCCTTCTAATGTATCAGATGACAATTCACCACCTCCTTCTAATGTATCAGATGACAATTCACCACCTCCTTCTAATGTATCAGATGACAATTCACCACCTCCTTCTAATGTATCAGATGACAATTCACCTCCTCCTTCTAATGTATCAGATGACAATTCACCACCTCCTTCTAATGTATCAGATGACAATTCACCTCCTCATTCTAATGTATCAGATGACAATTCACCTCCTCATTCTAATGTATCAGATGACAATTCACCTCAAAGAGCAGTAAACTCACCTGCAGTTGCTGATCATGAGCTACCTGAGTCCGGCAACATTTGGAAGACCTCACCCCAACTTAACGCCACTTTTACAGAATGTGTAAACATTGAAGTATTCAGAACATCCACGACAAGGCAGCATCTTCTTGCAGGTTTGTATTTTGGAATTATTTTACTTCTGCTTGTCAGGCTTAGTCCAGAACAAACTGTCACTATGTAAATACAATACCAATAGTCAGTATGTAAATACAATACCGATAGTCAGTATGTAAATACAATACCAATAGTCAGTATATAAATACAATACCAATAGTCAGTATATAAATACAATACCAATAGTCAGTATATAAATGCAATACCAATAGTCAGTATGTAAATACAATACCAATAGTCAGTATATAAATACAATACCAATAGTCAGTATGTAAATACAATACCAATAGTCAGTATATAAATACAATACCAATAGTCAGTATATAAATACAATACCAATAATAATTATATAAATACAATACCAATAGTAATTATATAAATACAATACCAATAGTCAGTATATAAATACAATACCAATAGTAATTATATAAATACAATACCAATAGTCAGTATATAAATACAATACCAATAATAATTATATAAATACAATACCAATAGTCAGTATGTAAATACAATACCAATAGTAATTATATAAATACAATACCAATAGTCAGTATGTAAATACAGTACCAATAGTAATTATATAAATACAATACCAATAGTCAGTATGTAAATACAATACCAATAGTAATTATATAAATACAATACCAATAGTCAGTATATAAATACAATACCAATAGTAATTATATAAATACAGTACCAATAGTTAGTAAAGGTAAAGTGCGAGGCTTGAACCGGCGTCATAGCACACGAGTTTACACCCATATGTGCTCAAATATTACACTCATATGTGCTCAAATATTACACCCATATGTGCTCATTAGTCATTATATAAATACAATACCAATACCCTAGAGGGTAATATATATATATATATGTCAATTGCCAGGAATTGAAAATAGTAAAAGTAAAGTAAAGACCCCACCACATCAAGTGGTATATATGGAATATAGTGTTAGTGATCATAACTTTTATAGACCTTTGGCACATGATTTGTGGGGTAATGTGCTGGTATTATGCCCGTACCGCTTTACTTTCCCAGAACAAAATCCGGTACCCATTTAAGGCTGGGTGAACCCAGACGCTGTCGATCAGGCTTGAACCCGAACTCTTGTTGTTTGTAGTTCAGTTCACTAACCACTGAGCTACATTAAAAAGAGTAGACCACTGTATATGTATCTTCTTCTTCTTCTTCTTTCCTTCCTCATCTGCCTTTCAGCGTCGAGGGGAGATATAATTTGCGGTCTTTTGCTCTTCTGTTTGCCTCTGCTGCTGTTATGTTTTCTAGTGCTTCTAATATTCCATCGATCCATCTTTTTCGTGGTCGACCCTTGGGTCTGGTGTTCTCACGTTTGTTGAAAGCTCGTTGTGTTGTGTTTTTGCTCTTTCTGCCTTGTCACATGGCCAAACCATTTTATCTGTTGTTTCCTTATATATTCTATGGCGGGGGCTATTCCTAGCTTTTTTCTCAGTTCTTTATTTCTGATCTTATCTCTCAGATTTTTTCCTATCATTCGTCTAACACATTTCATCTCAGTAGAGGTTATTTTTCTATATGTTCTTGCATCTAGGGTCCAGGTCTGGCATTGGTAGCACAACGTTGGGATGAAGATTGTATTGTATAGTGCTCATTTTGCCCCCAGAGTTATTTCCTTGTTGGACAATAGTGGTGATAACTGTCCGATGATTTGACAAGCTTTGTTGTATCTTGATTCTATCTCTGCTGTTTGTGAATTATCGTTTGTCTTTAGACTTCCTAGGTATTTGAATTCCTCTACTTGTTTTAGTTGTCTGTCTTCTATAGTTATGTTGATGTTCTGTTTATTTTTGGCAACATTCATGACTTCTGTTTTGTTGATGTTGATTTTCATGTTGTATTTTGTGCCTGAGATGTTGAGTTTGTTTAAGTGTTCTTGTAGGTCTTCTATTGTTTCATGTATCAGTGCCTGGTCGTCTGTAAATAAAAGCTCGTTGATCTCCTCTGTCTCTGATGGGTTGGCTAGCTTGCATATATGGTCCATATATGTAATAAACAGTAGGGGGGATAGTACGCACCCCTGTCTTACACCTGATCTAACTTCGAAGTGGTCTGTGTAGCCTGCCGCTGTTCTGACCCTGCAGCTGCTGTTGACGTAGACACTTTTAATAAGGTTATATGTATCTTGGTAGTAATATAGATCAAGAAGGTGAAACAAAGACAGAGATCAGAAGCAGGATAACAAAAGCAGCAGCGTACTTTATAAACCTGGACAAAAAAATGGAAATCAAAAATACTATGCAAGAAAAAAAAACTTAGTATATTCAACTTAAACTTATTATCAATACCTAACTATGCACGTGAAAGCTGGAAAACATTAAAAGAGATTGAGAAAAAGCTAAACTCTTTTCAAGAAAATGCCTAAGAAAAATACTCTGTGTACAATGGAATACATTCAAGACTAACAAGAGAAGAGACAACAAGAGAATTCCAAAACAGGCTTTTCTATGGGAAACATCAGGATACAGAAAAAGAAGAAGACCGAAAGAGACACTAAAAAGAACACTTATAAGAGAAGCAAAGTTGGCAGGCATAGACTCAATAGATAAGATCGAACATCTTGCCCAAAAGAGAGATGGATGGCGAAAAACACTACAGGCCCTCTACGATGTCTAACGATCCAAGAAGTATGGAGAATAAAAAATGTAGATACAAACATTATATCCTATATTGTTCTGTCTTTGATAATGTAAGTAAAAACATTCTTTAATAATGTAAATACAAGAATTATAAGCTATATTGTCCTGTCTTTGATAATGTAAGTATGAGAATCATAAGCTATATTGTCCTGTATTTGGTAATGTAAGTATGAGAATCATAAGCTATATTGTCCTGTATTTGGTAATGTAAGTATGAGAATCATAAGCTATATTGTACTGTATTTGGTAATGTAAGTATGAGAACCATAAGCTATATTGTCCTGTCTTTGATAATGTAAGTATGAGAATCATAAGCTATATTGTCCTGTCTTTGATAATGTAAGTATGAGAATCATAAGCTATATTGTCCTGTCTTTGATAATGTAAGTATGAGAATCATAAGCTATATTGTCCGGTCTTTGATAATGTAAATACAAACATTCTTTGATAATGTAAATACAAACATCGGACCTATACACTGTATTGTCCAGCCTTTTGTAATGCTTATTTCTGTAACAACAATCAGTTCTGCTGTTGTCTGTGGATATTTCTACACTGCTCTAATATTTTTTCCTTTCTTCTGTTCACTCAATGATTGCTAAAAGAATTAAAAGTTTATTTTCATCATCTGATCTTAAAAGGTATGGCAAAAAGTAATTTTAATGAAAAATATACTAACATCAAAACAAATAACACCAGGGCTGAAACTAAGAATAGCAAAATGTTACATCTTCTCAATATTCCTGTATGGTGCAGAAACATGGACATTAGACAAGAAAACAGAACAGAAAATTGAAGCCTTTGAAATGTGGATTTATAGAATAAAAGGTAGAATTGGATGGAAAGAAAAGAAAACAAACGATGAAGTTTTAAAACAACTGAAAATAAAAAGAGAACTACTAAACACAATTAGAACAATACAAAATGAAATTTTTGGGGCCATGTTAAAAGACACAACAGCCTAATAAAAGTAATATTGGAAGGGAAAATAGGAGGTAAAAGAGGCAGAGGCAGACCAAGACTAACATGAATGAGTAACATCAAAAGATTAAAGATGGACAAGTCAGCCTATGACAATCTGCTCTATCAAACCAAAGCAAGAGACAGAGTGGAATGGCGCTCCATGGTAGCCAACATTCGATGCGAAGACGGCACTCAATGATGATGATGAATGTTCTTAGAAGGATGTTAAGCAGATATAAATGCATTGTGTTGTGGTTTATTTGCATCTTTAGGCCCAACACATCCGACTTCAGCACAGCATTTTTTAATACCGGGTTGCCTTCCTTGTTCAATCCCTGCTTGCTTGGCCAGATTAGATTGATTAGTCTGTCACTCATCATCATCATCAAGTACCGGGCCTACTTGCTTGGCCAGATTAGATTGATTAGTCTGTCGCTCATCATCATCATCAAGTACCGGGCCTACTTGCTTGGCCAGATTAAATTGATTAGTCTGTCACTCATCATCATCATCAAGTACCGGGCCTGCTTGCTTGGCCAGATTAGATCGATTAGTCTGTCACTCATCATCATCATCAAGTACCGGGCCTGCTTGCTTGGCCAGATTAGATTGATTAGTCTGTCACTCATCAGCATCATCAAGTACCGGGCCTGCTTGCGTAGGTGATCATGTCTTTCCACAACTTTCGATCTCGACAGTTATTTATCATTTCTGTTGTTGACCTGCCAAGCCATTCTCTTAAGCTGTCTGGTATTTTTTCTCTTTGCTTCCCTCTATCACTATGTCTCTCAATTTTCCCTGTTATTACAATATATTCCAGCTGTTCTCTTCTCATTACATGGCCAAAAAATGATGATTGTTTCTTCTTAATATTGCAAATTATCTCTCTTTTTGCTTTGGCCTCTTCAGAATATTTTCATTATTCTTCTTAGCTGCCCATGATATTCTCAACATTCTTCTGTAAAACCACATTTCTACAGACTCCAGTGATTAGTCTGTTACAAGAGATGCCAATAAGAGGTGGAATAGAGTCTTAATGGTTCTGGTTCACTGGTTCTGGTTAACTGGTTCTGGTGCAGGCCATCAGTTATGAGTCACTGACAGCCACCAACTTGTTGCTGACAATTGCTTGCCTCATGTTCTAATATAACTACTTCTGTTTAATCTCTGTTCCATCGTTGTCTGTGGGTATTTCAAATACTCTTCAAATATAGCTTCTGTTTCTACCTTTCAGCTCCCTGCGGAGCATAGGTTTTCAACAAAAACTTTCAAAGCCATTCTGTTTCTTGCCAATCATTTAAGATTATTCCACGTCTTCCTCATCATCTTCATCTCTGCTTCCATCTGTCTTCTCCAAGAATATTTTCATCTTCCTCTTTGTCTTTTTCCCTGGGGATTCCAAAAAGGGCCTGTTGTGTAATACTCTCACTTGGCTTCCGCAGTGTGTGTCCTATCCAGCGCCATCGTCTTAGCTGTATATCTTTTTCAACTGGCATTTGACTGGTACATTTCCATAATTCTATATTAGTGATTTTGTCCCGCCAATTCCATTCTTTTATTCTGCTCAAGCATCCATTAATGAAGGTCTGTATCTTCATGATTGTCATTTTTGTTGTGCTCCATGTTTCACAGTCATATAATAAGACTGACTTAACATTGGAGCCAAACATTTTTATTTTAAAATGATCTAATATAACTACTTCTGTTTAACTTCTGGTCCATCGTTGTCACTGGGTATTTCAGATGCTCTTCTAATATAACGACTCCTGTTTTATTTGTGTTTATCTCGCCGTAGAATTATTTCTCCAATAAATAGATATTTTGATTCCTATTATTGCTTTTTTTCCCTCCCAATTCATGCCTGTTTGAAGTTTTTACAAGACTGATAAAACTAACAAACATCATGTTTCAGATAATGATCTGTCAAACAAATATAAGAGTCAGCTTGCAGTTTTGTTGAAAACTGGCAACATCAAAGGACTGAAGACATACCTCCGTAATTCCCAGTGGCCTGCTGAGAGTGTAGAAAGAAAGAGTTTGTGGGAGAGTCTCTGCAACCATTTGCTGAAAGCTGAAGAGCACTTGTACCAGAATTTAGTGAATGATCTGCTCTGTCAGGACAGTATGTCATTTGCATTTACACAAGAACATCTTAATTCCACTCTTTCTAAATTGTAGCATATTTTTACAAGATTTCATGTATCTTAATTTAAATTTTATTTTAGCATGGTTAAGTTAATTTGTTTATTTTAATTCATGAACATTTTAGCATGGCTAAGTTTATTTGTCTATTTTAATTCATGAACATTTTGGCATGGCTAAGTTTATTTGTCTATTTTATTTCACTAACATTTTAGCATGGCTAAGTTTATTTGTCTATTTTAATTCATTAGCATTTTAGCATGGCTATGTCTATTGCAATTCATGAACATTTTAGCATGGTTAAGTTAATTTGTTTATTTTAATTCATGAACATTTTAGCATGGCTAAGTTTATTTGTCTATTTTAATTCATGAACATTTTGGCATGGCTAAGTTTATTTGTCTATTTTATTTCACTAACATTTTAGCATGGCTAAGTTTATTTGTCTATTTTATTTCACTAACATTTTAGCATGGCTAAGTTTATTTGTCTATTTTATTTCACTAACATTTTAGCATGGCTAAGTTTATTTGTCTATTTTAATTCATTAGCATTTTAGCATGGCTATGTCTATTGCAATTCATGAACATTTTATCATCTATCTATCTATCTATCTATCTATCTATCTATCTATCTATCTATCTATCTATCTATCTATCTATCTATCTATCTATCTATCTATCTATCTATCTATCTATCTATCTATCTATCTATCTATCTATCTATCTATCTATCTATCTATCTATCTATCTATCTATCTATCTATCTATCTATCTATCTATCTATCTATCTATCTATCTTTCTATCTATCTATCTATCTATCTATCTATCTATCTATCTATCTATCTATCTATCTATCTGTCTGTCTGTCTGTCTGTCTGTCTGTCTGTCTGTCTGTCTGTCTGTCTGTCTGTCTGTCTGTCTGTCTGTCTGTCTGTCTGTCTGTCTGTCTGTCTGTCTGTCTGTCTGTCTGTCTGTCTGTCTGCCTGCCTGCCTGCCTGCCTGCCTGCCTGCCTGCCTGCCTGCCTGCCTGCCTGCCTGCCTGCCTGCCTGCCTGCCTGCCTGCCTGCCTGCCTGCCTGCCTGCCTGCCTGCCTGCCTGCCTGCCTGCCTGCCTGTCTGTCTGTCTGTCTGTCTGTCTGTCTGTCTATCTATCTATCTATCGTCCTTTCGAGCTAAAGATGGCACATATGCACAAACTTTAGACTCTTGTGTCCAACGATCTTTCAACTGTCAGAGCTTGCACAGGATCTGCATTGTGTCTCGCCACACAGCTCTGTTCTGGGCAAGTTGTTCAATCTCAGCAAGGGAGTTGATACTTTTTGTTCTTGCCTCTCACTTCCACATTCTTTTTAGTGTTTCTCTAGGTTGGCCTCTTTTTCTTTTACTCCATGGTTCCAGTTTGAGGGCTTGCTTTGAGATTATCTTGTTGTCTCTTCTCATAACATGGTCAACATATGAACACCTTCTTCTCCTGAATATATTTAATATTTTTGGACGCTTCTCATTTCATGAAAAGTGTTCCTTGTTGCAGTTTCCTCATATTCCAAGTCCGGCTTGTTGCAGGAGCTACTGAGTTAAGTGCTCTGTGCACACCGTGAGCTGTGTGTCTCATCCGTTTTGATCATGTTTCGATATTCCAATTGTTTACGATGAGTGATGATATCGTATGACAGGGAACAGTTGGCTGTGTTCACTTTCTGTGCGGTTAATCCTTATGTCTTTTGACGTGTGCTGAGACTGCTACGACGGGGACAACAGTTACCTTTCTTTGTTTGGGAGATGAGATATTAATTCGGATGATTGCGCTGGCACGGGCGGTTGAGCAATTATGGATTTTAATTCGTTTGCAGTGATACCGGGGCCTTCTATAACCAAATAACCAAATCTTTGTGTGTGTCTGTGTTTAGTCATATCTCATATCTTAGTGTGTATCTGTGTTAGTCATGTGTCATATCTTTGTACGTGCATGTCTGTATTAGTCATATCTCATATCTTTGTGTGCATGTCTATGTTAGTCATGTCTCATATATTTGTGTGTATGTCTGTGTTATTTACATCTCCTATCTTTGTGAGTGCATGTTTATGTTAGTCATATCTCATATCTTTGTGTGTTTGTGTTTAGTCATATCTCATATCTTAGTGTGTGTATCTGTGTTAGTCATATCTCATATTTAAGAGTGTGTCTGTGTTAGTCACATCTCATATCTTAGTGTGTGTGTGTGTGTCTGTGTTAGTCATATCTCATATCTTGGTGTGTGTCAGTGTTAGTCATGCCTTAGATCGTCGTGTGCATGTCAGTGTTAGTCACATCTCACATCTTTGTGCGTGCGTGTCTGTGTTAGTCACATCTCATATCTTTGTGTGTGCATGTCTGTGTTAGTCACCTCCAGTGACTCGGGCAGATGGTGCTCGTAAACCTGGGAGGGCCGACCATCTAAGGGCAAAACCCCCTACAGAAAAGACAATCTGCTGCCTTGCAGGAAGATTGGGGACAATCAAAGGCTAAGGAAAGCAAACCTGAATAAAATGCTGCCTGAAATCGGATACACTTGGCCACTGGCGCAGAACACAGTGCAACGTTTTAACGGGTGTTCAATCAGAGTGGACCTAACAGACTCTAATTATGATGTTCTGTCTGTGGGGTCGATCAATTCACTTAAACAGACAGCTGTCTTCATGTGAGAGTCTGGAATCCTTTTCTGATTGAGTCCTGATCAAGAGAGAGAGAGAGAGAGAGAGAGAGAGAGAGAGAGAGATTTCTCTTATTTCTGCACTTGTCTTGAAATAATTCCACGGTATACATTTTCCTTAGACATTTATTTTCTGAGCCTGACACATTTTTCTTATTCTTAAAATTGATATTTTATGACAGTGGTTTTTATTTGTGACACACCACAATCAAAATTAACATTTCTAGCTAAAGTCAATATCTCTGTATGAATAATGTAGCAAAAAGATAAAGAAATGGCCCATTTCAAAGGTTATTGGAAATGCAATATTCAATTCACGTAATTGAAAACGAAACGTAAATAAACAAAAGAATAGGAATGGCAAAAAAGTAATTTTAATGTCATGAAGAACATAGTAACATCAAAACAAATAACACCAGGGCTAAAACTAAGAGTAGCAAAATGTTATGTCTTCCCAACATTCCTATATGGTGCAGAAACATGGACATAGACATAGGGTGGGTGGGTTGGTGGGTGGGTGGGTGGACGGACGGACGGACGGACGGACGGATGGATGGATGGATGGATGGATAGGCGTTTGCTATAGTCAGTTTCAAAATGGTTAGCTGTTATTTAATCATTAATATCTCTGTAACCACTTGATCGAAATTGTTCAGATTTTGCACATGACATAACAATCTCAATGTCCCACGAATATATTTGTGTCCCTAATTAAAAACGTATGGTTTAAAATTTTCTTTATTTAATATATACAAATTTACTAGCTTCTAGACATACCATTATTTTATATGGTTTCCATATTTCTATTAAATCAGCTTTCTAAAAAATGAGGAAGATACTATGCAATCCATTTTTGATAACAGAAACAAAAAAAAGTAAATGTTATATAGAGCCAGCATTAACATGTGGATGTGAATCATGGACAATAGGAAGACAGACAAGAAAATCACTGGAGGCTGTAGAAATGTGGTTTTACAGATGAATGTTGAGAATATACATGGTCAGCTAAGAAGAGTAATGAAAACGTTCTGAAAGAGGTCAAAGTAAAAACAGAGGTAATTTCCAATATTAGGAAGAAACAATCATCATTTTTTGGTCATGTGATGAGAAGGGAACAGCTGGAATATATTGTAACAACTGGAAAAATTGAGGGACGAAGAGATCGAGGGAAGCAAAGAGAAAAGATACCAGACAACTTAAGAGAATGGCTTGGCAGAAGGTCAACAACAGAAATGATAAATAACTGTCGAGATCAAAAGTTGTGGAAAGACATGATCCCCTACGCCAGCAGGCCCGGAACTTGATGATGATGATCTATCTATTGACCTTTCGAGCCGTAGCCGGAGCATAAGGCATAGACCCAGATACGCTTTCTCTTATCTAAATTGTATTCTAGCAGTTTTCAATCATTGTAAAGATCTTTTATCAAATCTCGCCATTTGTCTCTGTTCTGTGCAAGCAACTCTATCTCATTGAGGTAGCTGATTCCTCCTGCTCTTGTCTCTCTGATCAATGTTCTTCTCAGTGTCTCTCTGGGTCGTCCTCTTTTCCTCATACCTGTTGTTTCCCACATGAGGGCTTGCTTTGCTATTCGGTTATTATCTCTTCTCATCACATGTCCAACATATGACCATCGTCTTTTCTTGATAACTGAAGATATTAGTGGTTGGGTGACGATTTCTCTAATTTCTTTGTTTGTTTTGAATTCGTTCCACGCTATACCAAGTATTTTCCTTAGACATTTATTTTCGAATGCATTCAATTTTGTTTCTATGTCTCTTGTTGTTTTCCAGCTCTCACATACATACGTAAGGGTAGATAGTACGTTTGATTTGAATAGTTATAGGGTTTCCCCCTTCATATTTCGTTTGCTAATCTTTCACGCAATTTCCGCGATTTGTGTTGTTTCTCCGCACTTTTTTGCACGATGTTATTGAATTATTTGCGAGTCATCATCATTGCACTCCGAACATGTCCATAGGTGCTCAGATCCCCTCCTCAGCAAGTCCCGCAGTGTCCAGCTACTGACGACTCCAGTTCTGTGTTGGTTGATAAATCTTCTTACACGCCCACTAAGTTTCTCTTTTTCTGGCTGTGCACATGTATCTCCCATCTTTTTCATCCGAACGAGTGATGTGGATTTGTGGTGGTCGAAGTCCTGTGCTCTTCTTTTCATCTCGGGGGGCATTGATGATGGCTGTGCCCAACTTAACTCCCATTTCCATCATCCGAAGAAGTGACGTGGATCTGTGTTTGTCGAAATCATGTGCTCTTCCCACATCTCGGAGGGCATTGATGATGTCCGCCCGATCAATTGGTTGCCCGTCCTCAACGACAGCGCAGCTAGCCAACCTGTCCGCTCTTTCATTTCCCCGTACACCCGCAGGGACATAGACAAATGTGACCGTACGTATTTGTGACTTCTGCAATGACTCTAACCATTGCATGCGTACAGAGCCCGCCTCCACTTTTTTTTTTATCATGGTCATCGAATCACTCAGTTTACTGGCGTGGGTGTAGTCTTGTGACTCTAACCATTTGAATGCCTTGGTCACTGCCATCACCTCTATCGTCATGCTACTCGTGGTCATGACGTATGCACTTCTGTCTTCTTTGACTACTTTGCCTGCTGAGCGTGCTATAAATGCCCATGCACTTCTTTGGTGTCGTATTACAGATCCGTCGGTATAGATGACTGTATCTTTTGTTCTATGTTTGAACGACAAGTAAATTTGGGATGTTTATAAACAGCTTCCGTTTCTATTCATTGGCGTTGTATAAATCTTTGGGTGTACAGGGCATTTATTGAAATGTTATTATTAACATTCGAATTATGTTACGCCTATGCCGGAATAGGCCAATTGCTTCAATTACGGTAAACTATCTTCTTCAGCCACAAAATAACTGCATCTGTCGAAAAGATCAAAGGAGTTATCCGTTGCAGGTGAATGACACTATCTGCAATATTGCATTTTAGACAACTTTTGGGACATTGAAAAAATAAGACCAAATGCAAAAAATCATGTTTATGTGTGTAAAGGTTATGGAGATATTTGAAGTCAAGCGTGGACAAACCATTTTGAAACAGACTATAATATTCATCCAGTGTTTTGAATTGTAATATGTTTGTGCTGAATGTTGATGACATCATCATCATCATCATCATCATCACCATCATCATCATTGAGGATTACTTTTAGTAGGCTGTCGTGTCTTTTAACATGGCCCAAAAATGTCATTTGTCTTGTTCTAATTGTGTTTAGTTGTTCTCTTTTCATTTTTAGTTGTTTTAAAACTTCAACGTTTGTTTTCTTTTCTTTCCCTCCAATTCTACTTATTCTTCTGTATATCCACATTTAAAAGGCTTCAATTTTCTGTTCTGTTTTCTGATGTAATGTCCATGTTTCTGCACCATACAGGAATATTGAGAAGATGTAACATGTTGCTATTCTTAGTTTTAGCCCTGGTGTTATTTGTTTTGATGTTAGTATATTTTTCATGACATCAAAATTACTTTTTGCCATACCTATTCTTTTGTTTGTTTCAGTTTTACATTTTCCATCACTGGTTATAGTATGTCCCATATAATTGTAGCTCTGAACTGTCTCCGTATGTATTCCTTCAACTTTGATATTTAATGTTGATGTCATTTTTTTTTAAATTTCAGCTGAAGAGAACTGCTCACTTCATCCCCTCATTCACCCTCACAACAATCACTCATATTTTTTGACTTCCATCGGAGTGAATCATGCCATGACTGTAGTGAACCTCATTAGCCACCTGCATCCAGACATCACCTACTGCCCCTTCCTCTACCCAATGTCCTCCCTGTTCCTCCATTACATGTCACCAGAGGCCTGCTTCAACTGTCTGCAAGCTCTTCTCGCCAGCAAAACCACATGCTACTTCACACAAACCAGAATCAAAGCAGAAGCTTCTAAATATGTTCTCCGAGATTTGGCCAAGAAATATGCGGTAAGTATATTTATATATTTATATTTAATTTGATCAGTTCTTCTACTTGTGTTTCTTAATTTATCTCCCCTTTTTGCTGTTATCAGTATCATCATTGAGTGCCGTCTCCGCATCGAAAGTTGGCTACCATGGAACGCCATTCCACTCTGTCTCTTGATTTGATGGTGCAGATTGTCATAGGTTGAATTGTTCATCTTTTGATGTTACTGGTCCATGTTAGTCTTGGTCTGCCTCTGCCTCTTTTACCTTGTATTTTCCGTTCCAATATTACTTTTATTAGGCTGTTGTGTCTTTTAACATGCCCCAAATGTGTCATTTGTCTTTTCCTAATTGTCTTTATTAGTTCTCTTTTCATTTTTAGTTGTTTTAATACGTCATCGTTTGTTTTCTTTTCTTAAGAACCAATTCTACTTATTCTTCTATAGATCCAAATTTCAAAGGCTTAAATTTTCTGTTCTGTTTTCTTTTCCAATGTCCATGTTTCTGCACCATACAGGAATATTGAGAAGATGTAACATTTTGCTATTCTTAGTTTTAGTCCTGGTGCTATTTGTTTTGATGTTAGTGATAGATGTTCACGATGATACAGACTTTCATTAATGGATGCTTACGCAGAATAAAATGGATGGAAATGGCAGGACAAATTCACTAACATAGAATTATGGAAATGTACCAGTCAAATACCAGTGGATAAAGAGATACAGCGAAGACGATGGCGCTGGTTAGGACACACACTGCGGAAGCTAACTGAGAGTATTACACAACAGGCCCTTTTTTGGAATTCCCAGGGGAAAAGACAAAGAGGAAGACCAATGGATTCTTGGAGAAGACAGATAGAAGCAGAGATGAAGATGATGGGGAAGACATGGAATAATCTTAAAAGAATGACAAAAAAAAACAGAATGACTTGGAAAATGTTTGTTGAAGACCTATGCTCCACTGGGAGCTAAAAAATGTAGATGAAGAAGAATAGATGTTCATGGCATTAAAATTACTTTTTTGCCATACCTATTCTTTTGTTTATTTCAGTTATACATACAGCCTGTAGTGTTTTTGACAGATACAAGATCAGCACTCCAGGCAGTAAAGTCCAGAAAATCTGCCACATCTGCAAACTTTATTGACTGAACTCTGCAAGCACCACAGGGTCACCCTGCAGTGGATTCCATCTCATCGTGTAATACCAGAAAACAAGAGTGCAGATCAGTTGGCAAAGGAAGGTTCAACAGGCACACAACTAGATACACCGGTTACATACCATCATAAAAAAGAGATAATCAAATCAAGCAGAGGACCACATGCCCCAAGTCAGGATGCCTTTCATAATATGAATAGATATGAACAAGTTATCATTATACGCCTCAGAACAGGACACAATCGACTCCATAGTCACATGTATACAAAATTCAAGATCAGCACCTCAACTACATGTACATGTGGACAGGTGCCCGAGACTGCTGAACACATACTTCAAGACTGTACTGAATATAGTAGACTGAGGAAAATCCATTGGCCCATAGATACAACACTACAGACAAAACTATATGGGCCACTGCAAGAATTACAAAAGACAGTAACATTTATACAGGAAACAACATTGCAGATATAGACAATACTTCAGGCGAACGAAAGATAGATAGACAGACACCAAGAAGAAAGACAAATATATCGCTAAATTTGAAATGATATTTTTGTCACGTCTTGGTGGTTCTCCAATTGTCAAAGCATTTCTCTTACATCTAGCCATCTTACATGCATCAAGGTCCTACATTTAGCCATCTTACATGCATCAAGGTCCTACATTTAGCCATCTTACTTGCATCAAGGTCCTACATTTAGCCATCTTACATGCATCAAGGTCCTACATTTAGCCATCTTACATGAATCAAGGTCCTACATTTAGCCATCTTACATGAATCAAGGTCCTACATTTAGCCATCTTACATGCATCAAGGTCCTACATTTAGCCATCTTACATGCATCAAGGTCCTACATTTAGCCATCTTACATGAATCAAGGTCCTACATTTAGCCATCTTACATGAATCAGGGTCCTACATTTAGCCATCTTACATGCATCAAGGTCCTACATTTAGCCATCTTACATGCATCAAGGTCCTACATTTAGCCATCTTACATGAATCAAGGTCCTACATTTAGCCATCTTACATGAATCAAGGTCCTACATTTAGCCATCTTACATGCATCAAGGTCCTACATTTAGCCATCTTACATGCATCAAGGTCCTACATTTAGCCATCTTACATGCATCAAGGTCCTACATTTAGCCATCTTACATGCATCAAGGTCCTACATTTAGCCATCTTACACGAATCAAGGTCCTACATTTAGCCATCTTACATGAATCAAGGTCATACATTTAGCCATCTTACATGAATCAAGATATTTCTCTTATGTTATATTTTTTTTACTGACTAGATATTTTTCACATACTTTAGTTGTTATCTTGTGTTTGAATATTTCACTTGTGTCTATTTAGTCCTATGTCAATATACTTCCCTTAAATTAAGATGTTTCTCTTATGTCAAGTTTTTATATTAATTTGTTTATATTCTTCTTGTGTTTCATCATCACCATCGCGTGCCTTCTCCGCAACGAAGGTTGGCTACCATGGATCGCCATTCTACTCTTTTTCTTGCTTTGATGGTGCAGGCTGTCATAGATTGACTTGTCCATCTTTTAATGTTACTCGTCCATGTTAGTCTTGGTCTGCCTCTGCCTCTTTTACCTTGTATTTTCCCTTCCAATATTACTTTTAGTAGGATGTTGTGTCTTTTAACATGCCCCCAAAATTTCATTTGTCTTGTCTTAATTGTATTTAGTAGTTCTCTTTTTATTTTCAGTTGTTTTAAAACTTCATCGTTTATTATATTTTGTTCCCACCCAAATCTACCTATTCTTCTATAAATCCACATTTCAAAGGCTTCAATTTTCTGTTCTGTTTTCTTGTCTAATATCCATGTTTCTGCACCATACAGGAATATTGAGAAGACGTAACATTTTGCCATTCTTAGTTTCAGCCCTGCTGATATTTGTTTTGTTGTTAGTATATTTTTCATGGCATTAAAATTACATTTGCCATACCTATTCTTTTGTTTATTTCAGGTTTACATTTTCCATCATTGGATATAGTATGTCCCAGGTAGTTGTAACTCTGGACTGTCTCCAGATGTATTCCCTCAACTGTGATATTTATTGTGTTTAAATGTTTAAATTATATCATTGCAGTTCTCTTGTTTTAAAGAAAACCAACTCCCTGATTAATGCCATTTCATTCAATGTTGTTCAAAATAAAATATTCAGTACAAAAGGTTACCCAAAGAGCCATTTATATTGATTATTCTTGGAGTTATACCGGTGAATACAGAAAGACAGTGAAGACGATGGCGCTGCATAGGACACAAACTGCGGAAACCAATTATGAGTATTACATAACAGGCTATTTTTGGAATCCCCAAAGAAAAAGACAAAGAGGAAGACCAAAATATTCTTGGAGAGGACAGATGGAAGCAGAGATGAAGATGATGGAGAAGACGTGGAATGATCGTAAAAGAGTGGCAAGAAACAGAACGGCTTGGAAAGTGTTTGTTGAAGACCTATGCTCCACAGGGAGTTGAAAGTGTTTGTTGAAGACCTATGCTCCATAGGGAGTTGAAAGTGTTTGTTGAAGACCTATGCTCCACAGGGAGTTGAAAGTGTTTGTTGAAGACCTATGCTGCACAGGGAGCTGAAAGTGTTTGTTGAAGACCTATGCTCCACAGGGAGTTGAAAGTGTTTGTTGAAGACCTATGCTCCACAGGGAGTTGAAAATGTTTGTTGAAGACCTATGCTCCACAGGGAGCTGAAAGTGTTTGTTGAAGACCTATGCTCCACAGGGAGGTGAAAGTGTTTGTTGAAGACCTATGCTCCACAGGGAGTTGAAAATGTTTGTTGAAGACCTATGCTGCACAGGGAGCTGAAAGTGTTTGTTGAAGACCTATGCTCCACAGGGAGTTGAAAGTGTTTGTTGAAGACCTATGCTCCACAGGGAGTTGAAAGTGTTTGTTGAAGACCTATGCTCCACAGGGAGCTGAAAGTGTTTGTTGAAGACCTATGCTCCACAGGGAGATGAAAGTGTTTGTTGAAGACCTATGCTCCACAGGGAGTTGAAAGTGTTTGTTGAAGACCTATGCTCCGCAGGGAGTTGAAAGTATTTGTTGAAGACCTATGCTCCAAAGGGAGCTGAAAGTGTTTGTTGAAGACCTATACTCTACAGGGAGCTGAAAGTGTTTGTTGAAGACCTATGCTCCACAGGGAGATGAAAGTGTTTGTTGAAGACCTATGCTCCACAGGGAGCTGAAAGTGTTTGTTGAAGACCTATGCTCCACAGGGAGGTGAAAGTGTTTGTTGAAGACCTATGCTTCACAGGGAGCTGAAAGATAGAAGAAGAAGATTTTTTTTAACTTTAAAGTTGATTTCTCTTATGTCACTTGAATGCCACATGTTGTTAGAATGTCAATGTTGACCTGCTCATATCTTCCACCATTTCAGAAACAGGCCTATGACCTAATGGCAAGACAAGGCAACTGTGTGGAGGCTGTCTTTGAGAACTGGGTTTTGTGGATCTTCAGGGATCTACCCTTTGAGTATCTGGTCAGTTTAATTCCATGACACATATAGCTTAAGTGGGTCAGTAGAATCACTTTCAAGAATACTCTTTGTTGGAAACAGGCAAATAATTGCAGTGGTAAAGGGTTAAGGCATAAAAATGCGAAGCTGCAGTAAAGCTGAATGTGAGGAAAAATAAAAAGAATAAAAAAATGCGTGAACAAAATTTTGTAAACATCTACGTGATGTCCAACAAAATACTGGTACTCCGGTGTCTTCCCACTTCAACTCCCTGATCACAAGGGCAAAGACGACATCCGTGTCACTGGTATTGTCCTTTGTCACTCTGGCGACCGCAGCCGCTATACTTTGGAAAATCGCCTTATAGTCCAGTATGGTTCGCTGACCCCGAGAGGTATTAATGTATCACACTCATACACATAGTTTCCTTTTGGTTGCTCCTTCCCTTTTGCATAGCCTTCTCTACTGCACATATTTGGTTTCTTTGGTCTACTTACTATGCCATGCTATTTATAGCTCTTCTCCTCTAGTCCCTTATGAGACACTTCGGTTTTCTCCTCTATACCTTTTTTTTCTGTGCCCCTTAACCCTCATTTGTTTTTATTGTACCCCTTCTCTCAGACATCTCACTCTTACCGCCTTTTGTATACCTGTTAGTCTACTATTCGATTCTTTCTCCTTTGTGTTTGCACACTGACCCCTGTGTGAACTCCTCTGGTTCTGTGTACATTTACGCACATTTTTGCACGTTTCTCGACGTTCACGACAGCCGCACTTGGTTGCTATTTCATTTTAGTTTTGACAGGATAGTTAATTTTGTTTTCTTTAACACATTTCGATTGTTTTTGTTTTGGTTGTTTCGTTGTTGGTTTTGTGTGTGTTTTTTTTGTTTGTTTCTGATGAAGGCCTATTGGACCGAAACGTTGTTTAGTCTGTGTCGTCCACTTATCACGTAAAGCTTCTTACATACCATTTTTTTATTTTTTAATTTTTCTTCTCCAAATAATTGCAGTGCTGTGGTAAAGAGTGTAGTAATGAGCCAGTGGTGGTGTGTAACATACACTCCTACAAGGTATGTTGACAGCTTTACAAAAAAGGAACACAACAAAATACTGACGTTTCGGTATACATGAGGCCTTCCTCAGGAAATGAGAACAACAAATGATGAAACAGATAAATGCTACTACATCTAGGATGATTGAGACAGGTATTTTAAGGAGAAGTAAACAGAGGGATAAGAGATGAAACAGGGATTGGTTGGTCTCGAGGCAAGATGCCGGCCGCGAGACAGAGAGGTTGTGGGTTCAAATCCTAGTTGGACCTGTTAGGATTTTTATTTATGATTTCTCTCTGCGGCAACCACCCCTGGTCTCAGCAGCGAGGCCCGGCTTGAAACGTCAATTACTAATTGACGGAAAAAAATATGAGTACCTCCGAAGTCGGAGTTATCTGCCTGTGCGGCGAGGGACCCCTGTGCTGCCAGGGAAAAATGGATTAACATGCAAAATTCAGTTCCTAGTCTCTAGGGACTTCGTCAGAGGTAAAAGCTGGCGAACGAAAAAAAAGTGATGAAACGAGAGAGAGATTTGCTATATGTTGGAGCATAGATAATATGTGGTTGTTGTGTTCCTTTTTGTAAAGCTGTCACCATACCTTGTAGGAGTGTACGTTACACCCCCAACACTGGCTCCACAATACTCTGCAAACGATGGAATAAACTCAAGACTAATACAGAGATAAGCAATAAGGCCGTACAACCAATGATCTGGTCTAAAATTAGGAAGAGAAGATAGACATATGTCGGACATGTGTTGAGAAGAGATAACAAAAGAATTTCAAAACAGGTTCTTTCAGGGAAACATCAGGATACAGAAAAGGGGGAAGACATCAAAGGGACCATGCTGTCTTTTCTAAGTTCAAAATGTTTGTTTTTATTATCTTTCTCTATTCTTGTTTTGTCAGTGTGTTTTACTATATTTCTTTCTCCATTCTAGTTTTGTCAATGTGTGTTTTACTATATTTCTTTCTCCATTCTAGTTTTGTCAGTGTGTTTTACTATCTTTCTTTCTCCATTCTAGTTTTGTCAATGTGTGTTTTACTATCTTTCTTTCTCCATTCTAGTTTTGTCAATGTGTGTTTTACTATCTTTCTTTCTCCATTCTAGTTTTGTCAATGTGTGTTTTACTATCTTTCTTTCTCCATTCTAGTTTTGTCAGTGTAGGTAGTTTCTGCCTTATTCTGTTCAAATATTTTCAATGTTTTTTCTCTGTGTCTTCCCTTAGTGTTGATTTATTAAAATCTGTGTTTTTTCTCTGTCTTCTTTTAGTGTTGTTTTATTAAAATCTGTGTTTTTTCCTCTGTCTTCATTTAGTGTTGATTTATTAAAATCTGTGTATTTTCTCTGTCTTCCCATAGTGTTAATTTATTAAAATCTGTGTTTTTTCTATGTCTTCCCTCATTGTTGTTTTATTAAATCTGTTTTTTCTCTGTTTTCCCTTAGTGTTGATTTATTAAAATCTATTTTTTCTCTGTCTTCCCTTAGCGTTGATTTATTAAAATCTGTTTTTTCTCTGTCTTCCCTTAGTATTGATTTATTAAAATCTATTTTTTCTCTGTCTTCCCTTAGTGTTGATTTATTAAAATTTGTTTTTTTCTCTGTCTTCTCTTAGTGTTGTTTTATTAAAATCTGTGTTTCTCTGTCTTCCCTCAGTGTTGATTTATTAAAATCTGTTTTTTTTTTCTCTGTCTTCCCTTACTGTTGATTTATTAAAATCTGTGTTTTCTCTGTCTTCCCTTACTGTTGATTTATTAAAATCTGTGTTTTCTCTGTCTTCCCTTAGTGTTGATTTATTAAAATGTGCGTTTTTTTTCTGCCTTTCTTTTCTCTTACCATTAGTTTCATCACTCATCTCCCATTTTGACACTGTCCATGTGTTTGCAGGTCAGAATTGTGGACAGCTTTCTTTTTGAGGGTTACAAGATCTTCTACAGAATGTGCCTGGCTGTTGTCATTTTATTTGCCAAGGACTGCAGTAAGTATATCATAGAACTAGTCAGACATATGATGTCTTAGCGATGGCAGAATCCCTGAAAGTGGTCACACAGATGCTTATGTTGAAGTTGTACTGCTGCTGGCTACTCTATTTTAAACATTGCTCCTGGTCGCTCATTTGAAACCCTTCTTTCTGACCCTGCCAGGAGAGTGAACGTCAACAAACAAGTGAAAGTGTGCGCACACAGCAAGTAACAGAAGTTTCCAAAAACAGGTCTGTGTGCATACACAAAGTTGTCAGGAAAGACAGTGGTGCATACGCCATGACCACGAGTAGTATGACAATGGAGGCAATGGCAGTGACCAAGACATTCAAATGGTTAGAGTTACAAGACTACACCCACGCATGTATATTGAGTGATTCGATGAGCATGATAAAAAAAAAAAAAGTGGAGGCAGCGCTGTACGCATGCAATGGGTAGAGTTGTTGCAGAAATCCAAAATACGTAAGGTCACCTTTGTCTATGTCCCTAGACATGCGGGAGTACGGGAAAATGAAAGAGCGGACAGGTTGGCTAGCTGCGCTGTCGTTGAGGACGGGCAACCGATGGATCGGGCGGACATCATCAATGCCGTCCGAGATGTGGGAAGAGCACGGGACTTCGACAAACACAGATCCACGTCACTTCTTCGGATGATGGAAATGGGAGTTAAGATGGGCACAGCCAGAAATGAGACACTTAGTGGCCGTGTAAGAAGACTTATCAACCAACACAGAACTGGAGTCGTCAGTCGCTGGACACTGCGGGACTTGCTGAGGAGGGGATCTGAGCACCTATGGACATGTTCGGAGTGCAATGATGATGACCCGCAAATAACTCAATAACTCAAAGTGCAAGAAACAGACTATAGAGGAATCTAGGGTACACAGAGAGGTGGAAAGATAGAGGTGACGTAGAGTGGGGAACGAGATATAGGGGACAGACGAAGTGATGCAGTGTGGACTAGTAGAGGAGAGATGTGAATCATCATCATCGAGTATCAGGCCTGCTGGCGTAGGTGATAATGTCTCGCCACAACTTTCGACCACGACAGTTATTTATCATTTCTGTTGATCTTCTGCCAAGCCATTCTCTTAAGCTGTCCAGTATCTTTTCTCTTTGCTTCCCTCTATCTCTTCGTCCCTCAATTTTTCCAGTTGTTACAATATATTCCAGCTGTTCTCTTCTCATTACATGGCCAAAAAATGATGATTGTTTCTTCCTAATATTGGAAATTAGCTCTCTTTTTGCTTTGACCTCTTTCAGAACGTTTTCGTTACCCTTCTTAGCTGTCCATGATATTCTCAACATTCTTCTGTAAAACCACATTTCTACATCCTCCAGTGATTTTCTTGTCTGTTGTCCTATTGCCCAAGATCCATATATTAAGACTGGCTCTACATAACAGTTAAGAACTCTTTTTTGTTTCTGTTGTCAAAAATGGATTGCACAGTATCTTCCAAATTTTTGGGAAAGTTGTTTTTGCCTGAGCCATTCTGCATCTCACCTCGGTTGTACACCTACCATCAGAGGTTAACATTGTTCCCAAATATTTAAATTAATTTACCTGTTTTAATATTGTTCCACTTGTTTTTATTTTGCACTGAGGGGATGTCTTTTTCTTTGTTCTTATCATTACCTCTGTCTTTTGAGAGGTGAATAGCATCCTACTTTTAGACAGAACATTAAACAGGATTAGTTCACGTTTGTTTTCTGGTAATAAATCTTATTTACCTTCAGGTAAACAAGGAAATCAAGGCTCACTCGGGGCAGACATAAATATTGCTATCTCCAGGTTTTGTACAAACATGTCCATGGATCCCAAAAAACTGATCCAGGTATGTCATATTTGTTGTTGTTTTTATTGAATCGGGGGGGGGGGGGGAAGGGGGGGGGTGTTGTTTGAAATGTTTACACTTTCTGATTGTGCAGATTGTGAATGATCATAAACAAAGAAAATACTCAAAACCCACAAGTGCATATCAAAATTGAAGCGATAGACCTGGAGACAGTTCAGAACTACAACTAACTTGGACATACTATAACCAGTGATGGAAAATGTACAACTGAAATAAACAAAAGAATAGGAATGGCAAAATAGTAATTTTAACGTCATGAAGAACATACTAACATCAAAACAAATAACACCAGGGCTAAAACTAAGAATAACAAAATGTATATCTTCTCAACATTCCCATATGATGCAGAAACATGGACATTAGACAAGAAAACAGAACAGAGAATTGAAGCATTTGAAATGTGGATATATAGAAGAATAGGTAGAGTTGGATGGAAGGAAAAGAAAACAAATGATGAAGTCTTAAAGCAATTACAAATGAAAAGAGAACTACTAAACACAATTCAAACAAGACAAATGCGATTTTTGGGCCATGTTAAGACAAAACAGCCTACTAAAAGTAATCCTGGAGGGGAAAATACAAGGTAAAAGAGGCAGAGGCAGACCAAGACTAACATGGACGAGTAACATCAAAAGATGGACAAACCAGCATATGACAACCTGCACCATCAAAGCAAGAGACAGGGCAGAATGGCGCTCCATGGTAGCCAACCTTCGTTGCGGAGATGACACTCGATGATGATGATTGTTTCTCTGTTCCAGACAGACATGTACCAGCTGGACTGTCTGTCTGTCCTGTCCGTCCTTTATTCAGAAGCTGACCACACTCTGGACCGCAGGGAAGTGACCTTTTTTTTTTATTTCCTTTCTTGAGCATCTAGCATATTATCACCATGTAGTTAGATGTGTGTTTATATCCTTATATATTTGTGTGTGTTGTTGTTTGTTGTTCCAGCTGAAGGCCTACTTGGCCGAAACGTCAACTTTTGTTTTATTAACCACATAAAGCTGTTGCCATACCACTTTTTTCTTCTTTTAAAAAAAATTGTCATTATTATCAGCTTTATAGCAGCTTCACATCTTTATGCGTCTTGGTGCGTCTTGGTGCGTCTTGATGTCTTTACTTCTTTCTTTCTGTCCATCTGTCCTGTCGGTCTGTCTGTTTCTCATGTCCTGTCTGCCTGTCCTTATGAGTTTAAGATGACACACAATAGTAGAAATATATAAAAAAAACTCTCCATGTCCGACAGTTCTCTGCTGTGAAAGACTTTGCACAGGACCCACATTATGTCTTGTAAAGCCAGCTCTGGGCAAACCTCGATGACTGAGCTGATACCTGCTATTATTGCCTTTTGCTTCAGTGTTTTCTTACTGTTTCTCTAGATCAACCTTTATTTTCCTTTGCCTGCTGTTTCCCATTTCATAATTTTCTCTCTCGTTGTTTCTTCTCATTGTTGTTGTTATGGATCCGTTGGTCTGTAAGCAGACGCCCTTTGGCCCAATGCCTCTTAAATATTTCTGCAGGTATTTCTGAGTTCCCATGTAGTCGCGTTGTTTCTCTCGTCACATGGTCAACATATGCCCACCTTTTTATCTTGATTATAGATGATAATGCATACATGGCCATTTCTCTTATTTTTGTACTTGTTCTGAATTCATGACAGGGTATATAAGTGGGAACGGTTGGGTGGTCTAGAAGGTAAGACGTCGACAGAGCCCACTACTTTGGGAACATCATAGTGGTACATCTATACTAGGTCTTCTATATCAGCAGACTACACCACTATGCTGACCAAGGCAATCCTCCACACTCTTACTGGTCTATTTTAATTCCAGGGAGCCTACTGGTAGATAAAGTTAGGTCTCGATCAGCTATGGGCTGCTGATCCTGTTGTGATGACCACCTGTCATTAGTTTGTGCTTTCTAGCTGTTGCTTAGCTTTTCTCAGTATCAGGTGGGGTTTGGACTCTGAGATCCGAGCAGGAATAAAATGTTAAATGCAAATCAAATTTGACAAGCTATTTTACTAAACCTGTCGTACACAATTTTTTTTTTAATCAGACGGTAGGTGTACAACAGAGTTGAGATGCAGAATGGTTCATGCAAAAGCAGCTTTTCAACAAATGAGGAAGATACTATGCAATCCATCTTTGACAATAAAAACAAGAAAAAGAGTTCTTAAATGTTATGGTGATCAGTCTTAACATATGGATGTAAATCATGGACAATAGGACAACAAACAAGAAAATCACTGGAGTCTGTAGAAATGTGGTTTTACAGAAGAATGTTGAGAATACCATGGACAGCTAAGAAGAGTAATGAAGATGTTCTGAGAGAGGTCAAAGCAAACAGAGAGCTAATTTCTAATATTAGGAAGAAACAATCATCATTTTTTGGCCATGTAATGAGAAGAGAACAACTGGAATATATTGTAACAACTGGACAAATTGAGGGACGAAGAGATAGAGGGAAGCAAAGAGAAAAAATAACATACAGCGTAAGAGAATAGCTTGGCAGAAGGTCAACAACAGAAATGATAAATAGCTGCCGAGATCGAAGGTTGTGGAGAGACATGATCACCTACGCCAGTAGGCCCGGTACTTGATGATGATGTCATACACAATTTGTTAACCTAAGACGGAAGATGTACAACAGAAGTGAGATGCAGAATGGCTCAGGCAAAAGAACTTTCCAACAAATGAGGAAGATACTATGCAATCCATTTTTGACAATAGAAACAAGAAAAAGAGTTCTTAAATTTTATGGTGGTCAGTCTTAACATATGGATGTATGTGAATCATGGACAATAGGACAACAAACAAGAAAATCACTGGAGTCTGTAGAAATGTGGTTTTACAAAAGAATGTTGAGAATATCATGGACAGCTAAGAAGAGTAATGAAAATGTTCTGAAAGAGGCCAAAGCAAAAAGAGAGCTAATTTCCAATATTAGGAAGAAATAATCATTGTTTGGCCATGTAATGAGAAGAGAACAACTGGAATATATTGTAACAACTGAGAAAATTGAGGGACGAAGAGATAGAGGAAAGCAAGGAGAAAAAATACCAGACAGCTTAAGAGAATGGCTTGGCAGAAGGTCAACAACAAAAAATGATAAATAACTGTCGAGATCCAAAATTGTGGAGAGACATGTTCACCTATGCCAACAGGCCCGGTACTTGATGATGATGATGATGATGATGATGTCATACACAATCATCTGTTGCTTGAAGAAGTCTCCGCTGTTGTCATGATCAGGTGGGCTTTGGAATCCGAGGTCTGAGCAGGAAGGAAATGTCCAAGCTTCATGAAAGGAATGAAGATTACCTCGCATTGTTGCCAACAATTCCTGCAGCCACCATTGGTCCTCGACTGCAAGGTCACATTAGTTCAACAATTCTAACCCCAAACATGGTGAGTTTTCTGTGTTGTGCCTTTCTTCTCATAGTTAATAGTCTTAGGTAATCATTGTTTTCTTTGCATTCTTTCTTCTCATAGTTTATTATCTCAAGCAATCATTAATTCTCTGCATTCATTCTTCTCATAGTTTATTATCTCAAGCATTCATTAATTCTCTGCATTCATTCTTCTCATAGTTTATTATCTCAAGCATTCATTAATTCTCTACATACATTCTTCTCATAGTTTATTATCTCAAGAATTCATTCTTCTCATAGTATATTATCTCAATCAATCAATAATTCTCTGCATTCATTCTTCTCATATTTTAATATCTCAAGCAATCAATAATTCTCTGCATTCAATCTTCTCATAGTTTAATATCACAAGCATTCAATCTTCTCATAGTTTAATATCTCAAGCATTCAATCTTCTCATAGTTTATTATCCCAAGCATTCCTTCTTCTCATAATTTATTATCTCAAACATTCCTTCTTCTCATAGTTTATTATCTCAAGCATTCCTTCTTCTCATAGTTTATTATCTCAAGCATTCATTCTTCTCATAGTTTATTATCTCAAGCAATAATTTCTTGATCATCAACAATCACAATAGTTGTTTCATCGACTAAGGCTATTACGTTAACCATCAGCCTGGCCTGGTGTAGGTAGGAATCACATATTCATGTTTATTAAATTTATTTATTTAAATCCATTTTTCTGTATAACACAAATAAATTGACTGGACATTTGTTACAGTCAAAATAAATTGACTGGACCATTGTTATAGTCTACAATAAACTGACTGGACCATTGTTACAATCAAAATAAACTGACTGGACCATTGTTACAGTCTACAATAAATTGACTGGACCATTGTTACAGTCTACAATAAATTTACTGGACCATTGTTACAGTCTACAATAAATTGACTGGACCATTGTTACAGTCTACAATAAATTGACTGGACCATTGTTACTTTGAAATAAATTGACTAGACCATTGTTACATTCTACAATAAATTGACTGGACCATTGTTACATTCAAAATAAATTGACTGGACCATTGTTACAGTATACAATAAATTGACTGGACCATTGTTACAGTCTACAATAAACTGACTGGACCATTGTTACAGTCTACAATAAACTGACTGGACCATTGTTACAGTCTACAATAAACTGACAGGACCATTGTTACAGTCTACAATAAACTGACAGGACCATTGTTACAATCTACAATAAACTGACTGGACCATTGTTACATTCAAAATAAATTCACTGGACATTTGTTACAGTCTACAATAAATTGACTGGACCATTGTTATAGTCTACAATAAATTGACTGAACCATTGTTACAGTCTACAATAAATTTACTGGACCATTGTAACAGTCTACAATAAATTGACTGGACCATTGTTACAGTCTACAATAAATTGACTGGGCCATTGTTACAGTCTACAATAAACTGACTGGACCATTGTTACAGTCTACAATAAACTGACTGGACCATTGTTACAGTCTACAATAAACTGACTGGACCATTGTTACTTTGAAATAAATTGACTGGACCATTGTTACAGTCTACAATAAATTGACTGGGCCATTGTTACAGTCTACAATAAACTGACTGGACCATTGTTACAGTCTACAATAAACTGACTGGACCATTGTTACAGTCTACAATAAACTGACTGGACCATTGTTACAGTCTACAATAAACTGACTGGACCATTGTTACAGTCTACAATAAACTGAAAGGACCATTGTTATAGTCTACAATAAACTGACTGGACCATTGTTACATTCAAAATAAATTGACTGGACATTTGTTACAGTCTACAATAAATTGACTGGACCATTGTTATAGTCTACAATAAATTGACTGAACCATTGTTACAGTCTACAATAAACTGACTGGACCATTGTTACAGTCTACAATAAACTGACTGGACCATTGTTACAGTCTACAATAAACTGACTGGACCATTGTTACAGTCTACAATAAACTGACTGGACCATTGTTACAGTCTAAAATAAATTGACTGGACCATTGTTACAGTCTAAAATAAATTGACTGGACCATTGTTACAGTCTACAATAAATTGACTGGACTATTGTTACAGTCTACAATAAATTGACTGGACCATTGTTACAGTCCAAAATAAATTGACTAGACCATTGTTACAGTCTACAATAAATTGACTAGACCATTGTTACAGTCTACAATAAATTGACTGGACCATTGTTACAGTCCAAAATAAATTGACTGGACCATTGTTACAGTCCAAAATAAATTGACTGGACCATTGTTACAGTCACATCCTACAATATCTAAGGCCCACAGGCTGAAGGGAATCACTTAATTTTTGTAACATTTTCATATTTGTGAACAGGGGCTGTTGTAGGTAAAATAGTGTCAGCCATGTAAGCTTACGTAGCTGAAGACATCACAAACTTTGGATGATTTCGTGGAAAACCCTTTCAGCCTGCGGGCCTTAGATGTTGGCTGTAATTACACCATAAAATAAATTGACTGGAACATTATTACAGTCCAAAATATTGCTGAATAACCACATTAATAGAATACAACGAAACAATATCCCAGTATATCCACTCTGTAATCACCCACACAAAAAACTGTAGGGCACTACCAGTTTCAATGCCAAAAACTCACCGACATCAGAACAACACTACTTCCTCAAAGATCCTCCAAATGGAACATTCTGTACGGAACCATAGCAAAACTTTAAAATACCTGCAGATACCACCACATGACATTGGGACGAAGGGCATCAGCTCAAAGGTCGCTGGATCCATAACAACAACAACAACAACAACAACAACAACAGTCCAAAATAAGAAGACTAGATCCTGTTAAAGAGAACAATATAGAGTAAGATGTAAACTACTCGCCACTGAAATAAAAAAGAACAAAAAGATAGCCATATTTGCCTCCATGCTCTAACCAGATCCAGCACATTTGGCAATGGATTCCCATTAGGCTGACTCTGATGAAGCTCAAGCTACTCTTCTGTTCTGATGAGCATGGTACTGCCATCCGCACACTCTACACTCTAACAGAGCATGCACAACAGACCATCCTGATAATCAAGACAACGGGGAATGAGGTGAGAAATATTTGTGTGTTTTCCTGTAAGAGGGATATTGGTGTTCTTGTGAGGTTGAAGAGCATTTATGTTTCTGTGAGGTGAAGGGCATTTTGTGTTTCTGTGAGGTGAAGGGCATTTGTGTTCTTGTGAGGTGAAGGGCATTTGTATCCCTGTGAGGTGAGAAGAGCGTTTGTATCCCTGTGAGGTGAGAAGAGCGTTTGTATCCCTATGAGGTGAGAAGAGCGTTTGTATCCCTGTGAGGTGAGAATAGTGTTTGTGTCTCTGTGAGGTGAGAAGAGAGTTTGTGTCTCTGTGAGGTGAGAAGAGAGTTTGTGTCTCTGTGAGGTGAGAATAGTGTTTGTGTCTCTGTGAGGTGAGAATAGTGTTTGTGTCTCTGTGAGGTGAGAATAGTGTTTGTGTCTCTGTGAGGTGAGAAGAGTGTTGTGTCTCTGTGAGGTGAGAAGAGAGTTTGTGTCTCTGTGAGGTGAGAATAGTGTTTGTGTCTCTGTGAGGTGAGAAGAGCGTTTGTATCCCTGTGAGGTGAGAAGAGAGTTTGTGTCTCTGTGAGGTGAGAAGAGTGTTTGTGTCTCTGTGAGGTGAGAATAGTGTTTGTGTCCCTGTGAGGTGAGAAGAGCGTTTGTATCCCTGTGAGGTGAGAAGAGAGTTTGTGTCTCTGTGAGGTGAGAAGAGTGTTTGTGTCTCTGTGAGGTGAGAAGAGTGTTTGTGTCTCTGTGAGGTGAGAAGAGAGTTTGTGTCTCTGTGAGGTGAGAAGAGTGTTTGTGTCTCTGTGAGGTGAGAAGAGTGTTTGTGTCTCTGTGAGGTGAGAAGAGAGTTTGTGTCTCTGTGAGGTGAGAAGAGAGTTTGTGTCCCTGTGAGGTGAGAAGAGAGTTTGTGTCTCTGTGAGGTGAGAAGAGTGTTTGTGTCTCTGTGAGGTGAGAAGAGAGTTTGTGTCTCTGTGAGGTGAGAAGAGAGTTTGTATCCCTGTGAGGTGAGAAGAGTGTTTGTGTCTCTGTGAGGTGAGAATAGTGTTTGTGTCTCTGTGAGGTGAGAATAGTGTTTGTGTCTCTGTGAGGTGAGAAGAGCGTTTGTATCCCTGTGAGGTGAGAAGAGAGTTTGTGTCTCTGTGAGGTGAGAAGAGTGTTGTGTCTCTGTGAGGTGAGAAGAGTGTTTGTGTCTCTGTGAGGTGAGAAGAGTGTTTGTGTCACTGTGAGGTGAGAATAGTGTTTGTGTCTCTGTGAGGTGAGAAGAGAGTTTGTGTCTCTGTGAGGTGAGAATAGTGTTTGTGTCTCTGTGAGGTGAGAAGAGTGTTTGTGTCTCTGTGAGGTGAGAAGAGTGTTTGTGTCTCTGTGAGGTGAGAAGAGTGTTTGTGTCTCTGTGAGGTGAGAAGAGAGTTTGTGTCTCTGTGAGGTGAGAATAGTGTTTGTGTCTCTGTGAGGTGAGAAGAGTGTTTGTGTCTCTGTGAGGTGAGAATAGTGTTTGTGTCTCTGTGAGGTGAGAATAGTGTTTGTATGTCCCTGTGAGGTGAGAAGAGTGTTTGTGTCTCTGTGAGGTGAGAAGAGTGTTTGTGTCTCTGTGAGGTGAGAATAGTGTTTGTGTCTCTGTGAGGTGAGAAGAGTGTTTGTGTCTCTGTGAGGTGAGAAGAGTGTTTGTGTCTCTGTGAGGTGAGAAGAGTGTTTGTGTCTCTGTGAGGTGAGAAGAGAGTTTGTGTCTCTGTGAGGTGAGAATAGTGTTTGTGTCTCTGTGAGGTGAGAAGAGTGTTTGTGTCTCTGTGAGGTGAGAATAGTGTTTGTGTCTCTGTGAGGTGAGAATAGTGTTTGTATGTCCCTGTGAGGTGAGAAGAGTGTTTGTGTCTCTGTGAGGTGAGAAGAGTGTTTGTGTCTCTGTGAGGTGAGAATAGTGTTTGTATGTCCCTGTGAGGTGAGAATAGTGTTTGTATCCCTGTGAGGTGAGAATAGTGTTTGTGTCTCTGTGAGGTGAGAATAGTGTTTGTATCCCTGTGAGGTGAGAATAGTGTTTGTATCCCTGTGAGGTGAGAATAGTGTTTGTATCCCTGTGAGGTGAGAATAGTGTTTGTGTCCCTATGAGGTGAGAAGAGTGTTTGTGTCCCTGTGAGGTGAGAAGAGAGTTTGTGTCTCTGTGAGGTGAGAAGAGTGTTTGTGTCCCTGTGAGGTGAGAAGAGTGTTTGTGTCCCTGTGAGGTGAGAAGAGTGTTTGTGTCACTGTGAGGTGAGAAGAGTGTTTGTGTCACTGTGAGGTGAGAAGAGTGTTTGTGTCCCTGTGAGGTGAGAAGAGTGTTTGTGTCCCTGTGAGGTGAGAAGAGTGTTTGTGTCCCTGTGAGGTGAGAAGAGTGTTTGTGTCCCTGTGAGGTGAGAAGAGTGTTTGTGTCACTGTGAGGTGAGAAGAGTGTTTGTGTCCCTGTGAGGTGAGAAGAGTGTTTGTGTCCCTGTGAGGTGAGAAGAGTGTTTGTATGTACCTATGGGGTGAGAAGAGAGTTTGTGTTTAGCACTTTTCCAGTTATCATCATTAACACTTTCTTTAATAACCATGTTAATTTCTTCTCTAGTTTTCATTTTAACACTTTATCTAATTATCATATTAACACCTTCTCTATTTACAATATTAACATCCCCACCTGTTCTCACAATAGCATTTCCTTTATTTCTTCTATCTATCTATTGTCCTTTCGAGCCGAAGACGGCACATAGGGCAGAACCACAATCTCAAAAACAGAAACCTTGCGTGCCAAAATGGCACATATTGCAGAGATCACTGCTTCTAAAATCTATGGCGCTGTTTCCATAACAAAACTTTTTAACAATGACAGCTTGTCAAGCCATCGATCAAACTCCTTAGTCGCCTCTTACGACATGTCTGGAAGGTCACAGTGTCACTATTCTTTACTTCCCTCATAATGAGGCCCCGGTAACACACGGGAATTTATTTCTTAGCCCTATCTTTATATTTCCAGATTTTTGGAGCGTTTTGTTCAAGTTCATGGTTTACCCGCCACAAGAAGAACAAGCCAAAAACATCTTTCTTTGGCACAGGGGAGACGTTTGTGTTTAGTCTCTCACCGGAGGTCAAACATTATCCCTGGTCAGGGCAGCAAGACCTTTTCATGGCTGGAGATGACCAAATGCTGATCATTGGGAGTGGGTAGGTCGCCCCATACATGTAATGAGTACTTTTTATTAACCAGATGTCTCTGAGGTGGGGGGGGGGTATTATTTGTTATGGTTATGGTTAGTTAAGACGAAGGTCATATTTTGGACATGTGATGAGAAGCGATAATAACCGAATAGCAAAGCAAGCCCTCATGTGGGAAACAACAGGTAAGAGGAAAAGAGGAAGACCCAGAGAGACGATGAGAAGAACATTGATAAGAGAGGCAAGAGCAGCAGGAATTGGCTCCCTCAATGTGATAGAGCTGCTTACACAGAACAGAGACAAATGGCGAGATTTGATAAAAGATTTTTACAAGGATTGAAAACTGCTAGAATAAAAATTTAGATAAGAGAAGGAGTATCTTGGTCTATGCCCTATGGGCCGAGTACTTTTTTACTACAGTAAACCAGACAGAGATACTACGCTGCTGACATGCTAGAAAACTGAACCGCTTTCACAAAAGCCGTCATCTTCTTCAGCGTATACTTTTAGATATCAAGTAATAGGTTTTAAGAAAACAGAAGTAATGGTCATATCGAAGAAATAAACATCACCGTCATGCAACATAAAAATAAACAGGACAAAACTGAAACAAGTAAAAAAAAAAGTAAAGTACCCCCGTCACGGTCCGGTTAGCGCAATCGATAGGCGGTTGGCTTACCACGGCAACAGCCGGGGTTCGTAATCCTGGCGAGGACACCTGGGTTTACTAATTCCCTAAAAATTAGTAGGAGCCGCGATAGCTCAGTGGTTAGTGAACTGGACTACTACGGACAAGGGGTAGGGTTCGATCCCAACCGACGGCTCCGGTTCACCCAGCCTTAAATGGGTACCGGATTTTTTTCTGGGAAAGTAAAAGCAGCACGGGCGTAATACCGACCACATTACCCCAAAAATCATGTGCTGAAGGTCTGTAAAATATAGGGTCACTAACACCATATTTCCCTATACGCCACTTGGCGTGACGGGGGGTACTTTACTTTACTTACCCGACCACATTACCCCAAAAATCATGTGCTGAAGGTCTGTAAAATATAGGGTCACTAACACCATATTTCCCTATACGCCACTTGGCGTGACGGGGGGTACTTTACTTTACTTACCCCCGTCACGCCATGTGGCGTATAGGGAATATGGTGTTAGTGACCATAAATTTTACAGACCTTCGGGACATGATTTTGGGGTAATGTGGTCGAAATTACGCCCGTGCCGCTTTACTTTCCCAGAAAAAAATCCGGTACCCATTAAAGGCTGGGTGAACCCGGAAGCCGTCGGTTGGGATCGAACCCTACCTCTTGTCCTTTGTAGTCCAGTTCACTAACCACTGAGCTATCGCGGCGCCCCAACTGAAACAAGTACAACGCATCAAATACTTGGGCACAATAAAAACATCAGATGGAAAAGACACCACAGAAAAAAAAAATCAGAATTGCTCAGGCCAAAATAGAATTTCAGAAAATGAAAAATATCTTATGCAACAAATCTATGCCAATAGAAATGAGAAATAGAGTTCATCGTTGCTATATAGAACCAATTCTGACCTATGGAAGCGAATCATGGCAGTAAACAACAAATGAAAAGACGATTAGAGGCCACAGAGATGTATTTCTCAGAAGAATGTTGAAAGTTCCCTGGACTGAGATCTTTCTGTATTCAAAAAATCTATTGGAGCACTTATGACAATCTAGTTTACTGTCAGTTTTACCTCACACAGCTGTTTGTTTTCATCTCAAAGTGGAATTTTAGTTAGTCTTGGAAATTTTGTATTATTTATAGATGATAAGTTCTGAGCCTAGTACAGTAATGATATTTTATGAAAGTTGGTTCAGTTTGTGACGTCATGCACAAAACGTATAATTTTCAACTAAAGTAAATGTATAAATGACAGCACCAAAATAACACTCAGGACTATGGTTCAAATATACAAAAGTTATGTGCTTAATACACTTCTATGCGGATCAGAAACTTGGACTACCTATGCAGGGCAGGACAAAAGGTTAAGCAGTTTTCATGTATGTTGCCTTCGCAAGATTATGAACATAAAATGGCAGGACAAAGTAACTAACTCTAGCATCTTACAACAAGCCAAACTCCCATCGATCATGGCAACAATTAGGAGTCGGAGACTAAGGTGGCTGGGTCATGTAAGAAGAATGGCAAATATTCATATTCTCAAAACAAATATTGTATGGCGAACTTAAGGATGGAAAGAAACCAAAGGGCAGACCAGTGCTGAGATATATTTGCAGGGCTTCTTGAGGGAGTTGTCTATCAGTGAAAGAAGCTTTGAAAATCGGGCTGCAGATCTAATAACACATGGAGAACAAAAATAAAAAACAGAACAACATTCGAGACAGCGTAGATATCAAATTCAGAAGACAAAAGGCACAGGAGAAAAGAGACGAGGCCAGGCACCACAAATACATCTTGTTCGTTTTGCGGTGGAATCTTTCAATCCAATATGGACAGATTCAACCATGAGAGAAGCTGTTCAGCAAAAACAGCATTCAGCATAAGACACTACTATTTTACCAAACTACTAATTTATCATGATTGCTTGCTACCAACCGTCTCGTCTGTAATGGAAGCCAAAGGTCATAAACAATATATGCATAATATGTTAGTATTAATGGTCCTAACGAGAAGATAAAACATCGGAAAACCTGAGAGTTTTAGGAGGTGCAATATTAATTATTTGTTGTTACCACAAAAAGTTAAACAAATTGTTAAAGACAACCTATAATAATCTTGTAAGTGCCATGAATGTAGAACAGAAGAAGACAGCCTCTTATAATCTTATAAGTGCATGAATGTAGAACAGAAGAAGACAGCCTCTTATAATCTTATAAGTGCCATGAATGTAGAACAGAAGAAGACAGCCTCTATAATCTTATAAGTGCCATGAATGTAGAACAGAAGAAGACAGCCTCTTATAATCTTATAAGTGCCATGAATGTAGAACAAAATAAACATGTGCATTTTATCCTCATGAAAAGACATAGATGAGCAAATCAACCAAAGTATCAGTGATAAGCAACTGTGCTCATTTTCTGAGATCTTTCTGTATTCAGAATATCTATTGGAGCACTTATGATAATTTTGTTTTCTGAGAGCATGTACATCCAGATATCTATTGGAGCACTTATGATAATTTTGTTTTCTGAGAGCATGTACATCCAGATATCTATTGGAGCACTTATGATAATTTTGTTTTCTGAGAGCATGCACATCCAGATATCTATTGGAGCACTTATGATAATTGTGTTTTCTGAGAGCATGTACATCCATATATCTAATGGAGCACTTATGATAATTGTGTTTTCTGAGAGCATGTACATCCAGATATCGATTGGAGCACCTATGATAATTGTGTTTTCTGAGAGCATGTACATCCAGATATCTAATGGAGCACTTATGATAATTGTGTTTTCTGAGAGCATGTACATCCAGATATCTAATGGAGCACTTATGATAATTGTGTTTTCTGAGAGTATGTACATCCAGATATCTAATGGAGCACTTATGATAATTGTGTTTTCTGAGAGCATGTACATCCAGATATCTAATGGAGCACTTATGATAATTGTGTTTTCTGAGAGCATGCACATCCAGATATCGATTGGATCACCTACGACAACTTAATTTTCTGAAAGTATGTAGATCGGTCTATCTATCGGAGCACCTACGACAACTTAATTTTCTGAAAGTATGTAGATCGGTCTATCTATCGGAGCACCTACGACAACTTAATTTTCTGAGAGTATGTAGATCGGTCTATCTATCGGAGCACCTACGACAACTTAATTTCTGAAAGTATGTAGATCGGTCTATCTATCAGAGCACCTACGACAACTTAATTTTCTGAAAGTATGTAGATCGGTCTATCTATCGGAGCACCTACGACAACTTAATTTTCTGAAAGTATGTAGATCGGTCTATCTATCGGAGCACCTACGACAACTTAATTTTCTGAAAGTATGTAGATCGGTCTATCTATCGGAGCACCTACGACAACTTAATTTTCTGAAAGTATGTAGATCGGTCTATCTATCGGAGCACCTACGACAACTTAATTTTCTGAAAGTATGTAGATCGGTCTATCTATCGGAGCACCTACGACAACTTAATTTTCTGAAAGTATGTAGATCGGTCTATCTATCTATCGGAGCACCTATGACAACTTAATTTTCTGAAAGTATGTAGATCGGTCTATCTATCGGAGCACCTACGACAACTTAATTTTCTGAAAGTATGTAGATCGGTCTATCTATCGGAGCACCTACGACAACTTAATTTTCTGAAAGTATGTAGATCGGTCTATCTATCGGAGCACCTGCGACAACTTAATTTTCTGAAAGTATGTAGATCGGTCTATCTATCGGAGCACCTACGACAACTTAATTTTCTGAAAGTATGTAGATCGGTCTATCTATCGGAGCACCTACGACAACTTAATTTTCTGAAAGTATGTAGATCGGTTTATCTATCGGAGCACCTATGACAACTTAGTTTTCTGAGAGCATGTAGATCGGTCTATCTATCGGAGCACCTATGACAACTTAATTTTCTGAGAGTATGTACATCAATCTATCTATCGGAGCACCTTTGACAACTTAATTTTCTGAGAGTATGTACATCAATCTATCTATCGGAGCACCTATGACAACTTAGTTTTCTGAGAGTATGTACATCGATATATCTATCGGAGCACCTATGACAACTTAATTGTCTGAGAGTATGTAGATCGGTCAATCTATCGGAGCACCTATGACAACTTAGTTTTCTGAGAGCATGTTCATCCAGATATTTATCGGAGCACCTATGACAACTTAGTTTTCTGAGAGTATGTATATCGGTCTATCTATCGGAGCACTATGACAACTTAGTTTTCTGAGAGTATGTATATCGGTCTATCTATCGGAGCACCTATGACAACTTAATTTTCTGAGAGTATGTACATCCAGATATTTATCGGAGCACCTATGACAACTTAGTTTTCTGAGAGTATGTACATCGATCTATCTATCGGAGCACCTATGACAACTTAATTGTCTGAGAGTATGTAGATCGATCTATCTATCGGAGCACCTATGACAACTTAATTTTCTGAGAGCATGTACATCCAGATATTTATCGGAGCACCTATGACAACTTAATTTTCTGAGAGTATGTAGATCGGTCTATCTATCGGAGCACCTATGACAACTTAATTTTCTGAGAGTATGTACATCAATCTATCTATCGGAGCACCTATGACAACTTAGTTTTCTGAGAGCATGTACATCCAGATATTTATCGGAGCACCTATGACAACTTAATTTTCTGAGAGTATGTAGATCGGTCTATCTATCGGAGCACCTATGACAACTTAGTTTTCTGAGAGTATGTACATCAATCTATCTATCGGAGCACCTATGACAACTTAGTTTTCTGAGAGTATGTACATCAATCTATCTATCGGAGCACCTATGACAACTTAGTTTTCTGAGAGTATGTATATCGGTCTATCTATCGGAGCACCTATGACAACTTAATTTTCTGAGAGTATGTACATCCAAATACCCTCCAATAAGGTATTGTTATCTCCCCTCAGCCTGTTTACTCATTGTCCTTGTCTTATGACCAGAAATAACAATTCAATATTCCTGCCATTCTCTAACTACATCAATTTTTGTCCAGCAATGGGTCAGCCATATACCTGGACACCATGATGAACAGGTGCGTAACGAGCCGGTGTGAAACATTTGACAATGAGCCTCTCTGCCTGGATCAAGATTTCAGGTTGGTCTCTCTTCTTATATTGATTGCATTTATTTAAGACAGTCAGATAGCCAGTTGTTTTAGCACAGTGGGACTTCTTATTAAGTGTATGGCATAGATTTGATTACAAATATATTCCTACTGCTAGGGGTGTGTACATCCACAGGCGCGCCTTCACATCCAGCATCTCTTGTAAATGCCAGGAATGCCGAGAAAATCATTATGACCCACCCCACTCAATGAGTCAAAGGACTCCTGCCTGTATCATCAGCTCGTGGCATTACATCATCAACAACAAACAAAAGAGTTGAAAAAGACAGTCAGGCAGACAGAATGAAAGCAATTAAGCCAACTAAGGGTGAATGGATCAGGTCAGGTAATTTACCTGCTACTGTATGCAGTAAACAGTATAACCTGTGGCTGCCCTGCTGCCTTGCAGGTAAGCTCGGGAGAGTAAAAGGCTAAGGGAGGGTACCCGAAGTAAAACAACCCCACTGCTTTGTGGGTGAGACATTTTAGTCAAAGGCTAGCGGAGCCAATCGTAAACAAACCGTCGGAAGGCAACAGAAAACCACCGTCGTAATTTCTTTGTACAATCATGAGATATCACTAAGAATCATCATGCGAAGAGTGCGAAACAAAATCAGTCCATAAATTAGCGATTAACAGTGTGGTTTTGTTAGAGATAAAGGAACAAGCAATGCCATTTATATTACAACATCTTTAGTAGAAAGAGCCATAGAGGTGAAAACAGATCTATAACTATGTTTCATAGATTACACCAAGGCATTTGACAAAGTAAAAAGCACCAAGAAATAATCAAAATTTAGAAAGCATAAACGTTGACAGCAAAAAAATTAATAATAATAAAGAACATGTGTAACCGTACCATCTTCTTATCTCTACATAGTATTATTACCACGACTCTAAACTCTTATTTATGCTTTGTTTTGCTTATCATCCCCTTTCTGTCTACTAATATAGCCTGTTTCATGTACACTATTATTTATGCTCTGTTTCATTCATCCTCCTCTCCTATCCCCTGTTTCACATGTACTGGCAACAAACAGCGGCCATAAGAACTGGAAACCAATTGGGAATGTTTCAACAAATAAAACAGGGTGTTAGACAAGGCTGTGTGCTGTCACCAGATTTGTTTAATATTTATGGTGAGATTATTTTAAGATCCATAATGGACATGCCTTGAATAACAATTGGAGGTCATAATATAAATAATCTAAGGTATTCTGATGATACAGTCTTAATCACTAAGAGTGAAAATGAGTTACAAGAAATGTTGGACATTATAGTGAAGGAAAGCAAAAATAAAGGACTCAGCCTTAATAACAAAAAGGCAGAGGTAATGGTAACAACAAAGAAAAAGACATCACCTCAGTGCAAAATAAAGACAAGTGGAACATTATTAAAACAGGTAAATGAATTTAAATACTTGGGAACTTGTTAACCTCAGACGGAAGATGTACAAAAGAGGTGAGATGCAGAATGGCTCAGGCAAAAACAGCTTTTCCAAAAAACGAGGAAGATACTATGCAATCCATTTTTGACTATAGAAACAAGAAAAAGAGTTCTTAAATGTTATGTATAGCCAGTCTTAACATATGGATGTGAATCATGGACAATAGGACAACAGACAAGAAAATCAATGGAGTCTGTAGAAATATGGTTTTACAGAAGAATGTTGAGAGTACCATGGACAGCTAAGAAGAGTAATGAAGATATCCTGAGAGAGGTCAAAGCAAAAAGAGAGATAATTTCCAATATTAGGAAGAAACAATCATCATTTTTGGGCCATGTAATGAGAAAAGAAAACTGGAATATATTGTAACAACTGAAAAATTGAGGGACGAAGAGATAGAGGGAAGCAAAGAAAAAAAATAACAGACAGCTTAAGAGAATGACTTGGCAGAAGGTCAACAACAGAAATGATAAATAGCTGCCGAGATCGAAAGTTGTGGAGAGACTTGATCACCTACGCCAGTAGGCCAGGTACTTGATGATGATGATGATGAATACAGTGTGGAATAGATGATGGTTGAGAGTGTATCCAAGAGAGAGAGAGAGAGAGAGAGAGAGAGAGAGAGAGAGAGAGAGAGAACGAGAGAGAGAGAGAGAGAGAGAGAGAGAGAGAGAAGTTAATAAGAACACTTTTGTCAACAAATTTTGTGTTTTTTTTTCTAGCTGTCAGATAGTGGAAGTGTTTGGGTTCATTGAGTGATGAACGATAAAGATGGAGTCACCAACAACAGACCACACACTTCATGTCGCTCTGTGTTAGTCCAACTTGGCAACTCTCAAGAATTAATCAATAAAGATGGAGTCACCAACAACAGACCACACACTTCATATCGCTCTGTGTTAGTCCAACTTGGCAACTCTCAAGAATTAATCAATAAAGATGGAGTCACCAACAACAGACCACACACTTCATATCGCTCTGTGTTAGTCCAACTTGGCAACTCTCAAGAATTAATCAATAAAGATGGAGCCACCAACAACAGACCACACACTTCATGTCGCTCTGTGTTAGTCCAACTTGGCAACTCTCAAGAATTAATCATTAAAGATGGAGCACCAACACTAGACCAACAACTTCATATCGCTCTGTGTTAGTCCAACTTGGCAACTCTCAAGAATTAATCATTAAAGATGGAGCCACCAACAACAGACCACACACTTCATGTCGCTCTGTGTTAGTCCAACTTGGCAACTCTCAAGAATTAATCATTAAAGATGGAGCCACCAACACTAGACCAACAACTTCATATCGCTCTGTGTTAGTCCAACTTGGCAACTCTCAAGAATTAATCAATAAAGATGGAGCCACCAACACTAGACCAACAACTTCATATCGCTCTGTGTTAGTCCAACTTGGCAACTCTCAAGAATTAATCATTAAAGATGGAGCCACCAACACTAGACCAACAACTTCATATCGCTCTGTGTTAGTCAACTTGGCAACTCTCAAGAATTAATCATTAAAGATGGAGTCACCAACACTAGACCAACAACTTCATATCGCTCTGTGTTAGTCCAACTTGGCAACTCTCAAGAATTAATCATTAAAGATGGAGCCACCAACACTAGACCAACAACTTCATATCGCTCTGTGTTAGTCCAACTTGGCAACTCTCAAGAATTAATCATTAAAGATGGAGTCACCAAACAACAGACCATAAACTTCATGTCGCTCTGTGTTAGTCCAACTTGGCAACTCTCAAGAATTGTTCAATAAAGATGGAGTCACCAAACAACAGACCACCAACTTCATGTCACTTTGTGTTAGTCCATCTTGCCTCCAAAGATCAGATCCTTATGACCACTTGGCAGCTCACAAAGTACTGACAACAAATATGGAGACATTAATCAACAACAGACAGCAAAGATAATTGGAACTGATAATGTCGCACTAAGTTCGTTAATCAAATTCACACTTTTCTTTACCACAACTGTCACTTGTTGATGTAGGATTGTTGCATTGTTTGGCAATTGGCCATTCAGTTTTACGTTTATTACTCTATGGATTACTGGTTTTCACTCAAGTCATGTTTTCTCTATTCCCCTTGACAGCGTGATAGCTACTCCTTCTATGTGGTGTTCATACTGAATAACTTTGTTTCATTACTTTCTCCAGTTGCTGTTTTGATTCACCCATTTACTGTTTGTACCTGAAGCAAAACAACCCCACTGCCTTGTGGGTGAGACATTTTAGTCAAAGGTTAACGGAGCCAATCGTAAACAAACCAACGGAAGGCAACAGAAAACCACTGTCGTAATTTCTTTGTACAATCATGAATCGCCATGCAGAAATAAAGGACCCAGCCTTAATAGCAAAAAGACAGAAGTAATGGTAACAACAAAGAAAAAGACATCACCACAGTGCAAAATAAAGACAAGTGGAACAATATTAAAACAGGTAAATGAGTTTAAATATTTGGGAACTTTGTTAACATCAGACGGAAGATGTACAAAAGAGGTGAGATGCAGAATGGCTCAGGCAAAAGCAGATTTCCAAAAAAATGAGGAAGATACTGTGCAATCCATTTTTGGCAATAGATACGAGAAAAAGAGTTCTTAAATGTTATGTATAGCCAGTCTTAATATATGGGTGTGAATCATGGACAAAAGGGCAACAGACAAGAAAATCACTCGAGTCTGTAGAAATGTGGTTTTACAGAAGAATGTTGAGAATACCATGGACAGCTAAGAAGAGTAATAAAACCGTTCTGAAGGAGGCCAAAGCAAAAAGAGAGCCAATTTCCAATATTAGGAAGAAACAATCATCATTTTTTGGCCATGTAATGAGAAGAGAACAATTGGAAAATATTGTAACAACTGGAAAAATTGAGGGACGAAGAGATAGAGGGAAGCAAAGGGAAAAAAATATCAGACATCTTAAGAGAATGGCTAAACAACATAAATGATAAATAACTGTCGAGATCAAAAGTTGTGGAGAGACATGATCACCTTCGCCAGCAGGCCCGGTACTTGATGATGATTTACTGTTTATTTTTAATATACTGATATTTAGTTTCCCATTCTCGATTGTTACATATTTTCCTACTTCGTTCATTGATCTTATAATCCAGAAACCCAGTCATGCCTTGCAGCAGTGTAAATGGCCCACTCTCAGCTGTCAGCACAGCCAGTCATACTTTGCAGCAACGATAATGGCCCACTCTCAGCTGTCACCATAGCCAGCCATACCTTGCAGCAGTTTCAGTGGCCCACTCTCAGCTGTCACCATAGCCAGCCATACCTTGCAGCAGTGTAAATGGCCCACTCTCAGCTGTCACCATAGCCAGCCATACCTTGCAGCAACGATAATGGCCCACTCTCAGCTGTCACCATAGCCAGTCATACCTTGCAGCAGTGTAAATGGCCCACTCTCAGCTGTCACCATAGCCAGCCATACCTTGCAGCAACGATAACGGCCCACTCTCAGCTGTCACCATAGCCAGTCATACCTTGCAGCAGTGTGAATGGCCCACTCTCAACTGTCACCATAGCCAGTCATACCTTGCAGCAACGATAACGGCCCACTCTCAGCTTTCACCATAGCCAGCCATACCTTGCAGCAGTGTGAATGGCCCACTCTCAGCTGTCACCATAGCCAGTCATACTTGCAGCAGTGTGAATGGCCCACTCTCAACTGTCACCATAGCCAGTCATACCTTGCAGCAACGATAACGGCCCACTCTCAGCTGTCACCATAGCCAGCCATACCTTGCAGCAGTTTCAGTGGCCCACTCTCAGCTGTCACCATAGCCAGCCATACCTTGCAGCAGTTTCAGTGGCCCACTCTCAGCTGTCACCATAGCCAGCCATACCTTGCAGCAGTTTCAGTGACCCACTCTCAGCTGTCACCATAGCCAGTCATACCTTGCAGCAGTGTAAATGGCCCACTCTCAGCTGTCACCATAGCCAGCCATACCTTGCAACAACGATAACGGCCCACTCTCAGCTGTCACCATAGCCAGCCATACCTTGCAGCAGTTTCAGTGGCCCACTCTCAGCTGTCACCATAGCCAGCCATACCTTGCAGCAGTTTCAGTGGCCCACTCTCAGCTGTCACCATAGCCAGCCATACCTTGCAGCAGTTTCAGTGGCCCACTCTCAGCTGTCACCATAGCCAGCCATACCTTGCAGCAACGATAATGGCCCACTCTCAGCTGTCACCATAGCCAGTCATACTTTGCAGCAGTGTGAATGGCCCACTCTCAGCTGTCACCATAGCCAGCCATACCTTGCAGCAGTGTGAATGGCCCACTCTCAGCTGTCACCATAGCCAGCCATACCTTGCAGCAGTTTTAGTGGCCCACTCTCAGCTGTCACCATAGCCAGCCATACCTTGCAGCAGTTTCAGTGGCCCACTCTCAGCTGTCACCATAGCCAGCCATACCTTGCAGCAGTTTCAGTGGCCCACTCTCAGCTGTCACCATAGCCAGCCATACCTTGCAGCAGTTTCAGTGGCCCACTCTCAGCTGTCACCATAGCCAGCCATACCTTGCAGCAACGATAATGGCCCACTCTCAGCTGTCACCATAGCTAGTCATACCCTGCAGCAGTTTCAGTGGCCCACTCTCAGCTGTCACCATAGCCAGCCATACCTTGCAGCAGTGTGAATGGCCACTCTCAGCTGTCACCATAGCCAGTCATACCTTGCAGCAGTGTGAATGGCCCACTCTCAGCTGTCACCATAGCCAGTCATACCTTGCAGCAGTGTGAATGGCCCACTCTCAGCTGTCACCATAGCCAGCCATACCTTGCAGCAACGATAATGGCCCACTCTCAGCTGTCAGCACAGCCAGTCATACTTTGCAGCAACGATAATGGCCCACTCTCAGCTGTCAGCACAGCCAGTCATACTTTGCAGCAACGATAATGGCCAATCTCAGCTGTCAGCACAGCCAGTCATACTTTGCAGCAACGATAATGGCCCACTCTCAGCTGTCAGCACAGCCAGTCATACTTTGCAGCAACGATAATGGCCCGCTCTCAGCTGTCAGCACAGCCAGTCATACTTTGCAGCAACGATAACGGCCCACTCTCAGCTGTCACCATAGCCAGTCATACCTTGCAGCAGTGTGAATTACCCACTCTTAGCTGTCACCATAGCCAGTCATACCTTGCAGTAGTGTGAATTACCTACTCTCAGCTGTCAGCACAGCCAGTCATACCTTGCAGTAGTGTGAATTACCCACTCTCAGCTGTCACCATAGCCAGTCATACCTTGCAGTAGTGTGAATGACCCACTCTCAGCTGTCAGCACAGCCAGTCATACCTTGCAGCAGTGTGAATTACCCACTCTTAGCTGTCACCATAGCCAGTCATACCTTGCAGTAGTGTGAATTACCCACTCTCAGCTGTCAGCACAGCCAGTCATACCTTGCAGTAGTGTGAATGACCCACTCTCAGCTGTCACCATAGCCAGTCATACCTTGCAGTAGTGTGAATGACCCACTCTCAGCTGTCAGCACAGCCAGTCATACCTTGCAGCAGTGTTAATGCCCCACTCTCAGCTGTCACCACAGCCAGTCATGCAAGCTCCACCCACTTGACAGCAACGTTAATGGCCCACTCTCAACTATCACCACAGCCAGTCATGCAAGCTCCACCCACTTGACAGCAACGTTAATAGCCCACTCTCAGTTGTCACCACAGCCAGTCATGCAAGCTCCACCCACCTGACAGCAACGTTAATGACCCACTCTCAACTGTCACCACAGCCAGTCATGCAAGCTCCACCCACCTGACAGCAACGTTAATGGCCCACTCTCAACTATCACCACAGCCAGTCATGCAAGCTCCACCCACTTGACAGCAACGTTAATGGCCCACTCTCAACTGTCACCACAGCCAATCATGCAAGCTCCACCCACCTGACAGCAACGTTAATGACCCACTCTCAACTGTCACCACAGCCAGTCATGCAAGCTCCACCCACCTGACAGCAACGTTAATGACCCACTCTCAACTGTCACCACAGCCAGTCATGCAAGCTCCACCCACCTGACAGCAACGTTAATGGCCCACTCTCAACTGTCACCACAGCCAGTCATGCAAGCTCCACCCACCTGACAGCAGCAAATTGTTATCGTTTCTGTAACCAGTTACAGCCACTGCTTCAACCTCCAAACACGAGGAACACAGTTGCCCCTTTATCATGCTTCCGTACATCATCATCATTGAGTATCCACATCAAACGTTGGCTACCATGGATCTGTCTCTTGCTTTGATAGTGCAGGTTGTCATAGTTTGACTTATGCGTCTTTTGATGTTCTCGTCCATGTTAGTTTTGGTCTGCCTCTGCTTCTTTTAACTTGTATTTTCCCTTCCAAGATTACTTTTAGTAGGTTGCTGTGTCTTTTAACATGCCCCACAAATCTCATTCATCTTGTTTGAATTTTGTTCATCATCATCATTGAGTGCCGTCTCCGCAACGAAGGTTGGCTACCATGGAGCGCCATTTTGCTCTATCTCTTGCTTTGATGGTGCAGGTTGTCATCGGTTGATTTGTCCATCTTTTGATGTTACTCGTCCATGTTAATCTTGGTCTGCCTCTGCCTCTTTTACCTTGTATTTTCCCCTCAGGATCACTTTCAGTAGGCTGTTGTGTCTTTTAACATGGCCTAAGAATCGCATTTGCCAGTCATACATTTGAATTTTGTTAGTTCTCTTTTCATTTGTAATTGCTTTAAGACTTCAGCATTAGTTTTCTTTTCTTCCCATCCAATTCTACCTATTCTTCTATAAATCCAACATTTCAAAGGCTTCAATTTTCTGTTCTGTTTCTTGTCTAATGTCCATGTTTCTGCACCATAAGGGAATGTTGAGAAGAGATAACATTTGCCTGTTTAAGCCCTGGTGTTATTTGTTTGGATGTTTGAATATTTGTTGGCAATATGATATTACTATGAGATGTCTACAATTGTATTAAAGCATTTAGTCTTAAGTGCTTACATTTAATAATGTTATATAATGATTGTGATGTACAGAAACATACTTAATTTTGCAATTTATACCTTTATTTGTATACAGTAATGATACACATTTCTGAGGCTTTGTTTTATTTTACACGCCCAAGTTTAGTTATTTCAAGAATTATTTCCTTTCTTATAATTTCTATCTAGAAGCAGAAACGAAAGTCCTGGACATGAATAGCATGAATTTGATTCTAGCTGTAGGCAGTGCTTGCTTGTGTTCGCCCGATGTCTTAAGTACACCTCTTCGTCATCTGCTCTTAAAAGAATGTTAAGTGGGCGTGTCTGCATTGTATTGTGGTTTGCAGTATAGTAAAAGTAAAGTACCCCGTCACACCAAGTGGCGTATAGGGAAATATAGTGTTAGTGACCCTATATTTTTACAGACCTTCAGCACATGATTTTTGGGGTAATATGGTCGGTATTACGCCCGTGCCGCTATACTTTCTTAGGAAAAAAAATCCGGTACCCATTTAAGGCTGGGTGAACTCGAAAGCCGTCGGTTGGGATTGAACCCTACTCCTTGTCCTTTGTAGTCCAGTTCACTAACCACTGAGCTATCGCTACTCTCCCTTATCCAATTACTGTTATCTAATTACTCACATACAAAACATGGAAGACTTTCAATTATTCAATGTTATGCGCCTACTAACGAAGCTGATGATGAAGTTAAGGATGATTTTTATAACCAACTGCAACAACTTATAAACAAAATACCAAAACACGATCTTTTAATTGTAATGGGAGACTTCAACGCCAAAGTAGGACAAGATAACGCAGGAGTGGAACATGTGATGGGGAGAGAAGGCTGTAATACAACAAGTCAGAATGGAGAAAGATTAATAGAATTATGTTTAATAGAAAATTTAGTTATAGGTGGGACATTATTTCCACATAAAAATATCCACAAAACAACATGGATATCTCCTGATGATAGAACATCAAATCAAATTGACCACCTATGTATTAAACAACAATTCAGATCATCATTAATAGATGTAAGAGCATACAGAGGTGCTGATGTTAATAGTGACCACAACCTGTGCATTGGAAAAATAAGATTAAAATTTAGAAACCAACAGAAGAGGTCAATTACACATAAAATTGATAGTCATAAACTGAAAGATGAAGCAATAAAGGAAAAGTTTAACATAGAGCTAAGTAATTGTTATTCAGCACTTGGTGAAATAGACTTAGATATCAATGAAATGTGGGACTCACAGAGCAAAATACTAATGACAGCAGCAGAAGCAGGTGCTGGACTGAAGAAAATGGAAAAACGAGCTTGGATCTCAGACACCACATGGAAATACATCAAAGAAAGAAGAGAAGCGAAGAGAGCATGACTAATGTAAAGACAGATCTTGGAAAGGTTCTGGCAAAAGCAACATACAAAGAATTAGACAACAAAGTGAAAAGTTCGGCAAGAAGAGATACAAGAGCTTATATAGACAACTTGGCAGAGAAAGCAGAGACAGCTGCAATTACAGGAGACAGCAGAACTCTTTATACTGTACAAAAGATGCTGACAAACACCTATACATCCAGTGGAACACCAATTCTAGACAAATCTGGATTAATGCTAACAACAAGTGCAGACATAAAAGCCCGTTGGGCGGAACACTTCAAAGAAATTCTTAACCGTCCACTACCTCACAGTTTAATAGATTTTGAAGCTGAAACACCAGCAGCAGAATTAGATGTAAATTTAGATGACTTCACCTTGAGTGAAATAGAAATCACCTTAAAGCTAATGACCAATAACAAGGCTGCTGGAGAGGATAAGTTAACAGCTGAGATCCTCAAGGCAATTGATAGCCATAATTTAATACATCTCCAAAAAATGTTCAACATCATTTGGAAAACAGAGAAGACGCCTCATAAATGGAAAAAAGGAATCATTGTTAAGATCCCAAAAAAGGGCAATCTTAGAGATTGTAACAATTGGAGAGGCGTGACACTTTGTCAGTTGCCTCAAAATTATTCTGTAAAATCATCCTAAATAGAATAAAGGATTCAATAGATACAGTAATGCGTGAAGAACAGGCTTGGTTTAGAAAAGGGAGAAGCTGTCTTGACCACATTTTCACTCTACGACTTATATTGGAGGAACACATTGAAAAGCAAAAACCTTTTGTACTTAACTTCATCGACTTCAAAAAAGCATTTGATAGTATTCATAGAGATTCTTTGTGGAAAATTCTGAAGCAATATGGCTTACCATCAAAAATCATAAATATTATCAAAGACATGTATGATGGTTACACATGTGCAGTTCGAACAGAGGAAGGACTGAGCGAATGTTTCCCAATAGAAACTGGGGTTAAACAAGGATGTATTTTATCGCCCTTGTTATTTGGAATTGTTATGGACTTCATAATGAAGAAATGCTGCACTGGTAATAAAGGCATCGAATGGATACAAGGAGACCATTTGGAGGACCTGGACTTTGCTGATGACATAGTTCTTATCAGCAATCAGATAAAAACGATGCAGGAAAACACAAATGAACTATCATCAATAGCCAGCAAAATTGGGCTTGAGGTCAATCATGAAAAGACTAAAGTCATGAAAAGTTTAATTCCAACAAGTGACAAAATATACATGGAAAACAAACCAGTAGAAGAGATCGATCACTTCATCTATCTTGGAAGTCACATTGATCGAGAAGGGATACGAGCAAAGAAATTAGAATCAGACTGGCTAAAGCAGCAATGTCTTTCAGAAGCCTTGAAAAGTTGTGGAAATCAAAACTCATTAGCACAAACACAAAACTTAGGCTATTCAAATCAAATGTACTATCAACCCTTACGTATGCGTGTGAAAGCTGGAAAACAACAAGAGATATAAAACAAAGTTGAACGCATTCGAAAATAAATGTCTAAGGAAAATACTTGGTATAGAATGGAACGAATTCAAAACAAACGAGGAAATTAGAGAAATCGCCAATCAACCACTAATATCTTCAGTAATAAAGAAAAGACGATGGTCATACGTTGGACATGTGATGAGAAGAGATAATAATCGAATAGCAAAGCAAGCCCTCATATGGGAAACAACAGGTAAAAGAAAAAGAGGAAGACCCAGGGAGACACTGAGAAGAACATTGATGAGAGAGGCAAGAGCAGCAGGAATCGGCTCCCTCGATGAGATAGAACTGCTTGCACAGAACAGAGACAGATGGCGAGATTTGATAAAATATCTTTAAAAGAAAACTGCTAGAACAAAAATTCATATAGGAGAAGGTGTATCTTGGTCTACGCCCTATGGGCCGGTTACGGCTCGAAAGGTCAATAGATAGATAGATAGATAGAATTACTCACATGTTCTACTCTTAACCAATTACTGTTATCTAATTACTCTCATGTTCTACTCTTAACAATTACTGTTATCTAATTACTCTCATGTTCTACTCTTAACCAATTACTGTTATCTAATTACTCTCATGTTCTATTCTTAACCAATTACTTGTATCTAATTACTCTCATGTTCTACTCTTAACCAATTACTGTTATCTAATTACTCTCATGTTCTATTCTTAACCAATTACTTGTATCTAATACTCTCATGTTCTACTCTTAACCAATTACTGTTATCGAATTACACTCATGTTCTACTCTTAACCAATTACTGTTATCTAATTACTCTCATGTTCTACTCTTAACCAATTACTGTTATCTAATTACTCTCATGTTCTACTCTTAACCAATTACTGTTATCTAATTACTCTCATGTTCTACTCTTAACCAATTACTGTTATCTAATTACTCTCATGTTCTACTCTTAACAATTACTTTTATCTAATTACTCTCATGTTCTACTCTTAACCAATTACTCTTATCTAATTACTCTCATGTTCTACTCTTAACTAGTTACTTTTATCTAATTATTCTCATGTTCTACTCTTAACCAATTACTTTTATCTAATTACTCTCATATTCTACTCTTAACCAATTACTTTTATCTAATTACTCTCATATTCTACTCTTAACCAATTACTGTTATCTAATTACTCTCATGTTCTACTCTTAACCAATTACTTTTATCTAATTACTCTCATGTTCTACTCTTAACCAATTACTTTTATCTAATTACTCTCATGTTCTACTCTTATCTAATTACTCTCATGTTCTACTCTTAACCAATTACTTTTATCTAATTACTCTCATGTTCTACTCTTAACCAATTACTTTTATCCGGTTACTCTTATCAACGTCTGTTATGCAAATATTCTTATAAAATTACTCTCATTCAATTACCATTATTGCAGCTCTCTCGGTCTTTTGCGTAATGATACTCAATGTCTGGCCCTCTCGGTCTTTTGCGTAATGATACTCAATGTCTGGCCCTCTCGGTCTTTTGCGTAATGATACTCAATGTCTGGCCCTCTCGGTCTTTTGCGTAATGATACTCAATGTCTGGCCCTCTCGGTCTTTTGCGTAATGATACTCAATGTCTGGCCCTCTCGGTCTTTTGCGTAATGATACTCAATGTCTGGCCCTCTCGGTCTTTTGCGTAATGATACTCAATGTCTGGCCCTCTCGGTCTTTTGCGTAATGATACTCAATGTCTGGCCCTCTCGGTCTTTTGCGTAATGATACTCATTGTCTGGCCCTCTCGGTCTTTTGCGTAATGATACTCAATGTCTGGCCCTCTCGGTCTTTTGCGTAATGATACTCAATGTCTGGCCCTCTCGGTCTTTTGCGTAATGATACTCAATGTCTGGCCCTCTCGGTCTTTTGCGTAATGATACTCAATGTCTGGCCCTCTCGGTCTTTTGCGTAATGATACTCAATGTCTGGCCCTCTCGGTCTTTTGCGTAATGATACTCAATGTCTGGCCCTCTCGGTCTTTTGCGTAATGATACTCAATGTCTGGCCCTCTCGGTCTTTTGCGTAATGATACTCAATGTCTGGCCCTCTCGGTCTTTTGCGTAATGATACTCAATGTCTGGCCCTACCGGATAACGGAGGAAAACAGGAGTTCTGTGTGCACTCTAAGCACATTAAATAGCCCCTGGCAGTTAAAGTCAAAAAGAGTCGGCCGAAATATGATCGCTGCAAGACAACAATTTTTAAGATAAGAATCTATCCATTTTTAATTCTTCGCTGGTGCCACGGAATTCGTGCATTTGAGGTGAAATCATCTTTAGTACTTTCACTAGCGTGTGGCAGTTGTGCTGCTTCATACTCGATGAGAGGATCTGAGCACTGTGGAGATGCCCAATGTGCAATAATGATGATCTATCGACTACTAAACTCAAATCTTTTCTCTCTCTCTCTCTCTCTCTCTCTCTTTTTTTTTTTTTTTTGGAAGGGTTGCTCGGCCAACAAGCGAATCAAGGACAGTAAACAAACAAATGAAAAGATGATTAGAGGCCACAGAGATGGGATTTCTCAGAAGAATGTTTACAATTCCCTGGACAGCTAAATACACCATTGAGGAAATTCTCAAAGAGGCCAACGCGAAAAAGGGAGCTCCTAAAAAAAAAAATCATCAGAAAGAAACAATCAAAATTTTTCTGGCACATCACGAGAAGAGGAAAATTGGAATACTTGGTTACAACTGGCAAAATACAGGGAAAGAGATATCGCGGATGACAAAGAGAGAAGATACTAGATAGCTTGATGTCATGGCATGGAAAACAGTCAACAACAAACGATACGATAAAGTTATTGAGTTATTTGCGGGTTATCATCAGTGCACTTCGAACATGTCCATCGGTGCTCAGATCCCCTCCTCAGCAATTCCTCAGTGTCCAGCGACTGACGACTCCAGTTCTATGTTGGTTGATAAGTCTTCTTACACGGCCGCTAAGTTTCTCATTTCTGGCTGTGCCCAACTTAACTCCCATTTCTATCATCCGAAGAAGTGACGTGGATCTGTGTTTGTCGAAATCATGTGCTCTTCTCACATCTCGGAGGGCATTGGTGATGTCCGCCCGATCCATCGGTTGCCCGTCCTCAACGACAGCGCAGCTAGCCAACCTGTCCGCCCTTTCATGTCCCCGTACTCCCGCATGCCCAGGGATATAGACAAAGGTGACCTTACGTATTTTGGATTTCTGCAACGACTCTACCCATTGCATGCGTACAGAGCCTGCCTCCACTTTTTTTATCATGCTCATCGAATCACTCAGTATACATGTGTGTGTGTAGTCTTGTGACTCTAACCATTTGAATGCCTTGGTCACTGCCATCGCCTCCATTGTCATGCTACTCGTGGTCACGAAGTATGCACCACTGTCTTCGTAGACTATTCTGCCTGCCGAACGTGCTGTAAATGCCCATGCATTTCTTTGGTCTCGTCTTACAGATCCGTCTGTATAGATGACTGCATCTTTCTCATCGGTGTTATCGCAGATGAGACCGTTGACCTCAGCATTAACCATGACCGGGTCCTGTTCCCTACTTTTCCTGTCGAGTGTGACAATACACGAGAAAGTCCCCTTGAATGACGTAGGCACCGGTATCCACTCCTCACCAACGCTGAATTTGGTAAGCCCACAAACCTGTTTGATGACTTGCTCGGCCCACCCATGATTTGCCTCTTTTTAGCCTGTCACCTTTCTCTGTGTTGAGCACGTGGTGCAATGGATGCTCTATATCTGTACTAATCTTCAGGTATGCTCGTGCTCTCGAGATCTTGATTCTGTCATCCATGGTTGGAAAGTCAAGAAGATACCTCATTGCTACACAGGGAGTGTCCCTCGTACATCCCAGGATAATGCGCATGGCTTCATTTTGTATTTTCTCCAGCCTATCATTTGAGTCGTACTGACAGTAAGAATTGCCAGGGCATACTCGATTGGTGCGAGGACTAATCCCTGGAACAGAAGAGTAAGTAGCCTCTGCTCGATGTTGGCAGCTGCCATGACCTTCAAGGCGGCTAATCCTTTGCGGGATTTTGTTATCACATGGTCGACGAGGTCCCGAAAACACAGGCTGCGATCAAACTTAACTCCAAGGTATGTCATCAACTTGTCCCTGGTCACCTCATCAGCTCCCATTCGTACTACCGGTGTGGTCGTACGAATGATATAATTGTTAAGGGAGAACCATGAAAATGATGCTTTATTAGGATTAACCACGGCACCTGATACCCCACACCAGGAAGAAATGCGATCGAGTTCGTCTTGCATTGTGGAAGCGATTCCCGTCTGTCTCTTCCCTGTCGATATACCAGAATATCATCGGCAAAAGTCATAGTTCTTCCCCTCCCATCCAGCTGTTGTTCCGTGATCGTTATTGTGTGCACGTTAAATAGAACTGGTGACAATGGTGAGCCTACCATTAATGTAATAATAAAGTACGAGACATGAATCGGTATCTTAGCACGCGAGTTTTCACCCATATGTGTTCGGAGACTTCTGGATAGTGCTGAAACAGGGAATGGGTGAGGGTGTGTGAAACAGTGTGTAGCGGGGCAACAAGAGAAACAGAGCATTGATGAGAGTTGAATGAAACAGGGAATGGATGAGGGTGTGTGAAACGGGTGTGTAGCGGGGCAACAAGAGAAACAGAGCATTGATGAGAGTTGAATGAAACAGGGAATGGGTGAGGGTGTGTGAAACGGGTGTGTAGCGGGGCAACAAGAGAAACAGAGCATTGATGAGAGTTGAATGAAACAGGGAATGGGTGAGGGTGTGTGAAACAGTGTGTAGCGGGCAACAAGAGAAACTGAGCATTGATGAGAGTTGAATGAAACAGGGAATGGGTGAGGGTGTGTGAAACGGGTGTGTAGCGGGGCAACAAGAGAAACAGAGCATTGATGAGAGTTGAATGAAACAGGGAATGGATGAGGGTGTGTGAAACAGTGTGTAGCGGGGCAACAAGAGAAACAGAGCATTGATGAGAGTTGAATGAAACAGGGAATGGATGAGGGTGTGTGAAACAGTGTGTAGCGGGGCAACAAGAGAAACAGAGCATTGATGAGAGTTGATTGAAACAGACGATATTAGTAGAGAAATTATAAACATCTAGGGGAGACAAGCAGAAGTGGTCAGGTGTGAGTGAGTGAACTGTTTTGGGAAAAAGGCGAAATAAGCGTGAATGGGTGAGATGTTTTAAGGGAAGTAGGGAGATGAGAATAGAAGTAGATTTTAGAGTCAGTGTGCATTTGAGCCGGGTCCAGTGCGGACGTCTGGAGAAATCCAGTTCGCTTACCGCGGACTAGAAAGATTGTTGTTAATAGATGAAAGTTAAGATAAGTATAGGGCGGCAGTCAATTAGTTTAGTTATCGTATTTCCAGGAGTTGTGATTGTTAGTTACTAAATGTTGTGTTAGATGTGAACAATATAGAATAGGTGTGATTGCAGCTGTTAAGGTTAGCGTTACCTTCTCGGCATAGAAACTGATTGTGAATCAGTGCAATCGACACATTGTTGGATAATCTCGCCGACTTCGAGGAAGTTGTGGCGGGAAAGTTTAGGAAGCTTACGACTAAGCTTCTACCATGAAGAGAGACTTTCATCGATCGTGTAGATCGCACCCATAAGTGGAAGCTGAGAGCAAGATTCCACAGAGACGTAGTAGGCTTATGAGCAGCTGCTACCGTGAACCATTGTTTGATCGATCGTGTCGATCGCAAACAGAACTGGAAACTTCAAGAAAGATTCATTAGAGACTTTTACCGATCGTGTAGATCGTCCACATCATTGGGAAACTTCAAGTAAGGTTCCTCAGAGTCTTGGGAGCTTATGACTAGCTTCTACGACACACAATTGAACTTGTTATATAGTCAAGTAGTTTACACAGAGTTGGGAACTCGACAAGAGAGTTCCACAGATTTTGGGCTGTATGGTCAGTCCATGAGGAATGCACCTGAGGGTGGCACTATTGTTAACCATGGGAGGGAATTATCACTGTCAATATATGTACTGTTAATTTGTGAAATGTGTTTGTATGATCCGGACATGCGCCTTGTCAAAATAAAGATGTTTTATGTGTAGTAAGGACTTGCGTTGAGTCATTAAAACATCTTTCAGTGTTCCAACGGTCTAGCGAGTGAACGGACTGAGAAGTCGCGGGGAATTGAGAAGTTACAACGTGAAGTACTAAACTATAGATCATAACGGTCCAAGGAGAGTCGCAACGGGATAACGTGAAGTATGAGGCGTCAATCATGGCGGTCAAAAAGACAGGCATGGGCAGTGAGAGCAAGGAGCAGATCATGAAGAGTGGCGAGCAACTCGTCATTCAGCAATCCGGCCATCAGCAGCATCACGAGCTCTCGCTCATCGTGCGAAAGCACCTCTGGTAATTGGGTTCGTGGTGAAGAGGAATGATCACAGGCTCAAGGTTGACGAGCGGTCAGTCGATCGTTCATGAGTTGGCATTTCATCGGTCACGGCTTTGATCATCAAGGTTATTAGAAATTGAGCTTCAAGTTTCTTATTACAAGTGAGAGAGAGACAGGTCCTGGCTTATGACAGATGGATTATGACAGATGGATCATGACAGATGGATTATGACAGATGGATTATGACAGATGGATTATGACAGATGGATTATGACAGATGGATCATGACAGATGGATTATGGCAGATGGATTATGACAGATGGATTATGACAGATGGATCATGACAGATGGATTATGACAGATGGATTATGACAGATGGATTATGACAGATGGATTATGACAGATGGATTATGACAGATGGATTATGACAGATGGATTATGACAGATGAGTATTACAGATATCTCTCTCCCAAGTGATACTACTCTCACAAGTGATATTACGCTCTCTCTCGCGATTCTCTCTAGCACATCTCTCTCTGGCGACTCTCTCTAGCACATCTCTCTCTCGCGACTCTCTCCAGCACATCTCTCTCTCGCGACTCTCTCTAGCACATCTCTCTCGCGACTCTCTCTAGCACATCTCTCTCTCGCGATTCTCTCTAGCACATCTCTCTCTGGCGACTCTCTCTAGCACATCTCTCTCTCGCGACTCTCTCCAGCACATCTCTCTCGCGACTCTCTCTAGCACATCTCTCTCTGGCGACTCTCTCTAGCACATCTCTCTCTCGCGATTCTCTCTAGCACATCTCTCTCTCTCGCGACTCTCTCTAGCACATCTCTCTCTCTCGCGACTCTCTCTAGCACATCTCTCTCTCGCGACTCTCTCTAGCACATCTCTCTCGCGACTCTCTCTAGCACATCTCTCTCTCTCGCGACTCTCTCTAGCACATCTCTCTCTCTCGCGACTCTCTCTAGCACATCTCTCTCTCTGGCGACTCTCTCTAGCACATCTCTCTCTCGCGACTCTCTCCAGCACATCTCTCTCTCGCGACTCTCTCTAGCACATCTCTCTCTCGCGATTCTCTCTAGCACATCTCTCTCTCTCGCGACTCTCTCTAGCACATCTCTCTCGCGACTCTCTCTAGCACATCTCTCTCGCGACTCTCTCCAGCACATCTCTCTCTCTCGCGACTCTCTCCAGCACATCTCTCTCTCGCGACTCTCTCCAGCACATCTCTCTCTCGCGACTCTCTCCAGCACATCTCTCTCTCGCGACTCTCTCTAGCACATCTCTCTCTCGCGACTCTCTCCAGCACATCTCTCTCTCTCGCGACTCTCTCCAGCACATCTCTCTCTCGCGACTCTCTCTAGCACATCTCTCTCTCGCGACTCTCTCTAGCACATCTCTCTCTCTCGCGACTCTCTCCAGCACATCTCTCTCTCGCGACTCTCTCCAGCACATCTCTCTCTCGCGACTCTCTCCAGCACATCTCTCTCTCTCGCGACTCTCTCTAGCACATCTCTCTCGCGACTCTCTCCAGCACATCTCTCTCTCGCGACTCTCTCCAGCACATCTCTCTCTCGCGACTCTCTCTAGCACATCTCTCTCGCGACTCTCTCCAGCACATCTCTCTCTCTCGCGACTCTCTCCAGCACATCTCTCTCTCGCGACTCTCTCCAGCACATCTCTCTCTCGCGACTCTCTCCAGCACATCTCTCTCTCGCGACTCTCTCCAGCACATCTCTCTCTCGCGACTCTCTCCAGCACATCTCTCTCTCTCGCGACTCTCTCCAGCACATCTCTCTCTCGCGACTCTCTCCAGCACATCTCTCTCTCGCGACTCTCTCCAGCACATCTCTCTCTCTCGCGACTCTCTCTAGCACATCTCTCTCTCGCGATTCTCTCCAGCACATCTCTCTCTCTCGCGACTCTCTCCAGCACATCTCTCTCTCTGGCGACTCTCTCTAGCACATCTCTCTCTCGCGACTCTCTCCAGCACATCTCTCTCTCGCGACTCTCTCTAGCACATCTCTCTCTCGCGATTCTCTCTAGCACATCTCTCTCTCTCGCGACTCTCTCTAGCACATCTCTCTCTCTGGCGACTCTCTCTAGCACATCTCTCTCTCGCGACTCTCTCTAGCACATCTCTCTCTCTGGCGACTCTCTCTAGCACATCTCTCTCTCTCGCGACTCTCTCTAGCACATCTCTCTCTCTCGCGACTCTCTCCAGCACATCTCTCTCTCGCGACTCTCTCTAGCACATCTCTCTCTCGCGATTCTCTCTAGCACATCTCTCTCTCTCGCGACTCTCTCTAGCACATCTCTCTCTGGCGACTCTCTCTAGCACATCTCTCTCTCTCGCGACTCTCTCTAGCACATCTCTCTCTCGCGACTCTCTCCAGCACATCTCTCTCTCTCGCGACTCTCTCTAGCACATCTCTCTCGCGACTCTCTCCAGCACATCTCTCTCTCTCGCGACTCTCTTCAGCACATCTCTCTCTCGCGACTCTCTCCAGCACATCTCTCTCTCGCGACTCTCTCCAGCACATCTCTCTCGCGCACACGAACACTCTCAATGTTTTCATTATTACAGTGCCGCTTCAAGCATCGAAACTCACGATGCGAGGATCACGATTCCTCACCTTCCCAGAGTGCTACCCTGGTACACAGCTCAGATGTAGACCTGTGGAAGCTTGAGAAGGCCTGCTATATCGTCACGGGAGAGTACATCAATAATGACGTCACAAGTTACAGCTGCAGCTTGAATTAAACACACATACAGAGAGAGGAGAGAGATAAAGAGGAGAGAGGGGAGAGATAAAGAGGATAGAGGGGAGAGATAAGAGGAGAGAGGGGAGAGATAAAGAGGAGAGAGATAAAGGGGAGAGATAAAGAGGAGAGAGGAGAGATAAAGAGGAGAGAGGGGAGAGATAAGAGGAGAGAGGGGAGAGATAAAGAGGAGAGAGAGGAGAGAGAGGAGAGATAATAGGAGAGAGGAGAGAGATAAAGAGGAGAGAGGGGAGAGATAAGCGGAGAGAGGGAAGAGATAAAGAGGAGAGAGAGGAGAGAGATAAAGAGAAGAGAGGGGAGAGATAAAGAGGAGAAAGGGGAACGATAAAGATGGGAGAGATAAAGAGGAGAGAGGCTTTTTAAAAACTACACCCCCATTTCCCTATTTAATACAAACCACAACATTCTAACAAAAGCTTTAACAAACTCAAACCGTTCATGACAACACTCCTTCATAAAGGCCAACAGTGTAATGTAGAAGAGAGAAACGTCCACCAGCACACACACTTTATACGAGACATTATAAAGTAAACTCATGACAAAGACAGCCAGTCTTCCATCCTATCTCTCGACAGAAACATCCACCAGCACACACAAACTTTATACGAGACATTATAAAGTACACTCATGACAAAGACAGCCAGTCTTCCATCCTATCTCTCGACAGAAACATCCACCAGCACACACAAACTTTATACGAGACATTATAAAGTACACTCATGACAAAGACAGCCAGTCTTCCATTCTATCTGTCGACCAAGAAAAAGTCTTCCAGAGAAGCTCATTCCTACCTCCACAAAACACTACTGAACAGCAACATAGGAGGACGCTTCATACAGTGGATACACATCTTTTATTCTAGGCCTCAAAGTAAAGTTCTAGTGAACCATTCGTTCATAGAGATATTCAGGCTAACCAGATCGGTTCGACAGGGGTGTTCCCTCTCTCTTCTACTTTACGAGCTGACCATAGAACCGTACCTTGAGAGTATCAGGCGAGACAGTACCATAAAGGGCACATTCATGTCAGGGAAAGGAGAGTAGACATTGTTAGCGTATGCTGACGTCACTGTCTTCTTTCCATCAAACACTAGATCAATAAACAGCATCCTCAATACATTCACAGAATTTGGACAATTTAAAAAAAAAAGAATAAGAAAAAAGTGGTATGGTAACAGCTTTACGTGGTAATCAACAAAACAAAAGTCGACGTTTCGGCCAAGTAGCCCTTCAGTTGAAACAACAAACAGCAACACAAATATATATATATATAAGGATATACACACACATCAGACTTGGTTATTGAGCGGTCGCTGGTGGGGAAGAAGATGGTGTCGTCGGCGTATGCTTGAGCTTTTGTTGTCCTCCTGATATAAATTTACAGCTGATGGAGTTGTCTTTTCTTCTCGATTAACGGCTCTAAGACTATGAGGTAGAGCAGCGGAGTCAAGGGCATCCTTGTATGACGGACCTGGTTAGTCTGTAGGAATCCGTGAATGTACGATTTACAAGGACAAGGCACTCAGGTCTGGAGTACAAGATGTTGATGCATCGTCGAAAGTTGTCTCCCATATTGCAGTTGCGCAGCGTTGTCTGTAAGTAGGAGTGTACGATGCCCTGTCAAAAGCCTTTTCTTGGTCCAAGGACAGAATCGATGATGGTATGTTTCTTGTATGTGTTTAGATGATGATGTAAGTAGTAAGGAAGGGTGTTTTGAGCTAGGATTTTAACATTTTGGCATGGTGCATGCTGCACAATCTCGTATCGTGCAGCACATTTTGACATGTATCGCACAATCTCAGGTGACCTCGCCGGGTGGTCGGTCTTATCTCAAGTGCTTATCTCAAGTGGTCGGCCTCGCGGGTGGTCTTATCTCCTTATCTCAAGTGGGTGTGCTGGCTATGGAGACCAGTGGTTCTAAAACTTGTATGTCAGCGGTTCTCAAAACTTGCGGGGGGTCGTGTTATTATCAAGTGAGCGTGCTGGCTATGGAGACCAGTGGTTCTAAAACTTGTATGTCAGTCTAAAACTTGCGGGGGTCGTGTTATCATCAATGTGTGATGGCAACAGGAGGCAAAAAAGGCAAAGGCGTGTTAGTAACCAGGTGTTAGCGACACATCCACGTCGATCATCATGTGCCACCTCGGTCATCATCGGCGCTGGTCGGCGGTCGCTGGTCGTCGTCGCGGGTCGGATTGGGCAACATCATCATGTGTAGTCATTAAATAGTGACGCTCTCTCTCTCTTATCATCATCATCATCATCAAGCCACACCCTCAACATCATCCCTTCATGTCTTATCATCACCAAACCACACAAATTGACACATCATCAGCATGTGCCACCCTCGGGAGCGCCCTGTACTATATATTTACTCAGTGTACTAAATATGTTTGTAATGTTATATAATATCCACTGTATGTTATACACCTATTGAGATAATAAAAGAATAAAATATATCTTCGTCTTCTGTTTTAAATTTAATGTTTTTCATTGATGTTGTATAATCTACTAACCTATCACTATCGCTCAAGTACACCAAGCGCTCCAAAGTCAGCAGACACCAGACATAAACAGGGCACTTCCGGTGGGGTTCTTACATAGTTTTCCGCTCATTTATTTCTTTCGAGTTATTATTATTTCGCGATTTTAATAACTTTCAGTTAGTCGAGATGCTTTTCCATATAATCCGCTCCCTCCCGTGCCGAGGTACATGTCGATGCGGTTGCCTAAATTTTATAAGGTTCGTTCGTTATTTTTACATAAGTTTCACGCTCGTTTTCATTTTCATATTTCTAAGTTTCGCGTTCATTTTCTATTGCTTTTTCATTAGACTCGATATTTACTTCTAATATTTTCTAACACGCCTTCTAAGGATGTGTTCAGCCTCATGACTCACGATAGGTCTGCGGGTTACAAGAGTGTTATCACCTACGCCGCGCTCGTGGTCAGGTAAGCTAAGCTAAACCCCGCGATTTCTCTGGCTCACGAAAAGGCTCTCTTAAGCAGGAATGCTCGGTACCCGATCAAGAGGGTTACCATCAAGACATTTTCCATCGCTAGCGGGATGTTCTCCCACAGTCAAGACAATTTATTTTTGTCTCAAACACCGACCAGGGTAGTGATAGGTCTGATTACGGCCAGTGCGTTTAATGGCGTTTATTCAGCTAACCCGTTCAATTTTCAACACTTTGGTCTGATTTATATGAACCTGACGGTCGACGGGAAATGCATCTCGGGAAAGCCTCTAACTATGGACTTTGAACGAAATCAATACGCGAGAGCTTTTTTCGGTACAAATCTGGCCATGGGTCTGATTGGTAAAGACGCCGGGAATAACGTTGCTTATGGAGAGTTCAAGGACGGATATTGTCTATTTGGTTTTGACCTCTCGTCTAGTCTACTGGACGGCTCCCATTTTGAGCTAGCCACAAGCGGACCCTTGTCTATAGAACTCAAGTTTGCCGCTCCCGATGGTGGCACATGCTGATGATGTGTCAATTTGTGTGGTTTGGTGATGATAAGACATGAAGGGATGATGTTGAGGGTGTGGCTTGATGATGATGATGATGATAAGAGAGAGAGAGAGAGCGTCACTATTTAATCACTACACATGATGATGTTGCCCGATCCGACCCGCGACGACGACCAGCGACGACCAGCGACCGCCGACGACCAGCGACCGCCGACCAGCGCCGATGATGACCGAGGTGGCACATGATGATCGACGTGGATGTGTCGCTAACACCTGGTTACTAACACGCCTTTGCCTTTTTGCCTCCTGTTGCCATCACACATTGATGATAACACGACCCCTAGATGGCGGCCGGATGGCGGTCGGGATCACGTGACAAGATGGCGGCCGGTCAAGATGGCGGACGCGACATAACAACAACATTGCATCGTGCGAAATATGATGCACCATATTTGCACCAAACCAAAATGCACCATGCGAAAATGTTAAAATCCTAGCTCAAAACACCCTTGTATACTACAAATCGACCCCCCCCCCCCCCGCAAGTTTTAGACTGACATACAAGTTTTAGAACCACTGGTCTCCATAGCCAGCACGCTCACTTCACGACCCCCGCAAGTTTTGAGAACCGCTGACATACAAGTTTTAGAACCACTGGTCTCCAGCACGCTCACACACTTGAGATAAGACCACCCGCGAGGCCGACCAACGCTCACCCACTTGAGATAAGGAGATAAGACCACCCGCGAGGCCGACCACTTCAGATAAGCACTTGAGATAAGACCGACCACCCGCGATAAACGAGGTCACCTGAGATTGTGCTGCATGATACATGCCAATGCTGCATGGAGCCAAAATTCACCATACGAAAATGTTAAAATCCTAGCTCAAAACACCCTTCCTTACTACTGATGTATCCTATGAAGAGGTTGTTTTTATTTTAACCTTGGATGCTGCATTGCTGGTCTTCGGGGACGAGTGAGAACATGAACGGCTTTAGCTTATTCGTCAGGGACTTTGTCAGTATTTTATAGTCTACGTTGAGCAGCGATATCGGTCTGTAGTTTGTTACTTGTGTCTTCTCTATATTGTTCTTCAGGAGTAAGGAGATGTATGACACGCGGATCCTCGGAGGTAGGTGTCCTTTGTGGAAGGAATCCTTAAAAACCTTCAGCAGGAGTGTTCCTATGAAGGGGAGAACATGTTTATAAAACACCGCAGTGAGTCTGTCTGTTCCAGGCGTTTTATCCTTATGCAAGATTTTGAGAATTATCATTCTTTCATATTTCTTAATACTTTCATTTTTTTCTTCTCTCGTATACATAAGTAAGTGTGAACACTACATTTGTTTTAAAAATTCTAAACTCTGTTTTTGTGCTGAGTAATTTTGATTTTCATTTTTCGAAAGTCATTGCTGCCTTTACCTTTACTCTTTCGATTCTAAAGTATGTATTTGTGTCTTCTTCTTGATCTATGCAGCTTCTGATTTATATCTAGTGATTTATATCATCAAATGCTATTTCTTTCAGGTTCATTTTTTTCTAAATTTATTTAATTTTCGTGGTTGATTCCAAGTCATATTATGTAAGTCTTTAGTACGAACTGACGTCACCGAAGTCAGGGCATTCCCATATATGCTCCGCCACCCGTTCCAGCAACCATAGAAATGTTCATCCACTGGTGGTTCATGTCCTGTATTGATTGACCGTGTTGGGTTCCTTCATGCTTTCATCCTTCATGACGTCGTGTTCCACCATTCTTTTGATCCATGGGTTATCCTCCGCTTTCTTGTAGCCATCCTGTGACAGGTATTTTTTTAAAGCCATCATTATGTGATACATGCCAATTTTGTAACATTTCTTGCGTAATTGCAGACACCGCCAACTTCTCGGTTATTTCATTGCCACGAACATCCGAGTGTCCAGTGCAGTATATCCAAGTTTGGTTATCCGACGAAACATCCTTAGTCAGTCAAATCAATCGCGAAGACCACATGTGTTGTTGGTCTCTCAACCAGCTAAGTGATAGCTCCCGTCAAGCCACAATCTCCATAAATTTGCTGGAGGTCTTGTGGGCTTTTGCATCTTTATCATCTTTCCATTAGATTACACAACAAAATACCAACCACTCCGAACATCTCTTGTGACCAAGCCATCAGTGTAGATGATCAGGTCTCGAACTTGGGAGTGAAGCAGCAGTAAATATTCTGCTACCAATTGATGATATGATGTTTTTTCTTACACTGTTTTCACATAACTACTGATAAGAATTGTTGCGTCTACAAAGCCAAGATCCTCTATATGAGACTCAAGTAACTATTCAATGCCTTTGGAACCTGTAAAGCATCACTGCTGTATGAAGTCGATGGCAGTTCCATTAAACAAGGGAGATGAAGTACTCTCTTGCTTCAACCCTTTCATCAATCTGAAACCATTCACTAAGTCCTGCCTCTGAGTGAACTGTACAAGAGAAAGTATCATACAGATCTTTGCTGACGTTTGATATGGATTGTGTTTTAACTAGCATGAATTCCCCTTTGTCAAAGTTTTAATTGCAAGCACTGTATTAACGGTCTTATTTACAATGATTAAAGTTTAGTTTGAGGTAATGTATTAACGCTGTTGAATTTTCAAAAATTAAAGTTTAGTTTGAAGTACTGTCTTAATGGTCATTAATTTTCAAAAATTAAAAGTTTAGTTTCAAGTACTGCATTAATGATCTTTACATTTCCAAAGATTAAAGTTTAGTTTGATGTACTCTAAGACTGTTTTACATTTCCAAAGGTTAAAGTTTAAGCTAAAAATACTGTATTAAATATATTAAGTTTTCCTCCATTAAAATTTAGCTTTTCAAACTCTGTAATAAATGTCTTACATTTGACTTAGCACGAGTTTAGTTGCAAGTACTCTATTAGTTCAACTGTCAAACATAGTCCTATATTTAAGGTAGGCATATTAGAGAGAAAAATCACAACATGTGAAATGTCACAACCATTACTGGTTACTGTAAAATACAGAATAAGAAATGGTGAAATTCAGGTGAACTGTTGAAATCACAACTAGCACTAAATGCATAGAGACACAAATTTTGGATCATATGCATTAAATCACTGAACCAGTAACTTGCTGTGTACCTGCAAGAGTTGATAGACTGGTTTCAAGGCTCAAGGAAGACCAAAAGTCATACAGATAGACAATGTCACAGAAAACCTAGCAGCAGTAAAGGTTAATAACTGTCAAATACAATACACTTAGACTCAGGACAAGAATACTGCAGCTCCTCACAATTCTTGGTGGTGCATGTGCATAAGTCAGTAAGTAATCTTTTATTTTAATAAAATGTATTTTAGTGTAAGGTTATGCCAACCTTTACTAAAAGCTTTGTTGTTCCAGCTGAAGGCCTTGGCTGAAATGTTCTACTTTTGGTTTGTTTCTCACCTACGTAAAGCTATTACCATACCACTTTTGGTTTGTTTCTCACCTACGTAAAGCTATTACCATACCACTTTTGGTTTGTTTCTCACCTACGTAATGCTATTACCATACCACTTTTTCCCTTTTTTTAAATTTTCATTATTATAATCAGCTTTACGGCAGCTTCAAATTTCTATGCATCTTGATGCCTTTACCCAGTATCTAGTCTAATCTGGAAAAATGGTTAGGGAAGACAATCCAGTACTGAAAAATGAGGCACTGAAGTGTTGGGCCAAAAGTGGAAATATCATAATTTTACTACAAACCAGAACACAACACAACCACACTCACTTAACTTTCTTTTAGGGGTGGATGTAGAAGAGGCATACTCTTTTAGTCATCACATAATTACAAGCATTACCAACATTGAGGAGTGGAGTAAAGGGGCATCACTCTCTTGGTCACATTGTATATCTTCTTTATGCCATTACTTCCCTCACTACAGGTCACATAACTAGTTTATTCAGCTGAGATGACTGATGAACCCAATCTCAAACCCAGGGCTCTTTGAATAAAAAGATCCAATCTCACTTTTTAACAAGTAGACCTACTTTGCACCTGATATATATGCTTTTGTGTAATAAAGAAATAAATAACAATAGTTAATACAAATTAATGAAACAGATTATTTATTTCTGAGAGCATTAGTAACAATACAGAACATCACATCTAATAAGAGTGCTAACTGGTTGTCAGATGTCAGTAACAAATAATTGCTTTTGTTAAATTATATATTTGCACTTGATAAAAATACACAGATTTTGTTTACTTTCAAAATTAAATATGTCTAAAAGTTTTGATAACCATTTACAAAATTCCTTGCAAAAAATTGCATAGGATGACAAATAAATACAATCAAATATAATGGGACATCATAATAGCATGAAGGAAGCTAGTCAACAATAAAGTTCATGAACAAGAATTGTGGGCCTCATTGATTGCCCATGTCAAGGCATGAACAATTAATTGAACAAAATCAAATATACAGCACAGCTTCACTGTGTATTAAAGTTCTTTATATTTTAAATTGTACAGCTGATAGTTGCTATATCAAAGTGGTATTTTGGTTCTAATCTTTGAAATTTAACAGCATTTATGTATGAAGATGTCCTGATACTAGTACATTCTCCTTATTCTTGTAAAAGATATTTTATGTGAGTGGTTTCAATTTGTGACACCACATACAAAATGTAAAATGTTTAGCTAATGTCAATATTTGTGTGTGAATGATATTTTAGGAGTTGATGCTTGTAACAAAAAGATCAAAGAATGGTAACTCAGAGTTTTGGGTGATGCAATGTTCAATTTGTAATGACAAAAGTATTGATATTTTAAGTGACTTCTTCATCATTTTGAATGTATAACAGAAGAAATGTATTTTAACTTCTAGCAAAGACAAAAATGTGCAAATTAACTAAAGTGTCAGTGATAAACAACTGTCTGTGATGTTGAATATTCTTTCATGAAAAATTCTAGTTTTTTATAAGTTTGTGAATGGTAAAGTTGTAGGATGACATTAATGGCTGTTACAAATTTATTCAATAATTTAACAAATTGTCTTTTCTAAAAACAAAGATATATTTTGTACAAGTGGGTAAAAATGTAATTTACAAATAAATAGAATAAAACAATCCCTAAAAGTGTAACCACTTGCAAAACTGTATGTCAGCAAGTTTTGGATAGGTTTTGGTGGATATTGAGTTATTAGCGGGTCATCATCATTGCGCTCCGAACATATCCATAGGTGCTTAGATCCCCTCCTCAGCAAGTCTCGCAATGTCCAGCGAATGACGACTCCAGTTCTGTGTTGGTTGATTAGTCTTCTTATATGCCCACTAAGTTTCTCTTTTCTGGCAGTGCCCATCTTAACTCCCATCTCTTTTATCAGAAGGAGTGATGAGGACTCATGGTTGTCGAAATCCTGTGTCCTTCCCATTTCCCGGAAGGCATTGATAATGTTCACCCAATCCATTGGTTGACCATCATAAACAATAGCACAGCTAGCCAATCTGTCCACTCTTTCATTTCCCTGTACTTCTGCATGTTCTGGGACATAGACAAAGGTGACCTTACGCATTTTTGACTTCCGTAATGACTCTACCCATTACATACATACAGATCCCACTTCCACTTTTCTTATCATGCTCATCGAATCACTCAGTATACAGGCGTGGGTGTAGTCTTGTGACTTTAACCAGATGGCCTTGGTCACTGCCATCACCTCCATCATCATGCTACTCATGGTCATAATGTATACACCACTGTTTTCCTTGACTATTTTGCTCAGCCCACCCATGATTTGCCTCTTTTTAACCTGACACCCTTTCCTGTGTTGTTTTGATGGTTAAGTATGGGGATGTTGTTTTTATGGATTCAGAAGCCTGTGAGCTGATGCCCTTTGGCACATTGCCATGTAATGATATCTGCCGGTATTTCTGAGTTGCCTTGTAGCTCCATATAAGGTGTTCATTTATCTGGTCTTTGAGGAAGTAGAGTTGATCTGATATCGGTTGAGCTTTGGATGTCTGGAAAATGAAGTAGATCAACCACCAATAAAGAAATAGGAGTTAAAAAGCACAGAACTACAAATTCAGCTTGTGGGTACAGTAAAGCTGGTGATGGGCAGAGTTAAATATTGTATGTTTGTTCTTAGCCATTGGCTCTTAGAACCTGGTGATGAAATGACTAGAGTGAATTTTTATTTTCAGATTCTTACTGGAAAGGGTACATCTTGTCTGTCTTAGAAGGTAATATAATGCAATAGGTCTTCTATACCAAAGTTTCAATCACCATAGACATACACTGTTTTATATATATATATATAACTCAACAGAAATAATACAGTGATGTTTTGATCCATTTTGAGTTGCTGATCCTGCAAGAAACTGTGGTCTATAAGTTGTTTCTCCAAATTTATTTACTTTTGGACATGACAAACAAATCCCAGCTTGCAACTAATGAGTTAAGTAGAAAAACCATAAAAATACATATAGTGTCTATATCAAAAGAAATTACATATTCATTTTCTAATCATCCAATTTTTTAAAAAATAATTCAATAACTATATTTCTCTCTGTATTTTATCTCCCCCCCCCCCTCCCCCGCGCTTATATCTCTCTTTCTTCCTCTGTATCTCACTTTCTTTCAGTCTCTCAATAAATGTATGACGCTCTTAAATTAGAAAATTGTTAACTAATCAGGGTTTCCCCTTGAGATCATTATAGATATTTCATTTCTATATCTGCCTCATCACACCTTGATTCAATCCTTCAACAAATATAACATACAAATTCTGCATCATTATTACAATAAAATTATATGATACGATCAAAGAGATATTGACAATAACACAAATTCTGCATCATTATTACAATAAATTTATATGTTACAAGTAAGAGATGTTCACAATAACATAAACTTAAATATCAAATTGCATTTTAAAATTTGCGTCCCGTTGTTTCAGACTCAGACTTTCAACAAAGAAATATTGAGAAATGGTTGAGGTGCTTTTAACACCGTAGAAGATCACCCTAAATATTTTACTTTCAATTTCCTCAAACACATCTCTGAGGAGTTGATTTTCAATGCCTCTTCATATTAAAACAAAAGCAATAGCAAAAACAAAAAGAAGCAGGCTAAATGTGGAAGATGGCATGATCTTTGTTTTAGAAACATTCCGCCATACATTTTGAAAGTGGTTGTCCAGATGCATCATTCTTCATCAGCAATGTTATTAAATATTACATTAGATTTATAGCTGATGATCCTCTTTCAATGTATTCAATTTACTTTATTTAAATGTCTTTTTATGAAAATATGACCACAAAAGAAAGATTTATAACCACTAGAATGAACCATCACAGAAGAATGCTGAATGTAACAAAAAGGTATGACATGCAATGGCAAAGATATTAAAAAGAAAAGCAGATGTCAGACCAATTCTGAGTTTCATTTAAAAACACAAAATTAACTAATTTTGACATAGCATCCTAAGCATCAGAGGAAACAGCAAAAAAATAAAACAGCATCCAACAGCAAACAGATGAAACAGTGAAATAAATAAAAAAGATGACCTATAAGATGGTGCAGTGAAAATTCAAATAAGAAAAATGATTTCAACAAGTTGATAAGTGGCAAATAAATAATTAATGAAATTAATGGCAGAGGATCTCAAATACCATTGTTGTCATGTGACATGACAACATGCAAGCAGTGGTAGATGTGTAAAATAAACACAAAATGGTATTAAGAACATTACGTTATACACTATAATTAGACCTCTTTATCCATTTTAAGATGTGTACTTGCCTGCTTTTTGTGTTTGTTTTTTTTATAATATTATCTGTTGGTTTGTAGCTGATGAAGGTTTTTGCTGAAATGTAATTTATCTCATCTTTCTATAGATTTACTTTTCTGTAGCTCTTCTTGCATCACCAGATGATATTCAATATATTGTATATTTTATATTTGTCCCCTATCTCCAAGCAATGGAAGAGTGGACTTATGATGCAGAAAAGCAAGCCAAATTTTTGGTAAAATGATATCATTGACAAAGAATGAAATCACAACATATTTTAAAAAAAGAACTTGAAAGCTAGATTTTGGAATAACTAATAAGTTAAATGTGCCTGTGTGCTGCGAGGCACAAAGGGGTGTTAACAATAGTGGCGCTGTTTCTTACCATGCATATTCGTAAGAGGTGACTAAGGAGAGTTGGATTGGGACTGGCTAACCTTTACTGTAAAAAAATAAGCCTAAAAAACTTCACAAATATGGACAAGTCAAAGAGAAGAATAAAAGTAAATTTGCCATCCAGGTAAGATAAAGGCTCTCTGTTTAAGAGATGTATGATGCAATTCAGAGAAAGCCATAAGGAGTCTGGGTTGCTGACTCACCTTTTATCTACCAGGAAATCCTCCAGAATTGGTACCTGGAATGTATGTACCCTAAATGAACAAGAAAAAGTGCACAGTTAGCAACAGAAATTAGAAATTACAAAGTAGATATTCTAGGAATGTGTGAAACAAGATGGCTAGGAATGTAAAGGAAAAAAACTAAATACAGGAGAGATGATTTTATCATCAGGACACTGGGAACCTGGAGCACAACATAGTCAAGGAGTTATCATAATGTTATCAAGGGAGGGGGGATGCACAAAAGACACTGATAGAATGGGAAGCAGTAGGGCCAAGACTAATGAGAGCAACATTTAAAACAACAAAAAACAAAGTAAAAATACACATTATCCAATGCAACGCACTAACCAATGATAAGGATAATTTAGTTAAAGGTGAATTCTATAAACAGTTGCAATGTCAGATGGATAAAAGACGAGCCAAGGATATTATAATCTTGATGGGAGATCTAAATGCAAAAGTAGGATCAGACAACAGAAGCTTCGAAGCGATTATGGGAAAACCATGGACTTGGAGATATAAATGAGAATAGAGAGATATTCGTGAACTTCTGTGCTCTTAATCAAATGAGCCTAGGAGGAACAATATTCCAACATAAAAATACATAAAGCTACATGGGTGTCATCAGATCATAGAACGAAGAATCAAATTGCCCACATATGTATTAATAATAAGTTGAAGTCATCCTTACAGAATGTAAAAGTATATAGAGAAGCAAATGTGGCTGCTAGCCAAACTTAAACTTAAACTAAAAAAGATACTACAACAAATAAGGGCAGAAAGTATTTCAATGTATAATTTCTTAAAGAACAAGGAATTAAACATAAATTTGCAGTCACAATATCAAACAAATACCAAGCCCTCCAACAACTAGAAAATACAATCAATATAGAAGATCATTGGAAACAGGTAAAGGATATATGGAAAGAGACATACGAAGAAATGCTGAGGGTAAAGAGACCGCCAGAATAAGGCATGGATGACAGCAGAGAACCTGGATAAAATTAAAGAAAGAAAGAATAAGAAAGCAGACATAAATAAAAGCAAAATGAAAAGTAATAGAGCCAAGACACAGGAAGCTTACACAGAAGTGAACAAAGAAATAAGATGCATTAAAAGGGATAAAAGGAAATATATAGATAAACTAGTTAAAGAGGCAGAGGAAGCAGCAAATAAAGGGAATATGAAAGAACTGTACAACAGCACAAAGAAATTAAGTGGAAAATACAAACAGATAAATGCCTTTATTAAAGATAAGAAAGGAAATCTGCTTAGTAATATAAGGGAACTAATGGAGAGATGGAAAGAGCACACTGAAGAACTTTTGAACAGACCCGGGTTCAAATAACCCTCCAGATATACTACCAGCAGAAGAAGAGTTACACGTTAACTGTGGAAAACCAAGCAAAGAAGAAATAATGAAAGCCATCAAACTATTAAAAAATGGTAAAGCCACAGGACCAGGTGAAATTCCTTCGGAAGCCATCAAAGCAGATATTAACACCTCTACCAAGATGCTACATAATCTATTAGATAAAATTTGGGAGAGGGAAGAAATACACAAAGACTGGAAAGAAGGTTATATGATCAAACTTCCAAAGAAAGGCAGTTTACAGCAGTGCACAAATTATAGGGGAATTATGCTATCAGTGCCAGAAAAGATATTAAGCAGAATCATTCTGGAGAGACAAAGACAGGTTTAGAGAAACATTTGAGAGATTAATAAGCAGGCTTTAGGGAAAACAGATAATGTGTTGATCAAATAACTACCCTATGTATAATAATTGAACAAAGTTTAGAACTACAGTCCCCACTTTATATTGGATTCATAGATTACGAAAAGGCATTTCAGAGTTTAGACAGAGGAATGCTTTGCAAGTTGCTGAGTCAATGCGGAATCCTCACAAAATGTATTAATCTGATAAGAATAATGTATGAAGAAATGAAATGTAGTGTGGTGCATGAAGGGCAGCTTACAAAAGCATTTGAAATAAAAACAGGAGTAAGGTAGGGATGCCTTCTATCTCCATTTCTCTTTCTACTGGCCATAGATTGGATTATAAAAATAACTCAAAACAGAAATGGAAACCAGTGGTCACTGACCAAGCTACTTGATAAATTTGACTTTGCTGATGACATAGCTCTCCTATCACACAAACATCAACAGATGCAAGATAAAATGAGCATACTTGATGAGAGATCACAACAGATAGGAATGAAAATAGAGATAAGAACAAAATTATGAGAATTATAGTCTGTTTCATAACTCGTGCCCAACTTTTAAAATCGATATCTTTTAAACCGCTTTTTATAAGCTTTTCAAAATTTGCATGTAAAGTTATAATGATTAGAACCCAACAGGGAATTAATTTCATTAAAAAAAAAACATTTGGTTATTATTGTTGCTTATTTGATTTATATAAATTTATAACGACCCATTGATGTAGTCAAAACTTAATGTTTACAGTATTTTAAGTTAAAAATAGCGATTAAAAATCCATACACGGTACAATTGACGTGATTGCACGCTTTCAACGTGGGTTTTCTGACACAATTAGACACTTGTAGAAAACACGAGGCATTGTGTGTTCCATTTCCATTGATTCAGCGGCGAAGATGTGGAACGATAACATTTATCATGAGTCTTAAAATGAAATTCTGCAGTTTACAAAACATCGCAATAAAAATGTATGACTATTTTTGCAAAGAGGCTAAACGAGGAAGAATATTTCATTCTTTAGAAAACCCTGAGAATAGGACAAGACACATTTTGGATTTATCTAAACGGTCATTTAATCGCTGGATTCAAGCACGTGACCGTCAATGTTCAAAATATACAAAATCACAAGGAAGAGCAAAAATGTTGGATAATTTCGACAGTGAACTTATTAGAAGTGAAATTCGCAAAATGTTGGGTATGAATGAAACTGTTACAATAAGAAAATTAAAAGTATCGCTGAAAAAGAACAACAGTATTGAAATATCAAAGTCTACATTATGGAGGAATGTGAGAGCTGCAGGCTTTACATTCAGAAAGTATTCCAATGGACGAAACATCATCTGTGAGAAGCCACATATAGTAGTCATGAGAAGCAAGTACTTACGTGAAGTAAAAGAGGTGCACAAGCAAGGTTATGATATTGTGTACTTGGATGAAACATGGATCAATGCTCACCACACTAACCAAAGGGAATGGCAGTCATCAGATGGAAATATTAAGAGATTAATACCTATCAGCAAAGGACAGTGCTTTATAATTGCTCATGCAGGTAGTCGATAACATGGACTAATACAGAATGCAGAGCTCATTTTTCTTTCAAAATCCATAGACAATCGAGATTATCACTCTGAGATGAATGGTCACATATTTAGACATTGGATTGAAACTTCTGTTCTCCCATCACTAGATCGACCATCTTGCCTAATAATGGACAATGCAGCGTACCACAACATTGTTGCACTTGAAGATAAAGTCCCGATGTCATCCAGTACAAAAGATGCTATTAAGATATGGCTCACAAAGGAGCACATACAATTTAATAACATGTACTTAAAACCTGAATTACTATCTCTAGTAAATCAAAACAGAGGACAAAGATTTTTCAAATAGATAAGATTATCCAAGAGCACGGTCATATAAGTTTGAGGCTGCCACCTTACCATGCTCATTTAAATCCAATAGAACTAATCTGGGCAAAATTAAAAGGACAAGTGGCAGATGAAAATACAACATTCAAAATATGCGATGTAAAGACTCTTGCTAATCTCGCTTTATTAAATATAGACAAAGATTATTGGGCTAAATGTGAAGACCACATCTTAAAACAGGAAGAGGAATATTGGAAAAATGATGGTTTGTGGAATGTTCAACCCCAAACAGTTATTAATCTTTTAGACTCGCCTGATTCAGAATGAAAGTATATAGCCCCCACAATGTTGGCCTTTATATTACCTTAAATTAGTTCAACAAACGGTCCTTTTCAGGACCACACAACTATGAAAATTGGACATACAGGTATACCTTGATATTATCGTCCGTCCTCGAACTGAGCAGACAATAATTCTCCTGGTGTTTTGTCTTATCCAGTTATTTCCCCATTACGGCCACGCCTTTACCTAGTGAAAATTAATCATAGACCAGCAACTACGGTAATTTCTATTCTTTAGGGCTTCACAATTTACAATTGTGACAAACATCAAAGAAATTCGCCGCTTTAAGAAAACTGCAGCTGCAAGATATTTGTTAAATATACATGTAAAGGGTCTTTTGCATTCTAATAACATTTGGAAAATTTCAACAGTTTTTAAACAAATGTTTACTGCGTAATAGCGTTTTGAAGTTGGGCACATGATTTGAAACGAGCTATAATGCAGTTGGCAATAACCAAATAAAATTAGGAGAAATATCACTACTAAACATACAATCTTACATATATCTTGGCAGTAATATAGACAAAGAGGGAGGAACAGAAAATGATACCAAAATAAGGATATCAAAAGCAAGAAGAGCATTTCTTCCACTGGGAAACACATGGAATTCCAAAGAAATTAGGTTAAACACTAAAATAAAAATGTTCAACTCCAATGTTAAGTTAGTCTTAATATAAGACTGAAACATGGAGAACACAACAATTTCAATCATGAAGATACAGAATTTCATTAATGGATGCTTACACAGAATAAAAGAATGGAAATGGCAGGACACAATCACTAACATAGAATTATGAAAATGTACCAGTCAAATACCAGTGGATGAAGAGATACAGCGATGACAATGGTGTGGGAAAGGACACACACTATGGAACCCAACTGAGAGTATTACACAACATGCCCTTTTTTGGAATCCCCAGGGAAAAATACAAAGAGGAAGACCAAGGAATTCTTGGAGAAGACAGAAGCAGAGATGAAGATGATGAGGAAGACTTGGAATGATCTTAAAAGAATGGTAAGAAACAGAACATCTTGGAAAGCGTTTGTTGAAGACCTATGCTCCACAGGGAGCTGAAAGGAAGAATAAGAAGAATAAGTTAAATGCCACAGAAGTGAAATGTGTCAGATAAATCACGGGAGCCAGCTTGACAGACAAAATTAGAAGTAAAGAACTAAGAATTAGGTTTGGGAACACCTCCAAAGAAGAATATAAAATTAAACAATGAATTCAATAGGCCATGAAACAAGACAGAAACAACCAAACACAATCCATACAGTTATTAGCAAATGCTATAAAACAAAATAACCAAGAGGATACCACTCAAATATGTTGGATAGACAGAATACTAAAAAGAAATGTGAAAGCAGAAGAGGAAATCAAAGAACAAAACTCTGCAAAGTATTTCTCACCTCGATGTGAAAAGTAAATCAGGAAGGAAAGAAGAGACAGAAGAAACGTACTACTTATTATAAATGAAGCAAACTACAGACCCGTGTCAAGAACACTCTTTACCATCAAAACATTAATATGCAGGTGAAGAGAAACAGAACAGAACAGAGCTGAGGCACAGAGTTGCAGGGTAGTAGTTCTTTCCTCTCTCATTTGATTTAACCAATGAGGAAAGATTTAGTTTGTGGCCACAACATTTTTGTGTTGATTATTACTGCAAAGTTGTCATTATTATTAATACCAAGTACCATGCTTGCTGGGGAGCCATGATAGCTCAGTGGTTAGTGAACTGGTCTACAAAGGACAAGAGATAGGGTTTGACCCCAACCGACAGCTTCCGGGTTCACCCAGCCTTAAATGGGTACCAGATTTTTTCTGGTATAGTAAAGCAGCACGGGCGTAATACCGACCACATTACCCCAAAAATCATGTGCTGAAGGTCTGTAAAATTTATGGTCACTAACACCATATTCCCTATATGCCACTTAGCATGACAGGGGTACTTTACTTTTTTTTTTAACCACGCTTGCTGGGGTAGGTGATCATGTGTCTCCATAATTTTTTATATCTGTATTTTTTTTCCATTTTGACTAACAAATAGAGCATTTATGAAATTGTTTTGTATCTTTTCTCTATTTCAGCTCTAATGGCTACCTACTACAATTTTTTCAGTTGTCTTAGCTGTCACCAAAAAAAAAAAAATCACAGCTGTCACAATATATCACAGCTCCAAGAAAATATGCCAGCTGTCACAAAATATCCTAGCTGACTTAAAATATCTGAATTGTCACAAAATATCTCAGTTGTGAAAAATATCATAACACAATATTTCAGGTGTCAGAAAATACCCCACATGCAATTAAGTATCACAGTGGTAAAAAAATATTCCAGCTGTCACAAAATGTCACAACAATAAGAAAATATTCCAGCCGTAATAAAATATTCTGGCTGTCATAAAATATATCAGCTGTACCAGAATATCCCTGATGTAATAAAATATATTCCAGCAGTCTCAGTTCACACAAAATATCACAGCTGCAAAAAAAATTTCAGCTGTCACAGAATATATCATTTGTCACAAAATATCACAGCTGTCACGAAATATCTCAGTTATCATAAAATTTCCCAGATGTCAAAAAAATCCCAGAAGTAACAAAATATCCCAGCAGTAACAAAATATACAACTATCACAAAATATACAACTATCACAAAATATACAACTATCACAAAATATACAACTATCACAAAATATACAACTATCACAAAATATCCCAGTTATCACAAAATCATCCAGCTGTCTCAAATTGGCACAGCAGTAACAAAATATACAACTATCACAAAATATCCCGGCTATCACAAAATCATCCAGCTGTCTCAAATTGGCACAGCAGTAACAAAATATCCCAGCAGTAGCAAAATATCCCTGCTATTACAAAATATCCCAGTCATAACAAAACATCCCAGTCGTAACAAAATATCCCAGTTGTCAAAAATAACCCAGCTGTCACAAATAATCCCAGCTGTCAAAAAATAACTAAGTTGTCACAAAATGTCTCAGTTGTCACAAAATGTCTCAGTTGTTATAAAATGTTACAGCTGTAGCAAAACATCCCAGCTGTCATAAAACATCCCAGCTGTCAAAAAACATCCCAGCTGTCATAAAACATCCAAGCTGTCACAAAACATCACGGTTGTCACAAAACATCAGTTGTCACAAAATATCCCAGCTGTAACAAAATATCTCAGTTGTCAAAAAAATATCCCATCTGGAACACTTTTATCACAGTCATAACAAAATATTCCAGATATTACAAAATATTTCAGATGTCACAAAATGTCCCAGCAGTAACAAAATATCCCAACAGTAACAAAATATGCCAGCAATAACAAAATATCACAATGTCACAAAATCTCATTTGCCACAAAATATCTCAGTTGTCACAAGATATCAAAGCTACAACACACCTGTTGTCAGAAAACATCCCACATGCAAAAGAGTATACCAGTGGTAAAAAAATATTCCAACTGTCACAAAATGTCACAGCAGTAACAAAATATTCTGAATGTCACAAAATATACCAGCGGTACCAAAATATCCCTGATGTAATAAAATATATTCCAGCAGTAAAAATATATCTCAGTTCACACAAAATATCCAAGCTGCAAAAAATATCCCAGCTGTCACAAAATATATTATTTGTCACAAAATATCACAGCTATCATAAAATATTCCAGATGTCACAAAATATCCCAGAAGTCACAAAATATCCCAGAAGTCACAAAATATCCCAGCCAGTAAAAAAATATCACAACAGTAAGAAAATATACAGCTGTCACAAAATATCCCAGCTATCACAAAATCATGCAGCTGTCACAAAATATGTTATCACAAAACATCACAGCTGTCATAAAGTAATTCATTTTTCATAAAATATACCAGCTGTCACAAAATATCTCAGCTGTAACAAAATGTCCGTTACAAAATCTTACAGCTTTAACAAAATATCCCAATCATAACAAAATATCCCAGTCGTAACATAATATCCCAGTCGTAACATAATATCCCAGTCGTAACATAATATCCCAGTCGTAACATAATATCCCAGCTGTAAAAAAATACCTAAGTTGTAACAAAATGTCTCAGTTGTTACAAAATGCTACAGCTGTAACAAAACATCCCAGCTATCATAAAACATCCCAGCTGTCATAAAATATCTAAGCTGTCACAAAACATCACGGTTGTCACAAAACATCACGGTTGTCACAAAATATCCCAGCTGTAACAAAATATCTCAGTTGTCAAAAATTATCCCATCTGGAACAATTTTATCACAGTCATAACAAAATATTCCAAATGTTACAAAATATTTCAGATGTCACAAAATGTCCCAGCAGTAACAAAATATCCCAACAGTAACAAAATATACCAGCAATAACAAAATATCACAGCTGTCACAAAATCTCATTTGCCACAAAATATCTCAGTTGTCACAAGATATCAAAGCTACAACACACCTGTTGTCAGAAAACATCCCACATGCAAAAGAGTATACCAGTGGTAAAAAAAATATTCCAACAGTCACAAAATGTCACAGCAGTAACAAAATATTCTGAATGTCACAAAATATACCAGTGGTACCAAAATATCCCTGATGTAATAAAATATATTCCAGCAGTAAAAATATATCTCAGTTCACACAAAATATCCAAGCGGCAAAAAATATCCCAGCTGTCACAGAATATATTATTTGTCACAAAATATCACAGCTATCATAAAATAATTCCAGATGTCACAAAATATCTCAGAAGTCACAAAATATCCCAGCAGTAATAAAATATCACAACAGTAAGAAAATATACAGCTGTCACAAAATATCCCAGCTATCACAAAATCATGCAGCTGTCACAAAATATGTTATCACAAAACATCACAGCTGTCATAAAGTAATTTATTTTTCATAAAATATACCAGCTGTCACAAAATATCTCAGCTGTAACAAAATGTCCCTGTTACAAAATCTTACAGCTTTAACAAAATATCCCAGTCGTAACAAAATATCCCAGTGGTAACAAAATATCCCAGTTGTAACAATATCCCAGTCGTATCATAATATCCCAGTCATAACATAATATCCCAGTCATAACATAATATCCCAGTTGTAACATAATAACCCAGCTGTCAAAAATATCCCAGCTGTCAAAAATATCCCAGCTGTCAAAAAATACCGAAGTTGTCACAAAATATCTCAGTTGTTACAAAATGCTACAGCTGTAACAAAACATCCCAGCTGTCATAAAACATCCCAGCTGTCATAAAACATCAAAGCTGTCACAAAATATCCCAGCTGTAACAAAATATCTCAGTTGTCACAAAATGTCCCAGCATTAACAAAATATCCCAACAGTAACAAAATATCCCAACAGTAACAAAATATCCCAGCAGTAACAAAATATACCAGCAATAACAAAATATACCAGCAATAACAAAATATCACAGCTGTCACAAAATCTCATTTGCCACAAAATATTTCAGTTGTCACAAGATATCAAAGCTACAACACACCTGTTGTCAGAAAACATCCCACATGCAAAAGAGTATACCAGTGGTAAAAAAATATTCCAACTGTCACAAAATGTCACAGCAGTAACAAAATATTCTGAATGTCACAAAATATACCAGCGGTACCAAAATATCCATGATGTAATAAAATATATTCCAGCAGTAAAAATATATCTCAGTTCACACAAAATATCCAAGCGGCAAAAAATATCCCAGCTTTCACAGAATATATTATTTGTCACAAAATATCACAGCTATCATAAAATATCCCAGATGTCACAAAATATCCCAGAAGTCACAAAATATCCCAGAAGTCACAAAATATCCCAGCCAGTAATAAAATATCACAACAGTAAGAAAATATACAGCTGTCACAAAATATCTGTTATCACAAAATATCACAGCTGTCATAAAGTAATTCATTTTTCATAAAATATACCAGCTGTCACAAAATATCTCAGCTGTCACAAAATATCTCAGCTGTCACAAAATATCTCAGCTGTCACAAAATATCTCAGCTGTCACAAAATATCTCAGCTGTCACAAAATCTTACCGCTTTAACAAAATCTTACCGCTTTATCAATATCCCAGTCGTAACAAAATATCCCAGTCGTAACAAAATATCCCAGTCGTAACAAAATATCCCAGTCGTAACAAAATATCCCAGTCGTAACAAAATATCCCAGTCGTAACAAAATATCCCAGTCGTAACATAATAACCCAGTCGTAACATAATAACCCAGTCGTAACATAATATCCCAGTCGTAACATAATATCCCAGTCGTAACATAATATCCCAGTCGTTACATAATATCCCAGTTGTCAAAAATAACCCAGCTGTCACAAAATATCCCAGCTGTCAAAAAATACCTAAGTTGTCACAAAATGTCTCAGTTGTTACAAAATGCTACAGCTGTAACAAAACATCCCAGCTGTCACAAAACATAACTGTTGTCACAAAACATCATGGTTGTCACAAAACATCACGGTTGTCACAAAACATCACAGTTGTCACAAAATATCCCAGCTGTAACAAAATATCTCAGTTGTCAGAAAATATCCCATCTGGAACAATTTTATCACTGTCATAACAAAATATCCAAGCTGCAAAAAATATCCCAGCTGTCACAGAATATATTATTTGTCACAAAATATCACAGCTATCATAAAATATTCCAGATGTCACAAAATATCCCAGAAGTCACAAAATATCCCAGCAGTAATAAAATATCACAACAGTAAGAAAATATACAGCTGTCACAAAATATCCCAGCTATCACAAAATCATGCAGCTGTCACAAAATATCTGTTATCACAAAATATCACAGCTGTCATAAAGTAATTTATTTTTCATAAAATATACCAGCTGTCACAAAATATCTCAGCTGTAACAAAATGTCTCAGTTGTTACAAAATCTTACAGCTTTAACAAAATATCCCAGCTACAACAAAACATCCCAGCTGTCATAAAACATTGAAGCTGTCACAAAATAATACCGTTGTCACAAAATATGTCAATTATCATAAAATATCCCAGCTGCAACATTTTTATCCCAGTCATAAAAAAATATTCCAGCTGTCACAAAATATACAATTTGTCATAAAATATTCCAGCTGTACCACAATATACCAGCTGTAAAAAAAAATATTCCAGCAATCAAAATATATATCAGTTCACAAAAAATATCCCAACTGTAACAAAATATCCAAGCTGTCATAAAATCTTCCAGCTGTCACAAAATATCAGTTATCATAAAATATCCCAGATGTCACATAAACATCCCAGCAGTAACAAAATATCACAGCTGTCACAAAATAGCCCAGGTGACACAAAAAACCCCAGCAAATATCCCAGCTGTCACAAAATATAGTTCTCACAAAATATGCCTGCAGTTACAAAATATTAAAGTTGTCACAAAATATTAAAGCTGTAACAAATTATCTCAGTTGTCACAAAGTATTTCAGTTGTCACAAAGTATTTCAGTTGTCATAAAACATCACAGCAGTAACAATATATCCCAGTTGTAACAAAATATCGCAATTGTCACAAAATATCCCAGCTGTCACAAAATATCTCAGCTATAACATAATGAACAGTTGTCAAAAATGTTACAGCTGTAACAAAATATCCCAGCTGCAACAAAACATCCCAGCTGTCAAAATATTCCAGCTGTCACAAAAAAACACAGCTGTCATATAACATCCTAGTTGTCACAAAAGATCACAGATGTTCCCTTCTCCTGACATGACCCCAAGTGATGAATGTCTCCTGATGTTGGAAATTAGCTTTAATTTTTTATGTGGCCTCTTTTAGAACATCCTAATTATTCTTTTAGAACATCCTAATTATTCTTTTAGAATATCCCCATTACTCTTTTTTAACATTCCCATTACTCTTTTAGAATACCCTTGATACTTTTTTTTAGAACATCCCCATTACTCTTTCAGAATATCCCCGTTAGTCTTCCAGAATATCCCTTTAGTCTTTTAGAATACCCTCGTTACTCTTTTAGAACATCATCTATTACAAAAGTTCCACACAACTCAAAATAACAAAATTAATATTAAAAAGCTGCTTTATAGAATTGTTGGATTTTTATGTTCTGTGATGGCTCTCTCGCAGTACTTTCTAACCATAGCATATGCATCAGGGGCAGACAACAATCCTGGACATGCAACTGCTGAAATGTAGAGTATCTATAAGCAACCATCACTATTCCTTTGTTGTTACATCACATGACTTCATCTCAAGTTTATGTAGATTTGGACAGTGCATAGATAAGGCATACATTCCATCGTCTGTTATGTCACATTTACCTATGTCCAACAAGCAAAGTCTTGAGCAGTTTTGTGCCAGAAAATCTAAGCCAATGTCTGAGATAGCCTCACAGCCCTGAGCGTTGAAGTAGCATAGCTTGTTGTAGATCTTAGTAATGTGAATGATCCCTTGGTCTGACACCTTGGTAAACATGAAAAAATTTGTAAAATGTTTATAACAGGCCTTTGTGAGCAATTATATATGTAAATGTTTGTAAATAGTCCATATAAATATCTGTCAACAATTTTATTATTTTTCTTTAAATTTTTAAACATTGTACATAAACATAACACTAGTAAACATGTACAAATTAAACATCATTCCTTTTAATATATGGAGGAATAATGATGTTAGTGGTCATATTTTTTTATGACCAACAGGACTTTTATAAAAGTCGTGACCAGAATCAAGCAATGCTGCACTACCTTTTCACATAAAATGGTAGATGTGTAAATACATTTTGAAGCAGGCCATATATAAATATGTAAATATTTTAACAGTGACACAAATTCCATCATGAAGCTTGTTTAAACTAATCAATGAGAAAATCTTTAAAAACATCACAAAGATGCCAGGCAAAAACAATAATGGAATGATAGTCAGTAACCTAAGATATGCTGATGATACTGTATTACTAGCAGAAAATCCTGAAGATCTACATCAATACTAAATGAAATAAACATGATAAGCAAAAAATATGGATTAGATATGAATATCAAAAAGACTAAAACTATGATCATAACAAAGAAAGTACTCAAAACCTACAAGTCGATATCAAATTTCAAGAAATACACCTGAAGACAGTTCAAAGCTACAACTACTTTGAACATACTAAGACCAGTGGTGGAAAATGTAAAACTGGAGGGAAAAAAATTGAAAATGGCAAAAAGTAATTTTAATGTCATAAGAAATATACTAACATCAAAACAAATAAAGGAGGGCTAAAATTAAGAATAGCAAAATGTTATATCTTCTCAACATTCATGTATGGTGCTGAAAGATGGACATTAGACAAGAAAACAGAACAGAAAATTTAAGCTTTTCAGATGTGGATTTATAGAAGAATAGGAAGAATTGAAAGGAAAGAAAAGAAAACAAATGATTCTTCTTCTTCTTTCCTTCCTCATTTGCCTTTCAGCATTGAGGGGAGATATAATTTGCGGTCTTTTGCTCTTCTGTTCGCCTCGGCTGCTGTTATGTTTCCTAGTGCTTCTAATATTCCATCCATCCATCTTTTTCGTGGGCGACCATTGGGTCTGGTATTCTCACATTTGTTGAAGGCTCATTGTGTTGTGTGTTGATTTTTCTGTTTTGTCATGCGGCCAAAAAATTGTATCTGTTGTTTCTTTATATATTCTATGGCAGGGGCTATTCCTAGCTTTCTCCTCAGTTTTTCATTTCTGATCTTTTCTTTCAGACTGTTTCCTGTCATTCGTCTGACACATTTCATCATAGTAGAGGTTATTTTTCTTATTGTTCTTGCATCTAGGGCCCAGGTCTGGCATTGGTAGCACAACGTTGGGATGAAGATTGTAGTGCTCATTTTGCCTCTAGCGCTATTTCCTTGTTGGACAATAGTGGTGATAACTGTCCAATGATTTGGATTGACAAACAAATGATGAAGTGAAGTCTTAAAACAACTAAAAATTAAAAGAGAACTACTTAACACAACTCAAGCAAGACAAATGAGATTTTTGAGACATGTTAAAAGACACTATGGTCTACTAAAAGTAATCTTGGAAGGGAAAATGCAATGTAAAAGAAGGAAAGGTAGACCAAGACTAATATGGACAAGTAACATCAAAAGATGGTCACATCAGCCTATGATAATCTTCATCATCAAAGCAAGAGACGGTAGCCAACTTTGGATGCGGAGACAGCACTTAATGAATGACATAAATGAAAATGTCAAATAAATGTTATACTTAGCTCTCTAAAGAAACAATTTTAAACTGATAAGCTGCTAAAGTCTGTATCTGCACTGCACAACTTTTATAAAATGTATTGTTTCCAATGTAAAGCAAGATTTTTTTTTTTGCTCTTCCAAAAAAAAGATTCCACAGTCTGGTGTCACATGCTTCCTTGTATTAGTAATCAAAATGGTGGATGCACTGGATACGTGTCAGAAGCTATAAGCTGTGATTGAAATTCTCACAGTGGAAAGTTTTGAGCCTAAAGCAATTCACAATTCTCTGTGAAATTTGCTTGAAGAGGAAGTTTTCAATCTCAAGTTATGGCAGTCTTGTCACAGAGGAGAGGTTGTTAGTTCAAATTCGACTGTACAAGTTGGAATTTTTATTTGTGATTTCTCTCTGTGGCAACCACCCCTGGTCTCAACAGTGAGGTCTGGCTTGAAACGTCAATTATACATCAACAGAAAAAAATATAAGTACCTCTGAAGATGGAGTTATCTTGCCTGAGTGGCGAGGGACCCCTGTGCACATGGCTGCCAGAGTAAAATAAATGAATTAACATGCAAAATTCAGTTCCTAGGCTATAGGGACTTCGCCTCAGGTGAAAGCTGTGAATGCAGAAAAAAAAATATGTCTATACTGTACTTTTTTGGTTAACTCTTTCCATATGGAAGCTTTTTATTTACACAACAGAAGAGATTTGAGAGACAAAATTGTTCATGGTTTTAAGAATCAATCTATATATTTATATTCATCTAACATATAACATATTATATATGAATGTTTAGATAATTGAACAAGATATAAGGATATAAGATATGTAAAAAGAATATGGTTTGATGGCCTTCACACTAATCAAATTGAGCATGGCGCACTATACTGCGAAACGTACGTTGCCGGAATCGCATTGGCGCACAGTGCAGCGAAACGTACGGAAAGAGTTAATGTAATAAATCATTTTAAAGAAAAATCTGAGTACAAATGTTTGCGGTGATAAAAATAGCATGATACACAGTACACGTAGACCAATATTTTTTATTACAAATATTTGGCTGTTAAACTTGTAAATGCAGGTGGTTGGTGAGCTGGTACAAGATGGTACTTACTCACATCAATTTCAGGACTAATGGTTTCTTCAAGGTCTTTTCAATAATTGCTATACTACCTTGGGTTTATACTTTTCTTCAAAGTTGAGTAAGGTAGAATTTTAGCAAAGAATGAGAAGCTCGGCCAGAATAAGTACATATGACAAAGTACACCGAAAACCCTGTGTGCCATCTGATGACACTGCAGGGCATTAGAAGTAAGACAGTCATAGAAATATATGAGTACTAACATACTTTTCCCAAAAATCCAACAACTTTTAAAAATAAAGAGACACTAGAATGTAAAATCCTTCATTATCTTTTTACATTTTGCCACAGTGATGTAACGTAGAGTCTTCCGTAATTTGGCCACTCTTGCATGCCTAGATCAGCTACACTTTTGCAATCACTCAGTCTCAGTTCTCATAAGCTTTTCGAAAGAAGAATTTTTTAATTGTTTAATGACATGACATTTGTAAAATTACAAAGAAAACAAGTTTTAAACAGTTAAACTGAATATTTGTATATTTAGTGAATATTTATTTATTGTATAGAATACTATTTATTAACTGAATATTTATTTATTTTATGCTCCATGTGAATGCAAATCTATAACAGGTGAAATATACCAGATGGCTTATTAAAATTAATATTCATAGCCTTACCAAACAATTGGGGAACCGCGATAGCTCAGTTGTTAGTAAACTGGACTACAAAGGACAAGAGGTAGAGTTCGATATCAACTGATGGCTTCCAGCTCACCATGCCTTTAATGGGTACCGGATCTTTTTCTTGGAATGTAAAGTGGCACGGGCATAATATTGACCACATTACCCCAAAAATCATGTGCCGAGGGTCTGTAAAATTTATGGTCACTAACACCATATTCCCTATTAGCCACTTGGTGTGACAGGGGTACTTTACCTTTTTTTGTACCAAAAGAAATCTGGTACGATTTAATGTGATGGTCATCGCACAATAAGCTTATGAGTCACATATCCAAGATAGTATTAGGAATCATCATGCGAAGAGTGCAAAACAAAATCAGGCTAAAAATTAGTGATGAAAAGTGATTTTTTTGGAGGTAAAGGTATGAACAATGACATATACATCATAAGATTTTTAATAGAAAGAGCCACAGAGGTGAAAACAGATATATGTTTCATAGACAAAGCATTTTATAAAGTAAAACACCAAGAAATAAGCAAATTTTTAGAAGGCATAAAAGTTGTCATCAAAGATTAGTAATCGAGGCAATTATTATTATTTGTAATATTAGAATGACATTATAATCGTATTTATATATAATTTTTACCTGCGGCAAACTTAATTGTTATTTAATTTTAAACATGACAATAAATAATAATGAATGAAAAATTAATCCATTTTCAATATAAAGATTGAAGTACCTTGAACTGTTTAAATATTATTTTTAGAACTCATTTTAATTTTTACTTGAGGATATTTTAAGTTATTTTGTTGGAGAATCTGAAATGTGACAGTGTCCAGTGTACCTGAAAATATGATTTAATTTTGACCACCTGCCCTTCATTTTGTGGGTATGAGATGAAAATAAAATATCTCGTTTACTTAGGAAGCCATCTTGAAAATAGTTGAGTTCTTTTTAATTTTATGAATACTGTATAGTTATAATTGCTACAATTTAACAATAAATTAATTTCCTATAATTTGCATTAAAATTTAAAAGCACAATTATTTACTGCATAATTTCAATCTATGTACATTGCTAAACATGTCCAATGATTAATATTTTACAGAAAATTATGAACTGTCTAAAAGGTTAAAGCAATTACCTCTATGAATAATAACTTGAAGAAAAAAATAAAATTGCACTAACTTTATATAATAGCCAAAGAAAATAATACTTTTAAAAACTGTCTTTAAAAATCTATATATATGTTTCATAGATTATACCAAAGCATTTGATAAAGTAAAGCACAAGAAATAATAAAAATTTTAGATGGCATAAACGTTGAAGGCAAAGATCAAAGAATAATTAGAACATGTACTGGCAACAAACAGCTGGAAATCCCACAAGACAACAATTACAGATATGTTCAATTTATGAAGCAAAAGTGACTTAAACTTTTAATTTTGGATGACAATCACAGCCTAATATAACCTGAAAGACTCGGTCTGAGGCTAAACGGATCATGTCTGGCCAAGAAGTGGGCAAAACCTGCAAGACAGCAACAGCAACATTACACAAAGTTTGCTGGGAAATGCTATCAGAGACAGAGAGACAGACATACATACACACATACATATTACTAATATTTGTAATAAATTAATGTGTAAAATAACAAAATTAATAGAATCACTAATCTGACACTCTTTAGAGTGAAATATAGCATAAAGTTGTGTGAAATCATGGTAGCTTTTACATCTCATCAACCAATTTTGAATTCCCTTATATGATTTCTAGAAATTAAAAGAGCATTAATAATGAATGAAATCATTACAGAAGAGAGATTTTTTAAAGTACTATGCCGCTCTTCAACAAAGCTAGTGTTTAATTTTTTGGCAATTTTGGGATCTTTTTTTTTTAAATCCCTACTGAACAATTTCTATAAATTATCTGTAGAGCTCATTTTTCTTCACATTGGCATAATTATATATATTTTTTTCTCTTTCAAATTCATCCTTAGCTTCCATTTATTTGCTTCTCACCACTGCTGTAAATCTACCAACAAAAGTTAACATCGTTCCCAAGTATTTGAACTCTTTCATCTTTAAAACTGTCAATTAAATGTAATAGAAGACAGGTTGTTAATTTCACACATATAGGGTAAATTTTAAAACTTAAATTTAACAGTTTGTTTATATCCTGTTTTAGTATCTCCAGCTCTCAGTAATCTCTACATGGAACACCATTCTTCATTTTTATTTTTAATTTTTAATAATGCTTTCCTTAATCAATCCACTGTGTGATTGTCATACCAAATATGATTGTGAGAAAACAAAGTTTAGAATTAATAATTTAATTAACACTGTTTTTATCCAACAAACAAAGAGAGCAGTTTGTTTTATTGTCTTATACTAAAATAATTATTTTAATTTTTGAAGAAAAGTTGCTCTTTTATTTATACTCTAACTATAACTTAATAAGAATGTCTATAAGATACCACTTCTAATCCATTTTTATCCAGAACTGTATTAATTGTGACTGCAAAAATAATGTATGTGTGAGAGAGCTATTAATATTACTTATTTCATTTAATTTATTTAATTTTAACATAATTGGTAGCTTAAGGTAATTCTTATTACTATTTGTAATATTGGAATGACATTATAATCTTATTAATATATATATATATAATTTTTACCTGTGGCAATCTTACTTAGTTCTTTTTGAAGTTACAATCATGACAAATCATCTTCATCAAGTACCAGGCCTGCTGGCGTAGTTGATCATGTCTCTCCACAACTTGTGATCTCGACAGTTATCTATGTTGTTGACCTTCAGCCAAGCCATTCTCTGAAGCTGTCTGGTATCTTTTATCTTTGATTCCCTCTATCTCTTCGTCCAAAAATGCATCTAATCACTATTTGAAGATATTCTAAGTTATTCTTTTAGAGAACCTCAAATAATATGGTCTCCATGTTCATGAAAATATTTGACTTTGACTATCCACTCTGCATTTTGTGAGGATAAGATGAAAAAAAATATTGTTTACATAGGATCCATTTTAAAAGCACAATTATATACTGCATAATTTCAATCTATGTACATTACTAAACATGTCCAATGATTAATATTTTACAGAAAATTATGAACTGTCTATAAGGTTAAAGCAATTACCTCTATGGATAATAACTTGAAGAAAAAAATAAAATTGCACTAACTTCATATAATAGCCAAAGAAAATAATACTTTTAAAAACTATCTAAAAAGATCTATAATATATGTTTCATAGATTATACCAAAGCATTTGATAAAGTAAAGCACAAGAAATAATACAAATTTTAGACGGCATAAACGTTGAAGGCAAAGATCAAAGAATAATTAGAACATGTACTGGCAACAAACAGCTGGAAATCCCACAAGACAACAATTACAGATATGTTCAATTTATGAAGCAAAAGTGACTTACACTTTTAATTTTGGATGGCAATCATGGTCTAATATAACCTGAAAGACTTGGTCTGAGGCTAAACGGATCGTGCCTGGCTTCATGCAAAACCTGCAAGACACCAACAGCAACATTACACAAAGTTTGCTGGGAAATGCTATCTATCAGAGACAGAGACAAACAGACAGACAGACATACACACATACATATTACTAATATTTGTAATAAATTAATGTGTAAAATATCAAAATTAATAGAATCACTAATCTGTTATTAAATTAATTAAATTAAATTTAATTATTTGACTTTGACTATCCACTCTGTATTTTGTGAGGATAAGATGAAAATAAAAGATATTGTTACATTGGATCCATTTTAATAACAATCGTGGAATTCTTGTTGAATTTTATGCATACTGGATTATTTTAAATTGCTATCATTTAAAAACAAATTAATTTTCTATAATATGCACAAAACGTAGAAGCACATTTATTTATTAATTAATTTAAATCTATATTCATTGCTAAACACGTCTAATGATTAATATATTGTTTACATAGCATGCAATTTCGAGTAAAATCATAGAGTTCTAATTTAATTTTATGCATACTGGATCATTTTTAATTGCAACCATCTAAAATCAAATTAATTTCATACAATTTGCACGTAAAACACCAAGAAATAAGCAAATTTTTAGAAGACATAAAAGTTGACATCAAAGATTAGTAACTTAAGGTAATTATTATTATTTGTAATATTAGAATGACATTATGATATTTATATATAATTTTTACCTGCGGCAAACTTAATTGTTATTTAATTAAAAACATGACAATAAGACAATGAATAATAATGAATGAAAATTAATTCATTTTCAATATAAAGATTAAAGTACCTTGATGCATTTGATAAAGTAAAGCACAAGAAATAATAAAAATTTTAGACGGCAAAAACGTTGAAGGCAAAAATCAAAGAATAATTAGAACATGTACTGGCAACAAACAGCTGGAAATCCCACAAGACAACAACAATTACAGATATGTTCAATTTATGAAGCAAAAGTGACTTACACTTTTAATTTTGGATGGCAATCATGGTCTAATATAACCTGAAAGATTTGGTCTGAGGCTAAATGGATCATGCATGGCCAAGAAGTGGGCAAAACCTGCAAGACAGCAACAGCAACATTACACAAAGTTTGCTGGGAAATGCTATCAGAGACAGAGACAGACATACACACATACATATTACTAATATTTGTAATAAATTAATGTGTAAAATAACAAAATTAATAGAATCACTAATCTGACACTCTTTAGAGTGAAATATAGCATAAAGTTGTGAGAAATCATGGTAGCTTTTACATCTCATCAACCAATTTTGAATTCCCTTATATGATTTCAAGAAATTAAAAGAGGATTAATGATGAGTGAAATCATTACAGAAGAAGATTTTTAAAAGTACTATGCCACTCTTCAACAAAGCCGGTGTTTAATGTTTTTGGCAATTTCAGGATACTTTTTTTTTTTAAAAATACCTACTGAACATTCCATAAATTATTTGTAGAGCTCTTTTTTTCCCTTCACATTGGCATAATTATATCTATTTTTTTCTCTTTCAAATTCATCCTTAGCTTCCATTTATTTGCTTCTCACCGCTGCTGTAAATCTACCATCTGACATGACAGGTTGTTAATTTCACACATATATGGTAAAGTTTAAAACTTAAATTTAACAGTTTGTTTATATCCTGTTTTGTTTTCTCCAGCTCCCAGTAAACTCTACATGGAACACCTTATAGTTTTATTTTTAATAATGCTGTCCTTAATCAATCCACTGTGTGATTGTCAAACCAAATATGATTGTGAGAAAACAAAGTTTAGAATTAATAATTTAATTAACACTGTCTGTTTTTATCCAACAAACAAAGAGAGCAGTTTGTTTTGTCTTATACTAAAATAATTATCTTAATTTTTGAAGAAAAGTTTCTCTTTTATTTATACTCTAACTATAACTTAATAAGAATGTCTATAAGATACAGCTTCTAATCCATATTTATCCAAAACTGTATTAATTGTGACTGCAAAATAATGTATGTGTGAGAGAGCTATTAATATTACTTAATTAATTTAATTTAATTTTAACATAACAATTGGTAGCTTAAGGTAATTCTTATTACTATTTGTAATATTGGAATGACACTATAATCTTATTAATATATATATTTAATGTTTACATGTGGCAATCTTACTTAGTTCTTTTTGAAGTTAGAATCATGACAAATCATCATCATCAAGTACCAGGCCTGCTGGCATAGGTGATCATGTCTCTCCACAACTTTTGATCTCGACAGTTATCATTTCTGTTGTTGACCTTCAACTAAGCAATTCTCTTAAGCTGTCTGGTATCGTTTATCTTTGATTCCCTCTATCTCTTCGTCCTTCATGACAAATAGACAATGAATAGTAATCAATGAATATTAATTCATTTTCAATATAAAGATTGAAGTAGCTTAACTGTGAAAATATTATTTATAAAATGCATCTAATCACGATTTGAAGATATTCTAAGTTATTCTGTTAGAGAACCTGAAATAATATTGTCTCCATGTTCATGAAAATATTATTTGACTTTGACTATCCACTCTGCATTTTGTGAGAATAAGATGAATATAAAATATATTGTTTACATAGAATCCATTTTAATATCAATAGTGGAATTATTGTTGAATTGTATGCATACTGGATTATTTTAAATTGCTATCATTTAAAAACAAATTAATTTCCTATAATTTGCACAAAACGTAGAAGCACATTTATTTATTGAATTAATTTAAATCTATATTCATTGCTAAACACGTCTAATGGTTAATGTATTGTTTACTTAAGATGCGATTGTGAGTAAAATCGTAGAGTTCTAATTGAATTTTATGCATACTTGATAATTTTAAATTGTTACAATGTAGAAACAAATTAATTTCATATAATGTGCACAAAACTTAGAAGAACATTTATTTATCGTATTAATTTAAATCTATATGCATTGCTGAACATATCTAGTGATTATTGCTTTAGAGAATATTATTAACTGTCTAAAAATTAAAATGAATTACCCCTAGGAACAATAACTTGTACTTTACGAAAAATTACACTTTTGTAGTGGCTTCCCTTAATAAGCAAGGAGAATAATGCTTTAAAAAATTCATATAAAAGTAATATTTTTTATTTGCATCATGAATTAAAAGCACATACACTTTGATTGATAAGATTTAATTTTAGTGCATTGTAAGACACATTGCCTAATATGTTCTTGTATATTTAAACATAAACATTTTTAAGAAAATATTTTTTTTTTCAAATGATATGCAAAATTGTGGTACTCTTAAAAAACTACAACAGCAAGAGATTTATGTAATTAACTATTTTGTATGTAGTTTTCAGTGGCCGGGTTTATGAAATTCTAGTGAATATTTATAAATCAACTGCCCAATTTTCTCTTTGGCTAAGACGCAAGGCTTATAAACCTTGTCCTAGGTGCAAAGCCGTGTTGCCTGCTCTAGCAACACAGACTGTGTCACGTCGGCTACGTGACACAGTAGTCTTTGGGTACTGCTTTGCTACCTCCCATTATGTCAAAGTTTGAACAGAAAATTGGGGGGGTGGAAGATGCGTGGTCGGACTAGGTTAACACCCCATGTCCTTAGTGTCGAGATTGCAATCGGCACGTCTGTGTGCTGTTGAATCTGGGCTAGTTTCCACCAGCTAGGCAGCTCTAGCCTAGGGCATCAGTCTTAGTGAGGTGGGGATCCTGGGGACAGCAGCCCTTCCATTTACACAAATGACATGAATGGTTATCCCCTTAACTTCTGTTCCCTACATTTCCTGTGGAGTGAAAATACACGAGAATGTGCCCCTGTATGAACGTAGGCACATGTAAATCCTCAGACCTGTTTGATGACATATGCTCTTATTAGAATTATTGGTGTTTTATTCTTTATAATCTATTTCTGAAGCATTAAGTAAAGTAAGCCTGAGTAGGCAGACGCACAGAAGCGAGAGTATCCAGTAGAGATGTCGATTCTGTGATATGGTGTGTGACTGGCTGAGCGAGATGTGTGATCGCTGGCCGCTGTGAATAATTGTACATAGTTGCCATTGTTAGGGTTGTCGGAATAAAGATACATGATCTTTCAACATCAGCAGTGTGCAGACATTTATTGATAACATTGATTTAATTATAACAGTCACTACCTATGCCAAAGCGTTGAATCGAACTGGGAGTTGTCGCGGCCAATACCATACGGAGATTAAACAAAACAGTTCAGTCAGATTACAGCCGAAGTACTAGTTGAGGACGTGGGAACCTGACAGCTGAGACGAAGAGGTGAGCGCACGTTGACCACTGCACGTTTTTGTACCTTGTCAACATCACCATCGCCTGACCAGTAACAGTACCCCTCACGGGGCGTGTGTACACGTTGGTATTGACACAAGCAGAGAAAGAACGATGTTGTCACAAACGGTGTACTACAGAGGGCTGTTATTAAAGACTGTTCAAATGGTGCTGGCAGGTTATTTGCATTGGCCTATCATTCCATTACCAATATCCATACCATTGTCATCGCCTAACATCATTTCAAACCTGTTACATGTGAATCATGGACAATAGGACAACAGACAAAAAAATAAGGCTGTAGGAGGACTGGAGGCTGTAGAAATATAGTTTTACAAACAATGTTGAGAATACCATGGGCTGTTAAGAATAGTAATGAAAACGTTCTAAAAGAGACTAAAGCAGAAATAGTTAATATCCGATATTATGAAGAAACAATTATCATTTTAATGCCATATAATGAGAAGGGAACAGATAGAAAAATGTTGGTTGTTCCACATGTCTTTATTCTGACTGTCTCTTACTTTGCATGTTGTTTTATCTGGTTCCATTTTTATTAAGTGTATCAACCATTTCATTTGTTTATTTTTTTCAAAAGTTAGAGGTAAAGCAGAGCATAGCAGAGTTAGTTAAGTTAAGTTTTAAGTTAAGTTAAGTTCAAGTTAAGTTGATTTTTAAGTTCAAGTTAAGTTAAGATTTAAGAAGTTTAAGTTAAGTGGAGTTTTAAGTTTAAATTAAGTTGAGTTTTAATTTTAAGTTAAGTAAAGTTTTACGTTTAAGTTAAGAGTTTAAGTTAAGTTAAGTTTTAAGTTCAAGTTAAGTTTTACGTTTACGTTAATTTAAGTCTAAATTTAAGTTAAGTTAAGTTAAGTTTGAAGTTTAATTTAAGTTAAAACATAACTTTACTAATACATAAAATTTACGTTTAAGTTAAGTTGAGTTTTAAGTTTAAGTTAAGTTTTAAGTTTAAGTTAATTTAAGTTTTAAGTTCAAGTTAAATTAAGTTTTAAGTTTAAATTAAGTTATGTTGAGTTTTAAGTTTAAATTAAGTTGAGTTTTAAGTTTAAGTTGAGTTTAATTTAAGTTAAAACATAACTTTACTAATACATAAAATTTACGTTTAAGTTAAGTTGAGTTTAAGTTAAGTTATGTTTTAAGTTTAAGTTAAGTTAAGTTGAGTTTGAGTTTAAGTTGAAGTTGAGGTTAAGTTGAGTTTAAGTTAAGTTGAGTTTAAGTTAAGTTGAGTTTAAGTTAAGTTACGTTTTAAGTTTAAGTTGAGTTTAAGTTTTAAATTTAAGTTAAGAACTTAAGTTTTAAATTTAAGTTAAGAACTTAAGTTAAGTTTTAAGTTTAAGTAAACTGATGTTTTAAGTTTAAGTTAAGTTAGGTTAGGTTAATTTTTAAGTTTAAGTTATGCTAATTTTTAAGTTTAAGTTAAATTAAGTTTTAAGTTTAAGTTAAGGATTAAGTTTACGTTAAGTTTTAAGTTAAGCTAATTTGTAAGTTTAAGTTAAATTAAGTTTAAGTTAAGGATTAAGTTTACGTTAAGTTAAGTTTTAAGTTTAAGTTAAGTTAAGATTTAGGTTCAAGTTAAGTTTTAAGATTAAGTTAAGTTGAGTTTAAGTTGAGTTTTAATTTTAAGTTTAAGTTGAGTTTAAAGTTTAAATTAAGTTGAATTTTATGTTTAAGTTAAGTTTTAAGTTAAAGTTAAGTTAAGTTTTAAGTTTCAGTTAAGTTTTACGTTTCCGTTAAGTTAAGTCTTAAGTTTAAGATAAAGTTTAAGTTAAGTTATGTTTTAAGTTCAAGTTAAGTTTTACGTTTCCGTTAAGTTAAGTCTTAAGTTTAAGATAAGTTGAGTTTTTAAGTTTAAGTTGAGTTGAGTTTTCAAGTTTAAGTTGAGTTGAGTTTTTAAGTTTAAGTTGAGTTTTAAGTTTAAGTTTCAGTTGAGTTTAAGTTTAAATTTATGTGAGTTTTATGTTTAAGTTAAGTTTTAAGTTAAGTTAAGTTTTAATTTTAAGTTAAGTTTAATTTTAAGTTAAGTTAAGTTTTAAGTTTAAGTTAAGTTTTACGTTTCCGTTAAGTTAAGTCTTAAGTTTAAGATAAGTTAAGTTTTAAGTTTAAGTTAAGTCTTAAGTTTAAGTTAAGTTAAATTTTAAGTTTAAGTTAAGTTTTACGGTTAAGTTAAGTTAAATTTTAAGTTTAACTTAAGTTTGATTTTTAAGTTGTTAGGTTTTAAGTTTAAGTTAAGTTCAGTTTTAAGTTTAAGTTAAGTTGAGTTTAAGTTTAAGTTAAGTTGAGTTTAAGTTTAAGTTAAGTTGAGTTTAAGTTAAGTTGAGTATAAGTTAAGTTGAGTTTAAGTTAAGTTACGTTTTAAGTTTAAGTTGAGTTACGTTTTAAGTTTAAGTTAAGAACTTAAGTTAAGTTTTAAGTTTAAGTAAACTGATGTTTTAGGTTTAAGTTAAGTTAGGTTAAGTTAATTTTTAAGTTTAAGTTATGCTAATTTTTAAGTTTAAGTTAAATTAAGTTTTAAGTTTAAGTTAAGGATTAAGTTTACGTTAAGTTAAGTTTTAAGTTTAAGTTAAGTTTTAAGTTTAAGTAAGTTTTAGGTTCAAGTTAAGTTTTAAGTTTAAGTTAAGTTAGGTTAAGTTAATTTTTAAGTTTAAGTTAAGTTAAGATTTAGGTTCAAGTTAAGTTTTAAGATTAAGTTAAGTTGAGTTTAAGTTTAAGTTAAGTTTTACGTTTCCGTTAAGTTAAGTCTTAAGTTTAAGATAAGTTTAAGTTAAGTTAAGTTTTAAGTTCAAGTTAAGTTTTACGTTTCCGTTAAGTTAAGTCTTAAGTTTGAGATAAATTGAGTTTTTAAGTTTAAGTTGAGTTGAGTTTTTAAGTTTAAGTTGAGTTTTATGTTTAAGTTAATTTAAGTTTTAAGTTCAAGTTAAATTAAGTTTTAAGTTTAAATTAAGTTATGTTGAGTTTTAAGTTTAAATTAAGTTGAGTTTTAAGTTTAAGTTAAGTTGAGTTTAATTTAAGTTAAAACATAACTTTACTAATACATAAAATTTACGTTTAAGTTAAGTTGAGTTAAGTTAAGTTATGTTTTAAGTTTAAGTTAAGTTCAGTTTTAAGTTTAAGTTAAGTTGAGTTTGAGTTTAAGTTAAGTTGAGTTTAAGTTAAGTTGAGTTTAATTTAAGTTAAAACATAACTTTACTAATACATAAAATTTACGTTTAAGTTAAGTTGAGTTAAGTTGAGTTACGTTTTAAGTTTAAGTTAAGAACTTAAGTTAAGTTTTAAGTTTAAGTAAACTGATGTTTTAAGTTTAAGTTAAGTTAGGTTAAGTTAATTTTTAAGTTTAAGTTATGCTAATTTTTAAGTTTAAGTTAAATTAAGTTTTAAGTTTAAGTTAAGGATTAAGTTTACGTTAAGTTAAGTTTTGAGTTAAGCTAATTTGTAAGTTTAAGTTAAATTAAGTTTAAGTTAAGGATTAAGTTTACGTTAAGTTAAGTTTTAAGTTTAAGTTAAGTTAAGATTTAGGTTCAAGTTAAGTTTTAAGATTAAGTTAAGTTGAGTTTAAGTTGAGTTTTAATTTTAAGTTTAAGTTGAGTTTAAAGTTTAAATTAAGTTGAATTTTATGTTTAAGTTAAGTTTTAAGTTAAAGTTAAGTTAAGTTTTAAGTTTCAGTTAAGTTTTACGTTTCCGTTAAGTTAAGTCTTAAGTTTAAGATAAAGTTTAAGTTAAGTTAAGTTTTAAGTTCAAGTTAAGTTTTACGTTTCCGTTAAGTTAAGTCTTAAGTTTAAGATAAGTTGAGTTTTTAAGTTTAAGTTGAGTTGAGTTTTTAAGTTTAAGTTGAGTTTTAAGTTTAAGTTTCAGTTGAGTTTAAGTTTAAATTTATGTGAGTTTATGTTTAAGTTAAGTTTTAAGTTTAAGTTAAGTCTTAAGTTTAAGTTAAGTTAAATTTTAAGTTTAAGTTAAGTTTTACGGTTAAGTTAAGTTAAATATTAAGTTTAACTTAAGTTTGATTTTTAAGTTAAGTTAGGTTTTAAGATTAGTTAAGTTAAGGTGTAAGTTTAAGTTAAGTAAAGTTTTAAGTTTTAATTTAAGTTAAAGATTTAAGTTTAAGTTAAGTTAAGTTTTATGTTTAAGTTGAATTAAATTGTAAGTTTAAGTTAAGTTAGGTTAAGTTAATTTTTAAGTTTAAGTTAAGTTTTTTAGTTTAAGTTAAATTAAGTTTTAAGTTTAAGTTATGTTAAGTTTTAAGTTCAAGTTAAATTAAGTTTTAAGATAAGTTAAGTTAAGTTTTAAGTTAAAGTTAAGTTGAGTTTTAAGTTAAAGTTCAAGTTAAGTTTTAAGTTTAAGTTCAGTTAAGTTCAGTTTTAAGTTTAAGTTAAGTTGAGTTTGAGTTTAAGTTAAGTTGAGTTTAAGTTAAGTTGAGTTTAAGTTAAGTTGAATTTTAAGTTAAGTTACGTTTTAAGTTTAAGTTGAGTTACGTTTTAAGTTTAAGTTAAGAACTTAAGTTAAGTTTTAAGTTTAAGTAAACTGATGTTTTAAGTTTAAGTTAAGTTAGGTTAAGTTAATTTTTAAGTTTAAGTTATGCTAATTTTTAAGTTTAAGTTAAATTAAGTTTTAAGTTTAAGTTAAGGATTAAGTTTACGTTAAGTTAAGTTTTGAGTTAAGCTAATTTGTAAGTTTAAGTTAAATTAAGTTTAAGTTAAGGATTAAGTTTACGTTAAGTTAAGTTTTAAGTTTAAGTTAAGTTAAGATTTAGGTTCAAGTTAAGTTTTAAGATTAAGTTAAGTTGAGTTTAAGTTGAGTTTTAATTTTAAGTTTAAGTTGAGTTTAAAGTTTAAATTAAGTTGAATTTTATGTTTAAGTTAAGTTTTAAGTTAAAGTTAAGTTAAGTTTTAAGTTTCAGTTAAGTTTTACGTTTCCGTTAAGTTAAGTCTTAAGTTTAAGATAAAGTTTAAGTTAAGTTAAGTTTTACGTTTCCGTTAAGTCTTAAGTTTAAGATAAGTTGAGTTTTTAAGTTTAAGTTGAGTTGAGTTTTTAAGTTTAAGTTGAGTTTTAAGTTTAAGTTTCAGTTGAGTTTAAGTTTAAATTTATGTGAGTTTATGTTTAAGTTAAGTTTTAAGTTTAAGTTAAGTCTTAAGTTTAAGTTAAGTTAAATTTTAAGTTTAAGTTAAGTTTTACGGTTAAGTTAAGTTAAATATTAAGTTTAACTTAAGTTTGATTTTTAAGTTAAGTTAGGTTTTAAGATTAGTTAAGTTAAGGTGTAAGTTTAAGTTAAGTAAAGTTTTAAGTTTTAATTTAAGTTAAAGATTTAAGTTTAAGTTAAGTTAAGTTTTATGTTTAAGTTGAATTAAATTTTAAGTTTAAGTTAAGTTAGGTTAAGTTAATTTTTAAGTTTAAGTTAAGTTTTTTAGTTTAAGTTAAATTAAGTTTTAAGTTTAAGTTATGTTAAGTTTTAAGTTCAAGTTAAATTAAGTTTTAAGATAAGTTAAGTTAAGTTTTAAGTTAAAGTTAAGTTGAGTTTTAAGTTAAAGTTCAAGTTAAGTTTTAAGTTTAAGTTCAGTTAAGTTAAGTTTTAGGTTTAAGTTGAGTTAAGTTTTAAGTTTAAGTTAAGTTAGGTTAAGTTAATTTTTAAGTTTAAGTTAAGTTAAGTTTTAAGTTTTAAGTTATGTTAAGTATAAAGTTTAAGTTAAATTAAGTTTAAGTTTAAATTATGTTAAGTTTTAATTTTAAGTTACGTATTAAGTTCAGTTAAGTTAAGTTTTAAGTTTAAGTTAAGTTAAGTTTGAAGTTTAAGTTAAGTTAAGTTTGAAGTTTAAGTTAATTTAACTTTTAAGTTTGAGTTAAGTTAAGTTTTAAGTTCAAGTTAAGTTAAGTTTTAAAATTAAGTTAAGTTTTAAGATTAAGTTAAGTTAAGTTTAAGTTAAGTTATGTTTTAAGTTCAAGTTAAGTTTTACGTTTCCGTTAAGTTAAGTCTTAAGTTTAAGATAAGTTGAGTTTTTAAGTTTAAGTTGAGTTGAGTTTTCAAGTTTAAGTTGAGTTGAGTTTTTAAGTTTAAGTTGAGTTTTAAGTTTAAGTTTCAGTTGAGTTTAAGTTTAAATTTATGTGAGTTTTATGTTTAAGTTAAGTTTTAAGTTAAGTTAAGTTTTAATTTTAAGTTAAGTTTAATTTTAAGTTAAGTTAAGTTTTAAGTTTAAGTTAAGTTTTACGTTTCCGTTAAGTTAAGTCTTAAGTTTAAGATAAGTTAAGTTTTAAGTTTAAGTTAAGTCTTAAGTTTAAGTTAAGTTAAATTTTAAGTTTAAGTTAAGTTTTACGGTTAAGTTAAGTTAAATTTTAAGTTTAACTTAAGTTTGATTTTTAAGTTGTTAGGTTTTAAGTTTAAGTTAAGTTCAGTTTTAAGTTTAAGTTAAGTTGAGTTTAAGTTTAAGTTAAGTTGAGTTTAAGTTTAAGTTAAGTTGAGTTTAAGTTAAGTTGAGTATAAGTTAAGTTGAGTTTAAGTTAAGTTACGTTTTAAGTTTAAGTTGAGTTACGTTTTAAGTTTAAGTTAAGAACTTAAGTTAAGTTTTAAGTTTAAGTAAACTGATGTTTTAGGTTTAAGTTAAGTTAGGTTAAGTTAATTTTTAAGTTTAAGTTATGCTAATTTTTAAGTTTAAGTTAAATTAAGTTTTAAGTTTAAGTTAAGGATTAAGTTTACGTTAAGTTAAGTTTTAAGTTTAAGTTAAGTTTTAAGTTTAAGTAAGTTTTAGGTTCAAGTTAAGTTTTAAGTTTAAGTTAAGTTAGGTTAAGTTAATTTTTAAGTTTAAGTTAAGTTTTACGTTTCCGTTAAGTTAAGTCTTAAGTTTGAGATAAATTGAGTTTTTAAGTTTAAGTTGAGTTGAGTTTTTAAGTTTAAGTTGAGTTTTATGTTTAAGTTAATTTAAGTTTTAAGTTCAAGTTAAATTAAGTTTTAAGTTTAAATTAAGTTATGTTGAGTTTTAAGTTTAAATTAAGTTGAGTTTTAAGTTTAAGTTAAGTTGAGTTTAATTTAAGTTAAAACATAACTTTACTAATACATAAAATTTACGTTTAAGTTAAGTTGAGTTAAGTTAAGTTATGTTTTAAGTTTAAGTTAAGTTCAGTTTTAAGTTTAAGTTAAGTTGAGTTTGAGTTTAAGTTAAGTTGAGTTTAAGTTAAGTTGAGTTTAATTTAAGTTAAAACATAACTTTACTAATACATAAAATTTACGTTTAAGTTAAGTTGAGTTAAGTTGAGTTACGTTTTAAGTTTAAGTTAAGAACTTAAGTTAAGTTTTAAGTTTAAGTAAACTGATGTTTTAAGTTTAAGTTAAGTTAGGTTAAGTTAATTTTTAAGTTTAAGTTATGCTAATTTTTAAGTTTAAGTTAAATTAAGTTTTAAGTTTAAGTTAAGGATTAAGTTTACGTTAAGTTAAGTTTTGAGTTAAGCTAATTTGTAAGTTTAAGTTAAATTAAGTTTAAGTTAAGGATTAAGTTTACGTTAAGTTAAGTTTTAAGTTTAAGTTAAGTTAAGATTTAGGTTCAAGTTAAGTTTTAAGATTAAGTTAAGTTGAGTTTAAGTTGAGTTTTAATTTTAAGTTTAAGTTGAGTTTAAAGTTTAAATTAAGTTGAATTTTATGTTTAAGTTAAGTTTTAAGTTAAAGTTAAGTTAAGTTTTAAGTTTCAGTTAAGTTTTACGTTTCCGTTAAGTTAAGTCTTAAGTTTAAGATAAAGTTTAAGTTAAGTTAAGTTTTAAGTTCAAGTTAAGTTTTACGTTTCCGTTAAGTTAAGTCTTAAGTTTAAGATAAGTTGAGTTTTTAAGTTTAAGTTGAGTTGAGTTTTTAAGTTTAAGTTGAGTTTTAAGTTTAAGTTTCAGTTGAGTTTAAGTTTAAATTTATGTGAGTTTATGTTTAAGTTAAGTTTTAAGTTTAAGTTAAGTCTTAAGTTTAAGTTAAGTTAAATTTTAAGTTTAAGTTAAGTTTTACGGTTAAGTTAAGTTAAATATTAAGTTTAACTTAAGTTTGATTTTTAAGTTAAGTTAGGTTTTAAGATTAGTTAAGTTAAGGTGTAAGTTTAAGTTAAGTAAAGTTTTAAGTTTTAATTTAAGTTAAAGATTTAAGTTTAAGTTAAGTTAAGTTTTATGTTTAAGTTGAATTAAATTTTAAGTTTAAGTTAAGTTAGGTTAAGTTAATTTTTAAGTTTAAGTTAAGTTTTTTAGTTTAAGTTAAATTAAGTTTTAAGTTTAAGTTATGTTAAGTTTTAAGTTCAAGTTAAATTAAGTTTTAAGATAAGTTAAGTTAAGTTTTAAGTTAAAGTTAAGTTGAGTTTTAAGTTAAAGTTCAAGTTAAGTTTTAAGTTTAAGTTCAGTTAAGTTAAGTTTTAGGTTTAAGTTGAGTTAAGTTTTAAGTTTAAGTTAAGTTAGGTTAAGTTAATTTTTAAGTTTAAGTTAAGTTAAGTTTTAAGTTTTAAGTTATGTTAAGTATAAAGTTTAAGTTAAATTAAGTTTTAAGTTTAAATTATGTTAAGTTTTAATTTTAAGTTACGTATTAAGTTCAGTTAAGTTAAGTTTTAAGTTTAAGTTAAGTTAAGTTTGAAGTTTAAGTTAAGTTAAGTTTGAAGTTTAAGTTAATTTAACTTTTAAGTTTGAGTTAAGTTAAGTTTTAAGTTCAAGTTAAGTTAAGTTTTAAAATTAAGTTAAGTTTTAAGATTAAGTTAAGTTAAGTTTAAGTTAAGTTATGTTTTAAGTTCAAGTTAAGTTTTACGTTTCCGTTAAGTTAAGTCTTAAGTTTAAGATAAGTTGAGTTTTTAAGTTTAAGTTGAGTTGAGTTTTCAAGTTTAAGTTGAGTTGAGTTTTTAAGTTTAAGTTGAGTTTTAAGTTTAAGTTTCAGTTGAGTTTAAGTTTAAATTTATGTGAGTTTTATGTTTAAGTTAAGTTTTAAGTTAAGTTAAGTTTTAATTTTAAGTTAAGTTTAATTTTAAGTTAAGTTAAGTTTTAAGTTTAAGTTAAGTTTTACGTTTCCGTTAAGTTAAGTCTTAAGTTTAAGATAAGTTAAGTTTTAAGTTTAAGTTAAGTCTTAAGTTTAAGTTAAGTTAAATTTTAAGTTTAAGTTAAGTTTTACGGTTAAGTTAAGTTAAATTTTAAGTTTAACTTAAGTTTGATTTTTAAGTTGTTAGGTTTTAAGTTTAAGTTAAGTTCAGTTTTAAGTTTAAGTTAAGTTGAGTTTAAGTTTAAGTTAAGTTGAGTTTAAGTTTAAGTTAAGTTGAGTTTAAGTTAAGTTGAGTATAAGTTAAGTTGAGTTTAAGTTAAGTTACGTTTTAAGTTTAAGTTGAGTTACGTTTTAAGTTTAAGTTAAGAACTTAAGTTAAGTTTTAAGTTTAAGTAAACTGATGTTTTAGGTTTAAGTTAAGTTAGGTTAAGTTAATTTTTAAGTTTAAGTTATGCTAATTTTTAAGTTTAAGTTAAATTAAGTTTTAAGTTTAAGTTAAGGATTAAGTTTACGTTAAGTTAAGTTTTAAGTTTAAGTTAAGTTTTAAGTTTAAGTAAGTTTTAGGTTCAAGTTAAGTTTTAAGTTTAAGTTAAGTTAGGTTAAGTTAATTTTTAAGTTTAAGTTAAGTTTTACGTTTCCGTTAAGTTAAGTCTTAAGTTTGAGATAAATTGAGTTTTTAAGTTTAAGTTGAGTTGAGTTTTTAAGTTTAAGTTGAGTTTTATGTTTAAGTTAATTTAAGTTTTAAGTTCAAGTTAAATTAAGTTTTAAGTTTAAATTAAGTTATGTTGAGTTTTAAGTTTAAATTAAGTTGAGTTTTAAGTTTAAGTTAAGTTGAGTTTAATTTAAGTTAAAACATAACTTTACTAATACATAAAATTTACGTTTAAGTTAAGTTGAGTTAAGTTAAGTTATGTTTTAAGTTTAAGTTAAGTTCAGTTTTAAGTTTAAGTTAAGTTGAGTTTGAGTTTAAGTTAAGTTGAGTTTAAGTTAAGTTGAGTTTAATTTAAGTTAAAACATAACTTTACTAATACATAAAATTTACGTTTAAGTTAAGTTGAGTTAAGTTGAGTTACGTTTTAAGTTTAAGTTAAGAACTTAAGTTAAGTTTTAAGTTTAAGTAAACTGATGTTTTAAGTTAAGTTAAGTTAGGTTAAGTTAATTTTTAAGTTTAAGTTAAATTAAGTTTTAAGTTTAAGTTAAGGATTAAGTTTACGTTAAGTTAAGTTTTGAGTTAAGCTAATTTGTAAGTTTAAGTTAAATTAAGTTTAAGTTAAGGATTAAGTTTACGTTAAGTTAAGTTTTAAGTTTAAGTTAAGTTAAGATTTAGGTTCAAGTTAAGTTTTAAGATTAAGTTAAGTTGAGTTTAAGTTGAGTTTTAATTTTAAGTTTAAGTTGAGTTTAAAGTTTAATTAAGTTGAATTTTATGTTTAAGTTAAGTTTTAAGTTAAAGTTAAGTTAAGTTTTAAGTTTCAGTTAAGTTTTACGTTTCCGTTAAGTTAAGTCTTAAGTTTAAGATAAAGTTTAAGTTAAGTTAAGTTTTAAGTTCAAGTTAAGTTTTACGTTTCCGTTAAGTTAAGTCTTAAGTTTAAGATAAGTTGAGTTTTTAAGTTTAAGTTGAGTTGAGTTTTTAAGTTTAAGTTGAGTTTTAAGTTTAAGTTTCAGTTGAGTTTAAGTTTAAATTTATGTGAGTTTATGTTTAAGTTAAGTTTTAAGTTTAAGTTAAGTCTTAAGTTTAAGTTAAGTTAAATTTTAAGTTTAAGTTAAGTTTTACGGTTAAGTTAAGTTAAATATTAAGTTTAACTTAAGTTTGATTTTTAAGTTAAGTTAGGTTTTAAGATTAGTTAAGTTAAGGTGTAAGTTTAAGTTAAGTAAAGTTTTAAGTTTTAATTTAAGTTAAAGATTTAAGTTAAGTTAAGTTAAGTTTTATGTTTAAGTTGAATTAAATTGTAAGTTTAAGTTAAGTTAGGTTAAGTTAATTTTAAGTTTAAGTTAAGTTTTTTAGTTTAAGTTAAATTAAGTTTTAAGTTTAAGTTATGTTAAGTTTTAAGTTCAAGTTAAATTAAGTTTTAAGATAAGTTAAGTTAAGTTTTAAGTTAAAGTTAAGTTGAGTTTTAAGTTAAAGTTCAAGTTAAGTTTTAAGTTTAAGTTCAGTTAAGTTCAGTTTTAAGTTTAAGTTAAGTTGAGTTTGAGTTTAAGTTAAGTTGAGTTTAAGTTAAGTTGAGTTTAAGTTAAGTTGAATTTTAAGTTAAGTTACGTTTTAAGTTTAAGTTGAGTTACGTTTTAAGTTTAAGTTAAGAACTTAAGTTAAGTTTTAAGTTTAAGTAAACTGATGTTTTAAGTTTAAGTTAAGTTAGGTTAAGTTAATTTTTAAGTTTAAGTTATGCTAATTTTTAAGTTTAAGTTAAATTAAGTTTTAAGTTTAAGTTAAGGATTAAGTTTACGTTAAGTTAAGTTTTGAGTTAAGCTAATTTGTAAGTTTAAGTTAAATTAAGTTTAAGTTAAGGATTAAGTTTACGTTAAGTTAAGTTTTAAGTTTAAGTTAAGTTAAGATTTAGGTTCAAGTTAAGTTTTAAGATTAAGTTAAGTTGAGTTTAAGTTGAGTTTTAATTTTAAGTTTAAGTTGAGTTTAAAGTTTAAATTAAGTTGAATTTTATGTTTAAGTTAAGTTTTAAGTTAAAGTTAAGTTAAGTTTTAAGTTTCAGTTAAGTTTTACGTTTCCGTTAAGTTAAGTCTTAAGTTTAAGATAAAGTTTAAGTTAAGTTAAGTTTTACGTTTCCGTTAAGTCTTAAGTTTAAGATAAGTTGAGTTTTTAAGTTTAAGTTGAGTTGAGTTTTTAAGTTTAAGTTGAGTTTTAAGTTTAAGTTTCAGTTGAGTTTAAGTTTAAATTTATGTGAGTTTATGTTTAAGTTAAGTTTTAAGTTTAAGTTAAGTCTTAAGTTTAAGTTAAGTTAAATTTTAAGTTTAAGTTAAGTTTTACGGTTAAGTTAAGTTAAATATTAAGTTTAACTTAAGTTTGATTTTTAAGTTAAGTTAGGTTTTAAGATTAGTTAAGTTAAGGTGTAAGTTTAAGTTAAGTAAAGTTTTAAGTTTTAATTTAAGTTAAAGATTTAAGTTTAAGTTAAGTTAAGTTTTATGTTTAAGTTGAATTAAATTTTAAGTTTAAGTTAAGTTAGGTTAAGTTAATTTTTAAGTTTAAGTTAAGTTTTTTAGTTTAAGTTAAATTAAGTTTTAAGTTTAAGTTATGTTAAGTTTTAAGTTCAAGTTAAATTAAGTTTTAAGATAAGTTAAGTTAAGTTTTAAGTTAAAGTTAAGTTGAGTTTTAAGTTAAAGTTCAAGTTAAGTTTTAAGTTTAAGTTCAGTTAAGTTAAGTTTTAGGTTTAAGTTGAGTTAAGTTTTAAGTTTAAGTTAAGTTAGGTTAAGTTAATTTTTAAGTTTAAGTTAAGTTAAGTTTTAAGTTTTAAGTTATGTTAAGTATAAAGTTTAAGTTAAATTAAGTTTTAAGTTTAAATTATGTTAAGTTTTAATTTTAAGTTACGTATTAAGTTCAGTTAAGTTAAGTTTTAAGTTTAAGTTAAGTTAAGTTTGAAGTTTAAGTTAAGTTAAGTTTGAAGTTTAAGTTAATTTAACTTTTAAGTTTGAGTTAAGTTAAGTTTTAAGTTCAAGTTAAGTTAAGTTTTAAAATTAAGTTAAGTTTTAAGATTAAGTTAAGTTAAGTTTAAGTTAAGTTATGTTTTAAGTTCAAGTTAAGTTTTACGTTTCCGTTAAGTTAAGTCTTAAGTTTAAGATAAGTTGAGTTTTTAAGTTTAAGTTGAGTTGAGTTTTCAAGTTTAAGTTGAGTTGAGTTTTTAAGTTTAAGTTGAGTTTTAAGTTTAAGTTTCAGTTGAGTTTAAGTTTAAATTTATGTGAGTTTATGTTTAAGTTAAGTTTTAAGTTAAGTTAAGTTTTAATTTTAAGTTAAGTTTAATTTTAAGTTAAGTTAAGTTTTAAGTTTAAGTTAAGTTTTACGTTTCCGTTAAGTTAAGTCTTAAGTTTAAGATAAGTTAAGTTTTAAGTTTAAGTTAAGTCTTAAGTTTAAGTTAAGTTAAATTTTAAGTTTAAGTTAAGTTTTACGGTTAAGTTAAGTTAAATTTTAAGTTTAACTTAAGTTTGATTTTTAAGTTGTTAGGTTTTAAGTTTAAGTTAAGTTCAGTTTTAAGTTTAAGTTAAGTTGAGTTTAAGTTTAAGTTAAGTTGAGTTTAAGTTTAAGTTAAGTTGAGTTTAAGTTAAGTTGAGTATAAGTTAAGTTGAGTTTAAGTTAAGTTACGTTTTAAGTTTAAGTTGAGTTACGTTTTAAGTTTAAGTTAAGAACTTAAGTTAAGTTTTAAGTTTAAGTAAACTGATGTTTTAGGTTTAAGTTAAGTTAGGTTAAGTTAATTTTTAAGTTTAAGTTATGCTAATTTTTAAGTTTAAGTTAAATTAAGTTTTAAGTTTAAGTTAAGGATTAAGTTTACGTTAAGTTAAGTTTTAAGTTTAAGTTAAGTTTTAAGTTTAAGTAAGTTTTAGGTTCAAGTTAAGTTTTAAGTTTAAGTTAAGTTAGGTTAAGTTAATTTTTAAGTTTAAGTTAAGTTTTACGTTTCCGTTAAGTTAAGTCTTAAGTTTGAGATAAATTGAGTTTTTAAGTTTAAGTGAGTTGAGTTTTTAAGTTTAAGTTGAGTTTTATGTTTAAGTTAATTTAAGTTTTAAGTTCAAGTTAAATTAAGTTTTAAGTTTAAATTAAGTTATGTTGAGTTTTAAGTTTAAATTAAGTTGAGTTTTAAGTTTAAGTTAAGTTGAGTTTAATTTAAGTTAAAACATAACTTTACTAATACATAAAATTTACGTTTAAGTTAAGTTGAGTTAAGTTAAGTTATGTTTTAAGTTTAAGTTAAGTTCAGTTTTAAGTTTAAGTTAAGTTGAGTTTGAGTTTAAGTTAAGTTGAGTTTAAGTTAAGTTGAGTTTAATTTAAGTTAAAACATAACTTTACTAATACATAAAATTTACGTTTAAGTTAAGTTGAGTTAAGTTGAGTACGTTTTAAGTTTAAGTTAAGAACTTAAGTTAAGTTTTAAGTTTAAGTAAACTGATGTTTTAAGTTTAAGTTAAGTTAGGTTAAGTTAATTTTTAAGTTTAAGTTATGCTAATTTTTAAGTTTAAGTTAAATTAAGTTTTAAGTTTAAGTTAAGGATTAAGTTTACGTTAAGTTAAGTTTTGAGTTAAGCTAATTTGTAAGTTTAAGTTAAATTAAGTTTAAGTTAAGGATTAAGTTTACGTTAAGTTAAGTTTTAAGTTTAAGTTAAGTTAAGATTTAGGTTCAAGTTAAGTTTTAAGATTAAGTTAAGTTGAGTTTAAGTTGAGTTTTAATTTTAAGTTTAAGTTGAGTTTAAAGTTTAAATTAAGTTGAATTTTATGTTTAAGTTAAGTTTTAAGTTAAAGTTAAGTTAAGTTTTAAGTTTCAGTTAAGTTTTACGTTTCCGTTAAGTTAAGTCTTAAGTTTAAGATAAAGTTTAAGTTAAGTTAAGTTTTAAGTTCAAGTTAAGTTTTACGTTTCCGTTAAGTTAAGTCTTAAGTTTAAGATAAGTTGAGTTTTTAAGTTTAAGTTGAGTTGAGTTTTTAAGTTTAAGTTGAGTTTTAAGTTTAAGTTTCAGTTGAGTTTAAGTTTAAATTTATGTGAGTTTATGTTTAAGTTAAGTTTTAAGTTTAAGTTAAGTCTTAAGTTTAAGTTAAGTTAAATTTTAAGTTTAAGTTAAGTTTTACGGTTAAGTTAAGTTAAATATTAAGTTTAACTTAAGTTTGATTTTTAAGTTAAGTTAGGTTTTAAGATTAGTTAAGTTAAGGTGTAAGTTTAAGTTAAGTAAAGTTTTAAGTTTTAATTTAAGTTAAAGATTTAAGTTTAAGTTAAGTTAAGTTTTATGTTTAAGTTGAATTAAATTGTAAGTTTAAGTTAAGTTAGGTTAAGTTAATTTTTAAGTTTAAGTTAAGTTTTTTAGTTTAAGTTAAATTAAGTTTTAAGTTTAAGTTATGTTAAGTTTTAAGTTCAAGTTAAATTAAGTTTTAAGATAAGTTAAGTTAAGTTTTAAGTTAAAGTTAAGTTGAGTTTTAAGTTAAAGTTCAAGTTAAGTTTTAAGTTTAAGTTCAGTTAAGTTCAGTTTTAAGTTTAAGTTAAGTTGAGTTTGAGTTTAAGTTAAGTTGAGTTTAAGTTAAGTTGAGTTTAAGTTAAGTTGAATTTTAAGTTAAGTTACGTTTTAAGTTTAAGTTGAGTTACGTTTTAAGTTTAAGTTAAGAACTTAAGTTAAGTTTTAAGTTTAAGTAAACTGATGTTTTAAGTTTAAGTTAAGTTAGGTTAAGTTAATTTTTAAGTTTAAGTTATGCTAATTTTTAAGTTTAAGTTAAATTAAGTTTTAAGTTTAAGTTAAGGATTAAGTTTACGTTAAGTTAAGTTTTGAGTTAAGCTAATTTGTAAGTTTAAGTTAAATTAAGTTTAAGTTAAGGATTAAGTTTACGTTAAGTTAAGTTTTAAGTTTAAGTTAAGTTAAGATTTAGGTTCAAGTTAAGTTTTAAGATTAAGTTAAGTTAAGTTGAGTTTTAATTTTAAGTTTAAGTTGAGTTTAAAGTTTAAATTAAGTTGAATTTTATGTTTAAGTTAAGTTTTAAGTTAAAGTTAAGTTAAGTTTTAAGTTTCAGTTAAGTTTTACGTTTCCGTTAAGTTAAGTCTTAAGTTTAAGATAAAGTTTAAGTTAAGTTAAGTTTTAAGTTCAAGTTAAGTTTTACGTTTCCGTTAAGTTAAGTCTTAAGTTTAAGATAAGTTGAGTTTTTAAGTTTAAGTTGAGTTGAGTTTTTAAGTTTAAGTTGAGTTTTAAGTTTAAGTTTCAGTTGAGTTTAAGTTTAAATTTATGTGAGTTTATGTTTAAGTTAAGTTTTAAGTTTAAGTTAAGTCTTAAGTTTAAGTTAAGTTAAATTTTAAGTTTAAGTTAAGTTTTACGGTTAAGTTAAGTTAAATATTAAGTTTAACTTAAGTTTGATTTTAAGTTAAGTTAGGTTTTAAGATTAGTTAAGTTAAGGTGTAAGTTTAAGTTAAGTAAAGTTTTAAGTTTTAATTTAAGTTAAAGATTTAAGTTTAAGTTAAGTTAAGTTTTATGTTTAAGTTGAATTAAATTTTAAGTTTAAGTTAAGTTAGGTTAAGTTAATTTTTAAGTTTAAGTTAAGTTTTTTAGTTTAAGTTAAATTAAGTTTTAAGTTTAAGTTATGTTAAGTTTTAAGTTCAAGTTAAATTAAGTTTTAAGATAAGTTAAGTTAAGTTTTAAGTTAAAGTTAAGTTGAGTTTTAAGTTAAAGTTCAAGTTAAGTTTTAAGTTTAAGTTCAGTTAAGTTAAGTTTTAGGTTTAAGTTGAGTTAAGTTTTAAGTTTAAGTTAAGTTAGGTTAAGTTAATTTTAAGTTTAAGTTAAGTTAAGTTTTAAGTTTTAAGTTATGTTAAGTATAAAGTTTAAGTTAAATTAAGTTTTAAGTTTAAATTATGTTAAGTTTTAATTTTAAGTTACGTATTAAGTTCAGTTAAGTTAAGTTTTAAGTTTAAGTTAAGTTAAGTTTGAAGTTTAAGTTAAGTTAAGTTTGAAGTTTAAGTTAATTTAACTTTTAAGTTTGAGTTAAGTTAAGTTTTAAGTTCAAGTTAAGTTAAGTTTTAAAATTAAGTTAAGTTTTAAGATTAAGTTAAGTTAAGTTTAAGTTAAGTTAAGTTTAAGTTGAGTTTTAATTTTAAGTTTCAGTTGAATTTTAAGTTTAAGTTTTAAGTTAAGTTTTAAGTGTTAAGTTAAGTTTTAAGTTTTAAGTTAAGTTAAGTATAAAGTTTATGTTAAATTAAGTTTTAAGTTTAAGTTATGTTAAGTTTTAAGATTAAGTTAAGTTTTAAGATTAATTTAAGTTGAGTTTTAAGTTGAGTTTTAAGTTTAAGTTGAGTTTTAAGTTTAAGTTTCAGTTGAGTTTAAGTTTAAATTAATGTGAGTTTATGTTTAAGTTAAGTTTTAAGTTTAAGTTAAGTCTTAAGTTTAAGTTAAGTTAAATTTTAAGTTTAAGTTAAGTTTTACGGTTAAGTTAAGTTAAATATTAAGTTTAACTTAAGTTTGATTTTTAAGTTAAGTTAGGTTTTAAGATTAGTTAAGTTAAGGTGTAAGTTTAAGTTAAGTAAAGTTTTAAGTTTTAATTTAAGTTAAAGATTTAAGTTTAAGTTAAGTTAAGTTTTATGTTTAAGTTGAATTAAATTTAAGTTTAAGTTAAGTTAGGTTAAGTTAATTTTTAAGTTTAAGTTAAGTTTTTAGTTTAAGTTAAATTAAGTTTTAAGTTTAAGTTATGTTAAGTTTTAAGTTCAAGTTAAATTAAGTTTTAAGATAAGTTAAGTTAAGTTTTAAGTTAAAGTTAAGTTGAGTTTTAAGTTAAAGTTCAAGTTAAGTTTTAAGTTTAAGTTCAGTTAAGTTCAGTTTTAAGTTTAAGTTAAGTTGAGTTTGAGTTTAAGTTAAGTTGAGTTTAAGTTAAGTTGAGTTTAAGTTAAGTTGAATTTTAAGTTAAGTTACGTTTTAAGTTTAAGTTGAGTTACGTTTTAAGTTTAAGTTAAGAACTTAAGTTAAGTTTTAAGTTTAAGTAAACTGATGTTTTAAGTTTAAGTTAAGTTAGGTTAAGTTAATTTTTAAGTTTAAGTTATGCTAATTTTTAAGTTTAAGTTAAATTAAGTTTTAAGTTTAAGTTAAGGATTAAGTTTACGTTAAGTTAAGTTTTGAGTTAAGCTAATTTGTAAGTTTAAGTTAAATTAAGTTAAGTTAAGGATTAAGTTTACGTTAAGTTAAGTTTTAAGTTTAAGTTAAGTTAAGATTTAGGTTCAAGTTAAGTTTTAAGATTAAGTTAAGTTGAGTTTAAGTTGAGTTTTAATTTTAAGTTTAAGTTGAGTTTAAAGTTTAAATTAAGTTGAATTTTATGTTTAAGTTAAGTTTTAAGTTAAAGTTAAGTTAAGTTTTAAGTTTCAGTTAAGTTTTACGTTTCCGTTAAGTTAAGTCTTAAGTTTAAGATAAAGTTTAAGTTAAGTTAAGTTTTACGTTTCCGTTAAGTTAAGTCTTAAGTTTAAGATAAGTTGAGTTTTTAAGTTTAAGTTGAGTTGAGTTTTTAAGTTTAAGTTGAGTTTTAAGTTTAAGTTTCAGTTGAGTTTAAGTTTAAATTTATGTGAGTTTATGTTTAAGTTAAGTTTTAAGTTTAAGTTAAGTCTTAAGTTTAAGTTAAGTTAAATTTTAAGTTTAAGTTAAGTTTTACGGTTAAGTTAAGTTAAATATTAAGTTTAACTTAAGTTTGATTTTTAAGTTAAGTTAGGTTTTAAGATTAGTTAAGTTAAGGTGTAAGTTTAAGTTAAGTAAAGTTTTAAGTTTTAATTTAAGTTAAAGATTTAAGTTTAAGTTAAGTTAAGTTTTATGTTTAAGTTGAATTAAATTTTAAGTTTAAGTTAAGTTAGGTTAAGTTAATTTTTAAGTTTAAGTTAAGTTTTTTAGTTTAAGTTAAATTAAGTTTTAAGTTTAAGTTATGTTAAGTTTAAGTTCAAGTTAAATTAAGTTTTAAGATAAGTTAAGTTAAGTTTTAAGTTAAAGTTAAGTTGAGTTTTAAGTTAAAGTTCAAGTTAAGTTTTAAGTTTAAGTTCAGTTAAGTTAAGTTTTAGGTTTAAGTTGAGTTAAGTTTTAAGTTTAAGTTAAGTTAGGTTAAGTTAATTTTTAAGTTTAAGTTAAGTTAAGTTTAAGTTTTAAGTTATGTTAAGTATAAAGTTTAAGTTAAATTAAGTTTTAAGTTTAAATTATGTTAAGTTTTAATTTTAAGTTACGTATTAAGTTCAGTTAAGTTAAGTTTTAAGTTTAAGTTAAGTTAAGTTTGAAGTTTAAGTTAAGTTAAGTTTGAAGTTTAAGTTAATTTAACTTTTAAGTTTGAGTTAAGTTTTAAGTTCAAGTTAAGTTAAGTTTTAAAATTAAGTTAAGTTTTAAGATTAAGTTAAGTTTTAAGTTAAGTTAAGTTTAAGTTAAGTTAAGTTTAAGTTAAGTTAAGTTTAAGTTGAGTTTTAATTTTAAGTTTCAGTTGAATTTTAAGTTTAAGTTTTAAGTTAAGTTTTAAGTGTTAAGTTAAGTTAAGTATAAAGTTTATGTTAAATTAAGTTTTAAGTTTAAGTTATGTTAAGTTTTAAGATTAAGTTAAGTTTTAAGATTAATTTAAGTTGAGTTTTAAGTTGGTTGAGTTTTAAGTTTAAGTTGAGTTTTAAGTTTAAGTTTCAGTTGAGTTTAAGTTTAAATTTATGTGAATTTATGTTTAAGTTAAGTTTTAAGTTTAAGTTAAGTCTTAAGTTTAAGTTAAGTTAAATTTTAAGTTTAAGTTAAGTTTTACGGTTAAGTTAAGTTAAATATTAAGTTTAACTTAAGTTTGATTTTTAAGTTAAGTTAGGTTTTAAGATTAGTTAAGTTAAGGTGTAAGTTTAAGTTAAGTAAAGTTTTAAGTTTTAATTTAAGTTAAAGATTTAAGTTTAAGTTAAGTTAAGTTTTATGTTTAAGTTGAATTAAATTTTAAGTTTAAGTTAAGTTAGGTTAAGTTAATTTTTAAGTTTAAGTTAAGTTTTTTAGTTTAAGTTAAATTAAGTTTTAAGTTTAAGTTATGTTAAGTTTTAAGTTCAAGTTAAATTAAGTTTTAAGATAAGTTAAGTTAAGTTTTAAGTTAAAGTTAAGTTGAGTTTTAAGTTAAAGTTCAAGTTAAGTTTTAAGTTTAAGTTCAGTTAAGTTCAGTTTTAAGTTTAAGTTAAGTTGAGTTTGAGTTTAAGTTAAGTTGAGTTTAAGTTAAGTTGAGTTTAAGTTAAGTTGAATTTTAAGTTAAGTTACGTTTTAAGTTTAAGTTGAGTTACGTTTTAAGTTTAAGTTAAGAACTTAAGTTAAGTTTTAAGTTTAAGTAAACTGATGTTTTAAGTTTAAGTTAAGTTAGGTTAAGTTAATTTTTAAGTTTAAGTTATGCTAATTTTTAAGTTTAAGTTAAATTAAGTTTTAAGTTTAAGTTAAGGATTAAGTTTACGTTAAGTTAAGTTTTGAGTTAAGCTAATTTGTAAGTTTAAGTTAAATTAAGTTTAAGTTAAGGATTAAGTTTACGTTAAGTTAAGTTTTAAGTTTAAGTTAAGTTAAGATTTAGGTTCAAGTTAAGTTTTAAGATTAAGTTAAGTTGAGTTTAAGTTGAGTTTTAATTTTAAGTTTAAGTTGAGTTTAAAGTTTAAATTAAGTTGAATTTTATGTTTAAGTTAAGTTTTAAGTTTCAGTTAAGTTTTACGTTTCCGTTAAGTTAAGTCTTAAGTTTAAGATAAAGTTTAAGTTAAGTTAAGTTTTAAGTTCAAGTTAAGTTTTACGTTTCCGTTAAGTTAAGTCTTAAGTTTAAGATAAGTTGAGTTTTTAAGTTTAAGTTGAGTTGAGTTTTAAGTTTAAGTTGAGTTTTAAGTTTAAGTTTCAGTTGAGTTTAAGTTTAAATTTATGTGAGTTTATGTTTAAGTTAAGTTTTAAGTTTAAGTTAAGTCTTAAGTTTAAGTTAAGTTAAATTTTAAGTTTAAGTTAAGTTTTACGGTTAAGTTAAGTTAAATATTAAGTTTAACTTAAGTTTGATTTTTAAGTTAAGTTAGGTTTTAAGATTAGTTAAGTTAAGGTGTAAGTTTAAGTTAAGTAAAGTTTTAAGTTTTAATTTAAGTTAAAGATTTAAGTTTAAGTTAAGTTAAGTTTTATGTTTAAGTTGAATTAAATTTTAAGTTTAAGTTAAGTTAGGTTAAGTTAATTTTTAAGTTTAAGTTAAGTTTTTTAGTTTAAGTTAAATTAAGTTTTAAGTTTAAGTTATGTTAAGTTTTAAGTTCAAGTTAAATTAAGTTTTAAGATAAGTTAAGTTAAGTTTTAAGTTAAAGTTAAGTTGAGTTTTAAGTTAAAGTTCAAGTTAAGTTTTAAGTTTAAGTTCAGTTAAGTTAAGTTTTAGGTTTAAGTTGAGTTAAGTTTTAAGTTTAAGTTAAGTTAGGTTAAGTTAATTTTTAAGTTTAAGTTAAGTTAAGTTTTAAGTTTTAAGTTATGTTAAGTATAAAGTTTAAGTTAAATTAAGTTTTAAGTTTAAATTATGTTAAGTTTTAATTTTAAGTTACGTATTAAGTTCAGTTAAGTTAAGTTTTAAGTTTAAGTTAAGTTAAGTTTGAAGTTTAAGTTAATTTAACTTTTAAGTTTGAGTTAAGTTAAGTTTTAAGTTCAAGTTAAGTTAAGTTTTAAAATTAAGTTAAGTTTTAAGATTAAGTTAAGTTAAGTTTAAGTTAAGTTAAGTTTAAGTTAAGTTAAGTTTAAGTTAAGTTAAGTTTAAGTTGAGTTTTAATTTTAAGTTTCAGTTGAATTTTAAGTTTAAGTTTTAAGTTAAGTTTTAAGTGTTAAGTTAAGTTTTAAGTTTTAAGTTAAGTTAAGTATAAAGTTTATGTTAAATTAAGTTTTAAGTTTAAGTTATGTTAAGTTTTAAGATTAAGTTAAGTTTTAAGATTAATTTAAGTTGAGTTTTAAGTTTAAGTTGAGTTTTAAGTTTAAGTTGAGTTTTAAGTTTAAGTTACAGTTGAGTTTAAAGTTTAAATTAAGTTGAGTTTTATGTTTAAGTTAAGTTAAGTAAGTTAAGTTGAGTTTTATGTTAAAGTTTAAGTTAAGTTTTAAGGTTTAAGTTAAGTTACGTTTTAAGTTAAAGTTAAGTTTTAAGTTAAAGTTGAGTTTTTTGTTTAAGTTAAGTTTAAAGTTAAATTTTAAGTTTAAGTTAAGTTTTAAGGTTAAGTTAAGTTAAATTTTAAGTTTAAGTTAAGTTTTAAGTTTAAGTTAAGCTAAGTTTTATGTTTAAGTTAAGTTAGGTTTTAAGATTAAGTTAATTTAAGTTGTAAGTTTAAGTTAAGTTAATTGTTAAGTTTAATTTAGGTAAGTTTTAAGTTTAAGTTAAGATAAGTTAAGTTTTAAGTTAAGTTTTAAGTTTTAATTTAAGTTAAGATTTAAGATTAAGTAAAGTTAAGTTTTAAGTTTAAGTTAAGTTAAATTTTATGTTTAAGTTAAGTTAAATAAAGACGCCGGACATAAAGAAAGGGTTATCCTCTCAGATGCCTTTGTTTGCTTTAGCGCCGACATGTGATAGAAGACAGGCTTTGAGAAAGTTTTATCTCCCCAGCTGGTGGCACAGATGTCAGGGGATTAACATTACTGTCGCCTGCTCCTATATTATGTCATGTTGTGAAATGCAAAATTCAACTTGTATTTTCATCCAAAATAACATCCTAAATCATCATACAAATGTATTTATTGTTATAAAATGGAATGTATTTATTGTTATAAAATGAAATGCATTTATTGTTATAATATTAAATGTATTGATTTTAAAAACGAAATAAAAAATTTGAAAAAAAAACTGCCCAATTTTTCTCTTTGGCTAAGACGCAAGGCTTATAAACCTTGTCCTAGTTGCAAAGTCGTGTGTATTTCATTGCCGTGTGCAAAGCCGTGTCACGTGATTGCACACGGTCTCTCCAGACACTACGTTTTAAGTTCGACGATCTCACAATGTCCCTCTGTACCCTAGTTAACCTGGATTTGTCGTACGCTAATTGACAGTTGATGAGTTCAGTCTTAAGCGTGCTCTGTTTTGCAATATTCGTGAGTTTCTTGTGACACGAAGCGCAGAAGTAACTTGAATTCTTTAGTTGTGAACTTATTGTTGACATCAATTTGACTTGTCTCGGCAACTTGAGCATGCTTTGTCTTGAGCTTTCACGATAACTTGTTATTTTGAGTTCGTGATCTGTTCATCATCATCATCGAGTGCCATCTCCGCATCGAAGGTTGGCTACCATGGAGCGCCATTCTGCTCTGTCGCTTGCTTTGATGGTGCAGGTTATCATAGGCTGGTTTGTCCATCTTTTGATGTTACTCGTCCATGTTAGTCTTGGTCTGCCTTTGCCTCTTTTACCTTGTATTATTTTCCCCTCCAGGATTACTTTTAGCAGGCTGTTGTGTCTTTTAACATGGTCCAAAAATCGCATTTGCCTAGTTTGAATTGTGTTTAGTAGTTTTCTCTTCATTTTTAGTTGTTTTAAGACTTCATCATTTGTTTTCTTTTCCTTCCATCCAATTCTACCTATTCTTCTATATATCCACATTTCAAAGTCTAGCCTCTATCTCACAGTAGCCCTCTTGAAACTAGACAACATCTCTCCTGACTAACAGGAAACTCCGGGAGTCACCCCGGCTGCTGCAAAGTTATGAACAAAACTCCGTCATGTCGCCTTTTACCATTAGCGTACGGCCGGTCTAGGGATATACGATCAGCCATCAACATGACGTAGCATACACAAAAAAACAGTTTAATATTTGTTCGTATTCTCCCACGTTTCCTCGGGTAATGATTCTAATCTTCTTAAGAACGTAAACACTTCATCTGATCTTAAATTTATATCCCTTAGTTCTTTATTTGTAGTTAAGTGGGTTAAATTTTCTATACCTTCTATCCACTTTCAAAATTTCGATGGTTCTCCTTTGAAAGTGGCAATGCTATTGTTTATATTTTGATGGCTTATTGCTACACTCATCATCATCATGTGCCATACCGGTTGGCGTAGGTGATCATGTCCCTCCACAATCTTCTATCTACAGTGCATCGTATCAGTTCTGTTGTTGACTGTTTTCCATGCCATGACACCAAGCTATCCAGTATTTTCTCTCTTTGTCGTCCGCGATCTCTCTTTCCTTTTATTTTGCCAGTTGTAACCAAGTATTCCAACTTTCCTCTTCTCATGATGTGGCCGAAAAATGTTGATTGCTTCTTTCTGATGTTTTTAAGAGCTCCCTTTTTGTGTTGGCCTCTTTGAGAACTTCCTCGTTGGTCTTTTTAGCTGTCCAGGAACTTTCAACATTCTTCTGAGAAATACATCTCTGTGGCCTCTAATCGTCTTTTCATTTGTTTGTCTACTGTCCATGATTCGCTCCCATAGGTCAGAATTGGTTCTATATAGCACCGATGAACTCTTTCTAATTTTTATTGACATAGATTTGTTGATATTTTTCATTTTCTGAAATTGGCCTGAGCTATTCTGCTTTTATTTCTGTGGTGCATTTCCCATCTGATGATATTATTGTACCCAAGTATTTGACACGTTGCACTTGTTTCAGATTTGTCTCGTTTATTTTTATGATGGTGATGGTTGTTTCTTCAATATAACCATTACTTCTGTTTTCTGACTATTCAGACTGAGACCTTTCTTGTTGCTTTCTTTTACTATTATGTCTATCATTTCTTGTAGTTCGTTCTCTGTCTCTGCTATTAAGACTGTGTCATCCGCATATCGCAAATTATTTATGTTGTGACCGTTGACTTCAATTCCTTTTTTGTCTACTATTGATCTCATAATATATTCACTGTAAAGTGAAAACAAATCCGGTGACAGAACACATCCTTGTCTGACTCATTGTTTTATATATTGGAATTGTCCTGTTTGGTTGTTAATTCGTTTAGCTGCTGTTTGTTGCCAGTACATGTTTTTAATGATTCGCAGATCCTTGCCATCAATGTTTAATTTCTCCAGCATATTGATTATTTCCACATGCTTTACCTTGTCAAATGCTTTTGTGTAGTCTATAAAGCACATATATAGATCTTTCTTTACCTCTAGAGATCTTTCTATCAATGATCTTAAGATGTATATTGCATTATTGGTGCCCTTTCCTTCCACAAATCCACATTGTTCCTCACTTATTTCTGGTTTTATTTTGTTCCTTACACGTCTCATGATTATTCTTAGTAATATTTTAGTCATGTGGCTCATGAGACTAATAGTGCGGTGGTCTTCACAACCAGTGGCTCTTGACTTCTTCGGTATGGCTACAAAGATAGATTTGAGTAGATCTTCGGGTATGAGTCCAGTGTTATATATGTCATTGAGTAATTTTGTTATGACTTGTACTCCTAGCTCTCCTAATGCATTTATCTCTTCGATTGTTATATTGTCAGGACCTGGAGCTTTGCCTCTTTTCATGTGTTGAATTGCGTCCTCCACTTCACTCTGCATTATTGGTGGTCCTGTGTCTTCATTTGAATTGTTTAATTCTGGTCTTTCATCATCATAGAATTAACTGATATATTATGTCCATCTTTCCATTGTCTTCTCCTGTCCCATTATTATATTTCCTTCCTTTGATTTCACACATCCTGAAACTTTGACTTCTTTTCTTCCTGTTAATTCATTTAACTGATTGTGCATAAATTTTGAGTCTTTCTTTTGTTGTTTTTTCATTTCTTCACATTTCTGTTTTAACCATCCTTCCTTTGCTGCTTCACTGCACTTGTTTTGGATCTCTTTGTGCAATATTTTGTATGTCCGTTCTTCTTTCTTATGTTTTCTTCTTTTGTCCATTAGTTGTAATATTTCTTCTGTCATCCATTTCTTTTTGTTGATTCTTTTAGTCACTGGTATTACTTCTTTTGATGTTTGTTGAATCGATTGTTTGAGCATTCCACTGCTCCTGGATGCCCTGTATTTCTCAATATCTATTTTGTACTATCGTGCTGTACTTATCACTCATCTGTTTATCTACTCTTAGCATATCTAGTTCTAATTTTATATTTCTTGGTGATTTCTGTGCCTTCAGCAGTTTTATTCTTATCTTTCCAACTACTGGTACATGGTCACTATTGCAATCTGCTCCTGGCCTTGTTTTAACAGATGTTAGCCCATTCCTGAATCTTCTCTGTGCCAGTATAAAATCAATTTGATTGTGTTACTTTTTTGTCTGGGCTTTGCCATGTCCATAGTCGCCTAGGGTGTTGTTTGAACCAGGCGTTACCTATAATCATTTCATGTGTCTTTGCCCAATCTATCAATCTATCCCCTCTGTCATTCGTCTCTCCAAGACCATGCCCCGAGTCACATTTTGCACTTTAGCTGTTCCTACCTTTGCATTGAAATCCCCTAATATAATAGTTATTTCTTGGGGTTTACACTGTTCCATAATCGCCTCTAGATCCTCGTAAAAGTGTCAATGTCTTCTTCTTCGCTATTACTTGGTGCATAAACTTGAATTATGTTGATATCCATTGGTCTTCCTCTCAATTTTACTAGCAGAATTCCTCATCAAGGCCAGCTCCTTGTCGTGGGGATAAGGCTTAACAGTCACCAGGGACTGAAAACTAAGACTGGCCAGGCCTTCCTACAACCGAGCAAGACCACAGTCTGCTCTAGCAAGTTCAAGTGCTGAAGTCGGAGGCAACCAGCCAAAAGGCGCACAACAATCAGGATGCCACGCACTCAACGCAAATGGAAGTATGTCTATAACCGCAAATCGATATGGCACTCGCCCTGTGATGGGCACTCAGGCAGGAGCAGCGCCGGGTCCTAAGCCTCGAAAGGGCCCAACCTCTATTACTGGATGTCCTTCTCAACCGCTCTGTGGAGTCAGGGGGCGAGAGAATAGAGCTACTGGCCAATCCAAAATAAGACCACTAAAAATAATGCACTGGAATGCTGAAGGCATCAACAGCAAAAGAGATGGGTACAGTAAAAAGATAGAATTAGAAAATATCCTGCATGAAGAACAAATAAGCATATGCTGTTTGCAGGAAACCCATCTAAACAACGACATAGCCTTGAAGATTAGGGGATACCAGTGCTACCGATCTGACAGAATAAATAGACAAAAGGGCGGAATACTGACTCTTGTAAGGAACAACATTAATGCATGTCAGATTGAAGTGTATATGGATGGGGCGGAATATCAAATACTGCACCTCAGGACAGGAAATACAGACTTCCATCTACTTAACTACTACTGTCCGAGTGACCGCCCACTAGCACTAGACACAATTACATTAAAAGAAAGAATAATTGTATGTGGAGACTTTAACAGCCACTCACAGAGCTGGGGCTATGAACATATGGACAAGAGAGGTGAAGAGCTTGAAAATTGGCAGGATGACAATGGGCTTATACTATTAAACCAGGCAACAGATCCACCAACATTCTACTCCAGATCATGGCATACCACATCTACACCAGACCTTGCTTTCCATTCACCAGACCTGGATTGGAATATCACACGAATTGTTGGGAAACAACTTGGAGGCAGCGACCACCGACCAGTCTTTTTAGTGGTACAAAATAAGGCCATCAGGGAGAGCAGCACTCTCTCCAGATGGAATTACAAAAAGGCAGACTGGAAAATGTATCAACACTACACCAGTGTACTGACTAAAGATATAAATACAGATAGAGACATCAACAAAATAGTTGATGAATTCAGTAGACTAATAATACAAGCTGCCAGTGAAACAATACCTAGAGGGGCACGGAAACACTACAAACCATACTGGAGTAGTGAGCTAGAGCAACTGCACAATGACATGGAAACATCTCGAAAGCAAGCAGAAAATAACCCTTGCCAAGAACACCACAACACCTACCAGCATGCGAAAGCCAAATTTCAACGGGCTAAACTACAAGCCAGACGGAGAAGCTGGAAAGAGAAAACAGAGTCCTTGTATCTTGAACGAGACACAAGAAAAGTGTGGAAGCTTGTAAAACAGCTGAATGATGAGGGTACAGAAAGGAACACCAAAATTACACTGAAGAAGGATGGAAACATTCTAACAGGTAAACATGCAGCAAATTACTTTGCAGACTCCTTTGCGAATGACAATAATATTGAAATTAGCCTAGAAAAACGACAAGAGACCCCTTTAAAACAACAAAATGCAAGACAAGAAGAGACCACACATGAAGTAATGGAAACACCCATTACACAAAGAGAGCTAGAGCTGGCAATATCCAAATTAAAAATGAAAAAGTCACCAGGCAATGATGGAGTGTCCAATGAAATGATTAAGAACTTGGGAACTGCAGCTAAAGCAAAACTACTGCAGATCTACAACATTTGCTGGATCACAGGTAGAGTGCCACAGGCATGGAGAGAAGCAATTATGATACCATTACTAAAGCCAGGAAAAGATGGTTCAATGACATCCAGCTATAGACCAATCAGCCTTACAAGCTGTTTGTGTAAAACAATGGAACGTATAATCAATCTCAGACTGCAGTGGTACCTGGAAAGTGAAAATCTCCTTGTCCCACAACAAGCAGGCTTTAGACAGTGTTACTCTACCTGTTAGTCTACCGAAGATCAAGCAACCTATCTTTCCCAGGAAATTGAAGATGCGTTTCAAGAAAAGAAACTGGTACTAGCAGCATGGATAGACCTAAAGAAAGCATTTGATAAGGTATGGAAGGAAGGGCTTTTGAAGAAACTGAGAAATTATGGAGTAAATGGCAGGATGTACAAATGGGTCAAAGCATACCTGCATAACAGGAGAGCCAGAGTGCAACTGGATGGTCTTAAGAGTAAGAAGGTCTTATTGCGCCAGGGCGTTCCACAAGGAGGGGTACTATCTCCAACACTTTTTCTGATCTACATCAATGACCTAGTTACTGAACTACCACATGGCATCAAAGTGGCAATGTATGCAGATGACTTGGTAATGTGGTGCACAGAGGAGTATGCAACAGTGGCCTCCAAATTGCTACAAAGAGCTATGAATGCACTGAATTCATGGACAAATAGATGGTGTATCAGCATCAATACAGACAAATGCAGTACTACACTTTTCACACTCTCCCCAAAACAAAAAGCAGGAGCCATCTACATAAACAATGAGCCTGTGAAAGAAGACATACAAGCTACATATCTCGGAGTTACATTTGATAAACTATCTTGGAAACAGCAGATAAATAAGGCAACCCAAAAAGCAAGGAGGAAATTGGCTATTCTAAGAAAGCTGTGTGGAACCACTTGGGGTGCGAGTGGGAAAATACTCAGTAAAGTTTACCAACAGAGTATACGCCCACATTTAGAATATGGATCATCCGCATGGTGCTCAGCATCAAACACCACATTGCAAGAACTGGATAAAGTACAAAACCAGGCACTTAGGGTCATCACAGGAGCAATGAAATCAACACCAATATTGGAGATGGAGAAATTGTGAAGGATACCAGCACTGAGAGAACGGAGAGACACAAAGGTGCTGATACAGGCAGAAAAATGTGTATGCATGCCGAGACATCCAATGAAGGACAGATTCCAAAATCTTGCATTGGGACGACTTAAGAGAAGCAGCTTTATCCACCAAGCCAAGCGTATTAGTAGACAAACACCAGACATGCCAAGAGTTGTTAAACCCCTTCTGCCCATACCAGAACAGACTCCCTGGACAGATGAATCAGGATTATCAGTTCAATTACGGACAGAAGTGAAAGGAATAGTTGACAAAGAGGAACAAAATAGTCTACAGCGAAAAACAATAACTCTCAGTTTCCTGGACAAAGAATACCCACAAGACCTATGGATCCGTGTGTACACAGATGGATCAGCACAGAATGCAGTAAAGAATGGGGGAGCAGGTGCATATATAGAGTACCCAAATAACACTAGGGATATGAATAAAATAGCAACAGGGAAATATTGTCACAATTATGATGCAGAAATACAAGCAATAAAGTTGGCAATAGAAAAACTGCTGAACAGTAATCTTAGCCCACAGCCTGTAGTGTTTTTGACAGATGCAAGATCAGTACTCCAGGCACTACAATCCAGAAAATTACCACATATGCAGACCTTATTGACTGAACTCTGCAAGCACCACAGGGTTGCCCTGCAGTGGATCCCGTCTCACTGTGGAATACCAGGAAATGAGAAAGCAGATCAGTTGGCAAAGGAAGGTTCAACAGGCACACAACTAGATACACCAGTTACATACCATCATAAGAAACAGATAATCAAATCAATCAGAGGACCACAAGCCCCAAATCAGGATGCCTTTCATAATATGAATAGATATGAACAAGTTATCATTATACGCCTAAGAACAGGACACAATCGACTCCATAGTCACATGTATACAAAATTCAAGATCGGCACATCAACTACTTGTGCATGTGGACAGGCACCCCAGACTGCTGAACACATACTTCAAGACTGCACTGAATATAGTAGACTGAGGAACATCCATTGGCCCATAGATACAACACTACAGACAAAACTATATGGGCCACTGCAAGAATTACAAAAGACAGTAAAATTTATACAGGAAACGACATTGCAGATATAGACAATACTTCAGGCGAACGAAAGATAGATAGACTAGCAGAATTCTGTCTGATACTGGCCAAAATCCTTTCACTGTTTTGCTTCTTTCTCTATCTAACATGATGCCTACTCCTCTTTCGTGTGTGGTTCCCCCAGAGTAAATTACATTTCCGCTGTCGCGTTATAATAATCCTGTTCCTGTCCATCTCATTTCACATAGTCCCAAGATGTTCAATTTCATTCTCTTCATTTATTGACTGATGTTATCTAGTTTTCCCAACCTGGATTGCTGATCTAATGTTCCAAGTTTCTATTGCTAGTGTCTCTTTATTTTTGATTTTGCATACAGTTGCTTGATGACGATCGGATGTCACCTGTAGCACATGACGCTCCCTACCGGACGAGGTGGTTATTTGCTACACTACTAGCAGAAAATCCGAAAGATCTACAACAATAACTTAATGAAATAAACATGACAAGCAAAAAATACGGACTAGATATGAATATCAAAAAGACTAAAACTATGATCATAAACAAAGAAAATACTCAAAACCCACAAGTGGATATCAAAATTGAAGGAATAGACCTGGAGACAGTTCAGAACTACAACTACCTTGGACATACTATAACCAGTGATGGAAAATGTACAACTGAAATAAACAAAAGAATTGGAATGGCAAAAAGTCATTTTAATGTCATGAAGAACATACTAACATCAAAACAAATAACACCAGGGCTAAAACTAAGAATAGCAAAATGTTACATCTTCTCAATATTCCTATATGGTGCAGAAACATGGACATTAGACAAGAAAACAGAACAGAGAATTGAAGCCTTTGAAATGTGGATATATAGAAGAATATGTAGAATTGTGATGGAAGGAAAAGAAAACAAATGATGAAGTCTTAAAACAACAAAAAATGAAATGAGAACTACTAAGCACAATTCAAACAATACAAATGCGATTTTTGGACAATGTTAAAAGACACAACAGCCTACTAAAAGTAATCCTGGAGGGGAAAATACAAGGTAAAATAGACAGAGGCAGACCGAGACTAATATGGACAGTAACATCAAAAGATGGACAAATCAGCCTATGACAACCTGCACCATCAAAGCAAGAGACAGAGCAGAATAGCGCTCAATGGTAGCCAATCTTCGTTGCAGAGACGGCACTCGATGATGATGATGATTGCTACACTCAACTCACCTACCGTTTCAGTTGCTAGTCTCATCGCTTCATTGCCATGATCTAAGGTTTTTGCCATGTTTTACTACGTTATCTTTAGCACTAATATAATTTCTCACTTCGATCGATTAATTCGGATGTAAACAAGTTTTCTATCGTCTGCTTATATCTAACTGTTGATTCTATATGTGCAAGAATTTGTTCCATATTTATATAATTAGGCAATTAACATTTGCCTTTTGTACACTGTCATCATTTGCATGAAACGATTAATAAATTAATATAATTTAACAACATATTTTCAACTCATAATACAATGATTCGTCTCTCTGGAAGGAAAACACAGTTTATATTAACTGCTGGGGACCAATTTCAATTAAATTTATTAACTTAAAAATATATTTCAATTAAACACTATTTTATAAGGCTTGTATTCAACTAAATAATAACAATTCAGTAATTTTAATTTCAACAATAAATTCAAAATGGCAATCAATCAATTCCTAAATATAATTAAATAAGTTAGTAATTCACACCTGATCCTTGGAAAATTAAAGTACACACGCAATGTTTATATTTCTTGAGCAGGAAGCAGGTTACACTCACGCGGTCACGTGATTACACTTCTCTCTCTCTCTCTCTCTCTCTCTCTCTCTCTCACCAGACACGTTTTAAGTTCGGCGATCTCACAATGTCACAATGTTCCCTAGTTGACACAGATTTGTCGTACGCTACTTGACGATTTCTGCTCTGTTGTCTTGCAATATTTGATTGTCTCGTGACATGACGGGCTGAAGTTACTTGAATTCTTTAGTTGTGAACTTGTTTGCATAAATTTGACTTGTCTCGATAACTTGAGCATGTCTTGTCTTGAGCTACTATGATAACTTTGCTATTTCCAGTTCTTGATCATTTGTCCGACTTGCATATTAAATACTAAATTGAATATATATATAAACTTGCTAATACCTTACACCGAACCTGACTTTTCTTGCTACTTGATTTACTTCGTAAGTTAGATCTAATAACATTTATCATCATCATCAAGTACCGGGCCTACTGGCGTAGGTGATCATGTCTCTCCACAAATTTCGATCTCGACAGTTCTTTATCATTTCTGTTGTTGACCTTCGGCCAAGCCATTCTCTTAAGCTGTCTGTTATTTTTTCTCTTTCCCTCTATCTCTTTGTCTCTCAATTTTTTCCAGTTGTTACAATATATTCAATTCTTTCTCTTCTCATTACATGGCCAAAAAATGATGATTGTTTCTTCCTAATATTGGAAATTAACTCTCTTTTTGCTTTGACCTCTTTCAAAACATTTTCATTACTCTTCTTAGCTGTCCATGGTGTTCTCAACATTCTTCTGTAAAACCACATTTCTACAGACTCCAGTGATTTTCTAGGGAGCCGCGATAGCTCAGTGGTTAATGAACTGGACTACCACGGACAAGGGGTAGGGTTCGATCCCAACCGACGGCTTCCGGGTTCACCCAGCCTTAAATGGGTACCGGATTTTTTTCTGCGAAAGTAAAGCAGCACGGGCGTAATACCGACCACATTACCCCAAAAATCATGTGCTGAAGGTCTGTAAAATATAGGGTCACTAACACCATATTTCCCTATACGCCACTTGGCGTGACGGGGGTACTTTACTTTTTTTTCCAGTGATTTTCTTGTCTGTTGTCCTATTGTCCATGCTTCGCACCCATATGTTAAGACTGGCTCTACGTAACATTTAAGAACTCTTTTTCTTGTTTCTATTGTCAAAAATGGATTGCATAGTATCTTCTCATTTTTTTTTGGAAAGCTGCTTTTGCCTGAGCCATTCTGCATCTCACCTCTTTTGTACATCTTCGTTCTGAGTTTAACAAAGTTCCCAAGTATTTAAATTCATTTACCTGTTTTAATATTGTTTGACTTGTCTTTATTTTGCACTGAGGTGATGTCTTTTTCTTTGTTGTTACCATTACCTCTGTTTTTTTGCTATTAAGGCTGAGTCCTTTATTTTTGCTTTCTTTCACTATAACGTCCATCATTTTTCTCGTAACTCATATATCATCAGCATACCTTAGATTATTTATATTATGACCTCCAATTGTTATTCCAGGCATGCCCCTTATGGATCTTAAAATATTCTCACTATAAATATTAAACAAATCTGGTGACAGCACACAACCTTGTCTAACACTATTTCATTTGTTGAAACATTCCCAATTGGTATCCAGTTGTTATTATTGTATACATGTTCTTTATTATTCTTAGATCTTTGCTGTCTACGTTTATGTTTTCTAAAATGTTGATTATTTCTCGGTGCTTTACTTTGTCAAATGCCTTGGTGTAATCTATGAAACTTGGGTATAGATCTGTTTTCACCTCTATGGCTCTTTCTACTAAAGATCTTATGATATAAATGGCATTGCTTGTTCCTTTATCTCTGACAAAACGACACCGTTAATCGCTAATTTCTGGACTGATTTTGTTTCGCACTCTTCGCATGATGATTCTTTGTAATATCTTAGTCATATGACTCATAAGGCTTATCGTGCGATGATTATCGCATTCAATCGTACCCGATTTCTTTGGTAGGGCTATCACCATTTATACTGTTAATATAATACGAATTTTCGTGTCATACTTGTAACATTGTTTAAATTTTCTTGACAGCTGGATTCTTGGGGATTTTTTTTTTTAAAGAAATGCTTTATCATATAGCTTGATTTATTTCACATCCAAAATGTCTAAAGGAGTATTTTACTGATTCATTATACTTGGAAAAATAATAATAGTTCATTAGTTCATTAACAACTTCTTAATCTTCACCCAGTACTTTTATGGATGAATCTATCACACATGGTTTTCACAGCAACAAAGTGAATTATGTGCTAGTGTGATTCGATATCTATGATTGAGCACAATAACCTCACCAGATCTCAACAACTGTTATCACGTGCCTTAATGGAATTTAGTAGTTCTATGTAGCGTCACATGGAACATCGCAACAGTTGTAGTTACAATGACAGATAACTGCACTTAAGTTTCAAAACAGTTTATTACATTAGTCTCTCGATCTTGACACAGTGGTCATATTCAATATCACAATGTCTTAGGTAAATGAATTCTACACACATTCACAACTGTGCTTATCTTAATTCTTCAATATCACATCCATGTCTTAGGTAAATGAATTCTCCCACACTCACAACTGTGCTTATCTTAATTCTTCAATATCACATCAATGTCTTAGGTAAATGGATTCTCCCGCACATTCACAACTGTGTTTATCTTAATTCTCAGCACATAACTCAGTGCACTACTTATAACTAAGAAAGTCTCAGCTAAATGGTTTCTCTATAACAGTCACATCTGCTCTAATTCTGATTCTTCTTCTGGCACGTGATCCATTAGCGGCAGTACCGAAACTATGGTCGCGTCTTTAAATAGATGAATTGTCAGGCTATCGCGGGTCGTTATGAATTGTTAGGCTATCGCCGGACGTTATGAATTGTTAGGCTATCGCGGGTCGTTATGAATTGTTAGGCTATCGGTGGTCGTTATGAATTGTTAGGCTATCGCGGGTCGTTATGAATTGTTAGGCTATCGGTGGTCGTTATGAATTGTTAGGCTATCGGTGGGTGTTATGAATTGTTAGGCTATTGCGGGTCGTTATGAATTGCTACGCTATCGCGGGTCGTTATGAATTGTTAGGCTATCGATGGTCGTTATGAATTGTTAGGCTATCGCTGGTCGTTATGAATTGTTAGGCTATCGGTGGTCGTTATGAATTGTTAGGCTATCGCGGGTCGTTATGAATTGTAAGGCTATTGCGGGTCGTTATGAATTGTTAGGCTATAGCGGGTCGTTATGAATTGTTAGGCTATAGCGGGTCGTAATGAATTGTTAGGCTATAGCGGATCGTTATGAATTGTTAGGCTATAGCGGGTCGTTATGAATTGTTAGGCTATAGCGGGTCGTTATGAATTGTTAGGCTATCGATGGTCGTTATGAATTGTTAGGCTATCGCTGGTCGTTATGAATTGTTAGGCTATCGGTGGTCGTTATGAATTGTTAGGCTATCGCGGGTCGTTATGAATTGTTAGGCTATCGGTGGTCGTTATGAATTGTTAGGCTATCGGTGGTCGTTATGAATTGTTAGGCTATCGCTGGTCTTTATGAATTCATCTCCAGTATTCTTATCCATCCATCCATCCATCGACCTTTCGAGCCGTAGCCGGTTCTTAGTGCGTAGACCAAGATATTCCTCTTATCTAAATTTTCATTCTAACAGATTTAAATTCGTGTAAAGATCTTTTATCAAATCTCGCCATTTGTCTCTGTTATGTGCAAGCAGCTCTATCTCATTGAGGGAGCCGATTCCTGCTGCTCTTGCCTCTCTCAATGTTCTCAGTGTCTCTCTGGGTCTTCCTCTTTTCTTCTTACCTGTTTTCCACATGAGGGCTTCCTTTCTATTCGGTTATTATCACTTCTTATCACAAGTCCAAGTTATGAACATCGTCTTTTCTTGATTACTGAAGATATTAGTGGTTGATTGGCGGTTTCTCTAATTTTCTCGTTTGTTTTGAACTCGTTCCACGCTATACCAAGTATTTTGCTTAGACATTTATTTTCGAATGCGTTCAACATTGTTTCTATGTCTCTTGTTGTTTTCCAGCTCTCACATGCATACGTAAGGGTAGATAGTACATTTGATTTTGAATAGTCTAAGTTTTGTGTTTGTGCTGATGAGTTTCGATTTCCACAACTTCTCAACGCTTCTGAAAGAAATTGCTGCTTAAGCTTTTCTTATTCTAATTTTTTTACTTGTATCCCTTCTCGATCGATGTGACTTTCAAGATAGATAAAGTGATTGATCTCTTCCACTGGGTTGTTTTCCATGTATGTTATGTCAATATTACCATCGAGTGCCTTCTCTGCAACGAACGTTGGCTACCATGGAGCGCCATTCTGCTCTGTCTCTACTTTGATGGTGCAGGTTGTCATAGGCTGATTTGTCCATCTTTTGATGTTACTTGTCCATGTTAGTCTTGGTCTGCCTCTGCCTCTTTTACCTTGTATTTTCCCCTCCAGTATTACTTTTAGTAGGCTGTTGTGTCTTTTAACATGGCCCAAAAATGGCATTTGTATTGTTTGAATTGTGCTTAGTAGTTCTCTTTTCATTTTAGTTGTTTTAAGACTTCGTTTGTTTTCTTTTCCTTCCATCCAATTCTACTTATTCTTCTATATATCCACATTTCAAAGGCTTCAATTCTCTGTTCTGTTTTCTTGTCTAATGTCCATGTTTCTGCACCATATAGGAATATTGAGAAGATGTAACATTTTGCTATTCTTAGTTTTAGCCCTGGTTTTTATTTGTTTTGATGTTAGTATGTTCTTCATGACATTAAAATGACTTTTAGTCATTCCTATTCTTTTGTTTATTTCAGTTTTACATTTTCCACCACTGGTTATAGTATATCCAAGGTAGTTGTAGTTCTGAACTGTCTCCATGTCTATTCCTTCAATTTTGATATCCACTTGTGGGTTTTGAGTATCTTCTTTGTTTATAATCATAGTTTTAGTCTTTTTGATATTCATATCTAGTCCACATGAAAATGAGTTACAAGAAATGTTTGACATTATAGTGAAAGAAAGCAAATATAAAGGACTCAGCCTTAATAGCAAAAAGACAGAATTAATGGTAACAACAAAGAAAAAGATATCACTTCAGTGCGAAATAAAGACAAGTGGAATAATATTAAAACAGGTAAATGAATTTAAATATTTGGGAACTTTGTTAATCTCAGACGGAAGATGTACAAAAGAGGTGAGATGCAGAATGGCTCAGGCAAAATCAGCTTTCCAGAAAATGAGGAAGATACTATGCAATCCATTTTTGACAATAGAAACAAGAAAAAGAATTCTCAAATGTTATGTAGAGCCAGTCTTAACACATGGATGTGAATCATGGACAATAGGACAACAAACAAGAAAATCACTGGAGGCTGTAGAAATGTGGTTTTACAGAAGAATGTTGAGAATACCATGGACAGCTAAGATGAGTAATGAAAATGTTCTGAAAGAGGTCAAAGAAAAAAAGAGAGCTAATTTCCAATATTAGGAAGAAACAATCATCATTTTTGGCCATGTAATGAGAAGAGAACAACTGGAAAAATTGAGGGACGAAGAGATAGAGGGAAACAAAGAGAAAAAATACTAGACAGCTTTAGAGAAGGTCAACAACAGAAATGATGGACTGTCGAGATCGAAAGTTGTGGAGAGACATGATCACCTACGCCAGTAGGCCCGGTACTTGATGATGATGATCTAGTCCATATTTTTTTCTTGTCATGTTTATTTCATTAAGTAATTATAGATCTTTATGATTTTCTGCTAGTAGTACAGTATCGTCAGTATATCTTTGGTTATTGATTATCTTTCCATTAATTTGTAGGCCTGGCATCTCTATGATGTTTTTAAAAATTTGCTCAGTGTATAGATTGAACAAGCTTGGTGATAGGATGCATCCTTGTCTTACTCCTCTTTTATATCAATGGGTGTAGAGTTATTATTTTATTCTGAATCCTTCCTTGTATAACTTTTAGCAAGATTTTTGTAACATGGCTCATTAGGCTTATTGTTCTACTAAAGTCACTGCCATTCAACTGCACCATTCTTTTTAGGCAATGCAATGAAAGTTGATGTTTTTAGTTCATTTGGTATGTATCTTGTGTGGTATATGTCGTTGCATATGTCTGTAATCACTTCAATGCCAAAATCTTCTAGTGCCTGTATCACCTCTGTATCTGTACGCTGTCAGTTCCTGCTGTTTTTTTTTTCCTTTTTCATTGTTTTTGTAGCTTTTTCCACCTCAGATTTTAAGATTTTATAGCTTGATGTACATTTTATAACTGGTTTCTTGTCCCTTTGATCCTGAAATAGTTTTATTATATATTCCTGCCATCTATCTATAATATCATTGTCTGTTAGCATTTTTCCTTTTTTTGTCTGCAATGCATCCACCTTCTGTGGCTTTTTAAAATTTTATTAGTCATTCTCTTTATTTATGTGTGCATTCCTCTTAAGTCTTGTTTGCTTTCCATAGTTTCTATTTCTATACATTTTTGGCTCAGCCAGTCTTCTTTTGCTATTTTGCACATTTTGCGTATCTCATTATCTATTTTATTGTATTGGGCAGTGTTCTTCGCTTGTCTCCTTTCTTCAATTTTTTCTAAGATGGTATTATTTATCCATTTTTGTTTTATGTTCTTTTCTCTTTTGAGTAAGGTGTCGCAGTTTCTTGTATGCTTTTCTTTATGCATTGCCATTTGATTGTTACTTTTTCATTATGATTTTGTCTTCTTTATTGTTCAATTCCTTCTTCTAGCAGCTTCTGATATGTGTTCTTTAATTGTATTGCATAGGTATCCTTAATATCTTTTTTGATTTAAAGCTGTTATATCTAGTGAATTTATTGATGAATTAGACTTTTGCTTGTTTCTCTTTAGTTTGATTTTCATTTTAATCATTACAGGATTGTGATCAGAATTAATATCTGCTGCTGGGTAGGTTTTGGCTTTCTTTACGCTGTTACGGAAACTTTCTTTTATCATTATGTAATCTATTTGATTCCTCCTATCTCCAGGGCTTTTCCATGTGTATAGTTACCTTTTCTCTTGCTCAAAGTAGGTGTTACATATTATCAGCCTGTTTTCTTCACAGAACTGTATTAATCTTTCTCCTCTTTCATTTCTTTTTCCTAAACCATGATTTCCTATATCTACTTGTCTATGTCTTATATCTACCATTTCCTGCTTTAGCGTTCATATCACCCATTACAATCAAGATGTCTTAAGATTTCACTTGCTTCATAACTTTATTTAGGTCTTCATAGTATGCCTCTATTTGTTCATTTGTGTAGTCTTGAGTAGGTGCATATGTCTGTATTATTGCTACGTCGAATGGTTTTGCTTTCAACTTGAGTAGATAATCCTATCACTGTATGTCCAGTGGTTACTTATATATTTTTGAAACTCTCTTTTTATCAGTGTTACATGTTCTACAGGATTATCTCCAGTACACAGACCCGAGAAGAGCAATGTGGTCCACGCCCACCTCCCTGGAAGAAAAATATACGGGGCAATCGATTCGCTTAAACAGGCAGCTGCCTTCATGAGAGAGTCTGGAATCCTACTCTGATTGAGTCTTGATCGCAGAGAGAGAGAGAGAAGTTCTAATTTTGTAGTGTTAAGTTGGTGTAACTCCATTTGATTTTACTTTGGAGTGAAGGTTCCTGCTGCTTGACGCTCTGCTTGTAGATGTCTCGTTTTTGTGATGCATCAGGCGATCGTTTTCTACAAGTGTTGGACGCAGATCTTGTAGATGTCTCGTTTTTGTGATGCAGCAGGCGATCGTTCTCTACAAGTGTTAGACGCAGATCTTGTAGATGTCTCGTTTTTGTGATGCAGCAGGCGATCGTTTTCTACAAGTGTTGGACGCAGATCTTGTAGATGTCTCGTGTTTTGTGATGCAGCAGGCGATCGTTTTCTACAAGTGTTGGACGCAGATCTTGTAGATGCATCGTTTTTTGTGATGCAGCAGGCGATCGTTTTCTACAAGTGTTGGACGCAGATCTTGTAGATGTCTCGTTTTTTTTTTTTTTGATGCAGCAGGCGATCGTTTTCTACAAGTGTTGGACGCAGATCTTGTAGATGTCTCGTTTTTGTGATGCAGCAGGCGATCGTTCTCTACAAGTGTTGGACGCAGATCTTGTAGATGTCTCGTTTTTGTGATGCAGCAGGCGATCGTTCTCTACAAGTGTTGGACGTAGATCTTGTAGATGTCTCGTTTTTGTGATGCAGCAGGCGATCGTTCTCTACAAGGGTTGGACGCAGATCTTGTAGATGTCTCGTTTTTTTGTGATGCATCAGGCGATCGTTTTCTACAAGGGTTGGACGCAGATCTTGTAGATGTATCGTTTTTGTGATGCATCAGGCGATCGTTTTCTACAAGTGTTGGACGCAGATCTTGTAGGAGGACAGCATTGTCCCGAAGTGATGCGGTTTGTCGTTGCATAGTTTTTTGTATTTTAATAATCTTAGGTCCATGTATAATGGGCGAAAGTAAAGCGTTCGGGACGGTGGGTGATGCGACCCACATGGCTGATCCTGAGGGCTTTGACTTTTGTAGCGATGTCCTGATGTGAAGTACTTCCTTCCTGTTTGTCTTGGATGAGCGTTTTGTGTTGTATCTTGTTAATTTTGTTACGGAAGACGAATTTTCGAATTTGTTGATTTCCTTAATGACGTCATGGGGTGGATCAAAAACTATGGCCGTGTAGATTAGTTTAGGAATGATGTACGTGTTTACTATAACACTTCTTGCGAAGATGGTCGCCGTTTTCTGTTTGTATCGTTGGAGTGTAATGGTGACCTGTGCGATTATAATCCGCCATGTGGGTTTGCGTATTCCAGGGTGCTGATGGAGGATGATGCCGTACACTTTCATGACGTTGACCGGGGTCATTTTTCGGTGGAAATCCACTTTGTTCTTCCACCTGCCAATTCCCATGATGAATGATTTTTGTACGTTGATGTTGGCTGCGCGTCCGGTTCCGAAATCCATGAACGTTTTGATGATATGGCACATTGATTCGGTGTTCCTTGGGAAGAAAATTGTGTCATCGGCGTACACTATCAATTTCTTGTCGCCATCACCTGGTGTGAAAGTGCCTCTGATGGTGTCGTCTTGTCAGATTGTCTCCAGCAGAGGTTCAATGGTTAAGACGTTGAGTAGTGGTAACAGGAGCATCCTTGTCTCACTGATCGGGTCAGTGTGAAGACGTAGTGACTACAGAGCAACTCTTAGAAAACATTAGACAAGACAACTCCATAGCAGGCGCACTCATACCAGGGAAAGGAGAACAGAAGCTGTTAGCCTACGTTGATGACATTGTTTATTTCCATCAACCACTAGATCAATAGACAAGATCCTCAGCATATTCACATTGTTTGGGCACGGCAGCGGGGCACATATAAACATACAGAAATCTTTTATTACGGGTATAGGCAGGTGGAAGAACAAAGAGGACTTTCCCTCAGCTCTAACACCGGTCACCAACTTAAAACTATACGGGATAACATATCCATGCAACCCAAATAAAACACACAAACCAACATGGCAGAACCTAGTCACAAAGACAACAGACACGCTACGGAGATACAAATACAAAACAACAATTATTGGCCGGAGCATCATAGTAAACACATCATCCCCAAATTGATTTACACAGCCACAATTTTCGACCAACCACAATCAACAATCAAAGAGATAAACAAACTGATAAGAGCCTTTGTATTTGGCCACACAATACACAGCATAAAACAAAAAATCACTGATACAGCACAAAAGACAGGGAAGGATCTCACTACAGGACATACGCACAAAAATAAAAGCTCTCAGAATAAATCACATCATCAAACAACCCGACAACCACACCTTGCTCACTACTACTTGGGGCAGAGATGAACCAGATTAAGAAAACTTAATACATTGCCTCACCATTTCGGCACAACACCCACATATTACCAAGCAAATCTACAGGCCATCCAAGGACATGACAGTTTATTACACCAAGGGACAAACATATCTACAAACACCTAATTAAACAACAGGCACCTCCACTACATCACAGAATCAAGAGAGGCCAAAAGTACTTTCTCACAGACTACACCAGCACTTTCTCAAACCTCCACAATCCAAAACATCGCCCCCAAAGCGAGGGTAGTCACAGATAGACTCATATATAACACGACACCCATTACAGCGAGGGAGGTCTCATACAGACTCATACATAACACGACACCCATTACAGCGAGGGAGGTCACATACAGACTCATATAACACGACACCCATTACAGCGAGGGAGGTCACATACAGACTCATATATAACACGACACCCATTACAGCGAGGGAGGTCTCATACAGACTCATACATAACACGACACCCATTACAGCGAGGGAGGTCACATACAGACTCATATAACACGACACCCATTACAGCGAGGGAGGTCACATACAGACTCATATAACACGACACCCATTACAGCGAGGGAGGTCACATACAGACTCATATATAACACGACACCCATTACAGCGAGGGAGGTCACATACAGACTCATATATAACACGACACCCATTACAGCGAGGGAGGTCACATACATACTCATATAGCACGACACCCATTACAGCGAGGGAGGTCACATACAGACTCATAACAAGACACCCAACACAGCGAGGGAGGTCACATACAGACTCATATATAACACGACACCCATTACAGCGATGGAGGTCACATACAAACTCATATATAACACGACACCCATTACAGCGAGGGAGGTCACATACAGACTCATATAACACGACACCCATTACAGCGAGGGAGGTCACATACATACTCATATATAACACGACACCCATTACAGCAAGGGAGGTCACATACAGACTCATATATAACACGACAACCATTACAGCAAGGGAGGTCACATACAGACCCATATATAACACGACAACCATTACAGCGAGGGAGGTCACATACAGACCCATATATAACACGACAACCATTACAGCAAGGGAGGTCACATACAGACCCATATATAACACGACAACCATTACAGCAAGGGAGGTCACATACAGACCCATATATAACACGACACCCATTACAGCAAGGGAGGTCACATACAGACCCATATATAACACGACACCCATTACAGCAAGGGAGGTCACATACAGACCCATATATAACACGACACCCATTACAGCAAGGGAGGTCACATACAGACTCATATATAACACGACAACCATTACAGCGAGGGAGGTCACATACAGACCCATATATAACACAACAACCATTACAGCGAGACCAACCCACAGATTAAGACGGACACTCCTCTGTAGACAAAACACTCAAGAAGCAAGAGCACCTATTCTATAGGTGCAGTACAATCATACCGGCAAGAAGGGCAAGGCAACACACACTAAAATCACCACACAAAAAGTCGACACATACAGATCTATTATGCTCAACACACTGCCAAATACAACACAAGATCTATTTACAAAATGACTTATACTTCTATCAGAATACAGACATATAATATGGACCTGCAGGAATGAGGCTATGTACGAATGTAAGAATTGTAATTCCTATCTTTTCCTACACATTTTTAACTAAAGAACGATGTCCATCTTAAAATAAACAAGTTTTACTGTTGTGAATAAACGTATGTCAACGAAAGAGATAAACAATAAAAAAAATGTACATTATTTTTGTAAACTTTGCCGGTGGAACTAAAATAAGTTTTACTGTTGAGCATGAAAGTATGTGAACGAAAGAGATAAACAATTTAAAAAATGTACTTTATTTTTGTAAACTTTGCCGGTGGAACTAAAATAAGTTTTACTGTTGAGCATGAAAGTATGTGAACGAAAGAGATAAACAATAAACAAAATGTACTTTATTTTTGTAAACTTTGCCGGTGGAACTAAAACAAGTTTAACTGTTGAGCATGAAAGTATGTGAACGAAAGAGATAAACAATAAACAAAATGTACTTTATTTTTGTAAACTTTGCCGGTGGAACTAAAACAAGTTTAACTGTTGAGCATGAAAGTATGTGAACGAAAGAGATAAACAATTTAAAAAGTGTACTTTATTTTTGTAAACTTTGCCGGTGGAACTAAAACAAGTTTAACTGTTGAGCATGAAAGTATGTGAACGAAAGAGATAAACAATAAACAAAATGTACTTTATTTTTGTAAACTTTGCCGGTGGAACTAAAACAAGTTTTACTGTTGAGCATGAAAGTATGTGAACGAAAGAGATAAACAATAAACAAAATGTACATTATTTTTGTAAACTTTGCCGGTGGAACTAAAATAAACAAGTTTAACTGTTGAGCATGAAAGTATGTGAACGAAAGAGATAAACAATAAACAAAATGTACTTTATTTTTGTAAACTTTGCCGGTGGAACTAAAATAAGTTTAACTGTTGAGCATGAAAGTATGTGAACGAAAGAGATAAACAATAAACAAAATGTACATTATTTTTGTAAACTTTGCCGGTGGAACTAAAATAAACAAATTTAACTGTTGAGCATGAAAGTATGTGAACGAAAGAGATAAACAATAAACAAAATGTACATTATTTTTGTAAACTTTGCCGGTGGAACTAAAACAAGTTTTACTGTTGAGCATGAAAGTATGTGAACGAAAGAGATAAACAATAAACAAAATGTACATTATTTTTGTAAACTTTGCCGGTGGAACTAAAATAAGTTTTACTGTTGAGCATGAAAGTATGTGAACGAAAGAGATAAACAATAAACAAAATGTACATTATTTTTGTAAACTTTGCCGGTGGAACTAAAATAAACAAGTTTAACTGTTGAGCATGAAAGTATGTGAACGAAAGAGATAAACAATAAACAAAATGTACTTTATTTTTGCAAACTTTGCCGGTGGAACTAAAATAAACAAGTTTTACTGTTGAGCATGAAAGTATGTGAACGAAAGAGATAAACAATAAACAAAATGTACATTATTTTTGTAAAATTTGCCGGTGGAACTAAAACAAGTTTAACTGTTGAGCATGAAAGTATGTGAACGAAAGAGATAAACAATAAACAAAATGTACATTATTTTTGTAAACTTTGCCGGTGGAACTAAAATAAGTTTAACTGTTGAGCATGAAAGTATGTGAACAAAAGAGATAAACAATAAACAAAATGTACATTATTTTTGTAAACTTTGCCGGTGGAACTAAAACAAGTTTAACTGTTGAGCATGAAAGTATGTGAACGAAAGAGATAAACAATAAACAAAATGTACATTATTTTTGTAAACGTTGCCGGTGGAACTAAAACAAGTTTAACTGTTGAGCATGAAAGTATGTGAACGAAAGAGATAAACAATAAACAAAATGTACATTATTTTTGTAAACGTTGCCGGTGGAACTAAAACAAGTTTAACTGTTGAGCATGAAAGTATGTGAACGAAAGAGATAAACAATAAACAAAATGTACTTTATTTTTGTAAACTTTGCCGGTGGAACTAAAACAAGTTTAACTGTTGAGCATGAAAGTATGTGAACGAAAGAGATAAACAATAAATGTTCTTTCTTCTTTGAAATGTTATGGATGGAATGTCAGAGATGCTATTCCATTTTGTTTTTGTGTGAATGTTATCATGCACTGTCATATGGAATTTAAAGATACAATAAAGATTTATAATAAAAAAATAAAAAAAGAGAACAAATGTTGACGTGAGCAGAGATTAGATACCTGCCTCAAGGCAGAAGATAACATTAAGAGTCAGGCAGTTTATAACAGTCCTCTAGAGATTTTGTTACAAACATTTTGGATTTAGAAAGTTCTCAAGTTAGTATTATATTTAGGCATATATTGAAGAAGAACATTAATACGATCACGAAGTTACTTATGATAATCATCGCCGATAGACTCCATCAAGTAACGCTATAGTAATGTCAGATTTATAAGAGAATTGAGAACTTGTTGATTGTATCAGAGACTTATTGTCAAACCACATGTGGATGTCATTAATAGAGAATAATGTCTTGTCCTGCGTATTTGTCTGTCGATTCACTAGGTGTTCGTAGAAATGGGGCTGATCTCGTTGGTGAGGTGGTGCATGAATGTTAACTATCGTGTATGTGTGTCAGTCGTCTTTAGCTTGCACTATGACTGTACTGCCATCACTGTCCCTGCCACATCTTCCCAAGAATCCACTTGTCGGAGGTCTAGAGTATAGCGACACCGGGCCCTAAGGTGTGGACCGCCAAGCTGAGTAAGGAATGTTTTAGGCCTAACTGTGTTGTTATTTGTTGTGCGTGGTAGTCTGTGTGTATGTTCGTTTCTTACACTAAAATGAAGTCTTGTTTGTACTGGTGTATTAGTGAAATGTTATGCTGTGTTTTGGCCCTTAGGCCCCTAATGTTGTTGGATACAATCTTAATGTTAGCCATGGTAAAACAAATTTACTAAAATTAAACATTCTGAATTGTATATGTATATTGTTTATTTATGTTTAGTATAGTCTAATGAATAATCTAAAATCTAATTAATGTGTTCTGTTCTTTTGCGTCTCGCTCTTTTTCTGTGGCGATGTTACTTTTATCCATGCTGAAGATGGGAGCAATCTGTGTCAATCAACAACACAGGCCATGAGTAGCGGGAGCCTTCAGTGTATCGTCTTCACTGTCTGTGTCTGGTGCTCCACGTGCCTGAATCTTATCCTCAGGCGACTCCTTTACTTGTCTGAGCTGACGGTGTTTTCTGCCGGTCAACGCCTCTGTGGAAGTCCCTGGGGTTTCCACTGTTTTATGTGGCAATGATGGCGGCAGCCAATTTATGTGTCAAGTGCTATGCTCTTTCTCTATATGTTGCAACTTTATGGAGATTTGTGGAGATTTCAGGTGGAGTTCTTTGTCATATATTTTTTTATAGTGGGTTAGGTGGGCTGCTGCCGATAATGTAAAAAACTACTTACGGGGGTTTGCAAAGCGGTATAGGGTGGCCTCACCGCTGCTTCCGAGGCCGACTGGCTTCATCAATATACACATCAAGGGTGAGTGGATCATTTTATGGGTTTCTGGCCCGCTGATACCCGCTACTGCGGTCCCTTTTCTGTAAATCTTTCAACCTTCGAGGTCGATATCGTGGATTGGGAAGTACGGTGTGAATTCAGCTGAAGTGGCGGCACGCGGTTGAGACTCTTGGGCAAATCGTGTCACGTGTGGGTTTATGTCAAATAGTCGTCTAGTCGAGTTCTGGCACCAAAATTAACTAAATCGTGATAGCATTTAAAACACTTACCTGGCTCCTTTCCTCGAGACCTTGGGAGGCGTGGTGTGTATTCCCATGAAAAACAATAACAGTTTTGAGAAGAAAACAAAGTTGTAGGTAAATATCTATATTAGATCGTAGACCTCTAAACTCTTTCTAGATCTGGTCGAAATCATGTAAATCCTATGTGCTTAAGTTTAAATACTCCAGTTTCATTCTCCCAAGCTCCCCCGCTCAACCAATCAAAATTCGACACGCTGAATTATCTTTGTCTCTAATTTATAAAAACAACACGTCACTACTCAACTTTGCCCAACCTTCGAAGTCTCCAGACAACTCTACCTTGAACTTTTGGCCTCGATAATCTCATGGATTTAGTCTGCCTGTTGCGGACCTATTCTCTACGTGTCACCAGTCACGTGCTGTTCTATTAACAGCTTTCCCATGTTTTAGGAAAATTCCATTCTCAACTGACTCCGTTACTGTTATACCATTACTTGATGTCGCTATGCTGTTACAGAACGACCATCATCCAAATAAAAGACGTCGGACAGCGATACACCATGGTCAACATCCACTCACCACCAGTACCGGCACAACAACAACAATTCTCCGAGGACCTCTCCCTCCTACTAACGAGGAAATACACGGGACAGAAGATCATCCTTAGGGGGAGATTTCAACTGCTTCCTGTCAAGGAACGATGTGGAAGGAGACACATACAGCACACATACTAACGAGGAAATACACGGGACAGAAGATCATCCTTAGGGGGAGATTTCAACTGCTTCCTGTCAAGGAACGATGTCGAAGGTGACGCATACAGCACACATACTAACGAGGAAATACACGGGACAGAAGATCATCCTTAGGGGGAGATTTCAACTGCTTCCTGTCAAGGAACGATGTGGAAGGAGACACATACAGCACACATACTAACGAGGAAATACACGGGACAGAAGATCATCCTTAGGGGGAGATTTCAACTGCTTCCTGTCAAGGAACGATGTCGAAGGTGACGCATACAGCACACATACTAACGAGGAAATACACGGGACAGAAGACCATCCTTAGAGGGAGATTTCAACTGCTTCCTGTCAAGGAACGATGTCGAAGGAGACACATACAGCACACATACTAACGAGGAAATACACGGGACAGAAGATCATCCTTAGGGGGAGATTTCAACTGCTTCCTGTCAAGGAACGATGTCGAAGGTGACGCATACAGCACACATACTAACGAGGAAATACAAGGGACAGAAGACCATCCTTAGGGGGAGATTTCAACTGCTTCCTGTCAAGGAACGATGTCGAAGGTGACGCATACAGCACACATACTAACGAGGAAATACACGGGACAGAAGACCATCCTTAGAGGGAGATTTCAACTGCTTCCTGTCAAGGAACGATGTCGAAGGAGACGCATACAGCACACATACTAACGAGGAAATACACGGGACAGAAGACCATCCTTAGGGGGAGATTTCAACTGCTTCCTGTCAAGGAACGATGTCGAAGGAGACACATACAGCACACATACTAACGAGGAAATACACGGGACAGAAGACCACCCTTAGGGGGAGATTTCAACTGCTTCCTGTCAAGGAACGATGTCGAAGGTGACGCATACAGCACACATACTAACGAGGAAATACACGGGACAGAAGACCATCCTTAGGGGGAGATTTCAACTGCTTCCTGTCAAGGAACGATGTCGAAGGAGACGCATACAGCACACATATTAACGAGGAAATACACGGGACAGAAGACCATCCTTAGAGGGAGATTTCAACTGCTTCCTGTCAAGGAACGATGTCGAAGGAGACGCATACAGCACACATACTAACGAGGAAATACACGGGACAGAAGACCATCCTTAGGGGGAGATTTCAACTGCTTCCTGTCAAGGAACGATGTGGAAGGAGACGCATACAGCACACATACTAACGAGGAAATACACGGGACAGAAGATCATCCTTAGGGGGAGATTTCAACTGCTTCCTGTCAAGGAACGATGTCGAAGGAGACGCATACAGCACACATACTAACGAGGAAATACACGGGACAGAAGACCATCCTTAGGGGGAGATTTCAACTGCTTCCTGTCAAGGAACGATGTCGAAGGTGACGCATACAGCACACATACTAACGAGGAAATACACGGGACAGAAGACCACCCTTAGGGGGAGATTTCAACTGATTCCTGTCAAGGAACGATGTCGAAGGAGACGCATACAGCACACATATTAACGAGGAAATACACGGGACAGAAGACCATCCTTAGGGGGAGATTTCAACTGCTTCCTGTCAAGGAACGATGTCGAAGGAGACGCATACAGCACACATACTAACGAGGAAATACACGGGACAGAAGACCATCCTTAGGGGGAGATTTCAACTGCTTCCTGTCAAGGAACGATGTCGAAGGAGACGCATACAGCACACATACTAACGAGGAAATACACGGGACAGAAGACCATCCTTAGTGGGAGATTTCAACTGCTTCCTGTCAAGGAACGATGTCGAAGGAGACGCATACAGCACACATACTAACGAGGAAATACACGGGACAGAAGATCATCCTTAGGGGGAGATTTCAACTGCTTCCTGTCAAGGAACGATGTCGAAGGAGACGCATACAGCACACATACTAACGAGGAAATACACGGGACAGAAGACCATCCTTAGGGGGAGATTTCAACTGCTTCCTGTCAAGGAACGATGTCGAAGGTGACGCATACAGCACACATACTAACGAGGAAATACACGGGACAGAAGACCATTCTTAGGGGGAGATTTCAACTGCTTCCAGTCAAGGAACGATGTCGAAGGTGACGCATACAGCACACATATTAACCGCCCCAACACTCTGTACGACATATTAATCGCCTCACGAGTGTGTTCTCACATGCTTTTGAAAGTTAAAACTTGCTGTAAACCTTATACCACACACATAACATATGCCAGGTTTCTTTCATGTATGTGTTCGTCTATGTGTATGTGTGGTATGAATGTGAGAAAACCCCTAATCTAACTCTTCAGCTTTCAACTTTTATCTGGGAGTGGATAAATTGTCCCACTAGTTTACAACAAAAGCGATACTTATAGATTCTCGTGTTTGTGTAAACATCGGTGATTTTAACTGACTTCAATGTGTAAAGCTGTCAACACAATTATCATGCCTGTACGGCTTCACTTTTGTGTGTGTAAATGTATTTGATTTTTACTGACTTAAATGTGTAAAGCTGTCAACACAAATATCACGCCTGTACGTCTTCACATTTGTGTGTGTAAACGTATGTGATTATTAGATTTATGTAGCACATTATGTTTTTAAAAAATAATAATCTTTATTTCATTTTCGAATAAAATCATCACAGTACATAAAAATAGTTTAAATTATATGATTCAATAATGGGAGTGAAAGATGTTACATATATTTTAGATGTAATTAAGAGGTCAATAAGATATGACATCACACGACCAAGGACTTCCAGGAGCACAAGAGGCGACAATGAAGACAAAAGCACCCCGACATCTCAGTTTATTTTGGGAGGTGTGGCGTCACAATTTATTTTGGGAGGTGTGACATCTCGTCGGAGTCTTTTCAGCAAAATTATCCGATGCCTGGCGCCTTCCGCCTGTCACCAACAAATGTAGCAAATAAGGAAGACTTGAAAGATGTGTCTTTCTAAATGAATATTTGAAATTCATTCATCCGCATTCATTCATTCTCACAAATTAAATGATGTTGTTTTAAAGATGGACATTGATTTTTGATTATAAAACTGTACAAACAGGTTGGCATTAAACGTTTTGAATTGGAAAACGTCATCATTTCTACAGGTCCACACTAAATTTCTATATTCGGATATTAGAATTAGCGCTTTAGTGTAGGATTCTTGTGTTGTTTTTGACAGTGTGTTGAACATGATAGATCTGTATATGTCTACCTTCTGTGTGTTTCTAGTGTAAGTTGTAACGCCGTTCTTGATGGTATGATTGTGTTGCATTCGTAGAATATGTGTTCTCCCGTTTCTTGTATGTTTCGTCTGCAAAGTTGGCACTTGGCTGTCTGTCCTGATATTTGTGCTTCTTTTTCTGTTGTGGGTGTCATGCTGTATATGAGTCTGTATGTGACTTACCTTGCTTTGGGAGTGATGTGTGGATTGTGAAGTTTTGAGAAGGTGCTGGTGTAGTCTGTGAGAAAGTGGCCAGGAAATCTGGCAAGTGTAGCATTACGGTGTCCAGCACGAGAACGGAGATAGAAGCAGCAACGGCGGAGATAACAGGATTGGTTACACAGAATGTGGATCACGCAGTCTTGGTGACCGACTCTCAAAGTATGCAACAGAAGATTGATAGAGAACGTCTGCAGCAGGAGTGGATGCAGCTCCCGGCAGACTCCAATAATGGGAAAATATCATAAAGATAGTTTTCAGACACAGTTTGTGTGTGTGTGTGTGTGTGTGTGTGCGTGCGTGCGTGCGTGCGTGCGTGCATGCGTGCGTGTGTGTGTGTGTGTGTATATATTTTTATACAATATAGGGGAGAGTGGGGAGAAATGGACCATCATTTTTCATTTCTCACCAAAATCGGTATATCTCTATAAATAATAATAATTCTGCGATGTTATTCATATCGCTGAGTGAAATATCCATTTATTTCAAAATATAGTCTTCAAAGAATGGTTAAACATTAACACTTTTTATGAAATATACATTTGAAACAATGATACCATAGTGGGGTGAAATGGACCGCATATGGGGAGAAATGGAACTGATGAAGGGGAGAAATGGACCATAGGTAGGAGAAATAGTCCATGAAAATCAATTAATACAATTGTATGTTATCAAAGGATATCTTGAAACGTAGATAGCTTTCTGTTCTTTTTGTACCCTTGCAGCAAATAGGTTGTGGTAAAATTGCTTTAATTTGACTCATTTTAACAGTCCCTATATCTTCTACAGTAGGCCAAAAAAACTTAGCAAACATTTTCCCACTTTTTCTTAAAAAGCTGATTTCTACATCACCATCTTCATCTTCAAGCTGCATGACTTTCCCAATTAAATATTTTGTTCTCTTTCCTGTCTCAAACTCACACACAACATATAGACCAAGATTTATGTCTGTACTTTCTACACCATCCATTCTGATATTGTTGTTTTCGTCATCGCTATCACGCCCATTATCAGACACGTCAGAATCTGTGTCATCATCATATGGTATATTGTCAGTATCATCATCAGAATCACTGATATTTTTTTCAAGCACAAAAAGTGATTTCTTGGCTTTTGATAGAGTAATATTCTTTGTGTTTTCTGATCTGCATTTCATTTTTATTTCCATCATTGCTGGAGATGATGTCGCCAGCATTGTTTTTCCACGTTTTCTTCCTCGATTGCTTTCCTTACGAGGGGCAGCCTTAGGATATCCTTTAAATAATTCAGGAGGAGAAAACGCTGTTACAACTTCTGCCGGGGCATCATCATTTGGAGACACTGGATATGTTGTTAATGAATACAGAGAGTTTGAAGTACCACTGATTGAGGCCCTTTTATCAGTCATGTCTAAATTAGACTTAATTGAAATAGTTACTGGTGCTTCTGTAATCTGAGGCCTGTCTGTGATGTCAGAAGGTAGAAAATCTTCAGTATTGAAAATATCTTGATCCAGTGGCCAAATGCCAGTAGCTTTGAACCCAGACATTATGTTTTGTTTGGTAGAGGCCCTAACAAAAGCGGTACCTCCAAGCTCTGCAAGTTGATAGATGGAGAGGGTGTTTCCAACATTCTTTATCATCCATGAATCTGCTAAATGGCTAAATGCTGCTTTCATGGGTCCAAAGACAGTCCGATCCAATGGTTGCATTTTGTTGCTTGTATGTGGTGGAAGAGTGATGACATGAATATTGTTCTGCTTTGCCAACTCCAGAGCGGGAAATGAAATATGACTTTCGTGATTATCCATAATCACAATAATGGGATATGTCTCTGAAGGTCTAACACATTTTATAATATGTTCAACCACTTTCAAAAAATTTTCACTTGTCATCCAGCCTGAAGAGTGGGTAAGTCCTAAAGAGCCTTCAGGCGCTCCATTTAACATAAAGTGTTTAAAACATTTTCTTGGAAACACAAACACTGGTGGCAAGCTGTCTCCAGTAGCAGAAACAATGCAGCACATTGTGACAAGTTCACCTCGCTCTCTTGATGTAATTTGCCCAACCTGTTTGGTACCACGTGGTGCAATGACTCTAGGAACATTTTGTACTGTTGTCACACCTGTTTCATCAAGATTGTAAATCTGAGCCCCACTTACATTCAGAGTTGTATAAGAGACTTGTAGTAATTTAAAAAATGTTGCAACATTGTGTCTGTTAAATGCAGTTGCTCGTGCCAATGATGTTGCTTCTGGCTGTCTTATTGACAATTTTTGATGTCGCCTCAGAAAGCCATAAAGCCATTCTCTACCTGCCATTGAGTTTTCACTCCACGTTTGTGGACATTTCAAACGATTTAATGTTGCCATTTCAAAGGCAAGAGTACGAACATTTTTTGGAGTTAGTCCGTGAAACATTTTGGAACACTTATCAAGATAATTGGCCAGACTCTCTTCCTGCTCATGATTAAAAATCTGACTGTGCTGATAATTTGGAGTGAGTCTCATTACCGACAATTTTGACTTTTTAATATTGTTTAGCAGTGTTGTACGGGCTATTGCATATTCCCTGGAGGCTTGTCTAACAGGCATGCCATCTGTAACGGCAGTGACTGCAGCTCTCATAATGGACTCTGGTACTTTTCCTTGATCTGTTTTCCTCTGGTAAACACGGGGCATGTTTTGACTGGAAAGAAAACATATAAAAAGGCTTAGATTGAAAGTTTCATATAGTTTCAATGTATTTCTTCAATTGTTTAAACAAATTGAACAGATTTTGTTTAAACAGATTTTTAAATAATTTGTGATTAATGTATAATGCAATACTGAAACCGTTTCATGTGTGGGGAGAAATGGTCCAATGACGGTCCATTTCTCCCCACAGATATTCAAATAGAAAAAAATCACATAAACTCTAAAATTTCATAATTTTTTGGCATAAAGAACATTATTTACGTAGGAAAATAGTAATTCTGTATATAAAATAACTTACCGTGCAGTCAGAAAAACAGCAACAAAAATTTAGCTTGCAATGTGACTTCAAAGTCCCAACTTTTTCCTTGCTAAAAATATGATCACGAATTGTGAAAATTCACGCGGGCTTAAAGAAACCGGATGTTGTTCCTAGAAATGATCTCATACTGTTAGTGTTTTTTCATTATGGTCCAAATTAATATGGACCATTAGTTTTTGAGATAAAGGAGGGGGTCCAATTCTCCCACATGTCCATTTCTCCCCACTCTCCCCTACATTTTTGAAAGGGCAAAATGTTGTAGACTCAGGTCATCTTCACACATTAAAGCTGCAAACGTTTCAATGTTGGAATTAAAATGCCACTTTAAGATTGAAACAAGCAGCTGTGCCGTAGCTTTGACTTTAGAACGGAATGGTTTCACTACAGTCTGGGCACCGCCATATCTGCTCAGCCAGCAACCAACAAAATGTCCATCTCGATCGTTCATACTTTTCCATAGAACACGCTGAGTTCTTCTCTCAAAATGGTGTGCTACTTGATGCATAGAAAACTGTGTAATATTGAACGCGCTGAACTCTGTACAAAAGACGTGCAGCTCATAATGGACACACCCGAGTCACTGTAACGTCCGTCACTATATAGCAGCATAACTCTATGTGTCAGCGACAAAACCGTGGACTTAAGATTAGTGAGCATGCCACAACAATAGTCGCTGTCCCAACAAGCGACAAAACCATGGACTTAAGATTAGTGAGCATGCTACAACAATAGTCGCTGTCCCAACAAGCGACAAAACCGTGGACTTAAGATTAGTGAGCATGCCACAACAATAGTCGCTGTCCCAACAAGCGACAAAACCGTGGACTTAAGATTAGTGAGCATGCCACAACAATAGTCGCTGTCCCAACAAGCGACAAAACCGTGGACTTAAGATTAGTGAGCATGCCACAACAATAGTCGCTGTCCCAACAAGCGACAAAACCGTGGACTTAAGATTAGTGAGCATGCCACAACAATAGTCGCTGTCTCAACAAGCGACAAAACCGTGGACTTAAGATTAGTGAGCATGCCACAACAATAGTCGCTGTCCCAACAAAGGAAGTCAGGCCACCACTTCCGTGAGACACTCGATCCGACCGCGGTCCAGCTTATGGCAATTTTTACTTGAAAACAGACAAATCATACACCCAGTACCAAGGCAAGGCCGAGGTCTGTTACCGTTCTACTAAACTCAAGAGCCGGTGGCACTACAGCACTATCTCATCTCGTGGGCACGCGAAATTCATGTCACGGGAGAGGGAGAGAGGTAGTTTGTTGTTGTTGTTGACGGATTACCACGAGTTGATACGGGCTTGTTTGCCCTTTGACTCATAAGATGTGGCGGGTCGTAATGGCTTTCTTGACATTCCCGGCTCTTACTGGAGGTTGGAGGTCGTCTGTCCCAGGCTACGCTGGGAAACTACTTGTCCAGCCCAGAGGTACTGCAATACTGGGTCCTCAATCAGTAACAGCCACCACTACAGGGAACACGTCGATCCTAGCTTCTGTTAGCCAGCCTGTTTTGACGCAGACTGTTACCAGGGGAGACCACGAGGAGGTAGATCTGCTAGGTCTTGGCCAGCTGATGGTGCGCCGGCCCTGCTATTGCGACCGCAGGTCGCAGGCGCTTAAGCTCCCCAGAGAGGTAGTTTAAAATCGTAACATTAAGAGAGGGAGAGAGGCAGTTTAAAATCGTAACATTAAGAGAGGGAGAAAGGCAGTTTAAAATCGTAACATTAAGAGAGGGAGAAAGGCAGTTTAAAATCGTAACATTTAGAGAGGGAAAGAGGCAATTTAAAATCGTAACATGAAGAGAGGGAGAGAGGCAGCTTAAAATCGTAACATTAAGAGAGGGAAAGAGGCAGTTTAAAATCGTAACATTAAGAGAGGGAAAGAGGCAGTTTAAAATCGTAAGATTAAGAGAGGGAAAGAGGCAGTTTAAAATCGTAACATTAAGAGAGGGAAAGAGGCAGTTTAAAATCGTAACATTAAGAGAGGGAGAGAGGTAGTTTAAAATCGTAACATTAAGAGAGGGAGAAAGGCAGTTTAAAATCGTAAGATTAAGAGAGGGAAAGAGGCAGTTTAAAATCGTAACATTAAGAGAAGGAAAAAGACAGTTTAAAATCGTAACATGAAGAGAGGGAGAAATGTAGTTTAAAATCGTAACATTAAGAGAGGGAAAGAGGCAGTTTAAAATCGTAACATGAAGAGAGGGAGAGAGGCAGTTTAAAATCGTAACATTAAGAGAGGGAGAGAGGCAGTTTAAAATCGTAACATGAAGAGAGGGAGAGAGGTAGTTTAAAATCGTAACATTAAGAGAGGGAAAGAGGCAGTTTAAAATCGTAACATGAAGAGACGGAGAGAGGCAGTTTAAAATCGTAACATGAAGAGAGGGAGAGAGGCAGTTTAAAATCGTAACATTAAGAGAGGGAGAGAGGCAGTTTAAAATCGTAACATTAAGAGAGGGAAAGAGGCAGTTTAAAATCGTAACATGAAGAGAGGGAGCGAGGCAGTTTAAAACGTAACATTAAGAGAGAGAGAGAGAGAGGCAGTTTAAAATCGTAACATTAAGAGAAGGAAAAAGACAGTTTAAAATCGTAACATGAAGAGAGGGAGAGAGGCAGTTTAAAATCGTAACATGAAGAGAGGGAGAGAGGCAGTTTAAAATCGTAACATGAAGAGAGGGAGAGAGGCAGTTTAAAATCATAACATGAAGAGAGGGAGAGAGGCAGTTTAAAATCGTAACATGAAGAGAGGGAGAGAGGCAGTTTAAAATCGTAACATGAAGAGAGGGAGAGAGGCAGTTTAAAATCGTAACATGAAGAGAAGGAGAGAGGCAGTTTAAAATCGTAACATGAAGAGAGGGAGAGAGGCAGTTTAAAATCGTAACATGAAGAGAGGGAGAGAGGCAGTTTAAAATCGTAACATGAAGAGAGGGAGCAAGGCAGTTTAAAATCGTAACATGAAGAGAGGGAGAAAGGCAGTTTAAAATCGTAACATGAAGAGAGGGAGAGAGGCAGTTTAAAATCGTAACATTAAGAGAGGGAGAGAGGCAGTTTAAAATCGTAACATGAAGAGAGGGAGAGAGGCAGTTTAAAATCGTAACATTAAGAGAGGGAGAGAGGCAGTTTAAAATCGTAACATTAAGAGAGGGAAAGAGGCAGTTTAAAATCGTAACATGAAGAGAGGGAGAGAGGCAGTTTAAAATCGTAACATGAAGAGAGGGAGAAATGTAGTTTAAAATCGTAACATTAAGAGACGGAAAGAGGCAGTTTAAAATCGTAACATGAAGAGAGGGAGAGAGGCAGTTTAAAATCGTAACATTAAGAGAGGGAGAGAGGCAGTTTAAAATCGTAACATGAAGAGAGGGAGAGAGGTAGTTTAAAATCGTAACATAAAGAGAGGGAGAGAGGCAGTTTAAAATCGTAACATGAAGAGACGGAGAGAGGCAGTTTAAAATCGTAACATGAAGAGAGGGAGAGAGGCAGTTTAAAATCGTAACATTAAGAGAGGGAGAGAGGCAGTTTAAAATCGTAACATTAAGAGAGGGAAAGAGGCAGTTTAAAATCGTAACATGAAGAGAGGGAGCGAGGCAGTTTAAAACGTAACATTAAGAGAGAGAGAGAGAGAGAGGCAGTTTAAAATCGTAACATTAAGAGAAGGAAAAAGACAGTTTAAAATCGTAACATGAAGAGAGGGAGAGAGGCAGTTTAAAATCGTAACATGAAGAGAGGGAGAGAGGCAGTTTAAAATCGTAACATGAAGAGAGGGAGAGAGGCAGTTTAAAATCATAACATGAAGAGAGGGAGAGAGGCAGTTTAAAATCGTAACATGAAGAGAAGGAGAGAGGCAGTTTAAAATCGTAACATGAAGAGAGGGAGAGAGGCAGTTTAAAATCGTAACATGAAGAGAGGGAGAGAGGCAGTTTAAAATCGTAACATGAAGAGAGGGAGCAAGGCAGTTTAAAATCGTAACATGAAGAGAGGGAGAAAGGCAGTTTAAAATCGTAACATGAAGAGAGGGAGAGAGGCAGTTTAAAATCGTAACATTAAGAGAGGGAGAGAGGCAGTTTAAAATCGTAACATGAAGAGAGGGAGAGAGGCAGTTTAAAATCGTAACATTAAGAGAGGGAGAGAGGCAGTTTAAAATCGTAACATTAAGAGAGGGAAAGAGGCAGTTTAAAATCGTAACATGAAGAGAGGGAGAGAGGCAGTTTAAAACGTAACATTAAGAGAGAGAGAGAGAGGCAGTTTAAAATCGTAACATTAAGAGAAGGAAAAAGACAGTTTAAAATCGTAACATGAAGAGAGGGAGAGAGGCAGTTTAAAATCGTAACATGAAGAGAGGGAGAGAGGCAGTTTAAAATCGTAACATGAAGAGAGGGAGAGAGGCAGTTTAAAATCATAACATGAAGAGAGGGAGAGAGGCAGTTTAAAATCGTAACATGAAGAGAAGGAGAGAGGCAGTTTAAAATCGTAACATGAAGAGAGGGAGAGAGGCAGTTTAAAATCGTAACATGAAGAGAGGGAGAGAGGCAGTTTAAAATCGTAACATGAAGAGAGGGAGCAAGGCAGTTTAAAATCGTAACATGAAGAGAGGGAGAAAGGCAGTTTAAAATCGTAACATGAAGAGAGGGAGAGAGGCAGTTTAAAATCGTAACATTAAGAGAGGGAGAGAGGCAGTTTAAAATCGTAACATGAAGAGAGGGAGAGAGGCAGTTTAAAATCGTAACATTAAGAGAGGGAGAGAGGCAGTTTAAAATCGTAACATTAAGAGAGGGAAAGAGGCAGTTTAAAATCGTAACATGAAGAGAGGGAGAGAGGCAGTTTAAAACGTAACATTAAGAGAGAGAGAGAGAGGCAGTTTAAAATCGTAACATTAAGAGAAGGAAAAAGACAGTTTAAAATCGTAACATGAAGAGAGGGAGAGGGGCAGTTTAAAATCGTACCATGAAGAGAGGGAGAGAGGCAGTTTAAAATCGTAACATGAAGAGAGGGAGAGAGGCAGTTTAAAATCGTAACATAAAGAGAGGGAGAGAGGCAGTTTAAAATCGTAACATGAAGAGAGGGAGAGAGGCAGTTTAAAATCGTAACATGAAGAGAGGGAGAGAGGCAGTTTAAATCGTAACATGAAGAGAGGGAGAAAGGCAGCTTAAAATCGTAACATGAAGAGAGGGAGAAATGTAGTTAAAATCGTAACATTAAGAGAGGGAAAGAGGCAGTTTAAAATCGTAACATGAAGAGAGGGAGAGAGGCAGTTTAAAATCGTAACATTAAGAGAGGGAGAGAGGCAGTTTAAAATCGTAACATGAAGAGAGGGAGAGAGGTAGTTTAAAATCGTAACATTAAGAGAGGGAAAGAGGCAGTTTAAAATCGTAACATGAAGAGAGGGAGAGAGGCAGTTTAAAATCGTAACATGAAGAGAGGGAGAGATGCAGTTTAAAATCGTAACATTAAGAGAGGGAGAGAGGCAGTTTAAAATCGTAACATTAAGAGAGGGAAAGAGGCAGTTTAAAATCGTAACATGAAGAGAGGGAGCGAGGCAGTTTAAAACGTAACATTAAGAGAGAGAGAGAGAGAGAGGCAGTTTAAAATCGTAACATTAAGAGAAGGAAAAAGACAGTTTAAAATCGTAACATGAAGAGAGGGAGAGAGGCAGTTTAAAATCGTAACATGAAGAGAGGGAGAGAGGCAGTTTAAAATCGTAACATGAAGAGAGGGAGAGAGGCAGTTTAAAATCGTAACATGAAGAGAGGGAGAGAGGCAGTTTAAAATCGTAACATGAAGAGAGGGAGAGAGGCAGTTTAAAATCGTAACATTAAGAGAAGGAAAAAGACAGTTTAAAATCGTAACATGAAGAAAAGGAGAGAGGCAGTTTAAAATCGTAACATGAAGAGAGGGAGAGAGGCAGTTTAAAATCGTAACATGAAGAGAGGGAGAGAGGCAGTTTAAAATCGTAACATGAAGAGAGGGAGAAAGGCAGTTTAAAATCGTAACATGAAGAGAGGGAGAAAGGCAGTTTAAAATCGTAACATGAAGAGAGGGAGAGAGGCAGTTTAAAATCGTAACATGAAGAGAGGGAGAGAGGCAGTTTAAAATCGTAACATGAAGAGAGGGAGAAAGGCAGTTTAAAATCGTAACATGAAGAGAGGGAGAGAGGCAGTTTAAAATCGTAACATGAAGAGAGGGAGAGAGGCAGTTTAAAATCGTAACATTAAGAGAAGGAGAGAGGCAGTTTAAAATTGTAACATTAAGAGAGGGAAAGAGGCAGTTTAAAATCGTAACATTAAGAGAGGGAGAGAGGTAGTTTAAAACGTAACATTAAGAGAGAGAGAGAGGCAGTTTAAAATCGTAACATTAAGAGAAGGAAAAAGACAGTTTAAAATCGTAACATGAAGAGAGGGAGAGGGGCAGTTTAAAATCGTATCATGAAGAGAGGGAGAGAGGCAGTTTAAAATCGTAACATGAAGAGAGGGAGAGAGGCAATTTAAAATCGTAACATGAAGAGAGGGAGAAAGGCAGCTTAAAATCGTAACATGAAGAGAGGGAGAAAGGCAGTTTAAAATCGTAACATGAAGAGAGGGAGAAAGGCAGTTTAAAATCGTAACATGAAGAGAGGGAGAGAGGCAATTTAAAATCGTAACATGAAGAGAGGGAGAAAGGCAGTTTAAAATCGTAACATGAAGAGAGGGAGAAAGGCAGTTTAAAATCGTAACATGAAGAGAGGGAGAAAGGCAGTTTAAAATCGTAACATGAAGAGAGGAGAGAGGCAGTTTAAAATCGTAACATTAAGAGAGAGAGAGCGAAAAAGAGAGATGTAGTTTAATGTATTAAACATTAAGATACAGATAGAAGAAAGAGAATGAGAGAGAGAGAGAGAGAGAAAAAGAAACAATGAGAGAGAGAGAGAGTGAGAGAGAGAGTGAGAGAGAGACAATGAGAGAGAGAGGCAGATTAAATTTCTAGCAGTAATATATAGAGATCGAGATTAAAATGAAGGAGTTAAGAGAGTTGAGAAAGTTTATACTTCTAGCATTAAAAGTTAGCCATTTAAAAATCCTAGAATGACCAGAGACAATTTAAAATACAGCACGATGTAAAAAGCAAATTATAATATTGGTATGAAAAGAGATACAGTTTAAAATCCTACTATTATTAAATAAACTGTTAGAAATACTAAAAAGAAAAATAAAAGCAGCTTATAATATAATGTTATGAAAGGAGAGATAGACAATTACATCTCAAGCATTAAAGTAGTGAGAGACAGTCATTCTTTTTTATTTTATTTTTAAACTGAGAATCAAGTTCAGAATAATTGATCAAACTTGTAGAATAAAGTGTAATAAAGGGTGTTTATAATGTCGCTATGGAGGGACTTGATCAATATTCTTGAAATGAAATCACCGATTGATGAAATTTATATCACATTCTGTGTCCACAAACATAACACAGTTCATATGGCCCTTTTCGTCTTGTCAGACGGTCTAGTGGAGGCTATTGCGTATTTTTTTGAGGTATTGTTTTTGCCGAACAGCTTCTCTCGTGGCTAATTCTACCAATGTTTGACAAACACACGCGGTCACATAATGAACAGGTCAGGCTCGCTGATCCACAGGGTTTACCATCCTTTTTCATGAGTCTCTTCTCTTCCAAGTCCTGTCTTAGAACAGTCTCAAATGTTGTTATACCGTTCCTTATACGTGCTCTCCATGATGTGCGATCACTTGCCAGATGTTGCCAGTCGTTTTCACAGATGGCGAAGTCTTTCAGAGATTATTTGCAGATATCTCTATATCGTAGTTTAGGTCCGCCGATTTGTCGTTTTCCGTGTTTTAGCTCACCATATAGTATTTGCCTAGGAATGCGTTTTTCTTCCATCCGTTGGACATGCCCCAGCCATCTTAGCCTTCGACTTCTGAGCATCGACATGATTGTTAGGGTCTTAGCACGTTGCAGGACAGTTAAGTTGGTTATTTTGTCCTGCCATTTGATGTGCATTATTTTGCGGAGACATCGCATGTGGAAGACATTTAGTCTTTTTTCCTGGTTTGAGTATGTTGTCCAGGTTTCGGATCCATATAGTAGTGTGCTAAGCACACATTATGATGTATAAGTAAAGTTTGTTACGGGGATGCATAAAAATAAAGATTGAAGTAAGCCTAGAGGTTAAATTTTAATTTTTAACAGTTTTATAGGTGTATCAATAAAAAATTGTCCGGGGTAAAAATCATAAAAGTTATTTTTTATTCAAAATATTTCTACGGGGATGTCTAAAATGAAGTTTTGGGAAAATCTAGAGGTAATTATTTTTTTTTTTTACAGTTTCATAAGCATATTCTTAAAAAATGATCAAAGGGTAAAAATTCATAAAAGTAATTTTAAAGTAAATTTTTGCTACGGTGATGTATAATATAAATTCGCAGTCACAATATCAAACAAATACCAAGTCCTCCAACAACTAGAAAATACAATAAATATAGAAGATCATTGGAAACAGGTAAAAAATATATGGAAAGAGACATGCGAAGAAACACTGGGAAAAGAGAACGCCAGAATAAGGCATGGATGACAGCAGAGACCCTGGATAAAATTAAAGAAAGAAAGAACAAGAAAGCAGACATAAATAAAAGCAAAACAAGAAGTAATAAAGCCAAGACACAAGAAGCTTACACAGAGGTGAACAAAGAAGTGAGAAGATGCATTAAAAAGGATAAGAGGAAATATATAGATGAATTAGCTAAAGAGGCAGAAGAAGAAGCAAATAAAGGGAATATGAAAGAACTGTACAACAGCACAAAGAAATTAGGTGGAAAATACAAACAGATCAACGCCTTTATCAAAGATAAGAAAGGAAATCTGCTTAGTAATATAAAGGAACAAATGGAGAGATGGAAGGAGCACTTTGAAGAACTTTTGAACAGACCTGGCTCAAATAATCCTCCAGATATACTACCAGCAGAAGAAGAATTACACGTTAACTGCGGAAAACCAAGCAAAGAAGAAATAATGAAAGCCATCAAACTGTTAAAAGATGGTAAAGCCACAGGACCAGATGAAATTCCTTCGGAAGCCATCAAAGCAGATATTATCACCTCTACCAAGATGTTACATAAATTTGATAAAATTTGGGAGAGGGAAGAAATACCTAAAGACTGGAGAGAAGGTTATATGATCAAACTACCAAAGAAAGGAAGTTTACAGGAGTGCACAAATTATAGGGGAATTATGCTACTATCAGTGCCAGGAAAAATATTAGGCAGAATCATTCTGGAGAGACTAAAAGAGGCTATAGAGAAACACTTGAGAGATGAACAAGCAGGTTTTAGGAAGAACAGATCATGTGCTGATCAAATAACTACTCTACGTATAATAGTTGAACAAAGTTTAGAACTAAAATCCCACTTTATATTGGATTCATAGATTACGAAAAGGCATTTGATAGTTTAGACAGAAGAATGCTTTGGAAGTTGCTGAGTCATTATGGAATCCCCATAAAGTGTATTAACCTGATAAAAACAATGTATGAAGGAACAAAATGTAGTGTGGTGCATGAAGGACAGCTTACAGAAGCATTTGAAATAAGAACAGGAGTAAGGCAAGGATGCCTTCTGTCTCCATTTCTCTTTCTACTGGCCATAGATTGGATTATGAAAATAACTCAAAACAACAGAAATGGGATCCAGTGGTCACTGACCAAACAACTTGATGATTTAGACTTTGCTGATGACATAGCTCTCCTATCACACAGCCACCAACAGATGCAAGATAAAATGAGTATATTAGATGAGAGATCACAACAGCTAGGACTAAAGATTAATAGAGATAAGACCAACATTATGAGAATTAATGCAGTTGGCAATAACCAAATAAAACTAGGAGAAATACCTCTACTAGACGTACAATCTTATATATATCTGGGCAGTAATATAGATAAAGAGGGAGGAACAGAAAACGATACCAAAATAAGGATATCAAAAGCAAGAGGAGCTTTCATTGCACTGGGAAACATATGGAAATCCAAAGAAATTAGGCTAAATACAAAAATACAAATTTTCAACTCCAATGTTAAATCGGTTCTATTATATGGCTGTGAAACATGGAGAATAACAAAATTGACAATCACGAAGGTACAGACTTTCATTAATGGATGCTTGCGCAGAATAAAGGGATGGAAATGGCAGGACAAAGTCACAAACGTGGAATTATGGAAATGTACCGGTCAAATACCAGTGGATAAAGAAATACAGCGAAGGCGATGGCGATGGATAGGACACACACTACGGAAACCAACTGAGAGTATTACACAACAGGCCCTTTTTTGGAATCCCCAGGGGAAAAGACAAAGAGGAAGACCAAGGAATTCTTGGAGAAGACAGATTGAAGCAGAGATGAAGATGATGGGGAAGACATGGAATGATCTTAAAAGAATTGCAAAAAACAGAACGACTTGGAAAGTGTTTGTTGAAGACCTATGCTCCACTGGGAGCTAAAAGGTAGAAGAAGAAGAAGATGTATAATATGAAGTTTGAGGTAAACCTAGAGGTTAGTTGTTTTTTTTTAACAATTTCATAGACGTATATCTAAAATATGGCTGGGGTAAAATTCATAAAAGTGATTTTTATTCAAAATCGTGCTATGTTGATGTCTAACATTAAGTTTGAAATTGATCTAGAGTGTAAATTTAATATTTTTTAGTGTTTTCATAGTCGTATTCATAAAAAATGGCTGGGGGTAAAACTCATGAAAGTGATTTTTTTATTCCAAGTCTTGCTATGAGTATGTCTAATATGAAGTTTTGGGAAAGCCTAGAAGTTATATTTAATTTTTTTACAGTTTCATAGGCGTATCCCTATAAAAATGGTCAAGGGGTAAAAATTCATAAAGTGATTTTTAAGTTAATTTTTGCTACGGAAATGCCTAAAATAAAGTTTGAAGTAAGCCTCGAGGTTACATTTTATTTTTTTCAACAGTTTCATAGACATATATATCAAAAATGGTAAGGGGAAAAATCTTTTTTTAAAATGATTTATAAGTAAAGTTTTGTTACGGGGATGCATAAAAATAAAGATTGAAGTAAACCCAGAGGTTAAATTTTAATTTTTAACAGTTTTATAGGTGTGTCAATAAAAAATTGACGGGGGGGGGGGGGGGGGGTAAAATTCATAAAAGTTATTTTTTATTCAGATATTTTCTACGGGATGTCTAAATTGAAGTTTTGGGAAAGCCTAGAGGTTAAATTTTATTTTATTAACAGTTTCATAGGCGTATCCCTCAAAAAAGGTCAGGGGTAAAATTAATAAAAGTGGTTTTTAAATAAAGTTTTGCTACGGGAATACCTAAATTAAAGTTTCAGGAAAACCTAGAGGTTATATTTTTGTGTATGTCAATTTCATAGGCGTAGCCCTAAAAATGAGTGCGGGTAAAATTCATAAAAGTGATTTTTATTCAAAATCTTCCTATGTGGATGTCTAATATTGCGTTTGAATTTAACTAGATTGTAAATTTAATATTTTTAGTGTTTTCATAGTCGTATTCATAAAAATGGTTGGGGGTAAAACTCATAAAAGTGAATTTTTATTCCAAATCTTGCTATGAGGATATCTAATATGACGTTTTGGGAAAGCCTAGAGGTTAAATTGTAATAACAGTTTCATAGGCGTATCCCTCTAAAAAGGTTAGGGGAAAATTAATAAAAGTGATTTTTAAGTAAAGTTTTGCTACGGAATGCCTAAATTACAGTTTCAGGAAAACCTAGAGGTTATATTTTTGTGTGTGACAATTTCATAGGCGTAGCCCTAAAAATGAGTGGGGATAAAATTCATAAAAGTACTTTTTTATTCAAAATCTTGCTATGTGGATGTCTAATATTCAGTTTGAAATTTAACTACAGTGTAAATTTAATATTTTTAGTTTTTTCATAGTCGTATTCATAAAAGATGACTAGTGGTAAAAGTCTTAAAAGTGATTTTTTATTCCAAACCTTGCTATGAGGATGTCTAATATGAAGTTTTTGGAAAGCCTAGAGGTTATATTTTAATTTTTTACAGTTTCATAGGCGTATCCCTATAAAAATGATCAAGGGTAAAAATTCATAAAGTGATTTTTAAGTTAATTTTTGCTACGGGGATGCCTAAAATAAAGTTTGAAGTAAGCCTCGAGGTTACATTTATTTTTTTCAACAGTTTCATAGACATATATATCAATAATGGTAAGGGGGAAAAAATTTTTTTTTAATGATTTATAAGTAAAGTTTTGTTACGGGGATGCATAAAAATAAAGATTGAAGTAAGCCCAGAGGTTAAATTTTAATTTTAACAGTTTTATAGGCGTATCAATAAAAAATTGGCTGGGGGTAAAATTCATAAAAGTTATTTTTTATTCAAATACTTTCTACGGGAATGTCTAAAATGAAGTTTTGGGAAAATCTAGAAGCAAATTTTTTTTTTACAGTTTCATAAGCGTATCCTTAAGAAATGATCAAGGGGTAAAAATGCATAAAAGTAATTTTAAAGTAAATTTTTGCTATGATGATGTCTAATATGAATTTCCAGTTAAACCTAGTGGTTAAATTTATTTTTTTAACAAATTCGTAAGCGTATCCCTCTCCCGCCTGTCTCGGGTAGCAAGAAGCTGTGTCTGGTCTTCTCAAATGATGACAAAGCATGAGGTCTCGTGTGAAATCTGCGCACGTAAAAGACCATTGTCGGATTTGTCAGACTAAAGGGCGAAGAATACCAGACCTAATGGTCGACCAAGAAAGAAATGGATTGATGGAATATGCTGCTTGCTTGCTAGCGTTCGCCCGATGACTAAAGGAGTGTACCTCTTCATCATCATCCGACCTTAAAAGGACGCTAAGTGGGCGTGTCTGCGTTGTGTTGTGGTTTACAGTATAACTGTGATATTTGCGCCTTTCGGCCCAACACATCCGACTTCAGCATAACATTTTTGAGTAACGGGTTGTCTTCCCTCTTCGATCCCTACTCGCTTGGCCAGACTAGACAGGTTAGTCTGTTACTAGAGGCACCACGGAGAGGTGGAGCAGGGTCTGGATGGTTCTGGTTTACCGATCCTGGCGCAAGCCATCAGCTCTGATGGAATATTTGAAGCACAATTAAACATAGCATCAGCAGAGACGAACAGAAGAGCAAACTACGGCAAATTATATCCCCCCTCGTCGATAAAAGGCAAATGAGAAAGGAAAGAAGAAGAAGGGCGCAGATATCACTGATTGCAGTAAATTAGCAACACGAAGCAATCACGCCCACCTTATGGCGGATGAATGCTGTTAAAAAAAAAAAGTAAAGTACCACCGTCACGCCAAGTGGCGTATAGGGAATCTCTCTCACTCTCTCTCTCTCTCTCTCTCTCTCTCTCTCTCTCTCTCTCTCTCTCTCTGCGATCAAGTCTCAGAGTAGGATTCCAGACTCTCTTATGAAGTCAGCTGTCTGTTTAAGCCTTCGATTGCAACATATGTATAGGGAAAATGGTGTAGTGACCATAAATTTTACAGACCTTCGGCACATGATTTTTTGGGGTAAAGTGGTCGGTATTACGCCCGTGCCGCTTTACTTTCCCAGAAAAAAATCCTGTACCCATTAAAGGCTGGGTGAACCAGGAAGCCGTTGGTTGGGATCGAACCCTACCTCTTGTCCTTTGTAGTCCAGTTCACTAACCACTGAGCTACCGCGGCTCCGGGTGAATGCTGTAGAAGAAGAAAAAAGAGAACTTGTTTGTGTTCAGATTTTGTTTTTCTAATTTAAAATTTCAAGAAAAATGAAACATGTTGCGTGTGATGGTGAATGAGGTGTATAATATAGTAGCAAATCTGTATATCAGCCTATCTGTCTGCCTGCCTATATATCAATCTGTCTGTCCGTCTATCTGTCTGTCTGCTTAATCTACTGCTTGCCTACCTACTCTATCTACCTAAGCTACTTACCTACCTATCTACTCTATCTATCTACCTATCTATCTACCTATCTACCTATCTACTCTATCTACCTAAGCTACTTACCTATCTATCTACTCTATATATCTACCTATCTACTCTATCTACCTAAGCTACTTACCTACCTATATACTCTATCTATCTACCTATCTACTCTATCTACCTAAGCTACTTTATTACATATCTACTCTATCTATCCACCTATCTACTCTATCTACCTAAGCTACTTACCTACCTATCTACTCTATCTATCTACCTATTTACCTACCTATCTACTCTATCTACCTAAGCTATTTTACTACCTACCTACTATCTCTACCTACCTACCTACTCTATCTACCTAAGCTCTACCTACTCTATCTACCTAAGCTCTACCTATTCTATCTACCAACCTACCTAAGCTATTTACCTACCTGCTGTATCTACCTAATTAAGCTACCGGTAGCTATCTACCTACTATATCTACCTATCTTCCTACCTACCTATCTACCTAAGCTATTTACCTACCTATCTACCTATGCTATTTACCTACCTACCTACTCTATCTACCTAAAATGTTTACCTACTTACCTACTATATCTACGTACCTACTCTATCTTCCTACCAACCTAAGCTATATACCTACCTATCTACTATATCTACCTACCTACCTAAGCTACTTACCTATCTATTCTATCTGCATACCACGTACTCTACTATACCTACCTACCTAAGCAATCTACCTATCTATCTACCTACCTATTTATCTATTGTCCTTTCGAACCGAAGACGGCTCATAGGGCAGAAATTATCAACATGTTCGAATATCTTTGTCGTCTGGTGTTAGACCCTGCACCGCGTCTCGAAAGTGAGCAACTATGAATTCGTCATTCGGTGTTCAGTGAAGATGATCGTTTCATAACATAAGATCTCTCTTCTGGGAATCATCATCACGCGCCTTACTGGTTGGCGTAGGCGATCTTGTCCTTCCACAATCTTCTATCCACAGTGCATCATATCAATTCTATTACTGACTGTTTTCCATTCTATGACGTCAAGCTATCTAGCATCTTCTCTCTTTGTCATCCGCGATCTCCCTTTCCCTGTATTTTGCCAGTTGTAACCAAATACACATGTATTCAAAATTTCCTTTTCTCATGATGTGCCCTAAAAATGTTGATTGTTCCTTTCTGATGTTTTTTTAGGAGTTCCCTTTCTGTGTTGGCCTCTCTGAAAATGTCCTCGTTGGTCTTTTTAGCCGCCAAGGGAATTTCAATATTCTTCTGAGAAATCCATCTTTATGGCCTCTAATCGTCTTTTCATGGGTTTGTCTATGATTCGCTTCCATATGGCATGATTAAGCTCTATATAACACCAATAATGAAGTCTCTTTTTCATTTCTATTGACATGGACTTGTTGCATAAGACTTTTTTCACTTTCTGAAATGCTAATTTGGCCTGACCTATTCTGCTTTTCCTTTCTGTAGTGCATCTTCCATCCGATTATGCCCAAGTATTTGACGCGTTGCACATGTCTAATATTGCGTTTGAATTTAACTAGATTGTAAATTTAATATTTTTAGTGTTTTCATAGTCGTATTCATAAAAATGGTTGGGGGTAAAACTCATAAAAGTGAATTTTTATTCCAAATCTTGCTATGAGGATATCTAATATGACGTTTTGGGAAAGCCTAGAGGTTAAATTGTATTAACAGTTTCATAGGCGTATCCCTCTAAAAAGGTCAGGGGAAAATTAATAAAAGTGATTTTTAAGTAAAGTTTTGCTACGGGAATGCCTAAATTACAGTTTCAGGAAAACCTAGAGGTTATATTTTGTGTGTGACAATTTCATAGGCGTAGCCCTAAAAATGAGTGGGGATAAAATTCATAAAAGTACTTTTTTATTCAAAATCTTGCTATGTGGATGTCTAATATTCAGTTTGAAATTTAACTACAGTGTAAATTTAATATTTTTAGTTTTTTCATAGTCGTATTCATAAAAGATGACTAGTGGTAAAAGTCTTAAAAGTGATTTTTTATTCCAAACCTTGCTATGAGGATGTCTAATATGAAGTTTTTGGAAAGCCTAGAGGTTATATTTTAATTTTTTACAGTTTCATAGGCGTATCCCTATAAAAATGATCAAGGGTAAAAATTCATAAAGTGATTTTTAAGTTAATTTTGCTACGGGGATGCCTAAAATAAAGTTTGAAGTAAGCCTCGAGGTTACATTTTATTTTTTCAACAGTTTCATAGACATATATATCAATAATGGTAAGGGGGAAAAATTTTTTTTTAATGATTTATAAGTAAAGTTTTGTTACGGGGATGCATAAAAATAAAGATTGAAGTAAGCCCAGAGGTTAAATTATAATTTTTAACAGTTTTATAGGCGTATCAATAAAAAAATTGGCTGGGGGTAAAATTCATAAAAGTTATTTTTTATTCAAATACTTTCTACGGGAATGTCTAAAATGAAGTTTTGGGAAAATCTAGAAGCAAATTTTTTTTTTACAGTTTCATAAGCGTATCCTTAAGAAATGATCAAGGGGTAAAAATGCATAAAAGTAATTTTAAAGTAAATTTTTGCTATGATGATGTCTAATATGAATTTCCAGTTAAACCTAGTGGTTAAATTTATTTTTTAACAAATTCGTAAGCGTATCCTCTCCCGCCTGTCTCGGGTAGCAAGAAGCTGTGTCTGGTCTTCTCAAATGATGACAAAGCATGAGGTCTCGTGTGAAATCTGCGCACGTAAAAGACCATTGTCGGATTGTCAGACTAAAGGGCGAAGAATACCAGACCTAATGGTCGACCAAGAAAGAAATGGATTGATGGAATATGCTGCTTGCTTGCTTGCGTTCGCCCGATGACTAAAGGAGTGTACCTCTTCATCATCATCCGACCTTAAAAGGACGCTAAGTGGGCGTGTCTGCGTTGTGTTGTGGTTTACAGTATAACTGTAATATTTGCGCCTTTCGGCCCAACACATCCGACTTCAGCATAACATTTTTGAGTAACGGTTTGTCTTCCCTCTTCGATCCCTACTCGCTTGGCCAGACTAGACAGGTTAGTCTGTTACTAGAGGCACCACGGAGAGGTGGAGCAGGGTCTGGATGGTTCTGGTTTACCGATCCTGGCGCAAGCCATCAGCTCTGATGGAATATTTGAAGCACAATTAAACATAGCATCAGCAGAGACGAACAGAAGAGCAAACTACGGCAAATTATATCCCCCCTCGTCGATAAAAGGCAAATGAGAAAGGAAAGAAGAAGAAGGGCGCAGATATCACTGATTGCAGTAAATTAGCAACACGAAGCAATCACGCCCACCTTATGGCGGATGAATGCTGTTAAAAAAAAAAAGTAAAGTACCACCGTCACGCCAAGTGGCGTATAGGGAATCTCTCTCACTCTCTCTCTCTCTCTCTCTCTCTCTCTCTCTCTCTCTCTCTCTCTCTCTCTCTGCGATCAAGTCTCAGAGTAGGATTCCAGACTCTCTTATGAAGTCAGCTGTCTGTTTAAGCCCTTCGATTGCAACATATGTATAGGGAAAATGGTGTTAGTGACCATAAATTTTACAGACCTTCGGCACATGATTTTTTGGGGTAAAGTGGTCGGTATTACGCCCGTGCCGCTTTACTTTCCCAGAAAAAAATCCTGTACCCATTAAAGGCTGGGTGAACCAGGAAGCCGTTGGTTGGGATCGAACCCTACCTCTTGTCCTTTGTAGTCCAGTTCACTAACCACTGAGCTACCGCGGCTCCGGGTGAATGCTGTAGAAGAAGAAAAAAGAGAACTTGTTTGTGTTCAGATTTTGTTTTTCTAATTTAAAAATTTCAAGAAAAATGAAACATGTTGCGTGTGATGGTGAATGAGGTGTATAATATAGTAGCAAATCTGTATATCAGCCTATCTGTCTGCCTGCCTATATATCAATCTGTCTGTCCGTCTATCTGTCTGTCTGCTTAATCTACCTGCTTGCCTACTACTCTATCTACCTAAGCTACTTACCTACCTATCTACTCTATCTATCTACCTATCTATCTACCTATCTACCTATCTACTCTATCTACCTAAGCTACTTACCTATCTATCTACTCTATATATCTACCTATCTACTCTATCTACCTAAGCTACTTACCTACCTATATACTCTATCTATCTACCTATCTACTCTATCTACCTAAGCTACTTTATTACATATCTACTCTATCTATCCACCTATCTACTCTATCTACCTAAGCTACTTACCTACCTATCTACTCTATCTATCTACCTATTTACCTACCTATCTACTCTATCTACCTAAGCTATTTACTACCTACCTACTATCTCTACCTACCTACCTACTCTATCTACCTAAGCTCTACCTACTCTATCTACCTAAGCTCTACCTATTCTATCTACCAACCTACCTAAGCTATTTACCTACCTGCTGTATCTACCTAATTAAGCTACCGGTAGCTATCTACCTACTATATCTACCTATCTTCCTACCTACCTATCTACCTAAGCTATTTACCTACCTATCTACCTATGCTATTTACCTACCTACCTACTCTATCTACCTAAAATGTTTACCTACTTACCTACTATATCTACGTACCTACTCTATCTTCCTACCAACCTAAGCTATATACCTACCTATCTACTATATCTACCTACCTACCTAAGCTACTTACCTATCTATTCTATCTGCATACCACGTACTCTACTATACCTACCTACCTAAGCAATCTACCTATCTATCTACCTACCTATTTATCTATTGTCCTTTCGAACCGAAGACGGCTCATAGGGCAGAAATTATCAACATGTTCGAATATAAAATGTCGTCTGGTGTTAGACCCTGCACCGCGTCTCGAAAGTGAGCAACTATGAATTCGTCATTCGGTGTTCAGTGAAGATGATCGTTTCATAACATAAGATCTCTCTTCTGGGAATCATCATCACGCGCCTTACTGGTTGGCGTAGGCGATCTTGTCCTTCCACAATCTTCTATCCACAGTGCATCATATCAATTCTATTACTGACTGTTTTCCATTCTATGACGTCAAGCTATCTAGCATCTTCTCTCTTTGTCATCCGCGATCTCCCTTTCCCTGTATTTTGCCAGTTGTAACCAAATACACATGTATTCAAAATTTCCTTTTCTCATGATGTGCCCTAAAAATGTTGATTGTTCCTTTCTGATGTTTTTTTAGGAGTTCCCTTTCTGTGTTGGCCTCTCTGAAAATGTCCTCGTTGGTCTTTTTAGCCGCCAAGGGAATTTCAATATTCTTCTGAGAATCCATCTTTATGGCCTCTAATCGTCTTTTCATGGGTTTGTCTATGATTCGCTTCCATATGGCATGATTAAGCTCTATATAACACCAATAATGAAGTCTCTTTTTCATTTCTATTGACATGGACTTGTTGCATAAGACTTTTTTCACTTTCTGAAATGCTAATTTGGCCTGACCTATTCTGCTTTTCCTTTCTGTAGTGCATCTTCCATCCGATTATGCCCAAGTATTTGACGCGTTGCACATGTTTCACATTTGTTATCACATAACGGATCTAATGAACGGTCTGGAGATCACGCCAGGTATTGGTAACGATGGTAACAAGAGAAGATAATTCTGAAATCCCGGAAGCGGTGTAACAGAAAGGGAATTAACTCAATCTCTAGTCCCTGAACAGGCAGACGAGACAAGCCAGTGGCGGCAGCAATTTTCTGATCGTGCACTAGTCGTCGGTGGCTGTGTATACATCTTCATTTTCTTAACATGAACAACAAGTTTGAAGCGTAAGATAATTTGTCTTGAGTTTTGTGTGGTCAAAGTAGCAAAGTTTAATGACTGATTTATTATCTAACTCTAAGTCAAGGTGAATATTTTTATTAGATAATTAGTAAGAGGAAGTCACCGCAGAGTGGAGTGTACTTAACGTGTAAGTACACTGTACAGTGTACCGTGTGGTCAGACTCACACTGTGTGAGTGTGTGTCTAATGTGTAGTGTTAAGTGTGTGTACTGTGTGGTCGCACTGTCACTGTGTGTCTAATGTGTAGTGTTAAGTGTGGTTACAGTACAGTGTGTCTAACGTGTAGTGTTGTTAAGTTAAGCGTGAAGTTAAGAATAAGTGTGTACTGTGTGAGTGTGGTCGCATGTTACTAATACTACTGAACGACTAATCTCGAAATCATAATCAATATTAATTTTGTTAACGGACGTGGTTCCTGGTAACTCACACTCTAGTGACATTAGTCATTAGACTTATAGATAAACGAATGTAATGTAGTAAAATAAATAATTATATTATTATAATCATAATCTATAGTAGTATTTAAAATATTTTTTTTTAAATTATACAGAATAGATACTTAACCAAACTCCAAAGTTTAAACTTTATTATTTAATTTTAGAAGAATGTTGAAAATACAGTGGGCAGCTTAAGAAGAGTAATGAAAACGTTATAACAGAGGCCAAAGTTAAAAGAGAGCTAATTTCCAATATTAGGAAGAAACAATCCTAATTTTTGGCCATACAAATACAATTACAATGAGAAGGGTACAACTGGAATATATTGTGACAACTGGGAAATTGAGGGATTGAAAGATAGAGGGAAGCAAAGAGAAAAAATACCAGACAGCTTATGAGAATGGCTTGACTGGTCAAAACAGAAATGATAAATAACTGTTGAGGTCGAAAGTTGTGTAGAAACATAATCATTAATGCCAGCAGCCAAGGTACTTAAATGCATACAATTACAAACAAACATAGTCTTGCCTTTTATTTTTTTTTTTAAATCATAAAAATTTCAAAACAAAATGATAGTCATTCAGTTACTTTGTTTCAAAAACTTTTTAAAAAATATAATTATATAAATTAATAGCTATATTTTTCATGACCTAAACAATGATACCTAAAATAAACAATAAAATAGCTAGGTGCCAAAAACGAAACAATGTAACCAAATCTAAGCCAGCAATGTATGTAAAGTTGCAGCTGTAAATAAAGGGCTAATTCTGACCTATGGAGACGAATCATGGACAATTATCATCATCATGGCCAATAGACAAACAAACAAAAGGACGATTAGAGGCCACAGAGATTGGATTTCTCAGAAGAATGTTGAAAGTTCTCTGGACAGTTAAAAAGGCCAATAAGGACATTCTCAAACATCTATCTATTGACCTTTTGAGCTGTAGCCGGCCCATAGGGCATAGACCAAGATACTCCCTCTCTTATGAATTTTTTGTTCTAGCAGTTTTCAATTCTTTTAAAGATATTTTATCAAATCTCGCCATTTGTCTCTGTTCTGTTCAAGCATCTTTATCTCATCAGTCGATTCCTACTGCTCTTGCTTCTCTCATCAGTGTTCTTCTCAGTGTCTCTCTGGGTCTTCCTCTTTTCCTCTTACCTGTTGTTTCCCACATGAGGGCTTGCATTGCTATTCTATCTCTTCTCATCACATGTCCAAAATATGACTTTTCTTTATTACTGAAGATATTAGTGGTTGATTGGCGATTTCTCTAATTTCCTCGTTTGTTTTGAATTCATTCCACGCTATACCAAGTATTTTCCTTAGACATTTATTTTTGAATGCGTTCAACTTTGTTTCTATATCTCTTGTTGTTTTCCAGCTTTACACGCATACGTTAGGGTTGATAGTACATTTGATTTGAATTGTCTAAGTTTTGTGTTTGTGCTGATGAGTTTTGATTTCCACAACTTTTCAAGGCTTCTGAAAGACATTGCTGCTTTAGCTATTCTGATTCTAATTTCTTTGCTTGTATCCCCTTCTTGATCAATGTGACTTCCAAGATAGATAAAGTGATCGATCTCTTCCACTGTTTGTTTTCCATGTATATTTTGTCGTCTGTTGGAATTAAGCTTTTCATGACTTTAATCTTTTCATGATTGATCTCAAGGCCAATTTTGCTAGCTATTGATGATAGTTCATTTGTGTTTTCCTGCATCGTTTTTATCTGACTGCTGATTAGAACATTCTCAAATAGACCAACACAAAAAGGGAGCTCCTAAGAAACATCAGAAAGAAATAATCAACATTTTTCTAGCATATCATGAGAAGAGGAAAGTTGGAATACTTGGTTACAACTGGCAAAATACAGGGAAAGAGAGATTGTGGATGACAAAGAAAGAAAATACTGGATAGCTAGGTGTCATGGCATGGAAAACAGTCAACAACAGAACTGATACGATGTACTGTAGATAGAAAATTGTGGAAGGACATGACCGCCATACACCAACCGGTAAGGCACATGATGATGATAGTTATTAAAAATAAGCTACACTTGAATATAGGTTGATAAGCTCCACAAACAGATGTCATCATCATCATGTACCCTGCCGGTTGGCGTAGGCGATCATGTCCCTCCATAATATTCTATCTACAGTGCATCGTATCAGTTCTGTTGTTGACTGTTTTCCATGCCATGACACAAGCTATCCAGTATTTTCTCTCTTTGTCGTCCGCGATGTCTCTTTCTTTTTATTTTGCCAGTTGTAACCAAATATTCCAACTTTCCTCTTCTCATGATGTGCCCGAAAAATGTTGATTGCTTCTTTCTGATGTTTTTTAAGAGCTCCCTTTTTGTGTTGGCCTCTTTGAGAACTTCCTCATTGGTCTTTTTATCTGTCCAGGGAACTTTCAACATTCTTCTGAGAAATCCCATCTCTGTGGCCTCTAATCGTCTTTTCATTTGTTTGTCTACTGTCCATGATTCGCTTTCATAGGTCAGAATTGGTTCAATATAGCACCGATGAACTCTCTTTCCTTTTATTTTGCCAGTTGTAACCAAGTATTCCAACTTCCTCTTCTCATGATGTGCCTGAAAAATGTTGATTGCTTCTTTCTGATGTTTTTTAAGAGCTCTCATTTTTGTGTTGGCCTCTTTGAGAACTTCCTAATTGGTCTTTTTATCTGTCCAGGAAACTTTCAACATTCTTCTGAGAAATCCCATCACTATGGCCTCTAATTGTCTTTTCATTTGTTTGTCTACTGTCCATGATACAAACAGATGTACAAAGTGTAAATTGCTATAATTCTTACATTTTCAGATTGAAAGCTGATGACAGTGCTGAAGAAGAAGAGGAGACTTTCAGACCAGCTCCGGTATTTTTTGACAAATGTTGCTTTTATTATCACAAACAATGTATGTCTATAATATGGCCGGGGACTGGTTGGTCCTGAGACAAAGAGATTGTGAGTTCAAATCCTGGCTGCACCAGTTGGGTTTTTTTTTATAATTTCTCTCTGCGGCAACCACTCATGATCTCGGCAACAAAGCCTAACTTGAAACGTCAATTACTCGTCGATGGAAAAAAATATTAGGTGAGGGACCCCTGTGCACATGGCTGCCAGGGAAAAAGGGATGGACACGCAAAATTCAATTCCTAGTCTCTAAACTAACTAAGTAACTATACTAACATGGACGAGTAACATCAAAAGATGGTCAAGTCAATATATGACAGCCTGCACCATCAAAGCAAGAAACAGTAGAATGGCGATCCATGGTAGCCAACCTTCGTTGCGGAGAAGGCACACGATGATGATGAGTCTCTAAAGATTTTGCAAAAGGTGAAAGGTGGTGAACGCAAAAAAAAATATGGCACATGTTAGTTGTTTTCTTCTTTTCATTAATCTGATTTTGTAATGCATTTAAACATTTAGATCAATATGATGTGTTTGAGATCTTCACTAGTTACCTACAACTTGTCATGTAGGGTTATTTCTGTGGGCCATATTTGTGCAGGGTTATTTCTGTGGGCCATATTTGTGTAGCCCTCATGTGGGAAACAACAGGTAAGAGGAAAAGAGGAAGATCCAGAGAGACACTGAGAAGAACATTGATGAGAAAGGCAAGAGCAGCAGGAATCAGCTACCACAATGAGATAGAGTTGCTGCACAGAACAGAGACAAATGGCGAGATTTGATAAAATATCTTTAAAAGAGTTGAAAACTGCTAGAATAAGAACTTAGATAAGAGGAGTATCTTGGTCTACGCCCTATGCGCCGGCTACAGCTCGAAAGGTCAATAGATAGATAGATATTTGTGTTCTTAGTTGATTGTCTGAAATAATACTTAAATGATCACAGTTTTATTTCATTTTTTTACAAAGTTATCAATAACTGTGTTGTCTGAAATGGTATTTCGTTGATCACAATTTTATGTCATTCTACTATCTATCTAGTATCTGCTTACCTTTCTTTTCTTGCTACAACCGTGACTTGGTTGTCTTATTTATGCCTTATTTCAAATTGTGGTTCTTGCACACTTTGTTGAGATCATTTGGATGTTTCTATTCATTTTTTGCTGTTGTTAACTGCAACTCTTTTGTAAGGAAAAATTAAAAATAGAAAAAATGGTATGTTAGAAGCTTTACGTGATTAGTGGACGACACAGATTAAATGATGTTTCAGCCCAATAGGCATTCAGCAGGAACAAACAAACAAGAAAAAAAAAAAAAAACCACGGATATGTAAGAAAACTAATAACGAAACATCCAAAACAAAAATAATCGAAATATGTCTATCCTGTCTGTCAGGCCGAGGTCAAAATGAAAGGAAATGGTAACCTATTTTAGGTAAACTCTTTTGTAACTCTTTCAGTCTGGAAAGTTTCTACCAATGCAACAGAAGATTTTTGAGACAAAATTTTTCATAGAGACCTTATGGTTTTAAATATCAATCTACAAGCATTATCTTCATCTAACATATAACATAAGTAAAAGTTAAGTACCCCCGTCACGCCAAGTGGCGTATAGGGAATATGGTGTTAGTGACCCTATATTTTACAGACCTTCACCCAGCACATGATTTTTGGGGTAATGTGGTCGGTATTACGCCCGTGCTGCTTTACTTTCCCAGAGAAAAAATCCGGTACCCATGTAAGGCTGGGCGAACCCGGAAGCCGTCGGTTGGGATCGAACCCTACCCTTGTCCTTTGTAGTCCAGTTCACTAACCACTGAGCTATCGTGGTTCCCTAACATATAACATTTTGTATATTAATTTTGTAGACAGTAAAGAATTATATTTCACAAATAAAAAATGCTACTAGACATGTAGAAAGAAAAATGGGGGTAAATGAGCACACAAAAAAAGTGAAACTGTAAAATTAAACCGTAGTTACCACATAAAGATCTGGTCATAGTAGTCCATGTGAATTATTTTTTGAGGAAACAAAAACAATTAGCAATGTGTCTTCATGCTGCTATGAAAGTTTTGTTGATGTGACATACAAATAACATACATTTTATCATTGACAATCACAACAACCAGAACAATGATTATTTCCATTTTTTTTTTTTTTTAAGGAAAAAAATCACTACATTTACACTCTGTTTTTCAACTACACAAATTAAGCACTTCTGTTACTTATTGCCATGCTTCATGTATTGCCTTGAAGCATCCATTTAAATTTTGAATGAAGATGTGGTTACCGCTACCTTTAACTGTTTTTTTTTTTTTTTGTTGGTCGTTTGTTTGTCTGGGGGAGTGTATTTCTTTATCATTGTCATCTTGTTGATAAGTATCCAAAGTGAGATTTTATTTTCTTCTGAACCCAGATCTAGGTCACTCAAATCACAGCTGCCATTGTTTTTATGGACGCTATCATTATTCTGCTCAAAAAGCAGAATAGCTCAGGCCAAAATAGCATTTCAGAAATAAAAATATCTTATGCAACAAATCTATGTCAATAAAAATGAGAAGAGAGTTCATCGGTGCTATATAGAACCAATTCTGACCTAAGGAAGCGAATCATGGACTATAGACAAACAAATGAAAGATGATTGGAGGCCGCAGAGATGGGATTTCTCAGAAGAATGTTGAAAGTTCCCTGGACAGCTAGAAAGACCAATGAGGAAGTTCTCAAAGAGGCCTACACAAAAAGGGAGCTCTTAAAAAACATCAGAAAGAAGCAATCAACATTTTTTGGGCACATCATGAGAAGAGGACGGTTGGAATACTTGGTTACAACTGGCAAAATAAAGGGAAAGAGAGATCGCGGGTGACAAAGAGAGAAAATACTGGATAGCTAGGTGTCATGGCATGGAAAACAGTCAACAACAGAACTGATACGATGTACTGTAGATAGAAGATTGTGGAAGGACATAATCGCCTACGCCAACCGGTATGGCACATGATGATGATCTCAAACAAACAAAATCGACTGGCTTCTTCTATTGTCATCAATTAAAATCTGGTTGGGATTTCTTATTATGATTTTCTCTGCGGCAACCACCCCTGGTCTCAGCAGCGATGCCTGACTTGAAATGCCAATTACTCATCAACTGAAAAAATATGAGTACCTCCGAAGTCGGAGTAATCTGCTTGTGCGGCGTGGGACCAGTGTGCACACAGCTGCCAGGGAAAAATGTATTAACACGCAAAATTCAGTTCCTAGTCTTTACGGGCTTCGTCAGAGGTAAATGCTTGCGAACGGAAAAAATAAATTTTAATCTAGAATTAGAGGCGTTGCTATTTATTTGCCATTTCAATCAGCTGATTTTTATTTACAACGTCGGTGATAAACAACGCCAATCAAAGTTTAAAAAATACACTATTCCATCTTTTGAATTATGCTAGTGTGGAAGGAAGAAATAACTTTTGAGATGGATACTTACAGGAAACTATATGAAATAGGTAATTGAAATGTTGGAATATAGTTTACACAGAACTAACTAAGACTAATGCAAAGTATTTTTTTTTTTTTTTAAAAAGTAAAGAGCCCCATCACGCCAAGTGGCGTATAGGGAATGTGGTCTCTATTATGCCCGTGCCACTTTACTTTCTCAGAAAAATCTGGTACCCATTTAAGGGTTAGTGAACCCTGAAGCCGTCGATCAGGATCGAAGCGATCCTCTTCTCCTTTATCGTCCAGTTCACTAACCACTAAGCTATAATGGCTACAATGCAAAGTTGACTAATCATATTGACTGAAGTCAGTCTAATGATGGTGTAGTGAGTCATACACAAAGTATTAAGTAAAGACTATAGCACTGTAATGAGAAGAGAACAACTGGAATATATTGTAACAACTGGAAAATCGAGGGACGATGAGATAGAGGGAAGCAAAGAGAAAAAATAACAGACAGCTTAAGAGAATGGCTTGGCAGAAGGTCTTCAACAGAAATGATAAATAGCTGCCAAGATAGAAAATTGTGGAGAGACATGATCACCTACGCCAGTAGGCCCGGTACTTGATAATGATGATGATGATAGCATTGTATCCAAATGAGCAGAGAATATATTTACATGCCCAACAAAAAGTATAGGACTACATTTACATGCCCAACAAAAAGTATAGGACTACATTTACATGCCCAACAAAAGTATAGGACTACATTTACATGCCCAACAAAAGTATAGGACTACATTTACATGCCCAACAAAAGTATAGGACTACATTTACATGCCCAACAAAAAGTATAGGACTACATTTACATGCCCAACAAAAGTATAGGACTACATTTACATGCCCAACAAAAAGTATAGGACTACATTTACACTGAACTGGGCACAACAGTTTGAGGATTCATTAGTACATGTTTGAACTGATTAGGCAAGCTTGGTTTCACATATTCATTACATAATCTATCTATCTGTTAAATCTATGCGAATTTTTGGGCCATGTTAAAAGACACAACAGCCTACTAAAAGTAATCCTGGAGGGGAAAATACAAGGTAAATGAGGCAGACCAAGACTATCATGGACGAGTAACATCAAAAGTTTGACAAACCAGCCTATGACATCCTGCACCAGCAAAGCAAGAGACAGAGCAGAATGACGCTACCTGGTAGCTAAACTTCGATGCGGAGATGGCACTCGATGAATTTATCTATCTTTTGAGCCGTAGCCGGCCCATATGGCATAGACCCAGATACTCTTTCTCTTATCTAAATTTTTATTCTAACAGTTTTCAATCCTTCTAAAGATATTTTATCAATCTCGCCATTTGTCTCTTTTCTGTGCAAGCAACTCTATCTCATTGAGGGAGCCGATTCCTGCCGTTCTTGTCTCTCTGATCAATGTTCTTCTCTGTGTCTCTCTGGGTCAACCTCTTTTCCTTTTACCTCTTGTTTCCCACATGAGGGAAACATTTATTAATAATAAATAATATTCCATAATATAATAATATTCCATAATATAATAATATTCCATAATACTGCTGTACATTTCTCCCCACTTGTTCTTTCCCTTATGCTCTCAGCAGTACAAATATCTGGGTAGTTGATGTTTCCATATCAAGGTTATAACAGAATTCCAAGTGATTGGACATGTTTTTCTGTCCCCACAGAAACCAGGAGAGGAGAGCATCCCTTACAGTATAACTATGCCTTGTGGTTTTCCAGAAGGTCTCAGTCGAACAAGACAATCAGATATGACCAGAACCTCAAGTTCATAGCCTCATTTGCCTCGGTTTGTTGTTAGACTAAGCATTTGTTTATTGTAACTTAGTTTTTGTTGTCAAACAGATTCTCACAAGTTGTATTTAGTATTTTTCGTCACTTGTGTTCAATGTTTATTTAGTTTCTTTGTCATATAGGCTCTCACAAGTTGTATTTAGTATTTTTCGTCACTTGTGTTCAATGTTTATTTAGTTTCTTTGTCATATAGGCTCTCACAAGTTGTATTTAGTATTTTTCGTCACTTGTGTTCAATGTGTATTTAGTTTCTTTGTCATATAGGCTCTCACAAGTTGTATTTAGTATTCTTCGTCACTTGTGTTTAATGTTTATTTAGTTTCTTTGTCTATAGGCTCTCACAAGTTGTATTTAGTATTCTTCGTCAAGTGTGTTTAATGTTTATTTAGTTTTTGTAGAAACAGAGATGCAAAGTTGTATTTAGTTTTTGTAGTCATATAGACTTGTGAGAGGTTGCTTTGTTGCAGGCTGTTACAAAGCACAATTAGTGTTGTAGAGAGAGGTTGTGTTACAGAGCACAATTATTGTTGTTGAGAGAGGTTGTGTTATAAGTTGTTACAGAGCACAATTATTGTTGTTGAGAGAGGTTGTGTTATAAGTTGTTACAGAGCACAATTATTGTTGTTGAGAGAGGTTGTGTTATAAGTTTGTTACAGAGCACAATTATTGTTGTTGAGAGAGGTTGTGTTATAAGTTGTTACAGAGCACAATTATTGTTGTAGAGAGAGGTTGTGTTACAGAGCACAATTATTGTTGTTGAGAGAGGTTGTGTTATAAGTTGTTACAGAGCACAGTTAGTGTTGTTGAGAGAGGTTGTGTTATAAGTTGTTACAGAGCACAGTTAGTGTTGTTGAGAGAGGTTGTGTTATAAGTTGTTACAGAGCACAATTATTGTTGTTGAGAGAGGTGTGTTATAAGTTGTTACAGAGCACAATTATTGTTGTTGAGAGAGAGGTTGTGTTGTTACAGAGCACAATTATTATTGTTGAGAGAGAGGTTGTGTTGTTACAGAGCACAATTATTGTTGTAGAGAGAGGTTGTGTTATAAGTTGTTACAGAGCACAATTATTGTTGTAGAGAGAGTTGTGTTATAATTGTTACAGAGCACAATTATTGTTGTTGAGAGAGGTTGTGTTATAAGTTGTTACAGAGCACAGTTAGTGTTGTTGAGAGAGGTTGTGTTATAAGTTGTTACAGAGCACAATTATTGTTGTAGAGAGAGGTTGTGTTACAGAGCACAATTATTGTTGTTGAGAGAGTTGTGTTATAAGTTGTTACAGAGCACAGTTAGTGTTGTTGAGAGAGGTTGTGTTATAAGTTGTTACAGAGCACAGTTAGTGTTGTTGAGAGAGGTTGTGTTATAAGTTGTTACAGAGCACAATTATTGTTGTTGAGAGAGGTTGTGTTATAAGTTGTTACAGAGCACAATTATTGTTGTTGAGAGAGAGGTTGTGTTGTTACAGAGCACAATTATTATTGTTGAGAGAGAGGTTGTGTTGTTACAGAGCACAATTATTGTTGTAGAGAGAGTTGTGTTATAAGTTGTTACAGAGCACAATTATTGTTGTAGAGAGAGGTTGTGTTATAAGTTGTTACAGAGCACAATTATTGTTGTTGAGAGAGGTTGTGTTATAAGTTGTTACAGAGCACAGTTAGTGTTGTTGAGAGAGGTTGTGTTATAAGTTGTTACAGAGCACAATTATTGTTGTAGAGAGAGGTTGTGTTATAAGTTGTTACAGAGCACAATTATTTTGTTGAGAGAGGTTGTGTTATAAGTTGTTACAGAGCACAATATTGTTGTTGAGAGAGGTTGTGTTATAAGTTGTTACAGAGCACAATTATTGTTGTTGAGAGAGGTTGTGTTATAAGTTGTTACAGAGCACAATTATTGTTGTTGAGAGAGGTTGTGTTATAAGTTGTTACAGAGCACAATTATTGTTGTTGAGAGAGAGGTTGTGTTGTTACAGGGCACAATTATTATTGTTGAGAGAGAGGTTGTGTTGTTACAGAGCACAATTATTATTGTTGAGAGAGAGGTTGTGTTGTTACAGAGCACAATTATTATTGTTGAGAGAGAGGTTTGTGTTGTTTACAGAGCACAATTAGTGTTGTTGAGAGAGAGGTTGTGTTTGTTACAGAGCACAATTATTATTGTTGAGAGAGAGGTTGTGTTGCTACATGCTAACCCTTTCTGTACAGGTTGAGCAGTTCTGGAACATTTACAGTTACATTGTGCGGCCAAGTGATATGACTGGCCATGTGGACTACCATTTGTTCAAGGAAGGATCAGGCCTATGTGGGAGGTAACTCTCATCTACATAACTATACTTCATGTAACACAAGACATCTGCTCTACATTCAGTCTTCTTACATGCATACACATTTTCTTTGATCAAACCACCTGCCAACACGTCATAACAGTTGGTCTCCACTACACTCATCTGCTCATATTTTTCTTTGATTAAACCATATTTCAAACTCACTGATATCAGAGCTACTCTACTTCCTTATAGACCTGATAAAAACATCATCAGGTCATTTGTCCTTTACAGAACATTACATTCACTACAGCCTATCTGAAAGAGTCTATGTCTCTAGCCAGATCTCCCACTCCTTCTGTTGTCATGTTCAAGGTCTCAATGTCTTGAAACCACCTTCCTTTTGGCCTGCCCACTGATGCATCAGCCAGGAACTATAAAAAAAAAAAAAAAGTAAAGTACCCCCGTCACGCCAAGTGGCTTATATAGAGAATATGGTGTTCTATCTATCTATCTATTGACCTTTCGAGCCGTTGCCGGCCCATAGGGCGTACACCAAGATACACCTTCTCATATCTGAATTTTTGTTCTAGCAGTTTTCTTTTAAAGATATTTTATCAAATCTCGCCATTTGTCTCTGTTCTGTGCAAGCAGCTCTATCTCATTGAGGGAGCCGAATCCTGTTGCACTTGCCTCTCTCATCAATGTTCTTCTCAGTGTCTCCCTGTGTCTTCCTCTTTTTCTCTTACCTGTTGTTTCCCATATGAGGGCCTGCTATGCTATTCGGTTATTATCTCTTCTCATCACATGTCCAACATATGACCATCGTCTTTTCTTTATTACTGAAGATATTAATGGTTGATTGGCGATTTCTCTAATTTCCTCGTTTGTTTTGAATTCATTCCACGCTATACCAAGTATTTTCCTTAGACATTTATTTTCGAATGCGTTCAACTTTGTTTCTATATCTCTTGTTGTTTTCCAGCTTTCACACGCAAATGTTAGGGTTTATAGTACATTTGATTTGAATTGTCTAAGTTTTTATGTTTGTGCTGATGATTTTTGATTTCCACAACTTTTCAAGGCTTCTGAAAGACATTGCTGCTTTAGCTATTCTGATTCTAATTTCTTTGCTTGTATCCCCTTCTTGATCAATGTGACTTCCAAGATAGATAAAGTGATCGATCTCTTCTACTGGTTTGTTTTCCATGTATATTTTGTCTTCTGTTGAAATTAAACTTTTCATGACTTTAGTCTTTTCATGATTGATCTCAAGCCCAATTTTGCTGGCTATTGCTGATAGTTCATTTGTGTTTTCCTGCATCATTTTTATCTGACTGCTGATGAGGACTATGTCATCAGCAAAGTCAAGGTCCTCCAAATGGTCTCCTTGTATCCATTTGATGCCTTTATTACCAGTGCAGCATTTCTTCATTATGAAGTCCACAACAATTCCAAATAACAAGGGCGATAAAATACATCCTTGTTTAACCCCAGTTTCTATTGGGAAACATTCGCTCAGTCCTTCCTCTGTTCGAACTGCATATGTGTAACCATCATACATGTCTTTGATAATATTTATGATTTTTATGGTAAGCCATATTGCTTCAGAATTTTCCACAAAGAATCTCTATGAATACTATCAAATGCTTTTTTGAAATCGATGAAGTTAAGTACAAAAGGTTTTTGCTTTTCAATGTGTTCCTCCAATATAAGTCGTAGAGTGAAAATGTGGTCAATGCAGCTTCTCCCTTTTCTAAACCCAGCCTGTTTTTCCCGCATTACTGTATCTATTGAATCCTTTATTCTATTTAGGATGATTTTGCAGGATAACTTTGAGGCAACTGACAAAAGTGTCACGCCCCTCCAGTTGTTACAATCTCTAAGATTGCCCTTTTTTGGAATCTTAACAATGATTCCTTTTTTCCATTTATGAGGTGTCTTCTCTGTTTTCCAAATGATGTTGAACATTTTTTGGAGATGAATTAGATTATGGCTATCAATTGCCTTGAGGATCTCAGCTGTTAACTTATCCTCTCCAGCAGCCTTGTTATTGGTCATAAGCTTAACTTATCCTCTCCAGCAGCCTTGTTATTGGTCATAAGCTTTAAGGTGGTTTCTAATATGGTGTTAGTGACCCTATATTTTACAGACCTTCAGCACATGATTTTTGGGGTAATGTGGTCGGTATTACACCCATGCCTCTTCACTTTCCCTGAAAAAAAATCAGGTACCCATTAAAGGCTGGGTGAACCTGGAAGCCGTCGGTTGCGATCGAACCCTACCTCTTGTCCTTTGTAGTCCAGTTCACTAACCACTGAGCTATCGCGGCTCCCTAGCCAGGAACCATGCCTTCATTATTGTTCTTTCCAGCCTGCTATATCTTTTGACATGGTCATAGTGTTTTACTTTCCTATGCCTCGTATAATGGTTTTTTAAAGCCATTTCTTTTGATGTTTCAATATTTTGTGTCTTCATTGTTCAGTTTTCATTATGTAAGGTAACTCAGATGGTTCTGTAGCATTTTGTTTCTAATAAATTCTTTTCTTCTTTGCTGTTTGTGAGATTGCCTATGAAACCATATATTGCTATCAAGATTTGTGTTGCTATTACAAGTCTTCTTTTGATCCCTTTCTGGCAGTCTCTATTGTTAGTTACTACAGATCCCAGATTTCATAGTTTGTTACAATTTCAAGTTCTTCACTGTTCGTGATGATGTTGGGTTGTGATTAAATGGAACTTCTTTCCTAACGGGGCTTGTTGGTGTCAACATTATTGAAAGTGTTTTAGTTTTCAAAGTCTGGGGTTGTCTGAAAGTTGCAGGTGTCAATATTAATGAAAGTGTTTTTTTCAAGGACTAGGGTGGTTAATGAAAGTTGTTGGCATCAACATTAATGAAAGTGTTTTTGTTTTCAATGTCTAGGGTGGTTGCTGAAAGTTGTTGGCATCAACATTAATGAAAGTGTTTTTGTTTTCAAGGATTAGGATGGTTACTGAAAGTTGTTGGCATCAACATTAATGATGTTTTTGTTTTCAAGGTCTAGGGTGGTTACTGAAAGTTGTTGGCATCAACATTAATGAAAGTGTTTTTGTTTTCAAGGATTAGGATGGTTACTGAAAGTTGTTGGCATCAACATTAATGAGTGTTTTTGTTTTCAAGGTCTAGGGTGGTTACTGAAAGTTGTTGGCATCAACATTAATGAGTGTTTTTGTTTTCAAGTCTAGGGTGGTTACTGAAAGTTGTTGGCATCAACATTAATGAAGTGTTTTTGTTTTCAAGGATTAGGATGGTTACTGAAAGTTGTTGGCATCAACATTAATGAGTGTTTTTGTTTTCAAGGTCTAGATGGTTACTGAAAGTTGTTGGCATCAACATTAATGAAAGTGTTTTTGTTTTCAAGGTCTAGGATAATGTTAATGAGTCTTTTTGTTTTCCAGGATGATGCAAACAACATGGTGGAAAGTGGGTCATACGATTGAAGAAGGTCTGGCATCACGATGCTGGGAGAATCTTATTTTGGCAATGCTTGGAGAGCAGTTCATGGTTGGGGAGGAGATATGTGGAGCAGTGATTTCTATCAGGTTTCAGGTACATATGGAGAGGTTGCTGAGTATGTGGAGCAGTGATTTCTATCAGGTTTCAGGTACATATGGGGAGGTTGCTGAGTATGTGGAGCAGTGATTTCTATCAGGTTTCAGGTACATATGGGGAGGTTGTTGAGTATGTGGATGTGATTTCTATCAGGTTTCAGGTACATATGGGGAGGTTGTTGATATGTGGATGTGATTTCTATCAGGTTTCAGGTACATATGGGAGGTTGTTGAGTATGTGGATGTGATTTCTATCAGGTTTCAGGTACATATGGAGAGGTTGCTGAGTATGTGGAGCAGTGATTTCTATCAGGTTTCAGGTACATATGGGGAGGTTGCTGAGTATGTGGAGCAGTGATTTCTATCAGGTTTCAGGTACATATGGAGAGGTTGCTGAGTATGTGGAGCAGTGATTTCTATCAGGTTTCAGGTACATATGGGAGGTTGCTGAGTATGTGGAGCAGTGATTTCTATCAGGTTTCAGTACATATGGGGAGGTTGCTGAGTATGTGGATGTGATTTCTCTCATGGAAATATGGGAGGTTGCTGAGTATGTGGATGTGATTTCTCTCATGGAAATATGGAGAGGTTGCTCAGTATGTGGATGTGATTTCTCTCATGGAAATATGGAGAGGTTGCTCAGTATGTGGATGTGATTTCTCTCATGGAAATATGGAGAGGTTTGCTCAGTATGTGGATGTGATTTCTCTCATGGAATATGGAGAGGTTGCTCAGTATGTGGATGTGATTTCTCTCATGTATAGAGAGTGGAGGTTGCTATGTGTGGAAGTGATTTCTCTCATGTATAGAGAGTGGAGGTTGCTATGTGTGGAGTGATTTCTCTCATGTATAGAGAGTGGAGGTTGCTGTGTGTGGATGTGATTTCTCTCATGTATAGAGAGTGGATGTGCAGATCTGACCTCGTGAACTAAAGACCAAATGTAAAGCCTCTCCTACAATGGACAGAGTGCCATTGGTGAAACTTGTATCAGTAAAAAAAAGTGCCCCATATGTCCAGCGATGAGGTAAGTCATGTGAGTAAGACCTGCATTCAAAGGACTATCCTCAGGAAGGACACCATGAAGAACTAACCACTGCTGCCTAGAAGTTGCCATTGCTAACAAAGGTTACCGGAGAAACACCCAGACATCAACCACATGTGGCCAGCGAAAGATAGATAAACACAAGTTAAACACCCCTGGCCAGTATCCACCCTACAAAAGGAAAACTCTTACATCAAACCTGCCAAAGGTGAAGTGTGCCAACCACTGTGCAGGATTAGGGACATATTAGGACACACATACAAGTACCAACCATACGACCTGATCATCTTGCGTCATGATGTTGTTCTTACCCCTCCATCATAAAACAGACAAAGAGGTGGCCTCGGTAGCCTAGTTTGGAAAACCACCAGACTGGCTACCGACGTTCAGACAGCCCATGTTCGTTTTCGCTGAAATCAGTGTGAGATGTACTAGTGGTTGGAACATATGTCCGCTGTTGACCCAGCCGCTGGCAGAAATGAGTACCGGGGTAGCACTCTGAGAAGGTGAGGAATGCCACCTCACATCATGAATTTCAATGCTTGAATCGACACTATCCAGAAGTCTCCGAACACTTGCGGATAGGCGGCCAGGCACATATGGGCAAAAAGTCGCATGCTAGGATGTCAATTGGGAGCTGCGACAGCTCAGTGGTTAGTGAACTGGACTACAAAGGACAAGAGGTAGGGTTTGATCCCAACCGACGGCTTCCTGGTTCACCCAGTCTTAAACTGTTACCCAATTTTTTTCTGGGAAAGTAAAGCAGCACTGGCGTAATACCGACCACATTACCCCAAAATTCATGTGCTAAAGGTCTGTAAAATTTATGGTCACTAACACCATATTCCGTATTGACGAGGCACTTTACTTTTTTTATTTTAGGATGCCGATTCAAGTCTTATATTTTACCTATACAGGACAGAGGTAGTTAGCATAATCACAAGACATGAACGCTGTAGATGAAGAATAATGAAGTTGCTGCTGCTATGTATTTGATGCTCTTTATGTTCCTTGCAGGATGACATATTATCTCTCTGGAACCGCAGCACCGACCAAGCCATTGTATTGCGTATCAGGGACACACTACAGAGGGTGCTCAACTTACCCCCGAATACCATTATGGATTACAAGGCCCACACGGATAGTTTGAAGTATGTCCCAGCTTGATTGTTTCACATTTTTTCTTGTGGTTTTTCTGGCTGAGGAGGGTGACTTATGAATGGGAGTGTGTGTGTGTGTTAGTTTGTTTAATTTAATTGACTGATATAAGTTGTTGTTCTCATAGAAAGTTCTCATAATCTTTGTGACTGATACAGATTGTTGTTCTCATAGTAGATCATTGTGACTGATACAGATTGTTGTTCTCATAGTAGATAATTGTGACTGATACAGATTGTTGTTCTCATAGTAGATCTTTGTGACTGATATAAGTTGTTGTTCTCATAGAAAGTTCTCATAAATCTTTGTGACTGATACAGATTGTTGTTCTCATAGTAGATCATTGTGACTGATACAGATTGTTGTTCTCATAGTAGATAATTGTGACTGATACAGATTGTTGTTCTCATAGTAGATCTTTGTGACTGATACAGATTGTTGTTCTCATAGTAGATCTTTGTGACTGATACAGATTGTTGTTCTCATAGTAGATAATTGTGACTGATACAGATTGTTGTTCTCATAGTAGATCTTTGTGACTGATATAAGTTGTTGTTCTCATAGTAAGTTCTCATAAATCTTTGTGACTGATACAGACTGTGTTTCTCATAGTAGATCATTGTGACTGATACAGATTGTTGTTCTCATAGTAGATAATTGTGACTGATACAGATTGTTGTTCTCATAGTAGATCATTGTGACTGATACAGATTGTTGTTCTCATAGTAGATCTTTGTGACTGATATAAGTTGTTGTTCTCATAGTAAGTTCTCATAAATCTTTGTGACTGATACAGATTGTTGTTCTCATAGTAGATCTATGTGACTATATATGTTGTTGTTCTCATAGTAGATCTTTGTGACTGGTATAGGTTGTTGTTCTCATAGTAGATCTTTGTGACTGACAGATTGTTGTTCTCATAGTAGATCTATGTGACTAATATATGTTGTTGTTCTCATAGTAGATCTTTGTGACTGGTATAGGTTGTTGTTCTCATAGTAGATCTTTGTGACTGACAGTTGTTGTTCTCATAGTAGATCATTGTGACTGATACAGGTTGTTGTTCTCATAGTAGATAATTGTGACTGATACAGATTGTTGTTCTCATAGTAGATAATTGTGACTGGTACAAGTTATAACATTGTATAATCCCACCATATATGAATATGTAAGTGTGTGAAATTTGTTTCTCTCTGTAAATATGAACCGAGCAGTATGTTCTGGCCTCAGTTAAAGATATTGTTTGTACAATGAGAGATAGTGTTGTGTACTTATGTATTGTTCATGGATGTTGTCATTTTATTTACCCATCTCCTTATGTCTTTATTATTTCTCTCATTTTCTGTTCTTCATCTCTATAATTTACCTACTTCTTTATGTCTCTATAATTTACCCATCTCCTTATGTCTTTATTATTTCTCTCATTTTCTGTTCTTCGTCTCTATAATTTACCTACTTCTTTATGTCTCTATAATTTACTCATCTCCTTATGTCTTTATTATTTCTCTCATTTCTGTTCTTCATCTCTATAATTTACCCATCTCCTTATGTCTCTTACCTAAATCCTTATGTCTCTAATTTACCCATCTCCATATGTCTCTTCATATAAAACTCATTAGCACAAACACAAAACTTAGGCTATTCAATCAAATGTACTATCAACCCTTACGTATGCGTGTGAAAGCTGGAAAACAACAAGAGATATAGAAACAAAGTTGAACGCATTCGAAATAAATGTCTAAGGAAAATACTTGGTATAGAATGGAACGAATTCAAAACAAACGAGGAAATTAGAGAAATCGCCATCAACCACTAATATCTTCAGTAATAAAGAAAAGACGATGGTCATACGTTGGACATGTGATGAGAAGAGATAATAATCGAATAGCAAAGCAAGCCCTCATATGGGAAACAACAGGTAAAAGAAAAAGAGGAAGACCCAGGGAGACACTGAGAAGAACATTGATGAGAGAGGCAAGAGCAGCAGGAATCGGCTCCCTCAATGAGATAGAACTGCTTGCACAGAACAGAGACAGATGGCGAGATTTGATAAAATATCTTTAAAAGAAAACTGCTAGAACAAAATTCATATAGGAAAGGTGTATCTTGGTCTACGCCCTATGGGCCGGTTACGGCTCGAAAGGTCAATAGATAGATAGATAGATAGATAGATATGTCTCTTCTATAATTCCCCTAATTTTTCTCATGACTGCACTATGATTTACCCATCTCCTTATGTCTCTTCTATAATTCCCTTCATTTTCTCATGACTACACTATAATTTACCCATCTCCTTATGTCTCTTCTATAATTCCCTTCATTTTCTCACGACTACACTATAATTTACCCATCTCCTTATGTCTCTTCTATAATTCCCCTCATTTTCTCATGATTACATTATAATTTACCCATCTCCTTATGTCTCTTCTATAATTCCCTTCATTTTCTCACGACTACACTATAATTTACCCATCTCCTTATGTCTCTTCTATAATTCCCTTCATTTTCTCACGACTACACTATAATTTACCCATCTCCTTATGTCTCTTCTATAATTCCCCTCATTTTCTCATGATTACATTATAATTTACCCCATCTCCTTATGTCTCTTCTATAATTCCCCTCATTTTCTCATGATTACATTATAATTTACCCATCTCCTTATGTCTCTTCTATAATTCCCTTCATTTTCTCACGACTACACTATAATTTACCCATCTCCTAATGCCAGGCATTCTCAATCTCTTCTTCAGAGACAACACCAGCTTTAGGACCCCAGACCACTACCTGAGATGACAGTTTGAGAATGTTTGATGCCCATTGTTGTTGTTGTCGTCCACAGTGATCTCTGAACTCAGCTGGTGCCACTACTAGCTGTAGACTTTGCTCAGACCTGCACCAATCTATCTCTTTATGACAGTATCAACACAACCGTCTACTCCACACTGTTATCATCTCTCACTTTCTCTTGTTTTAATTATCATGTTGACACTAGAGAATCTGTTATGGTTGTTTGTGTGATTAACAAACAGTGGCAGCAGTAGTCTATTGAACAGGATATTAGTAGTGCCCAAACACAAATAGTGGCAGTAGTAGTCTATCGTACAGGATGTTAGTCTTTTTAACAGGATATTAGTAGTGCCCAAACATAACAGTGGAAGTAGTAGTCTATTCAACATATTAGTAGTGCCCAAACACAAACAGTGACAGTAGTAGTCTATTGAACAGGATATTAGTAGTGCCCAAACACAACAGTGACACTAGTAGTCTATTGTACAGGATATTAGTAGTGCCCAAACACAAATAGTGACAGTAGTAGTCTATTGTACAGGATATTAGTAGTGCCCAAACACAAATAGTGGCAGTAGTAGTCTATCGTACAGGATATTAGTAGTGCCCAAACACAATAGTGGCAGTAGCAGTCTATCGTACAGGATATTAGTAGTGCCCAAACACAAATAGTGACAGTAGTAGTCTATCGTACAGGATATTAGTAGTGCCCAAACACAAATAGTGGCATTAGTAGTCTATCGTACAAGATATTAGTAGTGCCCAACACAAATAGTGGCAGTAGTAGTCTATCGTACAGGATGTTAGTCTTTTTAACAGGATATTAGTAGTGCCCAAACATAACAGTGGAAGTAGTAGTCTATTGTACAGGATATTAGTAGTGCCCAAACACAAATAGTGGCATTAGTAGTCTATCGTACAGGATATTAGTAGTGCCCAAACACAAACATTGGCAATAGTAGACAACATGAAAATAAGGCAACCCTACCTACCATTAGTACTACACACAAACAAACAGCCAGCCTTGGATCTCCGGTGGTTACACTGTACATCACTCTCTGATCTGTATGCACATTCAGAAGTCAATAAATCGCTCACATATCTGTCTATGTGTCTTGCCTTCTATGTATGAGAAAGTATTGTTTGTCAGGTCAGGTAATTTTACCTGCTACTGCATGCAGTAAACAGTACAACCTTTGGCTGCTTGCAGGTAAGCTTGGGAGAGTAAAAGGCTAAGGAGGGTACCCCGAAGTAAAACAATCCCACTGCCTTGTGGGTGAGACTTTTAGTCAAAGGCTAGCGGAGCCAACCGTAAACAACCGACGGAAGGCTTCAGAAAACCACCGTCGTAACTTCTTTGTACAATCATGAATCGCCACGACAATAGAAATAACGACAACAACGTTAAGGGGGATTCCTCGTTCGGTAGGGGACATCATGTGCTACAGGTGATGCCGATCGTCATCAAGCTACTGTAAGCAAAATAAAGATAAAACAAACTCTAAAGATAGGTACTTGGAATGTGAGAACACGCATGCAGAAGGGTAAACTAGAAAACACCATACAAGAAATTAAAAGAACGGTTTACAATTACTGGGACTTTGCGAAATGAGATACACCGGATCAGGGGAGATGTATTCTGATAAACATAAAATAATCTATTCTGGAGGTACTGAACACCAAAGAGGAGTAGGTATCATCTTGGATGCAGAAAGAGCAAGAACAGTGTAAGGCTTTTAGTGAAATTGAATAGAAAGCCAATAGACATAAATCTTATACAAGTTTATGCACCAACAGCAGACAATCTAGAGGAAACAATTGATAAATTTTACGAGTTAAATGAGGCACTTCATAAATGCAAACCACATGAAAACACCATAGTTCTAGGGGATTTTAACGCAAAAGTAGGAAAGGAAAGAGTTGAGGAAGTAGTTGGTCATTATGGCTTAGGCAAGAGGAATGAAAGAGGTGAGAAACTTATTGACTGGGCAAGAACACACAACATGATGATAGCAAACACCTGGTTTAAGCAACATCCAAGACGTCTGTGGACATAGAAAAGCCCAGGGGCAACGCACGCAATCAAATTGATTACATAATGATAAACAATAGATTTAGAAACAGTCTGGTGTGTGTGAAAACTAGACCAGGGGCAGAATGCAATAGTGATCATGTACCAGTTGTGGGAAAGCTTAGAAAAAAGACAAATTAGTAAAATTAAAAAACAACAAAACGAGCCTCAGATAGCATCAAGTTAAATTTAGATTTATTCAAATCAGACAAGAAGCTGCAAGACAAATATAAAAATACAATTCAGAACTGTTACAATGCAATAGAGAAGATACAAAGCATTGATGAACAGTGGGTAATGCTAATAGAATCAGTGCAACAAACATCAAAGAGTTCATACCACCAGTGATGGTAAATTCAAAAAAGAAATGGTTGACAGATGACATTTTGCAGCTAATGGATACAAGAAGAAGAAATAAAGATGAGTATAAGAGATTAAATAAAGAAATTGTAGTAAATGCAATGAAGCAAAAGAAGCATGGCTAAAATAGAGATGCAAAGAGATTGCAATGCAACAAAATATGGAGATGCTGAAGCTATATACAAACAAATTGAGGAATTAACAGGTAGAAATATGCAATCAAAAACTGGATGTTTAAGATCAAAGGTAGGAGAACTGTTGATTGATCAAGAAAACATAAGGGAACGATGGACAGAATACATTAAAGATCTTTATAAAGATGAACGAACGGAAGTAAGTATTAAGGATAATGGAGAAGGACCAGAAATACTCAGAGAAGAAGTGGAAGACGCCTTGCGCAATATGAAAGCAGGCAAAGCTCCTGGACCAGATAATTTAACTAAAGAAGAGATTGAAGCCATGGGTGATTTTGGAATAGAATAATAACAAAAATATTAAAAGATATCTACAACAGCAGATATATACCAGACGACATGCTCAAATCAATATTCATAGCCCTACCAAAGAATCGGGTGCGATTGAATGCGATGATCATCGCACAATAAGCCTTATGAGTCATATGACTAAGATATTACTAGAATCATCATGCGAAGAGTGCAAAACAAAATCAGTCCAGAAATTAGCGATGAACGGTGTCGTTTTGTTAGAGATAAGGAACAAGCAATGCCATTTATATCATAAGATCTTTAGTAGAAAGAGCCATAGAGGTGAAAACAGATCTATACCTATGTTTCATAGATTACACCAAGGCTTTTGACAAAGTAAAGCACCAAGAAATAATCAAAATTTTAGAAAGCATAAATGTAGACAGCAAAGATCTAAGAATATAAAGAACATATACTGGCAACAAACAGCGGCCATAAGAACTGGAAACCAATTGGAAATGTTTCAACAAATAAAACAGGGTGTTAGACAAGGTTGCGTGCTGTCACCAGATTTGTTTAATATCTATAGTGAGATTATTTTAAGATCCATAAGGGGCATGCCTGGAATAACAATTGGAGGTCATAATATAAATAATCTAAGGTATGCTGATGATACAGTCTTAATCGCTAAGAGTGAAAATGAGTTACAAGAAATGTTGGACATTATAGTGAAAGAAAGCAAAAATAAAGGACTCAGCCTTAATAGCAAAAGACAGAGGTAATGGTAACAACAAAGAAAAGACATCACCTCAGTGCAAAATAAAGACAAGTGGAACAATATTAAAACAGGTAAATGAATTTAAATATTTGGGAACTTTGTTAACATCAGATGGAAGATGTACACAAGAGGTGAGATGCAGAATGGCTCAGGCAAAAGCAGCTTTCCAGAAAATGAGGAAGATACTATGCAATCCATTTTTGACAATAGAAACAAGAAAAAGATTTCTTAAATGTTGTGTAGAGCCAGTCTTAACATATGGACGTGAATCATGGACAACAGACAAGAAATCATTGGAGTCTGTAGAAATGTGGTTTTACAGAAGAATGTTCAGAGTACCATGGACAGCTAAGAAGAGTAATGAAGATGTTCTTAGAGAGGTCAAAGCAAAAGAGAGCTAATCTCTAATATTAGGAAGAAACAATCATCAATTTTTGGCCATGTAATGAGAAGAGAACAACTGGGAAAATTGAGAGACTAAGAGATAGAGGGAAGTAAAGAGAAAAAATACCAGACAGCTTAAGAGAATGGCTTGGCAGAAGGTCAACACAGAAATGATAAATAACTCAAGATCGAAAGTTGTGGAGAGACATGATCACCTACACCAGCAGCCCCAGTACTTGATGATGAAAACAAATTAACATTCACAAGCAGTCCAGAAACACATTGACACTCACAGACAGCCTGTAAAACACATTAACACTCACAGACAGCCTAGAAAACACATTGACACTCACAAATCGCCTAGAAAACACATTGACACTCACAAACAGCCTAGAAAACACATTGACACTCACAAACAGCCTAGAAAACACATTGACACTCACAGACAGCCTAGAAAACACATTGACACTCACAAATCGCCTAGAAAACATATTGACACTCACAAATCGCCTAGAAAACACATTAACACTCACAAGCAGCCTAGAAAACACATTGACACTCACAAACAGCCTAGAAAACACATTGACACTCACAAATCGCCTAGAAAACACATTGACACTCACAAACAGCCTAGAAAACATATTGACACTCACAAATCGCCTAGAAAACACATTAACACTCACAAGCAGCCTAGAAAACACATTGACACTCACAAACAGCCTAGAAAACACATTGACACTCACAAATCGCCTATAAAACAAATTGACACTCACAAACAGCCTAGAAAACACATTGACACTCACAAATCGCCTAGAAAACACATTGACACTCACAAGCAGCCTAGAAAACACATTAACACTCACAAATCGCCTAGAAAACACATTGACACTCACAAACAGCCTAGAAAACATATTGACACTCACAAACAGCCTAGAAAACACATTAACACTCACAAATCGCCTAGAAAACACATTGACACTCACAAATCGCCTAGAAAACACATTGACACTCACAAACAGCCTAGAAACATATTGACACTCACAAATCGCCTAGAAAACACATTAACACTCACAAGCAGCCTAGAAAACACATTGACACTCACAAACAGCCTAGAAAACACATTGACACTCACAAATCGCCTAGAAAACACATTGACACTCACAAATCGCCTAGAAAACACATTAACACTCACAAATCGCCTAGAAAACACATTAACACTCACAAATCGCCTAGAAAACACATTAACACTCACAAATCGCCTAGAAAACACATTGACACTCACAGACAGCCTAGAAAACACATTGACACTCACAAATCGCCTAGAAACACATTGACACTCACAAACAGCCTAGAAACACATTGACACTCACAGATAGCCTAGAAAACACATTGACACTCACAAATCGCCTAGAAAACACATTGACACTTACAAACAGCCTAGAAAACACATTAACACTCACAAGCAGCCTAGAAAACACATTGACACTCACAAACAGCCTAGAAAACACATTAACACTCACAAGCAGCCTGTAAAAGACATTCTCACAAACAGTCTAGAAAACACCTTGACACTCACAAACAGCCTAGAAAACACATTGACACTCACAGACAGCCTGTAAAACACAGCATGCACAATGCATTAAAATGTTACCAGTAGATCATCTCGAAAATAAATGTCTAAGGAAAATACTTGGTATAGAATGGAACGAATTCAAAACAAACGAGGAAATTAGAGAAATCGCCAATCAACCACTAATATCTTCAGTAATAAAGAAAAGACGATGGTCATATGTTGGATATGTGATGAGATAATAATCGAATAGCAAAGCAAGCCCTCATATGGGAAACAACAGGTAAAAGAAAAAGAGGAAGACCCAGGGAGACACTGAGAAGAACATTGATGAGAGAGGCAAGAGCAGCAGGAATCGGCTCCCTCAATGAGATAGAACTGCTTGCACAGAACAGAGACAGATGGCGAGATTTGATAAAATATCTTTAAAAGAAAACTGCTAGAACAAAAATTCATATAGGAGAAGGTGTATCTTGGTCTATACCCTATGGGCCGGTTACGGCTCGAAAGGTCTAGCATGCATGCAGATCATCTATACAAACTTGCTCCTCTGACATGTCACCATCACAAAGTGGTAGAAGAGCCTGTGTGTCCATATCCTCAAGAACTCTTCTAATGGTAGCAGTGCTACCATGGGATCATCCAAACTGGACAGGGCAAAAGAGCTGGGACCAGGAAAAGCAAGACACAAACATGTTGAAGTCGGATGCATTTGGCTACATAAAGAAAAAGTAAAGAGCCTCCGTAACGCCAAGTGGCGTATAGGGAATGTGGTGTTAGTGACCATAAATTTTACAGACCTTCAGCACATGATTTTTGGGGTAATGTCCTCAGCTGGAATGCACTGCTCTAGCTTTCCTCGTGACAACACGTCTTCTTGCCCCCTGGCGTTCGTCTCAGTCCTGACCTTGTCTGGTCACCTTAGTACTTCTGGATTGTTGTTAGGATGAGTGTTTCACGTTGTGGTTCCACGACAACTTTACTGCGGTTATGATTTGTCCCTGAGGGTTCACGCTAGGCCAGATAAATATAACTGTGTAACACATAACAACACATTGGTTATAATAATTTGTTCCAACTTTAATTCTGTCACATCGGACTTTCGTTACACACTGGATATGGCAGGTTACACACTTAGAGCGCACTCTACCATTTCTTGAATCTATCGCCCTAACACTTGTCTCCTGGCTCTGACCGCATTCATATTCGCATCTGCACTATATGTGGACCGTCCCTATTGACGGCCCGCCCTAGACTATCTAACTTCTACCGGTCCGGCTGTCTCTTGGCAACGTTACTAACTGTCTCTTAATAGTGTTACTTACTAATCTGCCCGCCTAACTGTTCTTCACTAGTCTCTGCATCTCCTAACTATCACGTGTTCTTGCTGGCTAAAATTATATTACACTTGCTTGGTGTCATTACTCTAGATCGTCACTCCCTGCCAACTCAGTCTCTCCAAGTGTTCAGTATTCAAGTTCTCCCAATCTTTTGTGTTTACTTCTTAAATCTTGATCTTGTCAGCCAATCAAAATTGATTTCCTACGCGTCTGTCTGCCCACTCACTTCTGAACATGGTCTTCGCGTTTTGCACGTGCATTTTGACCCACCATCCTCAACTTATTTTTCTCATGACTTCGTCTTAATGTCTTTTTCCTTTTCTCCTTGACCTTGTTCTCTCGTCTTTGTATACTCTTCTACTCTCTCCACTCCTCTCTCTTCTACAAGAACACCAGACTCAAGGGCCAACCACAAAAATGATGGATTGACGGAATATTAAAAACAACAGTAGGAGATACCAACAGAATAGCAAAAGATAATAAATTATATCTTCCCTCGATTCTTAAAGGCGAATGAGGAAGGAAAGAAGAAGAACGCAATAGGCAAATTCTATTGTAGTGCAAAACGCAGATCTACTCGCATAGAATGTATCCTCCACAGTACAAAACGAACTCGATCGCATCTCTTCCTGGTGTGGAGTATCAGGTGTCTTGGTTAATCCTAATAAAGCATCAGTTGCATTGTTCTCACTTAAATATCATATCGTTAACACGGAAACAGGTGGTACGATTGGGCACTGATTTTTGACCAGTGAAAGGTTGATGACATAACTCTAGTTAAGTTTGATCGCAGCCTGTGCTTTCGGGACCACGTCGACCATGTGATAACAAAATCCCGCAAAGTTAGCGGCCTTGAATGTCATGGCAGCTGCCAACATCGAGCAGAGGCTACTTACTCTTCTGTTACAGGGACTAGTCCTCGCACCAATCAAGTATGCCCTGGAAATTCTTACTGTCAGTACAACGGAGAAAATACAGAATGAAGTCATGCGCATTATCTTTGGATGTACAAGGGACACTCCCTGTGTAACAATAAGGTATCTTCTTGACTTTCCAAGCATTGAGCTATTTGCGGGTTATCATCATTGCACTCCGAACATGTCCAATTTCCAACCATGGATGACAGGATCAAGATCTGGAGGGCACGATCATACCTGAAGATTAATGCAGATAAAGAGCATCAATTGCATCATGAGCTCAACACAAGGAAAGGTATCCGGCTAAAATAGGCAAATCATGGTGGGCCGAGCAGAAGATGTCATCAGACAAAAAAGTGGGGGCTTGCTCTGTATGCAGGCAATGGGTAGAGTCATCGCAGAAATAAACAAAAATACGTAGGGTTACCTTTATCTACTTACCTGGACATGCGGGAGTACGGGAAAATGAAAGAGAGGCCAGGTTGGCTAGCTGCGCTGTCGTTGAAGATCAACCAGTAGATCGGGCTGACATCATACAAGCCCTCCGAGATGTTGGAAGGGCACAGAACTTCGACAACCAAAAGTCCACGTCACTCCTTCGGATGAAATAGATGGGAGTTAAGATGGGCACAGCCAGAAACGAGAAACTTAGTGGGCGTGTAAGAAGACTTATCAACCAACACAGAACTGGAGCCGTCAGTCGCTGGACACTGCGAGACTTGCTGAGGAGGGGATCTGAGCACCTATGGACATGTTCGGAGTGCAATGATGATGGCCCGCTAATAACTCACTAATCAGACTTGTTGTCCCTTCTCTCAGAACTAACACACAGACATATACCAGATGTAATGTCCCTCCTCTCAGACCTCACACAGACATATACCAGATGTAATGTCCCTCCTCTCAGACCTCACACAGACATATACCAGATGTATTGTCCCTCCTCTCAGAACTCACACAGACATATACCAGATGTATTGTCCCTCCTCTCAGACCTCACACAGACATATACCAGATGTATTGTCCCTCCTCTCAGACCTCACACAGACATATACCAGATGTATTGTCCCTCCTCTCAGACCTCACACAGACATATACCAGATGTATTGTCCCTCCTCTCAGACCTCACACAGACATATACCAGACCTGCTGTTCCTTCTCTCAGACCTCACACAGACATATACCAGACCTGCTGTTCCTTCTCTCAAACTATACAAGTTCCTAGTCTCTAGGGACTTCCTCAGAGGTAAAAGCTGGCGAACGAAAAAAAATTCTACAAGCTCTCTTTCTCTCTCTCTCTCTTTCTCACTTTATCGCTCTTTCTCACTCTCTCTTTCTAGCTCTCTCTATATCTTTCGCTTTCTCTCTCTAGCTCTCTTTTTCTCTCTCTCTCTTTCGCTATCTCTCTCTCTTTCTCTCTCTTTCTCTCTCTTTTTCTCTTTCTCTCTCTCTCTTTTTCTCTCTCTATCTTTCTCTCTCTCTCACTCTCGGCTTCTTAGGGTTAATCTTTTAAGTGGGTGTGAATGCGTTATGTCGCTGGTTTACGCCATAGCCGTGATATCTGCGCCTTGCAAAAAATCCGCCCTAGGTATGGGATCCCCGGTGTTTTACCGGGCCTCTCTCTCTCTCCGCCCTAGGTATGGGATCCCCGGTGTTACCGGGGACTCTCTCTCTCCGCCCTAGGTATGGGATCCCGTGTGTTACCGGGTCTCTCTCTCTCTCTCTCTCTCTCTCTCTCTCTCCGCCCTAGGTATGGAATCCCGTGTGTTACCGGGGCCTCTCTCTCTCCGCCCTAGGTATGGGATCCCGTGTGTTACCGGGGCCTCTCTCTCTCCGCCCTAGGTATGGGATCCCGTGTGTTACCGGGGCCTCTCTCTCTCTCTCTCCTCTCTAGGTATGGGATCCCGTGTGTTACCGGGGCCTCTCTCCGCCCTAGGTATGGGATCTCGTGTGTTACCTGGGCCTCTCTCTCTCTCCGCCCTAGGTATGGGATCCCGTGTGTTACCTGGGCCTCTCTCTCTCTCCGCCCTAGGTATGGGATCCCGTGTGTTACCAGGGCCTCTCTCCGCCCTAGGTATGGGATCTCGTGTGTTACCTGGGCCTCTCTCTCTCTCCGCCCTAGGTATGGGATCCCGTGTGTTACCGGGGCCTCTCTCCGCCCTAGGTATGGGATCCCGTGTGTTACCTGGGCCTCTCTCTCTCTCCGCCCTAGGTATGGGATCCCATGTGTTACCAGGGCCTCTCTCCGCCCTAGGTATGGGATCTCGTGTGTTACCTGGGCCTCTCTCTCTCTCCGCCCTAGGTATGGGATCCCGTGTGTTACCGGGGCCTCTCTCTCTCTCCGCCCTAGGTATGGGATCTCGTGTGTTACCTTGGCCTCTCTATCTCTCCACCCTAGGTATGGGACCCTGTGTGTTACCGGGGCCTCTCTTGGCCTCTCTCTCTCTCTCTCTCTCCGCCCTAGGTATAGGATTCCATGTGTTACCGGGTCTCATTATGAGGGAAGTAAAGAATAGTGACACTGTGACCTTCCAGGCATGTCGTAAGAGGCAACTAAGGAGTTTGATCGATGGCTTGACAAGCTGTCATTGTAAAAAGTATTGTTATGGAAACAGCGCCATATATTTTAGAAGCAGTGATCTCTGCAATATGTGCCACTTTGGCACGCAAGGTTTCTGTTCTTGAGATTGTGGATCTGCCCTATGTCCCGTCTTCGGCTCGAAAGGAGAATAGATAGATAGATAGATAGATAGATAGATAGATAGATAGATAGATAGATAGATAGATAGATAGATAGATAGATAGATAGATAGATAGATAGATAGATAGATAGATAGATAGATAGATAGATAGATAGATAGATAGATAGATAGATAGATAGATAGATAGATAGATAGATAGATAGATAGATAGATAGATAGATAGATAGATAGATAGATAGATAGATAGATAGATAGATAGATAGATAGATAGATAGATAGATAGATAGATAGATAGATAGATAGATAGATAGATAGATAGATAGATAGATAGATAGATAGATAGATAGATAGATAGATAGATAGATAGATAGATAGATAGATAGATAGATAGATAGATAGATAGATAGATAGATAGATAGATAGATAGATAGATAGAGGTAGATTTGATTAACAAATCTTACCAGGACAGCTGTTATTTTGGCCAGCTCTTTTCCACTTTAAACTATCAAGAGCACTTTAACGTGCCTGAGTGCACACAGGACCTGCTATTTTTCGTCCGTATCTGAAAGGGCTAGACATCTGATTTCACTACCCAGAGACCGAAGAAGAAAATAAAGTCACGAAGAAACCGCAGGTTCGATTTTTTTAAGAAAAAAATGTCCATTGTCTGTGGTGGGAATAGAACCCAGGTCATTTCTGTCTAGATTCCGACGTCTTACCTCAAAACTACCCAGTCCCAAACTCTACAAACAAAACCACCCACATCCACTATACAATCTCCCAAACTTCATCACACAAAACCACCCACATCCACTATCCGATCTCCCCAACTTCACCAAACAAAACCACGCACATCCACTATCCGATCTCCCAAACCCAACAAACAAAATCACCCACATCCACTATCCGATCTCCCAAACCCCACAAAAAACCCACACACATCCACTATCCGATCTCCAGACTCCACAAACATAACCACGTACATCAACTATCCAATCCCCCAAACTCCACCAACAAATCCACCCCCATCCACTATTCGATCTCCCCAACTCCACCAACAAAACCACCAACATCCACTATCTGATCTCCCACACTCCACAACAAAACCACCCACATCCACTATCCGATCTCCCAAACTCCACAAACAAAACCACCCACATCCACTATCTGATCTCCCAAACTCCACAAACAAAACCACCCACATCCACTATCTGATCTCCCAAACTCCACAAGCAAAACCACCCACATCCACTATTCGATCTCCCAAACTCCACAAACAAAACCACCCACATCCACTTTCCGATCTCCCAAACTCCACAAACAAAACCACCCACATCCAATATCCGATCTCCCAAACTCCACAAACAAAACCACCCACATCCACTATCCGATCTCCCAAACTCCACAAACAAAACCACCCACATCCACTATCTGATCTCCACAAACAAAACCACCCACATCCACTATCTGATCTCCCAAACTCCACAAACATAACCACCCACATCCACTATCCGATCTCCCAAACTCCACAAACAAAACCACCCACATCCACTATTTGATCTTCCACACTCCACAAAGAAAACCACCCACATCCACTATCCGATCTCCCAAACTCCACAAACATAACCACCCACATCCACTATCCGATCTCCCAAACTCCACAAACAAAACACCCACATCCACTATCTGATCTCCCAAACTCCACAAACATAACCACCCACATCCACTATCAGATCTCCCAAACTCCACAAACAAAACCACCCACATCCACTATTTGATCTTCCACACTCCACAAAGAAAAGCACCCACATCCACTATCTGATCTCCCACATTCCACAAACAAAACCACCCACATCCACTATCCGATCTCTAACTCCACAAACAAAACCACCCACATCCACTATCCGATCTCTCAAACTCCACAAACAAAACCACCTACATCCACTATCCGATCTCTCAAACTCCACCAACAAAACCACCCACATCCACTATCCGATCTCTCAAACTCCACAAACAAAACCACCCACATCCACTTTCCGGTCCCCAAAACTCCACAAGCAAAACCACCCACATCCACTATCCGATCTCCCAAACTCCACAAACAAAACCTTCCACATCCACTATCCGATCTCCCAAACTCCACAAACAAAACCACCCACATCCAATATCCGATCTCCCAAACTCCACAAACAAAACCACCCACATCCACTATCCGATCCCCCAAACTCCACAAACAAAACCACCCATATCCACTATCCGATCTCCCAAACTCCACAAACAAAACCACCCACATACACTATCCGATCTCTAACTCCACAAACAAAACCACCCACATTCACTATCCGATATCCCACACTCCACAAACAAAACCACCCACATTCACTATCCGATCTCTAACTCCACAAACAAAACCACCCATATCCACTATACGATATCCCACACTCCACAAACAAAACCACCCACATTCACTATCCGATCTCTCAAACTCCACAAACATAACCATGCACATCACTATCCAATCCCCCAAACTCCACCAACAAAACCACCAACATCCACTATCCAATCCCTCAAACTCCACAAACAAAACCACCAACATCCACTATCCAATCCCTCAAACTCCACCAACAAAACCACCCACATCCACTATCCAATTCCTCAAACTCCACCAACGAAACCACCCACATCCACTATGCGATCTCCCAAACTCCACAAACAAAACCACGCACATCCACTATCCAATCCCCCAAACCCCCCAAACTCCACAAACAAAACCACCCACATCCACTATCCGATCTCTAACTCCACAAACAAAACCACCCACATCCACTATCCGATCTCTAACTCCACAAACAAAACCACCCACATCCACTATCCAATCCCCCAAACTCCACAAACAAAACCACCCACATCCACTATCCGATCCCCCAAACTACACAAACAAACCACCCACATCCACTATCCGATCCCCCAAACTACACAAACAAAACCACCCACATCCACTATCCGACCTCTAACTCCACAAACAAAACACCCACATCCACTATCCGATCCCCCAAACTACACAAACAAAACCACCCACATCCACTATCCGATCCCTCAAACTCCACCAACAAAACCACCCACATCCACTATCCAATCCCTCAACTCCACCAACAAAACCACCCACATCCACTATGCGATCTCCCAAACTCCACAAACAAAACCACGCACATCCACTATCCAATCCCCCAAACCCCCCAAACTCCACAAACAAAACCACCCACATCCACTATCCGATCTCTAACTCCACAAACAAAACCACCCACATCCACTATCCGATCTCTAACTCCACAAACAAAACCACCCACATCCACTATCCAATCCCCCAAACTCCACAAACAAAACCACCCACATCCACTATCCGATCCCCCAAACTACACAAACAAAACCACGCACATCCACTATCCAATCCCTCAAACTCCACCAACAAAACCACCCACATCCACTATCCGATCTCTCAAACTCCACAAACAAAACCATACACATCCACTATCCGATCTCCCAAACTCCACCAACAAAACCACACACATCCACTATCCGATCTCTCAAACTCCACAAACAAAACCACCCACATCCACTTTCCGATATACCCAAACTCCACAAGCAAACCACCCACATCCACTATCCGATCTCCCAAACTCCACAAACAAAACCACCCACATCCACTTTCCGATCTCCCAAACTCCACAAACAAAACACCCACATCCAATATCCGATCTCCCAAACTCCACAAACAAAACCACCCACATCCACTATCCGATCTCCCAAACTCCACAAACAAAACCACCCACATCCACTATCAGATCTCCCAAACTCCACAAACATAACCACCCACATCCACTATCAGATCTCCCAAACTCCACAAACAAAACCACCCACATCCACTATTTGATCTTCCACACTCCACAAAGAAAACCACCCACATCCACTATCCGATCTCCCAAACTCCACAAACAAAACCACGCACATCCACTATCTGATCTCCCACATTCCACAAACAAAACCACCCACATCCACTATCCGATCTCTAACTCCACAAACAAAACCACCCACATCCACAATCCGATCTCTCAAACTCCACAAACAAAACCACCCACATCCACTATCCGATCTCTCAAACTCCACCAACAAAACACCCACATCCACTATCCGATCTCTCAAACTCCACAAACAAAACCACCCACATCCACTTTCCGATCCCCCAAACTCCACAAGCAAAACCACCCACATCCACTATCCGATCTCCCAAACTCCACAAACAAAACCACCCACATCCAATATCCAATCTCCCAAACTCCACAAACAAAACCACCCACATCCACTATCCGATCCTCGAAACTCCACAAACAAAACCACCCATATCCACTATCCGATCTCCCAAACTCCACAAACAAAACCACCCACATCCACTATCCGATCTCCCAAACTCCACAAACAAAACCACCCATATCCACTATCCGATCTCCCAAACTCCACAAACAAAACCACCCACATCCACTATCCGATCTCTAACTCCACAAACAAAACCACCCACATCCACTATCCGATATCCCACACTCCACAAACAAAACCATCCACATTCACTATCCGATCTCTAACTCCACAAACAAAACCACCCATATCCACTATCCGATATCCCACAATCCACAAACAAAACCACCCACATTCACTATCCGATCTCTCAAACTCCACAAACATAACCACGCACATCAACTATCCAATCCCCCAAACTCCACCAACAAAACCACCCACATCCACTATCCAATCCCTCAAACTCCACAAACAAAACCACCAACATCCACTATCCAATCCCTCAAACTCCACCAACAAAACCACCCACATCCACTATCCAATCCCTCAAACTCCACCAACAAAACCACCCACATCCACTATGCGATCTCCCAAACTCCACAAACAAAACCACGCACATCCACTATCCAATCCCCCAACCCCCCAACTCCACAAACAAAACCACCCACATCCACTATCCGATCTCTAACTCCACAAACGAAACCACCCACATCCACTATCCTATCTCTAACTCCACAAACAAAACCACCCACATCCACTATCCAATTCCCCAAACTCCACAAACAAAACCACCCACATCCACTATCCGATCCCCCAAACTACACAAACAAAACCACCCACATCCACTATCCGATCCCCCAAACCCCCCAAACTCCACAAACAAAACCACCCACATCCACTATCCGATCCCCCAAACTACACAAACAAAACCACCCACATCCACTATTCGATCCCCCAAACTACACAAACAAAACCACCCACATCCACTATCCGATCCCCCAAACTACACAAACAAAACCACCCACATCCACTATCCGATCTCTAACTCCACAAACAAAACCACCCACATCCACTATCCGATCCCCCAAACTACACAAACAAAACCACCCACATCCACTATCCGACCTCTAACTCCACAAACAAAACCACGCACATCCAATATCCGATCTCTCAAACTCCATCAACAAAACCACCAACATCCACTATCCGATCTCCCAAACTCCACAAACAAAACCACCCACATCCACTATCCGATCTCTCAAACTCCACAAACAAAACCACCCACATCCACTTTCCGATCCCCCAAACTCCACAAGCAAAACCACCCACATCCACTATCCGATCTCCCAAACTCCACAAACAAAACCTCCCACATCCACTATCCGATCTCCCAACTCCACAAACAAAACCACCCACATCCAATATCCAATCTCCCAAACTCCACAAACAAAACCACCCACATCCACTATCCGATCCTCGAAACTCCACAAACAAAACCACCCATATCCACTATCCGATCTCCCAAACTCCACAAACAAAACCACCCACATCCACTATCCGATCTCCCAAACTCCACAAACAAAACCACCCATATCCACTATCCGATCTCCCAAACTCCACAAACAAAACCACCCACATCCACTATCCGATCTCTAACTCCACAAACAAAACCACCCACATCCACTATCCGATATCCCACACTCCACAAACAAAACCATCCACATTCACTATCCGATCTCTAACTCCACAAACAAAACCACCCATATCCACTATCCGATATCCCACAATCCACAAACAAAACCACCCACATTCACTATCCGATCCCTCAAACTCCACAAACAAAACCACCACATCCACTATCCAATCCCTCAAACTCCACCAACAAAACCACCCACATCCACTATCCAATCCCTCAAACTCCACCAACAAAACCACCCACATCCACTATGCGATCTCCAAACTCCACAAACAAAACCACGCACATGCACTATCCAATCCCCCAAACCCCCAAACTCCACAAACAAAACCACCCACATCCACTATCCGATCTCTAACTCCACAAACGAAACCACCCACATCCACTATCCTATCTCTAACTCCACAAACAAAACCACCCACATCCACTATCCAATTCCCCAAACTCCACAAACAAAACCACCCACATCCACTATCCGATCCCCCAAACTACACAAACAAAACCACCCACATCCACTATCCGATCCCCCAAACCCCCAAACTCCACAAACAAAACCACCCACATCCACTATCCGATCCCCCAAACTACACAAACAAACCACCCACATCCACTATTCGATCCCCCAAACTACACAAACAAAACCACCCACATCCACTATCCGATCCCCCAAACTACACAAACAAACCACCCACATCCACTATCCGATCTCTAACTCCACAAACAAAACCACCCACATCCACTATCCGATCCCCCAAACTACACAAACAAAACCACCCACATCCACTATCCGACCTCTAACTCCACAAACAAAACCACGCACATCCAATATCCGATCTCTCAAACTCCATCAACAAAACCACCAACATCCACTATCCGATCTCCCAAACTCCACAAACAGAACCACTAACATCCACTATCCAATCCCCCAAACTCTACAAACAAAACCACGCACATCTACTATCCGATCTCCCCAACTCCACCAACAAAACCACCCACATCCGCTATCCGATCTCCCCAACTCCACCAACAAAACCACCCATATCCACTATCCGATCTCCCAAACTCCACCAAACCAACCAGAGGCCCTCCCCTCCCTTCTCACCCCTCCTTTCTACCATACATATACACACACACCCACCCACACAAACATCCTTGCTTCCACATCAAAACAAATCCCCCCTCCCCCCCCCCTCCCCGATCCTGTTCACTGGAGAGAATAATCCATCGACCGAGGACCAGACACCTCTCGTGGACTGGAAATGTCATCCCGAGGGACAAACAATGGGCCAGGAACTGACAGGCAAGACCGGAAATAAAGAAATCAGTAACTTTTGTGACGTGATGTCCAGACCGAGTGAAGCAATCTCTTGTATGTTGGAAGTGTATGGTCTCACGGGGTATTGTCTGTAGCCGGCGACAAATCTCTCTTTTTTATTAGTCTTCGTCTGATTAGAAAAACGATAAAAATTCTCACAGAATTTTACTTCTGTCTTATTAGTGAAACTCTACAAAATTCGCACAGAATTTAACTTTTATGATATTGAAGAAGCTATGAAAATTTTCACAGAATTTAAATTTTATCTTATTATGTAAACTCTAAAACTTCTCACAGAATTTAAATTCTATCTTATTATGTAAACTCTAAACTTCTCACAGAATTAAATGTTATCTTATTATGTAAACTCTAAAACTTCTCACAGAATTAAAATTCTATCTTATTATGTAAACTCTAAAACTTCTCACAGAATTAAATTATATCTTATTATGTAAACTCTAAAACTTCTCACAGAAATAAATTATATCTTATTATGTACACACTAAAACTTCTCACATAATTAAATTATATCTTATTATGTAAACTCTAAACTTCTCACATAATTAAATTCTATCTTATTATGTAAACTCTAAAACTTCTCACAGAATTTAGCTTCTATCTTATGATGATGATGATGATGATGCGGTCGCCCGATGATTTGAGGTATTCTAGCGGATACGAACCGTAGACTTCCTCCTCGTCATCCGCCCTTAAAAGGACGTTAAGTGGACGTAGTTACGTTGTGTTGAAGTTTGCAGTGTAACACTGTGATATCTGCGCCTTTCGGCCCAACACATCCGACTTCAGCCGACATTTTTGAGTACCGGGTTTGTCTTCCCTCTTCGATCCCTGCTCGCTTGGCCAGACTAGACAGGTTAGTCTGTTTCTGGAGGCACCGCGGAGAGGTGTAGCAGGGTCTGGATGGTTCTGGTTCACCGATCCTGGCGCAAGCCATCAGTTATGAGTCACTGACGACTTCCAGCTCTGGTGCTGGGTGCGGCGCGCCTTCGCCTCCCTTCTATCTTATAAGAGAAACTCTAAAACTTCCAAGAATTTAACTTCTCGTTAGATAGATCTAATCTTGCTCAAAGGATTAACTCCTGTCTGTTTAGGAAGAGTTGCAGTTATTTCCCCTACATAGTTAACTCCATCTAAAAACAGGTTTGGGGGGAATTGAAAAAAAATTGAAAAAAATTGTAAGGTAGTAGCTTTACGTGATTAGTAGACTAATGCGCATTTTTATGCATTAATTTGCATTTCTTTGCCTTAACCCCCTGAAAACATGTTGCCATTCTTGTTTGTTGAATTAATTAATTGCGTTTGATTACAGAGATTTTATCAAGACTCCATCAGAGTAGGATTCCAACTCTCACATGAAGACAGCTGTCTGGTTAAGTGAATTGACATCATAATTAAAGTCTGTTAGATCCACTCTGATTGAGTCACTGTTGAAACGTTGCACTGTGTTCTGCGCCAGTGGCCCAGTGCATCCGATTTCAGCCAGCATTTTATTCAAGTTTGCTTTCCTTAGCCTTTGATTGTCCCCAATCTTCCTGCAAGACAGCAGATGATCTTTTCTGTAGGGGATTCTGCCCTTAGATGGTCGGCCCTCCCAGGTTTACGAGCACCATTTGCCCGAGTCACTAGAGGTGACTAACACAGACATGCACACACACACACACACACACACACACACACACACACACACACACACACACTAAGATATGAGATGTGACTAACACAGACACACTCTAAAATATGAGATATGACTAACACAGACATGCCCACACACACACACACACACACTAAGATATGAGCTATGACTAAACATAGTCATGCACACACAAAGATATGAGACATGGCTAACATAAACATGCACTCACAAAGATATGAGATGTGACTAACATAGACATGCACACACACACACACACACACACTAAGATATGAGTTGTGACTAACACAGACATGTACACACAAATATATGAGATGTGACTAAACACAAACACACAAAGATATGAGACATGACTAACATAGACAGACTCACACGAAGATATGAGATGTGACTAGCATGGACATACACACCAATATATGAGACATGACTAACATAGACATGCACACAAGGATATGAGGTGTGACTAACATAGACATGCACACAAAGATATGAGATATGACTAACATAGACATGCACACATAGATATTAGAGATGACTCACAAAAAGTCATGCACGCACAAAGATATGACACGTGACTAACACAGATACACACTAAGATATGAGATATGACTAAACACAAACACACACAAAGATATGAGACATGATTAACACGGACACACACCAAGATATGAGATAGGACTAACATGACACACACCAAAATATGAGCCATGGCTAGCACAGACACGCATTAAGAAAAGATTAAGAGAGAATGTGGACTATTATATATATAGACAGACAGGCAGACAGAATGGCAGACAGATAGATAGATAGATAGATAGATAGATAGATAGATAGATAGATAGATAGATAGATAGATAGATAGATAGATAGATAGATAGATAGATAGATAGATAGATAGATAGATAGATAGATAGATAGATAGATAGATAGATAGATAGATAGATAGATAGATAGATAGATAGATAGATAGATAGATAGATAGATAGATAGATAGATAGATAGATAGATAGATAGATAGATAGATAGATAGATAGATAGATAGATATATAGATAGATAGATAGATAGATAGATAGATAGATAGATAACAGCATCTGAAACAAAGATCCACACACAAACGGCATCTAAAACACAGGTCCATACACAAACATCATCTAAACACAGGTCTACACACAAACATCATCTAAACACAGGTTTACATACAAACATCATCTAAACACAGGTCTACACAGAAACAACATATAAACACAGATCTACACACAAACATCATATAAACACAGGTCCATACACAAACATCATCTAAACACAGGTCCATACACAAACATCATATAAACACAGGTCCATACACAAACATCATCTAAACACAGGTCTTTCACAAACATCATCTAAACACAGGTCTACACACAAACATCATCTAAACACAGGTCTACACACAAACATCATCTAAACACAGGTCTATACACAAACATCATATAACACAGGTCTACACACAAACATCATCTAAACACTGGTCTATACACAAACATAATCTAAAGACAGGTCTATACACAAACATCATCTAAACACAGGTCTACACACAAACATCATATAAACACAGGTCTACACACAAACATCATATAAACACAGGTCTACACACAAAAATCATATAAACACAGGTCTACACACAAACATCATCTAAACACAGGTCCATTAAACATCATCTAAACACAGGTCCATACACAAACATCATATAAACACAGGTCTACACACAAACATCATCTTAACACAGGTCTACACACAAACATCATCTAAACACAGGTCTACACACAAACATCATCTAAACACAGGTCTACACACAAACATCATATAAACACAGGTCCATACACAAACATCATACAAACACAGGTCTACACACAAAGAGCATCTAAAAAACAGGTTCACACACTGACTAATCTATTGAATGATTCACAGACTGGTGAACCACATATTGACCCACAGACTGATGACCCACAGATTGACCCACAGACTGATGAACAACAGATTGACCCACATACTGATGACCCACATATTGACCTACAGACTGGTGAACCGCAGATTGACCCACAGACTGATGACCCACAGATTGACCCACAGACTGATGACCCACATATTGACCCACATATTGATTCACAGACTGATAGCCCACATATTTACCCACAGATTGATTCACAGACTGATAGCCCACATATTTACCCACAGTTTGATTCACAGACTGATAGCCCACATATTTACCCACAGTTTGATTCACAGACTGATAGCCCACATATTTACCCACAGATTGATTCACAGATTTAGGTCGAATATATCGACGCACAGACTAATTCACAGACTGGTGAGCAACAGAATGACCCACATAATTATTCACAGGCTGGTGACCCACATATTGACCCACAAAATGATTCACAGACTGATGACCCACATTTTGGCCCACAGATTAATTCACAGACTGGTGACCAACATAATGACCCACATATTTTATTCACAGGTTGATGACCTACAGACTGATTCACAGACTGGTGCAAAGACGGAGACCCATAAGATAATTCACATTATGACTTCCACAGAGCGACCCAGAGACTGGCCCACAAAGAGACTCACAGACAGAAAGACCTATAATTAGAAGCACGCGAGCTAACAACCAATGAGATACCGCGATGACAGAACTGACAGTTGAAGACACACCCAGCTCGCCACCTCGTTCACTCCACAGACTACATTATCGCCATCCCGATATTACAGCTAACATTTGTTCCATACAAGAACAACCTTCATTAGCGCAAAAAACCTCACATTTTTCAAGTCTGGACTTTGCCATTGACGTTTAGTAGTGCATAGGTTATCGTTCAGCAGAAATCGGCTCATATAAATCAGGTAATGAAGTTGATAAGTGTTTATGTTTAATTAATTGTGCTTAAAATAATCTATACGGAGATTAAGTATGTTAAACGGGAGATTAAGTATGTTAAACGGGAGATTAAGTTTGTTAAACGGGAGATTAAGTTTGTTAAACGGGAGATTAAGTATGTTAAACGGGAGATTAAGTTTGTTAAACGGGAGATTAAGTTTGTTAAACGGGAGATTAAGTTTGTTAAACGGGAGATTAAGTATGTTAAACGGGAGATTAAGTATGTTAAACAGGAGATTAAGTATGTTAAACGGGAGATTAAGTATGTTAAACGGGAGATTAAGTTTGTTAAACGGGAGATTAAGTTTGTTAAACGGGAGATTAAGTATGTTAAACGGGAGATTAAGTTTGTTAAACGGGAGATTAAGTTTGTTAAACGGGAGATTAAGTTTGTTAAACGGGAGATTAAGTATGTTAAACGGGAGATTAAGTTTGTTAAACGGGAGATTAAGTATGTTAAACGGGAGATTAAGTATGTTAAACGGAGATTAAGTATGTTAAACGGGAGATTAAGTATGTTAAACGGGAGATTAAGTTTGTTAAACGGGAGATTAAGTTTGTTAAACGGGAGATTAATTATGTTAAGCGGGAGATTAAGTATGTTAAACGGGAGATTAAGTATGTTAAACGGGAGATTAAGTATGTTAAACGGGAGATTAAGTTTGTTAAACGGGAGATTAAGTATGTTAAACGGGAGATTAAGTTTGTTAAACGGGAGATTAAGTTTGTTAAACGGGAGATTAAGTATGTTAAACGGAAGATTAAGTTTGTTAAACGGGAGATTAAGTTTGTTAAACGGGAGATTAAGTTTGTTAAACGGGAGATTAAGTATGTTAAACGGGAGATTAAGTATGTTAAACGGGAGATTAAGTATGTTAAACGGGAGATTAAGTTTGTTAAACGGGAGATTAAGTTTGTTAAACGGGAGATTAAGTATGTTAAACGGGAGATTAAGTTTGTTAAACGGGAGATTAAGTTTGTTAAACGGGAGATTAAGTTTGTTAAACGGGAGATTAAGTATGTTAAACGGGAGATTAAGTATGTTAAACGGGAGATTAAGTATGTTAAACGGGAGATTAAGTATGTTAAACGGGAGATTAAGTTTGTTAAACGGGAGATTAAGTTTGTTAAACGGGAGATTAAGTATGTTAAACGGGAGATTAAGTATGTTAAACGGGAGATTAAGTATGTTAAACGGGAGATTAAGTTTGTTAAACGGGAGATTAAGTATGTTAAACGGGAGATTAAGTATGTTAAACGGGAGATTAAGTATGTTAAACGGAGATTAAGTATGTTAAACGGAGATTAAGTATGTTAAACGGGAGATTAAATTTGTTAAACGGGAGATTAAGTATGTTAAACGGGAGATTAAGTTTGTTAAACGGGAGATTAAGTATGTTAAACGGGAGATTAAGTATGTTAAACGGGAGATTAAGTATGTTAAACGGGAGATTAAGTATGTTAAACGGGAGATTAAGTATGTTAAACGGGAGATTAAGTATGTTAAACGGGAGATTAAGTATGTTAAACGGGAGATTAAGTTTGTTTAACGAATGACAAGAACCATCCTGAGAGACAAGATCAGAAATGAAGAACTGAGAGGGGAAAAAAAAACTAGGAATAACCCCCGCCCTAGAATATACGGCGGGGGTTAATATACTATAATATATAATATACCCAAGGGTCGACCATTACAACGATGGATCGATGGAATATTAGAAACACTAGGAAACAACAGCAGCAGAGGCGAATATAAGAGCAAAAGACCGCAAATTATATAGGGTGTTTATAAAGTCTCACTACACTTGGTATCTAGGTCAATTTGAAAAAAATGTTTATGACGTCATCACAATATGTGCTCAATGGTAAGTTCACTTGTTGCGACAGTTTTCTTAATGACTTGTCTGGACTTTTAAGGATTCTGTCTTGGATATCTAAACATATTTCATCATTCACAGCAGGCCTACCAGATCGTGGAGCATCTTCCACATTTCCAGTAGCAATAAACTTATTCAACAAATTTCATTGACAGTGGGAGCACATATTGTGATGACGTCATAAACATTTTTTTTTCAAATTGACCTAGATACCAAGTGTAGTGAGACTTTATAAACACCCTGTATCTCCCATCGACGCTGAAAGGCAAATGAGGAAGGACAAGAAGAAGAAGAGTCAAAGATGAAAATAGAATATATAAAGAGACAAAAGATAAAATGGTTTGGCGACGTGGCAAGGCAGAAAGATCAAAACACAACGAGCCCTCAATAAACGTTGCGAGAACACTAGACCCAAGGGCCGACCACGAAAAATATGGATCGACGGAATATTCTAGCACTAGGAAACATAACAGCGCAGAGGCGAACAGAAGAGAAAAGACCACAAATTTTATCTCCCCTCGACACTAAAGGCAAATGAGGAAGGAAAAAAGAAGATTGTGTGCTCCATTTTAAATTGTTTCATCGGCACGAGATGTGGCACAATAATTTTAGATTGAACATCAAAGAAAGCGTTCACAAATTTGTAAACGTTAAAATGGCACAATCAATTTTTTTCATCATCATCGAGTGCCGTCTCCGCAACGAAGGTTGACTACCATGGAGCGCCATTCCACTCTGTTTCTTGCTTTGATGGTGCAGATTGTCGTATGTTGGACTTGTCCACCTTTTGATGTTACTCGTCCATGTTAGTCTTGGTCTTCCTCTACCTCTTTTACCTTGTATTTTCCCTTCCAATAAATTTAATTTGTCTTGTCTTAATTGTACTTAGTAGTTCTCTTTTTATTTTTTTTTTTTGTTTTAAAACTTCATCGTTTGTTTTCTTTTCTTTCCATCCAATTCTACTTATTCTTCTATAAATCCACATTACAAAGGCTTCAATTTTCTGTTCTGTTTTCTTGTCTAATGTCCATGTTTCTGCACCATACAGGAATATTGAGAAGATTTAACATTTTGCTATTCTTAGTTTCAGCCCTGCTGATTTTTGTTTTGTTGTTAGTATATTTTTCATGGCATTAAAATTACTTTTTGCCATACTTATTCTTTTGTTTATTTCAGTTGTACATTTCCCATCATTGGTTATAGTATGTCCCAGGTAGTTGTAGCTCTGAACTGTCTCCAGATGTATTCCTTCAACTGTGATATTTATTTGTAGGTCATGATAATTTTCTTTGTTTATGATCATAGTTTTAGTCTTTTTAATATTCATATCTAGTCCATATTTTTTGCTTGTTATGTTTAACACACTAAGCAATTGTTGTAGGTCTTTAGGACTTTCTGCTAGTAGAACAGTATCATCAGCATATCTTAGGTTATTGATTATCTTTCCATTAATGTTTAGGTCTGGCATCTCTGAGATGTTTTTAAAGATTTGCTCAGTGTATAGATTGAACAAACTTGGTGATAGGGTGCATCCTTGTCTTACTCCTCTTTTTATATCCATGGGTGTAGAGTTCTCCTTGTTATATGTTATTATTGCTGTTTTCTCCCAGTGCAAATTACATAGTCGTATGTCTGTGTCATCTAGATTTATATCCTTTAGGCAGTCTATAAGTTGGTTATGGTGTATTCTATCGAAAGCTTTGGTGTAGTCTGTGAAGCAGACATAAGTAGGGAGGTCAAAAGTAATGCACACCAATTTTTTTCTCGGCTAATAATAAAGATAGGAATATGAAATTTTGCACACTTGGAAAATGACATGTTCCAATTATGTGCACCAAATTGCACATCATTCTGATAGATATTACGCAATCTATGAACCGTTAAAATGGAGCTTGTCAACAATGTCCGTTACAAACAGCGAATTGTCATAGAATTTCTGGTTGCGGAAAAAGAAACTGTGGCAAACATTCATAAACGACTGTGTGCAGTGTACAAATGTTCTGCAGTCGATAGGAGCACAGTTAGTCGCTGGGTTCAGAGAATTAAAGCTGCAGAAAGTGTACAAGTGGAGCTGCATGATTTACCGCGTTCTGGACGTGTTGCCTCGGCTACCAGCACAGACATGTTAAACCGGGCTGATGCCATTATTCGTAAGGATAGGCGTATCACTAGTCAGCAATTGGCATTTCAGCTTACAGTTAGCAAGGGAAGTGCAATCGCAATTTTTAAAACTCTCGGATATTCAAAGATTTGCGCTAGATGGGTTCCTCGGTGCCTAACAAATGATCACAGAGTTCAAAGGAAAACATTCTGTTCTGAATTGTTGGAGCGTTTCGGTGTTGAAGGAGAAATGTTTATGTCAAAAATTGTTACCGGTGACGAAACGTGGGCACATTATTATGAGCCTGAAACAAACATGCAGTCAATGGAATGGCATCATCCGCAGTCACCAAAAAGAAAAAAATTCAAAACATCTCCATCAGCCGGAAAGGTGATGATCACTGTCTTCTGGGACATTGATGGTGTGATTCTTGTTGATGTAATGACAAGAGGTGAGACAATCAACTCGACAGCTTACATCAATACACTGACAAAACTCAAAAATCGGTTCCACAGAGTTCGGCCTAATAAGCCATCTGCAGATGTGTTGCTTCAACATGACAACACACGCCCTCACACAAGTCTGGTAACACGGGAAGCAATCAACAAATTTGGTTGGACTGTACTGCCCCATCCTCCTTACAGCCCTGATCTGGCTCCCTCAGATTTCCATCTGTTTGGACCACTCAAAAAATTCCTGCGTGGGAAACACTTTGACAATGATGAGGATGTGATCCGTGCAGTTAAAAAATGGCTACGCGAGCAGGACAAAACTTGGTACAAACGAGGCATTCATGACCTAGTTTCGCGTTGGCGTAAGGCAATACGCTTGGACGGAGATTATGTTGAAAAATAGGTAAGTGTAAAGGGGATGTTCAGCTACAATCTGTGAAAATTTCACACATTTTGCCCGAATAGTTTCCGAGAAAAAAATTGGTGTGCATTACTTTTTGACCTCCCTTCAGTATATTGGTTTGGTTACTTCTGTGTACTTTTCAATCAATGTTCTCTTGCTGAATATGGCTTCTTTCGTTCCACTGTTTTTCCTGAATCCAAATTGTTGTTCATCTAATTCAGTATTGATTTAATTCTGAATCCTTTCCTGTATAACTTTCAGTAAAATTTAGTTACCTGGCTCATTAGGCTTATTATTCTAAAGTCACTGCATTCAACTGCACCATTCTTTTTAGGCAATGCAATGAAAGTTGATGTTTTTAGTTCATTTGGTATGTATCCTGTATGGTATATGTCATTGCATATGTCTGTGATCACTTCAATGCCAAAATCTTCTAGTGCCTGTATCATCTCTATCTGTATTGTCAGGTCCTGCTGCCTCTCCTTTTCCTTTTTTTCATTGTTTTTATAGCTTTTTCTACTTCAGATTTCAGGATTTTATATTTGATTGTACATTTTATGTCTGGCTTTTTGTCCCTTTCATCCCCTTCCTGCAGCTTTTTTGTCTTTATTAGTCATTCTCTTTATTTATGTGTGCATCTCTCTTGAGTTTTGTTTACTTTCCATAGTTTCGACTTCGAGACATCTTTGGTTGAGCCAGTCTTCTTTTGCCTTTTTGCCCATTCTCCGTATTTCATTGTCAATTTCCTTGTATTTGGCAGTGTTTTTCGCTTTTCTTCTTTCTTCCATTTTTTTCTAAGATTTTGTCAGTTATCCATTTTTGTTTTTTGTTACTTTCCTTTTTGTGTAAGGTGATACAGGATTCTTGTATGCTGTTTTTTTATGCATTGCCATATTGTTGTGACTTTTTCTTCAGGATTTTCTCTTCTGTACTGCTCAATCCCCTCTTCTAGCAGCTTCTGATATGTGTTCTTTACTTGTGCAGTATACGTTTCTTTTACATCTTTCTGATTTAACGCTGCTATATCTATTGGTGTTGCTGAATTGGTTTTATGTTTGTTTCTCTTTAATTTGATTTTCATTTTAATCATTACAGGATTGTGATCTGAATTAATATCTGCTCCTGGTTAGGTTTTGGCTTTCTTTACGCTGTTACGGAATCTGTCTGTTATCATTATATAATCTATTTGATTCATCTTCCTGTCTCCAGGGCTTTTCCATGTGTATAATTTCCTTTTCTCTTGCTCAAATTATATTATCAGCTTGTTTTCTTCACACAATTGTATTAATTTTTCTCCTCTGTTATTCCTTTTTCCTAAGCCATGATTTTCTATAACGGTCTTATATTTACCTTTTCCTACTTTAGCGTTCATGTCACCCATTAAATCAAAATGGAAGATCAAAAGCAAGAGGAGCTTTCATTGCACTGGAAAATATATGGAAATCCAAAGAAATTAGGTAAATACAAAAATAAAAATTGTCAACTCCAATGTTAAGGCGGTCCTATTATATGGCTGTGAAACATGGAGAACAACAAATTGACAATCACTAAGATACAGACTTTCATTAATGGATGCTTATGCAGAATAAAAGGATGGAAATGGCAGGACAAAATCCCTAACATAGAATTATGGAAATGTACCAGTCAAACACCAGTGGATAAAGAGATAAAGTGAAGACGATGGCGCTGGATAGGATACACACTACGGAAGCCAACTGAGAGTATTACACAACAGGCCCTTTTTTTGAATCCCCAGGGGAAAAGACAAAGAGGTAGACCAATGAATTCTTAGTGAAGACAGATAGAAGCAGAGATGAAGATGATGGGAAAGACATGGAATGATCTTAAAAGAATGGCAAGAAACCGAACAACTTGGAAAGTGTTTGTTGAAGACCTACGCTCCACAGGGAGCTAAAAAGGTAGAAGATGATGAAGAAGAGTTAAATCAAAATGTCTGATGATTTCACTTGCTTCATAACCGTATTTAGATCTTCATAGTATACCATTTTTTTAAACGAATTAATATATCTAAAATATGCGTTAACAAACATTTTTGAAAACATTGAATCGTATTGACAATGCTTGTTTTAACATACTTAGGTGAACAAATGAGTAATAAGTAATGTAAACAAACGTTAGTCGGCAAATGGCTTTGGCGTCTGTGGTGGTATTGTTTTTATTACTCCAGCTATGTGGTAGTATAATGTAGCAGTATAATGTAGTAGTATAATGTAGTAGCCATACCGAAGAAGTCAGGCGCCACTGATTGTGAAGACCATCGCACTATTAGTCTCATGAGCCATATGACTAAAGTATTACTAAGAATAATCATGAGACGTGTAAGGAACAAAATAAAACCAGAAATAAGTGAGGAACAATGTGGATTTGTGGAAGGAAAGGGCACCAATAACGCAATATACATCTTAAGGACATTGATAGAAAGATCTATAGAGGTAAAGAAAGATCTATATATGTGCTTTATAGACTACACGAAAGCATTTGACAAAGTAAAGCATGTGGAAATAATCAATATGCTGGAGAAATTAAACATTGATGGCAAGGATCTGCGAATCATAAAAATATGTACTGGCAACAAACAGCAGCTATACGAATTAACAACCAAACAGGACAATTCCAATATATAAAACAAGGAGTCAGACAAGGCTGTGTTCTGTCACCGGACTTGTTTTCACTTTACAGCGAATATATTATGAGATCAATCGTAGACACATAAAGGAATTGAAGTCAACGGTCACAACATAAATAATTTGCGATATGCGGATGACACAGTCTTAATAGCAGAGACAGAGAACGAACTACAAGAAATGATAGACATAATAGTAGAAAAAGCAACAAGAAAGGTCTCAGTCTGAATAGTAAGAAAACGGAAGTAATGGTTATATCGAATAAACAATCATCACCATCATGCAGCATAAAAATAAACGAGACAAATCTAAAACAAGTGCAACGTTTCAAATACTTGGGCACAATAATTATATCAGATGGGAGATGCACCACAGAAATAAAAAGCAGAATAGCTCAGGCCAAAATAGCATTTAAGAAAATGAAAAATATCTTATGCAACAAATCTATGTCAATAAAAATGAGAAAGAGAGTTCATCGGTGCTATATAGAACCAATTCTGACCTATGGAAGCGAATCATGGACAGTAAACAAACAAATGAAAAGACGGTTAGAGGCCACAGAGATGGGATTTCTCAGAAGAATGTTGAAAGTTCCCTGGACAGATAAAAAGACCAATGAGGAAGTTCTCAAAGAGGCCAACACAAAAAGGGAGCTCTTAAAAAACATCAGAAAGAAGCAATCAACATTTTTCAGGCACATCATGAGAAGAGGAAAGTTGGAATACTTGGTTACAACTGGCAAAATAAAAGGAAAGAGAGATCGCGGACGACAAAGAGAGAAAATACTGGATAGCTTGGTGTCATGGCATGGAAAACAGTCAACAACAGAACTGATACGATGCACTGTAGATAGAAGATTGTGGAGGGACATGATCGCCTACGCCAACCGGCAGGGTACATGATGATGATGATGATAATGTAGTAGTATAATGTGGTAATATAATGTAGTAGTATAATGTAGTATAATAATGTAGTAGTATAATGTAGTATTATAATGTAGTAGTATAATGTGGTTGTATAATGTAGTAGTATAATATAGTAGTATAATGTAGTAGTGAGCCGCGATAGCTCAGTGGTTAGTGAACTGGACTACAAAGGACAAGGGGTAGGGTTCGATCCCAACCGACGGCTTCCGGGTTCACCCAGCCTTAAATGGGTACCGGATTTTTGTTCTGGGAAAGTAATTCAGCACGGGCGTAATACCGACCACATTACCCCAAAAATCATGTGCTGAAGGTCTATAAAATATAGGGTCACTAACACCATATTTCCCTATACGCCACTTGGCGTGACGGGGGTACTTTACTTTACTTACTATAATGTAGTAGTATAATGTAGTAGTATAATGTAGTAGTATAATATAGTAGTATAATGTGGTAGTATAATGTAGTAGTATAATATAGTAGTAGAATGTAGTAGTATAATGTAGTAGTATAATATAGTAGTATAATGTAGTAGTATAATGTAGTAGTATAATGTGGTTGTATAATGTAGTTGTATAATGTAGTAGTATAATATAGTAGTATAATATAGTAGTATAATGTAGTAGTATAATGTAGTAGTATAATATAGTAGTATAATGTAGTAGTATAATGTAGTAGTATAATGTAGTAGTATAATGTAGTAATATAATGTAGTTTTATAATATAGTTTTATAATATAGTAGTATAATATAGTGGTATAATGTGGTAGTATAATGTGGTTGTATAATGTAGTAGTATAATGTAGCAGTATAATATAGTAGTATAATGTAGTAGTATAATGTAGTATATGGTGTTTATAAAGTCTCACTACACTTGGTATCTAGGTCAATTTGAAAAAAATGTTTATGACGTCATCACAATATGTGCTCAATGGTAAGTTCACTTGTTGCGACAGTTTTCTTAATGACTTGTCTGGACTTTTAAGGATTCTGTCTTGGATATCTAAACATATTTCATCATTCACAGCAGGCCTACCAGATCGTGGAGCATCTTCCACATTTCCAGTAGCAATAAACTTATTCAACAAATTTCATTGACAGTGGGAGCACATATTGTGATGACGTCATAAACATTTTTTTTTCAAATTGACCTAGATACAAGTGTAGTGAGACTTTATAAACACCCTGTAGTATAATGTAGTTTTATAATATAGTAGTATAATATAGTAGTATAATGTAGTAGTACAATGTAGTAGTATAATGTGGTTGTATAATCTAGTAGTATAATGTGGTTACAAAGATTCAGATAGGAGAAGGAGTATCTTGGTCTACGCTCTATGGGCCGGCTACGGCTCGAAAGGTCAATAGATAGATAGATAGATTGATAATGTGGTTGTATAATATAGTAGTATAATTTAGTAGTATAATGTAGTAGTATAATGTAGTAGTATAATGTAGTAGTATAATGTGGTGGTATTTTTATTATACACCAGATATGTGGTAGTATAATGTAGTAGTATACTTTAGTAGTATAATGTGGTAGTATAATGTAGTAGTATACTGTAGTGGTATACTGTAGTAGTATAATGTGGCAATATAGTGTAGTAGTATAATGTTGTATAATGTAGGTGTATAATGTAGTAGTATAATAAAGTATAATGTAGTAGTATAATTAGTAGTATAATATAGTATAATGTAGTAGTATAATTAGTAGTATAATGTAAACTATTACGTTGTAATTAGTTGTGCATATTTGCTTTGCATTAATTATAAAAGATATCAAAAGCAGATTAATAAAAGCAACACAAAAGTTAAATGCCACTCAGAACATTTGACAAACAAAATCAACAAGTTAGTAAAATTACAATTACTAAGGATATGTATCTTCCCTGATAGCAACATTTGTTTGTGAATCATGGCCTAATTCGCAAACAGCAGGGAAGAAAATTGATTCACTCGAAACAAATGCTACAGAAGCATTCATAAGATACCTTGGATAATGAAAAATAATAATGAAGATATATTAAAAGATTTAAACATTAAAAAGTACTGGCTTATATACACCATTCTACGGAAGAAATTAAATTATTGTGGCCACGTCAAATAACACTGCGGGGTGGAAAGTACAAGAATGGAAGGCATGGTTCCTGAGTGATAAATCAGGGGCAGACCAAGAAGAAGGTGGTTTCAAGACATCAGCCAGACCATGCACATGACAACAGAAGAAGTGGGAGATCTGGCTAGCGACAGAGATTCTTTCAGACGGGTTGTGGTGAATGTAACGTTCTGTGAGAGATCTGGCTAGAAACAAAGATTCTTTCAGACGGATTGTGGTGAATGTAACGTTCTGTGAGAGATCTGGCTAGAAACAGAGATTCTTTCAGACGGATTGTGGTGAATGTAACGTTCTGTGAGAGATCTGGCTAGCGACAGAGATTCTTTCAGACGGGTTGTGGTGAATGTAACGTTCTGTGAGAGATCTGGCTAGAAACAAAGATTCTTTCAGACGGATTGTGGTGAATGTAACGTTCTGTGAGAGATCTGGCTAGAAACAGAGATTCTTTCAGACGGATTGTGGTGAATGTAACGTTCTGTGAGAGATCTGGCTAGCGACAGAGATTCTTTCAGACGGATTGTGGTGAATGTAACGTTCTGTGAGAGATCTGGCTAGCGACAGAGATTCTTTCAGACGGGTTGTGGTGAATGTAACGTTCTGTGGGAGATCTGGCTAGCGACAGAGATTCTTTCAGACGGGTTGTAGTGAATGTAACGTTCTGTGAGAGATCTGGCTAGCGACAGAGATTCTTTCAGACGGGTTGTGGTGAATGTAACGTTCTGTGAGAGATCTGGCTAGCGACAAAGATTCTTTCAGACGGGCTGTGGTGAATGTAACGTTCTGTGAGAGATCTAGCTAGCGACAAAGATTCTTTCCGACGGGTTGTGGTGAATGTAACGTTCTGTGAGAGATCTGGCTAGCGACAAAGATTCTTTCAGACGGGCTGTGGTGAATGTAACGTTCTGTGAGAGATCTGGCTAGCGACAAAGATTCTTTCAGACGGGTTGTGGTGAATGTAACGTTCTGTGAGAGATCTGGCTAGCGACAAAGATTCTTTCAGACGGGCTGTGGTGAATGTAACGTTCTGTGAGAGATCTGGCTAGAGACAGAGATTCTTTCCGACGGGTTGTGGTGAATGTAACGTTCTGTGAGAGATCTGGCTAGCGACAAAGATTCTTTCAGACGGGTTGTGGTGAATGTAACGTTCTGTGAGAGATCTGGCTAGAGACAGAGATTCTTTCCGACGGGTTGTGGTGAATGTAACGTTCTGTGAGAGATCTGGCTAGCGACAAAGATTCTTTCAGACGGGCTGTGGTGAATGTAACGTTCTGTGAGAGATCTGGCTAGCGACAGAGATTCTTTCCGACGGGCTGTGGTGAATGCAACATTCTGAAGTGGACAATACGACCTGATGATGATGATTAATTTTGTTACGTTTGTTTTGTTTACATTGGACATCGCTAAGTTTGTTCTTCGTTCCTTAAGAGAAGAGGAGAAGGGCGATTGGGACAAAGATTATCGTCGTTCATTAAGAGACAGTGATGAGTCTAAAGGTGGAGAAAGGATCTGGTCGATCCTGAGTGTCTAGTGGGAAAAGCAGATGTATCTTCAATCAATTACAGGAACGTTCAGTTTACATTCGTTTCGAGAAATGCTTTGGCGTACGGTGGAACGGATATCTCTACTTGATATTCTGATTATATCTCTACTTGATATTATGATTATATCTCTACTTGATATTCTGATTATATCTCTACTTGATATTCTGATTATATCTCTACTTGATATTCTGATTATATCTCTACTTGATATTCTGATTATATCTCTACTTGATATTCTAATTATATCTCTACTTGATATTCTGATTATATCTCTACTTGATATTCTGATTATATCTCTACTTGATATTCTGATTATATCTCTACTTAACATCTAGTTAATGTTTGTACTTGATATTTAATCGAAATCTCTGCTTGATGTTTTGATTATATTTTTACTTGAAATTTAGTTGATATCCCTACTTGACGTATTGTTTATATCTGTACTTTCATTTTGTTGATATCTCTACATGACGTATTGTTTATATCTGTACTTTCATTTTGTTGATATCTCTACATGACGTATTGTTTATATATGTACTTTCATTTTGTTGATATCTCTACATGACGTATTGTTTATATCTGTACTTTCATTTTGTTGATATCTCTACATGACGTATTGTTTATATCTGTACTTTCATTTTGTTGATATCTCTACATGACGTATTGTTTATATCTGTACTTTCATTTTGTTGATATCCCTACTTGACGTATTGTTTATATCTGTACTTTCGTCTTGTTGATATCTCTACATGACGTATTGTTTATATCTGTACTTTCATTTTGTTGATATCTCTACATGACGTATTGTTTATATCTGTACTTTCATTTTGTTGATATCCCTACTTGACATATTGTTTATATCTGTACTTTCATTTTGTTGATATCTCTACATGACGTATTGTTTATATCTGTACTTTCATTTTCTTGATATCCCTACTTGACGTATTGTTTATATCTGTATTTTCATTTTGTTGATATCCCTACTTGACGTATTGTTTACATCTGTACTTTCATTTTGTTGATACCCCTACTTGACGTATTGTTTATATCTGTACTTTCGTCTTGTTGATATCCCTACTTGACGTATTGTTTATATCTGTACTTTCGTCTTGTTGATATCCCTACTTGACGTATTGTTTATATCTGTACTTTCATTTTGTTGATATCTCTACTTGACGTATTGTTTATATCTGTACTTTCGTCTTGTTTATATCTCTACTTGACGTATTGTTTATATCTGTACTTTCATTTTGTTGATATCTCTACTTGACGTATTGTTTATATCTGTACTTTCGTCTTGTTTATATCTCTACTTGACGTATTGTTTATATCTGTACTTTCGTCTTGTTTATATCTCTACCCGACGTATTGTTTATATCTGTACTTTCATTTTGTTGATATCTCTACATGACGTATTGTTTATATCTGTACTTTCGTCTTGTTGATATCCCTACTTGACGTATTATTTATATCTGTACTTTCGTCTTGTTGATATCACTACTTGACGTCTTGTTTATATCTGTACTTTCGTCTTGTTGATATCTCTACTTGACGTATTATTTATATCTGTACTTTCGTCTTGTTGATATCCCTACTTGACGTATTGTTTATATCTGTACTTTCGTCTTTTTGATATCTCTACTTGATGTATTGTTTATATCTGTACTTTCATTTTGTTGATATCTCTACATGACGTATTGTTTATATCTGTACTTTCATTTTGTTGATATCTCTACTTGACGTATTGTTTATATCTGTACTTTCATTTTGTTGATATCTCTACTTGATGTATTGTTTATATCTGTACTTTCGTCTTGTTGATATCTCTACTTGACGTATTATTTATATCTGTACTTTCGTCTTGTTGATATCTCTACTTGACGTATTGTTTATATTTGTACTTCCGTCTTGTTGATATCTCTACTGCAGTACTTCGTCGTCTTTTCGTGCTATCTCCGGACATAATGACACTTCTTGATATTTCCATGACAATCTATAGCAGCCCAGTATAAACCAAACAATGGGACAGCGCATCGGCCCACAACTCTTCCTAATGGTGGTGGTTCTTCTGACACGATCTTCTGGGTTTGGCCTTGCCACGGCCGTGGAGAAAGATGTTCAAGCTGTGGCTAGTGGGAACAGAGATAGATTCTCCCGACCACTCTCAAGGTCTTCGAGGAGCATCTTAGAGGGCAGTGTAGGTTGACGAGATTTACTTTCGAAACTGCGTTTGTGGTTGGGTTAAAATGGTGGTGGAATTAATCGTTGTAGTCATCATCATCATCATCAATTACCGGACCTTCTGGTGTAGGTGATCGTGTCTCTCCACAACTTTCGATCTCGACAGTTATTTATCATTTCTGTTGTTGACCTTCTGCCAAGCCATTCTCTTAAGCTGTCTAGTATCTTTTCTCTTTGCTGCCCTCTATCTCTTCGCCCCTCAATTTTCCCAGTTGTTACAATATATTTCAGTTGTTCCCTTCTCATTACATGGCCAAAAAACGATGATTGTTTCTTCCTAATATTGGAAATTAGCTCTCATTTTTCTTTGACCTCTTTCAGTATATTTTCATTACTCTTCTTAGCTGTCCATGGTATTCTCAACATTCTTCTGTATTCATCATGAATCGTTGTAGTCATAGTAAAAGTATTTGTGGTTGTAGGGTTGTGTTTCTTTGTTTGAATCTGTTCTTGATTCTTGATCCTTCCCACGCCGCGTGACGTCACATAGGACGTGTAGTGTTTGTCGCCACCCATCTCTATTCTGGGCGAGATGTTCGATCTATCTAATGAGTCTATACCTGCTAACTTTGCTTCTATTATAAGTGTTCTCCTTAGTGTTCTTTTAAGTCTTCCTTTTTTTTGTAACCTGATTTTTTCCCACAGAAGAGCTTGTTTCTTAATTCCCGTGTTTTCTCTTCCCATCACGTCTGACATTTGTACCTCTTCTTTCCTTAATTGTAGATGAGATCTTTGTTGCATGTCCATTTTTCCTATTTCAATTTTAGTCTTGAATTCATTCCGTTGTACATAGAGTATTTTTCTTAGGCATTTCTGTCCCTTGGGAGCCGCGATAGCTCAGTGGTTAGTGAACTGGAATAAAAAGGGCAAGAGGTAGGGTTCGATCCCAACCGACGGCTTCCGGGTTCACCCAGCCTTAAATGGGTACCGGATTTTTTTCTGGAAAAGTAAAGCAACACGGGCGTAATACCGACCACATTACCCCAAAAATCATGTGCTGAAGGTCTGTAAAATATGTGGTCACTAACACCATATTCCCTATACGCCGCTTGGCGTGACGGGGATACTTTACTTTTTAACTATTTCTGTCCCTTAAGCTGTTTCCTGTCATTCTTCTGACACATTTCATTTCGGTGGTCGTTATTTTTCTTATTGTTCTAGAGTCCGGCGTCCAATTCTGGCACTGATAGCACAGAGTTGGTAGAAAAATTGATTTGTATATTGCCCTTTTTGCTTCCATAGTTGTTTCATTTTCTGAAATTGCTATTTTGGCCTGAACTATTCTGCTTTTTTTTTTTATTTCTGTGGTGCATCTTCCATCTGAAGTTATTATTATGTATTTCACGCGTTGCATTTGTTTCAGATTTGTCTTGTTTATTTTTATGTTGCATGTTGGTGATGATTGTTTCTTCGATATGTCCGTTACTTGTGTTTTCTTACTCTTCAGACAGAGACCTTTCTAGTTGCTTTCTTTCACTATTATGACTAGTTGATGCAATAAGCATTAATAAAAGGTAAATATATGATAGTCATTAGTTTAAGGGACATTATCATCATTAATATAACCCATATAACCTTCATTAATCTAAGGGACATTATCATCATTAATATTATCCATATAACCTTCATTAATCTAAGGGACATTATCCACATTAATATAACCCATATAATCGTCATTAATCTAAGGGACATTATCATCATTAATATAACCCATAGAACCTTCATTAATCTAAGGGACATTATCATCATTAATATAACCCATAGAACCTTCATTAATCTAAGGGACATTATCATCATTAATATAACCCATAGAACCTTCATTAATCTAAGGGACATTATCATCATTAATGTAATCCATATAATCGTCATTAACCTCAGGGACATTATCATCATTAATATAATCCATGTAATCGTCATTAATCTAAGGGACATTATCATTATTATTGTAATCCATATAATCGTCATTAATCTAAGGGACATTATCATTATTATTGTAATCCATATAATCGTCATTAATCTAAGGGACATTATCATTATTATTGTAATCCATATAATCGTAATTAATCTAAGGGACATTATCATTATTATACTAATCCATATAATCGTCATTAATCTCAGGGACATTATCATCATTAATATAATCCAAATAATCTTCATTAATCCAAGGGACATTATCATCATTAATATAATCCAAATAATCTTCATTAATCTAAGGGACATTATCATCATTAATATAATCCATATAATCGTCATTAATCTAAGGGACATTATCATCACTGCCTTAATTGAACTTATTAAGGTTCACGCCTGGAGATGCATGAGGAAAAAGAGGAAGATGAAGAAGTAGATGAAGAAGAAAAAGAAGAAGTATACGAGGAAAGATAAGAATTTAGTCAACATTATCATTAGTATTTTAGTCGTCATCGCTTATTGTTGACAACACTTTCATTATCTAATCAAGTACACACTGATAATTAATGTAAGGAAAGCAAACCTAAATAAGATGCTGGCAGAAATCGGATGCACTGGGCCAATGTAACACAGTGCACCGTTCTAACCTGTAATCAGTCAGAGTGGACCTAACGGAGTTTAATCATGGGTGCTCTGTCTGTGGAGTCTCTCCCTAGGCAGGTGGAATGCCGACAATGTGGACCACACCCCCCTCCCTGGAAGAGAAACTATACGCGGCAACCGAATCACTTAGACAGACAGCTGACTTCATATGAGAGATGTCCGGAATCCTACTCTAAAAGAGTCATGATCGCAGAAGCAGAAGAAGATAATTAGTGTTATCAACATCTTTTTCTTCATTAAAATTATCATTAACATTTCACATGCCTAGAACAACAATGATCCCATTTTTCTTTGATTTCCTTGACAGCCGTGCTTATCGATATCCTACCTAACAGGTAAGATTTATTGATCTTTTTTATTTATTGATTTTTTGATTGATTGATTTTTTTATTTTTTTATTTTTATTTTATGAAATTCGACTTGTTTCTAGACAATGTAACACAGTGCACCGTTCTAACCTGTAATCAGTCAGAGTGGACCTAACGGAGTTTAATCATGGGTGCTCTGTCTGTGGAGTCTCTCCCTAGGCAGGTGGAATGCCGACAATGTGGACCACACCCCCCTCCCTGGAAGAGAAACTATACGCGGCAACCGAATCACTTAGACAGACAGCTGACTTCATATGAGAGATGTCCGGAATCCTACTCTAAAAGAGTCATGATCGCAGAAGCAGAAGAAGATAATTAGTGTTATCAACATCTTTTTCTTCATTAAAATTATCATTAACATTTCACATGCCTAGAACAACAATGATCCCATTTTTCTTTGATTTCCTTGACAGCCGTGCTTATCGATATCCTACCTAACAGGTAAGATTTATTGATCTTTTTTATTTATTGATTTTTTGATTGATTGATTTTTTTATTTTTTTATTTTTATTTTATGAAATTCGACTTGTTTCTAGACTCGTCACATCAGACTAAAACCAAACGTGCGCTGGAGTTGAGCCCTCCGGGGAATGGAAGAATGAGTTACACATGGCACAAGCAAGAGAAAAGAAACAATAAATGAATATTATTATGGAGCGGGAGCCGCAATAGCTCAGTGGTTAGTGAACTGGACTACAAAGGACAAGATGTAGGGTTCGAACCCAACCGACGGCTTCCGGTTCACCCAGTCTGTAATGGGTACCGGATTTTGTTCAGGGAAAGTAAAGCGGCACGGGCGTAATACCGACCACATTACCCCAAAAATTATGTGCCGAAGGTCTGTAAAATTTATAGTCACTAACACCATATTCACTATACGGCACTTGGTGTGACGGGGGTACTTTAGTTTACTTTTATTATGGAGGGAAATTTCCGAGGAGATAGATCAACGAATCCTTTCCGGGAAGTGGTGTGTTTACAGCACTCGGAAGAACAACAAAAATAAATAAACATGCCTCTTCCTCTGAAATGATTCGCATGAAAGGAGACAAAGTCACCTCCCAGCAGCAGTGCTGGAAGTTGTCAGCGACCCATAGCTGATGGCTTGCGACAGGATCAGTGAACCTGAACCATCTAGACCTTACTGCACCTCTCCGTGGTGCCTCCAGTAACATATAAACCTGTCTAGTCTGGCCATGCGAGTAGGGATCAAAGAGGGAAGACAACCCGCTATGCCTGCGCAGGCTATGCGACAATCATTCCTTACATAAATATTGTATGCTCCCTAGCGTTTGACTTTTCGTGGCAAGGTGCTGTGCCACTGAGTACGGGTTCGATCCCGCTTTGGTCCATATATTGTTCTTTGTGTTCTGTTGATTATTTGTCATTTTTTCCGAGTGCTGTAAACATACCTCTTCCTCTGAATCGATTCGCTGATTATCGCCTCGGAAGTTTCCCTCTATAATAATATTCATTTATTATTATTTGTCTCTACTGAAAAGCAACATGCTGAAGTCGGATGTGTTGGGCCGAAAGGCGCAAATATCAGTTTTTACTGCTCGCATGCCTCGGTAGTTTAGTTGGAGGAGGGGGAGGGGGAGGGGGGGGCTCTCTAGCTACCGACGTTCGGACAACCCGTGTTCGATTTTCGCTGGAAGCAGTGTGAGTTGTACTCGTGGTTGGGGAAAAAAAAATACACCCGCGGTTGACCCAGTCGCTGGCAGAAATGGGTACCAGGGTAGCACTCTTGGAAAGCGAGGAATGCCGCCTCGCTCGTGAGTTACGATGCTTGAGTCGACACTAGAAAGGAGTCTCTGAACACTTCTGGAGAGACGGCCATCATGGCAGTGGTGGTGTTCGGATTACGTCATGTCACAAGAGAGTACGCTTTGGTGTTCGGATTACGTCCTGTCACAAGAGAGTACGCTTTGGTGTTCGGATTACGTCCTGTCACAACAGGGTACGCTTTGGTGTTCCGATTACGTCATGTCACAACAGGGTACGCTTTGTTGTTCCGATTACGTCATGTCACAAGAGAGTACGCTTTGGTGTTCGGATTACGTCCTGTCACAACAGGGTACGCTTTGGTGTTCGGATTACGTCCTGTCACAACAGGGTACGCTTTGGTGTTCGGATTACGTCCTGTCACAACAGGGTACGCTTTGGTGTTCCGATTACGTCATGTCACAACAGGGTACGCTTTGGTGTTCCGATTACGTCATGTCACAACAGGGTACGCTTTGGTGTTCCGATTACGTCATGTCACAAGAGAGTACGCTTTGGTGTTCGGATTACGTCCTGTCACAAGAGGGTACGCTTTGGTGTTCGGATTACGTCATGTCACAACAGGGTACGCTTTGGTGTTCGGATTACGTCCTGTCACAAGAGGGTACGCTTTGATGTTCGGATTACGTCCTGTCACAACAGGGTACGCTTTGGTGTTCGGATTACGTCATGTCACAACAGGGTACGCTTTGATGTTCGAATTACGTCCTGTCACAACAGAGTACGCTTTGGTGTTCCGATTACGTCCTGTCACAACAAGGTACGCTTTGGTGTTCCGATTACGTCCTGTCACAACAGGGTACGCTTTGGTGTTCGGATTACGTCCTGTCACAACAGGGTACGCTTTGGTGTTCGGATTACGTCATGTCACAAGAGTGTACGCTTTGATGCCGTCTCCTATAAGACAATCACAAGAGGGTACGCTTTGATGCCGTCTCCTATAAGACAATCACAAGAGGGTACGCTTTGATGCCGTCTCCTATAAGACAATCACAAGAGGGTACGCTTTGATGCCGTCTCCTATAAGACAATCACAACAGGGTACGCTTTGATGCCGTCTCCTATAAGACAATCACAACAGGGTACGCTTTGATGCCGTCTCCTATAAGACAATCACAAGAGGGTACGCTTTGATGCCGTCTCCTATAAGACAATCACAAGAGGGTACGCTTTGATGCCGTCTCCTATAAGACAATCACAAGAGGGTACGCTTTGATGCCGTCTCCTATAAGACAATCACAAGAGGGTACGCTTTGATGCCGTCTCCTATAAGACAATCACAACAGGGTACGCTTTGATGCCGTCTCCTATAAGACAATCACAAGAGGGTACGCTTTGATGCCGTCTCCTATAAGACAATCACAAGAGGGTACGCTTTGATGCCGTCTCCTATAAGACAATCACAAGAGGGTACGCTTTGATGCCGTCTCCTATAAGACAATCACAAGAGGGTACGCTTTGATGCCGTCTCCTATAAGACAATCACAAGAGGGTACGCTTTGATGCCGTCTCCTATAAGACAATCACAAGAGGGTACGCTTTGATGCCGTCTCCTATAAGACAATCACAAAAGGGTACGCTTTGATGCCGTCTCCTATAAGACAATCACAAGAGGGTACGCTTTGATGCCGTCTCCTATAAGACAATCACAAGAGGGTACGCTTTGATGCGGCTCCTATAAGACAATCACAAGAGGGTACGCTTTGATGCCGTCTCCTATAAGACAATCACAAGAGGGTACGCTTTGATGCCGTCTCCTATAAGACAATCACAAGAGGGTACGCTTTGATGCCGTCCCCTATAAGACAATCACAAGAGGGTACGCGTTGATGCCGTCCCCTATAAGACAATCACAAGAGGGTACGCTTTGATGCCGTCTCCTATAAGACAATCACAAGAGAGTATGCTTTGATGCCGTCCCCTATAAGACAATCACAAGAGGGTACGCGTTGATGCCGTCCCCTATAAGACAATCACAAGAGGGTATGCTTTGATGCCGTCCCCTATAAGACAATCACAAGAGGGTACGCGTTGATGCCGTCCCCTATAAGACAATCACAAGAGGGTACGCTCTGATGCCGTCTCCTATAAGACAATCACAAGAGGGTACGCTTTGATGCCGTCTCCTATAAGACAATCACAAGAGGGTACGCTTTGATGCCGTCTCCTATAAGTCAATCACAAGAGGGTACGCTTTGATGCCGTCTCCTATAAGACAATCACAAGAGGGTACGCTTTGATGCCGTCTCCTATAAGACAATCACAAGAGGGTACGCGTTGATGCCGTCTCCTATAAGTCAATCACAAGAGGGTACGCTTTGATGCCGTCTCCTATAAGACAATCACAAGAGGGTACGCTTTGATGCCGTCTCCTATAAGACAATCACAAGAGGGTACGCGTTGATGCCGTCTCCTATAAGTCAATCACAAGAGGGTACGCTTTGATGCCGTCTCCTATAAGACAATCACAAGAGGGTACGCGTTGATGCCGTCTCCTATAAGTCAATCACAAGAGGGTACGCTTTGATGCCGTCTCCTATAAGACAATCACAAGAGGGTACGCTTTGATGCCGTCTCCTATAAGACAATCACAAGAGGGTACGCGTTGATGCCGTCTCCTATAAGTCAATCACAAGAGGGTACGCTTTGATGCCGTCTCCTATAAGACAATCACAAGAGAGTACGTTTTTGGTGTTCGGATTACGTCCTGTCTTAAGAGCGTACGCTTTCGTGCCCTGACCACAGACTGCCATAGCAAAGTCACAAAGTCCTATCTTATGCAGGTGTGCTCTGATACCACAGTGACCTGTTCTGAGTCAGAATATCTTGGTCTTCTCCTGTCTGCTGAGTTTGTTTAAGCTGTCTTGCTCTGGCTCGTATTTTTTTCCCCATAAAAGTCACTCCATTCTGCTTTCCTAACTTATTTCAGTATTGTCTTTATTTTTTTAGGCTCTTTTTGGCTGACTAGACTGTTGAAGGCTTTCACCTGCTTTTGTGAGTTATTCTGCTTTCTTGTTTCCAGGGATGTCAAGGTACGGTCTGCTACCATCCACTGCAAGACTAGCTCTGTTTTTTTTTTTTTTAATGGCAGCGAACATATGTTGTTCTAAATGAGTATGTCTTGTCTTGCATGATGTATGACTGACCTAGCATCACTTATCATCGAGTGCCATCTCCGCAACGAAGGTTGGCTACCCTGGAGCGCCATTATGCTCTGTCTCTTGCTTTGATGGTGAAGGTTGTCATAGGCTGATTTGTCCATTTTTTGTATGTTACTCGTCCATATTAGTCTTGGTCTGCCTATGCCTCTTTTATCTTGTATTTTCCCCTCCAGGATTACTCTTAGTAGGCTGTTGTGTCTTTTAACATGGCCCAAAAGTCGCATTTGTATTGTTTGAATTGTGTTTAGTAGTTCTCTTTTCATTTTTAGTTGTTTAAAGATTTCATAGTTTGTTTTCTTTTCCTTCCATCCAATTCTACGTATTCATCTATATATCCACATTTCATAGGCTTCTATTCTCTGTTCTGTTTTCTTGTCTAATGTCCATGTTTCTGCACCATATAGGAATGTTGAGAAGATATAACATTTTGCTATTCTTAGCTTTAGCCCTGGTGTTATTTTTTTGAGGTTAGTATTTCCTTCATGACATAAAAATTACTTTTTGCCATTCCTATTCTTTTGTTTATTTCAGTTGTACATTTTCCATCACTGGTTATAGTATGTCCAAGGTAGTTATAGTTCATAACTGTCTCCAGGTCTATTCCTTCAATTTTGATATACACTTGTGGGTTTTCAGTATTTTCTTTGTTTATGATCATAGTTTTAGTCTTTTTGATATTCATATCTAGTCCATATTTTTTGTTCGTCATGTTTATTAGTATCACTAAGGATAACAATTATTGGGCTTAGGGCCTCTTGTTTGTACAAAATCATGACCAGTGCCTTTACATCCACAGAGCTCAAGAAACGATTCGTTCATTCCCTTGATCAAAACAACGATGGTATGGCCACCTTCGGCGAGGTCAAGGACTATCTGCGCAGGTTCAAAGCTAATATCAAAGATAAGGACGTGCAAGCCTTCATCAACAGAAGGGATCTGAATGGTGAGTCAGCACATCGGTCAGTGCCAGACGCTGACATATATCACGTGCTGTGTATCATGTATCGTACGTCGTGTCTTCTTCTTTTTCTACCTTTCAGCTCACTGCGGAGCATAGGTCTTCAACAAGCACTTTCCAAGTCGTTCTGTTTCTTATCATTCTTTTAAGATCATTCCACGTCTCCCGCATCATCTTCATCTCTGCGTCAATCTGTCTTCTCCAAGAATTCCTTGGTCTTCCTCCTTGTCTTTTTCACTAGGGATTCCAAAAAATGGCCTGTTGTGTAATACTCTCAGTTGGCTTCCGCAGTGTGTGTCCTATCCAGTGCCATCGTCTTCGCTGTATCCCTTTATCCACTGGTATTTGACTGGTACATTTCCATAATTCTATGTTAGTGATTTTGTTTGTCCATTTCCGTATGTCATGTGTGTTGTGTTTATATCATGTGTCGTATATTGCCTGTTGTGTGTTCTTTGTCATGTGCCATGACTTACATGAAGTGTATCTCTTGTCTTGTGTCATATGCCAGTTTGTCTTGTGCCATATATCATGTGTCATTTTGTCTCGTGTTATATGTCATGAATCATATTGTCTTGCCATATATAATATGTTATGTTGTCTTATGCCATATGTTATATGCAACTGTTATCTTGTGTTTTATATCATGTACCATGTTGTCTTGTGTTGTATGCCATGTGTTATGTTTCTTGTACACTAATTTTCTTGATTTGCAAAAATTGGACAAGTCATGTCATAAAACAGTCCCGACATGAGCCCGACCAGACAGTTCCGATATTAGGCGGACCAAACAGCCCTAACATTAGGCCGACCAAACAGTCCTGACATTAGGCCGACCAAACAGTCCCGACATTAGGTCGACCAAACAGTCCCGACATTAGGCCGACCAAACAGTCCCGACATTAGGCCGACCAAACTGTCCCGACATTAGGCCGACCAAACAGTCTCGACATTAGGCCGACCAAACAGTCCTGACATTAGGCCGACCAAACAGTCTCGACATTAGGCCGACCAAACAGTCCCGACATTAGGCCGACAAAACAGTCCTGACATTAGGCCGACCAAACAGTCCCGACATTAGGGCGACCAAACAGTCCCGACATTAGGCCGACCAAACAAGATCGACATTAGGCCGACCAAACAGTCCTAACATTAGGCCGACCAAACAAGATCGACATTAGGCCGACCAAACAGTCCTGACATTAGGCCGACCAAACAGTCTCGACATTAGGCCGACCAAACAGTCCTAACATTAGGCCGACCAAACAAGATCGACATTAGGCCGACCAAACAGTCCTAACATTAGGCCGACCAAACAGTCCTGACATTAGGCCGACCAAACAGTCCTAACATTAGGCCGACCAAACAGTCCTGACATTAGACCGACAAAACAGTCCTGACATTAGGCCGACAAAACAGTCCTGACATTAGGCCGACCAAACAGTCCTGACATTAGGCCGACCAAACAGTCCTGACATTAGGCCGACCAAACAAGATCGACATTAGGCCGACCAAACAGTCCCGACATTAGGCCGACCAAACAGTCCCGACATTAGGCCGACCAAACAGTCCTGACATTAGGCCGACCAAACAGTCCTGACATTAGGCCGACCAAACAGTCCCGACATTAGGCCGACCAAACAGTCCAGATATTAGGCCGACCAAACAGTCCCGACATTAGGCCGACCAAACAGTCCAGATATTAGGCCGACCAAACAGTCCCGACATTAGGCCGACCAAACAGTCCCAACATTAGGCCGACCAAACAGTCTCGACATTAGGCCGACCAAACCGTCCCAACATTAGGCCGACCAAACAGTCCCAACATTAGGCCGACCAAACAGTCCCGACATTAGGCCGACCAAACAGTCCCGATATTAGGCCGACCAAACTGTCCCGACATTAGGCCGACCAAACAGTCCCGACATTAGGCCGACCAAACAGTCCCAACATTAGGCCGACCAAACAGTCCCGACATTAGGCCGACCAAACAGTCCAGATATTAGGCCGACCAAACAGTCCCGACATTAGGCCGACCAAACAGTCCCAACATTAGGCCGACCAAACAGTCCCGATATTAGGCCAACCAAACAGTCCCGACATTAGGCCGACCAAACAGTCCCGACATTAGGCCGACCAAACAGTCCCGACATTAGGCCGACCAAACAGTCCCGACATTAGGCCGACCAAACAGTCCCAACATTAGGCCGACCAAACAGTCCCGACATTAGACCGACCAAACAGTCCCGACATTAGGCCGACCAAACAGTCCCAACATTAGGCCGACCAAACAGTCCCGACATTAGGCCGACCAAACAGTCCCGACATTAGGCCGACCAAACAGTCCCGACATTAGACCGACCAAACAGTCCCGACATTAGGCCGACCAAACAGTCCCAACATTAGGCCGACCAAACAGTCCCGACATTAGACCGACCAAACAGTCCCGACATTAGGCCGACCAAACAGTCCCAATATTAGGCCAACCAAACAGTCCCGACATTAGGCCGACCAAACAGTCCCGACATTAGGCGGACCAAACAGTCCCGACATTAGACCGACCAAACAGTCCCGACATTAGACCGACCAAACAGTCCCGATATGACGCCGACCAAACAGTCCCGACATTAGACCGACCAAACAGTCCCGACATTAGGCCGACCAAACAGTCCCAATATTAGGCCGACCAAACTGTCCCGACATTAGGCCGACCAAACAGTCCCAATATTAGGCCGACCAAACAGTCCCGACATTTAGCCAACCAAACAGTCCCGACATTAGGCCGATCAAACAGTCTCGACATTTAGCCAACCAAACAGTCCCAACATTTGGCCGACCAAACAGTCCCGACATTACGCTGACCAAACAGTCCCGACATTTAGCCAACCAAACAGTCCCGACATTAGGCCGATCAAATAGTCCCGACATTAAGCCGACTAAACAGTCCCGATATGACGCCGACCAAACAGTCCCGACATTACGCCGACCAAACAGTCCCGACATTAGGCCGATCAAATAGTCCCGACATTAAGCCGACTAAACAGTCCCGATATGACGCCGACCAAACAGTCCCGACTTTAGACCGACCAAATAGTCCCGACATTAAGCCGACTAAACAGTCCCGACATGAGGCCGACCAAACAGTCCCGACATTAGACCGACCAAATAGTCCCGACATTAAGCCGACTAAACAGTCCCGACATTCGGCCGACCAAACAGTCCCGACATTAGGCCGACCAAACAGTCCCGACATTAGACCGACCAAATAGTCCCGACATTAAGCCGACTAAACAGTCCCGACATTCGGCCGACCAAACAGTCCCGACATTCGGCCGACCAAACAGTCCCGACATTCGGCCGACCAAACAGTCCCGACATTAGGCCGACTAAATAGTCCCGTGCAAGTACTGAGGTGTAACGTACACTCCTACAAGTTATGGTGACAGATTAACAAATAAAGGGACAAAACAAAATATTGACGTCCCGGCCTACACGCGAACTTCCTCAGAAACGCAAACATAGACCAACAACGAACTAACGTAAACTCTACATCTAGAAGAGTTTACTTGAGTTCGTTGTTCCTTTATGTTGTTCGCATTTTCTGAGGAAGATCGCATGTAGTCCGGAACGTCAATATCTTGTTTTGTCTATTTAGCACTTCTTGCTCATGCTACCAGCTTTACCGCAGCACTGCAGTTATTTACCTGTTCTATAATAGTCCCGATATGAGGCCGATCTAACTGTCCCAACTTGAGGCCGATCTAACTGTCCCAACAAGAGGTCGATCTAATTGTCCCAACATGAGGCCGATCTAATTGTCCCAACATGAGGCTGATCTAATTGTCCTAACATGAGACCGGTCTAATTGTCCCAACATGAGACCGGTCTAATTGTCCTAACATGAGACCGATCTAATTGTCCCAACATGAGACCGGTCTAATTGTCCTAACATGAGACCGGTCTAATTGTCCCAACATGAGACCGATCTAATTGTCCTAACATGAGGCCGATCTAATTGTCCCAACATGAGACCGATCTAATTGTCCTAACATGAGGCCGATCTAATTGTCCCAACATGAGACCGATCTAATTGTCCTAACATGAGGCCGATCTAATTGTCCCAACATGAGACCGATCTAATTGTCCCAACATGAGACCGGTCTAATTGTCCTAACATGAGACCGGTCTAATTGTCCCAACATGAGACCGATCTAATTGTCCCAACATGAGACCGGTCTAATTGTCCCAACATGAGACCGATCTAATTGTCCCAACATAAGACCGGTCTAACTGTCCCAACATGAGACCGATCTGACTGACCCAATATGAGACCTATCTAATTGTCCCAACATGAGACCTATCTAATTGTCCCAACATGAGGCCGATCTAATTGTCCCAACATGAGGCTGATCTAATTGTCCCAACATGAGGCTGATCTAATTGTCCCAACATGAGACCTATCTAATTGTTCCAATATGAGACCAATCTAATTGTCCAACATGAGATCTATCTAATTGTCCCAACATGAGACCAATCTAATTGTCCCAACATGAGACCCATGTAATTGTCCCAACATGAGACCTATCTAATTGTCCCAACATGAGACCTATCTAATTGTCCCAACATGAGACCAATCTAATTGTCCCAACATGAGACCTATCTAATTGTCCCAACATGAGACCTACCTAATTGTCCCAACATGAGACCTATCTAATTGTCCCAACATGAGGCTGATCTAATTGTCCCAACATGAGACCGATCTAATTGTCCCAACATGAGACCGATCTAATTGTCCCAACATGAGGCCGATCTAACTGTCCCAACATGAGACCTATCTAATAGTCCCAACATGAGACCTATCTAATTGTCCCAAAATGAGACCAATCTAATTGTCCCAACATGAGACCAATCTAATTGTCCCAACATGAGACAGATCTAATTTTCCCAACATGAGATCAATCTAATTGTCCCAACATGATACTAATCTAATTGTCCCATCATGAGATCTAACTAACTGTCCCAACATGAGACCTATCTAATTGCCCAACATGAGACCTATCTAATTGTCCCAACATGCCCTATCAAACTGTCCCAACATGAGGCTGATCTAATTGTCCCAACATGAGACCGATCTATCTGTCCCAACATGAGACCGATGTAATTGTCCCAACATAAGACCTATCTAATTGTCCCAACATGAGACCAATCTAATTGTCCCAAAATGAGACCAATCTAATTGTCCCAACATTAGACCAATATAATTGTCCCAACATGAGGCTGATCTAATTGTCCCAACATGAGACCGATCTATCTGTCCCAACATGAGACCGATGTAATTGTCCCAACATAAGACCTATCTAATTGTCCCAACATGAGACCAATCTAATTGTCCCAAAATGAGACCAATCTAATTGTCCCAACATTAGACCAATATAATTTTCCCAACATGAGACCTATCTAATTGTCCCAACATGAGACCGATCTAATTGTCCCAACATGAGACCGGTCTAACTGTCATAACATGAGACCGATCTAATTGTCCCAACATGAGACCGATCTAATTGTCCCAACATGAGGCCGATCTAATTGTCCCAACATGAGACCGATCTAATTGTCCCAACATGAGACCTATCTAATTGTCCCAACATGAGACCTATCTAATTGTTCCAACATGAGACCAATCTAATTGTCCCAACATGAGACCTATGTAATTGTCCCAACATGAGACCTATCTAATTGTCCCAACATGAGACCTATCTAATTGTCCCAACATGAGACCAATCTAATTGTCCCAACATGAGACCTATCTAATTGTCCCAACATGAGACCTACCTAATTGTCCCAACATGAGACCTATCTAACTGTCCCAACATGAGGCTGATCTAATTGTCCCAACATGAGACCGATCTAATTGTCCCAACATGAGGCCGATCTAACTGTCCCAACATGAGACCTATCTAATAGTCCCAACATGAGACCTATCTAATTGTCCCAAAATGAGACCAATCTAATTGTCCCAACATGAGACAGATCCAATTTTCACAACATGAGATCTATCTAATTGTCCCAACATGATACTAATCTAATTGTCCCATCATGAGATCTAACTAACTGTCCCAACATGAGACCTATCTAATTGCCCAACATGAGACCTATCTAATTGTCCCAACATGCCCTATCTAACTGTCCCAACATGAGGCTGATCTAATTGTCCCAACATGAGACCGATCTATCTGTCCCAACATGAGGCCGATCTAACTGTCCCAACATGAGACCTATCTAATAGTCCCAACATGAGACCTATCTAATTGTCCCAACATGAGACCTATCTAATTGTCCCAACATGAGACAGATCTAATTGTCCCAACATGAGATCAATCTAATTGTCCCAACATGATACTAATCTAATTGTCCCATCATGAGATCTAACTAACTGTCCCAACATGAGACCTATCTAATTGCCCAACATGAGACCTATCTAATTGTCCCAACATGCCCTATCTAACTGTCCCAACATGAGGCTGATCTAATTGTCCCAACATGAGACCGATCTATCTGTCCCAACATGAGGCCGATCTAACTGTCCCAACATGAGACCTATCTAATTGTCCCAACATGAGGCTGATCTAATTGTCCCAACATGAGACCGATCTATCTGTCCCAACATGAGACCGATGTAATTGTCCCAACATAAGACCTATCTAATTGTCCCAACATGAGACCAATCTAATTGTCCCAAAAATGAGACCAATCTAATTGTCCCAACATTAGACCAATATAATTGTCCCAACATGAGACCTATCTAATTGTCCCAACATGAGACCAATCTAAGTGTCCCAACATGATACTAATCTAATTGTCCCATCATGAGACCTAACTAACTATCCCAACATGAGACCTATCTAATTGTCCTAACATGAGACCGGTCTAATTGTCCCAACATGAGACCGGTCTAATTGTCCCAACATGAGACCGGTCTAACTGTCCCAACATGAGACCGATCTGACTGACCCAACATGAGGCTGATCTAATTGTCCCAACATGAGACCGATCTAATTGTCCCAACATGAGACCGATCTAATTGTCCCAACATGAGACCGATCTAATTGTCCCAACATGAGACCGATCTAATTGTCCCAACATGAGACCTATCTAATTGTCCCAACATGAGGCCGATCTAATTGTCCCAACATGAGACCCATCTAATTGTCCCAACATGAGACCTATCTAATTGTCCCAACATGAGACCTATCTAATTGTTCCAACATGAGACCAATCTAATTGTCCCAACATGAGACCTATGTGATTGTCCCAACATGAGACCAATCTAATTGTCCCAACATGAGACCTATCTAATTGTCCCAACATGAGACCAATCTAATTGTCCCAACATGAGACCTATCTAATTGTCCCAACATGAGACCTACCTAATTGTCCCAACATGAGACCTATCTAACTGTCCCAACATGAGGCTGATCTAATTGTCCCAACATGAGACCGATCTAATTGTCCCAACATGAGGCCGATCTAACTGTCCCAACATGAGACCTATCTAATAGTCCCAACATGAGACCTATCTAATTGTCCCAAAATGAGACCAATCTAATTGTCCCAACATGAGACCAATCTAATTGTCCCAACATGAGACCTATCTAATTGTCCCAAAATGAGACCAATCTAATTGTCCCAACATGAGACAGATCTAATTTTCTCAACATGAGATCAATCTAATTGTCCCAACATGATACTAATCTAATTGTCCCATCATGAGATCTAACTAACTGTCCCAACATGAGACCTATCTAATTGCCCAACATGAGACCTATCTAATTGTCCCAACATGCCCTATCTAACTGTCCCAACATGAGGCTGATCTAATTGTCCCAACATGAGACCGATCTATCTGTCCCAACATGAGGCCGATCTAACTGTCCCAACATGAGACCTATCTAATTGTCCCAACATGAGACCTATCTAATTGTCCCAACATGAGACCAATCTAATTGTCCCAACATGAGACCAATCTAATTGTCCCAACATGAGACCTATCTAATTGTCCCAACATGAGACCTATCTAATTGTCCCAAAATGAGACCAATCTAAGTGTCCCAACATGATACTAATCTAATTGTCCCATCATGAGACCTAACTAACTGTCCCAACATGAGACCTATCTAATTGTCCCAACATGAGACCTATCTAACTGTCCTAACATGAGACCGGTCTAATTGTCCCAACATGAGACCGATCTAATTGTCCTAACATGAGGCCGATCTAATTGTCCCAACATGAGACCGATCTAATTGTCCTAACATGAGGCCGATCTAATTGTCCCAACATGAGACTGATCTAATTGTCCTAACATGAGGCCGATCTAATTGTCCCAACATGAGACCTATCTAATTGTCCCAACATGAGACCGGTCTAATTGTCCTAACATGAGACCGGTCTAATTGTCCCAACATGAGACCGATCTAATTGTCCCAACATGAGACCGGTCTAATTGTCCCAACATGAGACCGATCTAATTGTCCCAACATAAGACCGGTCTAACTGTCCCAACATGAGACCGATCTGACTGACCCAATATGAGACCTATCTAATTGTCCCAACATGAGACCTATCTAATTGTCCCAACATGAGGCCGATCTAATTGTCCCAACATGAGGCTGATCTAATTGTCCCAACATGAGGCTGATCTAATTGTCCCAACATGAGACCTATCTAATTGTTCCAATATGAGACCAATCTAATTGTCCAACATGAGATCTATCTAATTGTCCCAACATGAGACCAATCTAATTGTCCCAACATGAGACCCATGTAATTGTCCCAACATGAGACCTATCTAATTGTCCCAACATGAGACCTATCTAATTGTCCCAACATGAGACCAATCTAATTGTCCCAACATGAGACCTATCTAATTGTCCCAACATGAGACCTACCTAATTGTCCCAACATGAGACCTATCTAATTGTCCCAACATGAGGCTGATCTAATTGTCCCAACATGAGACCGATCTAATTGTCCCAACATGAGACCGATCTAATTGTCCCAACATGAGGCCGATCTAACTGTCCCAACATGAGACCTATCTAATAGTCCCAACATGAGACCTATCTAATTGTCCCAAAATGAGACCAATCTAATTGTCCCAACATGAGACCTATCTAATTGTCCCAACATGAGACAAAGCTAATTTTCCCAACATGAGATCAATCTAATTGTCCCAACATGATACTAATCTAATTGTCCCATCATGAGATCTAACTAACTGTCCCAACATGAGACCTATCTAATTGCCCAACATGAGACCTATCTAATTGTCCCAACATGCCCTATCAAACTGTCCCAACATGAGGCTGATCTAATTGTCCCAACATGAGACCGATCTATCTGTCCCAACATGAGACCGATGTAATTGTCCCAACATAAGACCTATCTAATTGTCCCAACATGAGACCAATCTAATTGTCCCAAAATGAGACCAATCTAATTGTCCCAACATTAGACCAATATAATTGTCCCAACATGAGGCTGATCTAATTGTCCCAACATGAGACCGATCTATCTGTCCCAACATGAGACCGATGTAATTGTCCCAACATAAGACCTATCTAATTGTCCCAACATGAGACCAATCTAATTGTCCCAAAATGAGACCAATCTAATTGTCCCAACATTAGACCAATATAATTGTCCCAACATGAGACCTATCTAATTGTCCCAACATGAGACCGATCTAATTGTCCCAACATGAGACCGGTCTAACTGTCATAACATGAGACCGATCTAATTGTCCCAACATGAGACCGATCTAATTGTCCCAACATGAGGCCGATCTAATTGTCCCAACATGAGACCGATCTAATTGTCCCAACATGAGACCTATCTAATTGTCCCAACATGAGACCTATCTAATTGTTCCAACATGAGACCAATCTAATTGTCCCAACATGAGACCTATGTAATTGTCCCAACATGAGACCTATCTAATTGTCCCAACATGAGACCTATCTAATTGTCCCAACATGAGACCAATCTAATTGTCCCAACATGAGACCTATCTAATTGTCCCAACATGAGACCTACCTAATTGTCCCAACATGAGACCTATCTAACTGTCCCAACATGAGGCTGATCTAATTGTCCCAACATGAGACCGATCTAATTGTCCCAACATGAGGCCGATCTAACTGTCCCAACATGAGACCTATCTAATAGTCCCAACATGAGACCTATCTAATTGTCCCAAAATGAGACCAATCTAATTGTCCCAACATGAGACAGATCTAATTTTCACAACATGAGATCTATCTAATTGTCCCAACATGATACTAATCTAATTGTCCCATCATGAGATCTAACTAACTGTCCCAACATGAGACCTATCTAATTGCCCAACATGAGACCTATCTAATTGTCCCAACATGCCCTATCTAACTGTCCCAACATGAGGCTGATCTAATTGTCCCAACATGAGACCGATCTATCTGTCCCAACATGAGGCCGATCTAACTGTCCCAACATGAGACCTATCTAATAGTCCCAACATGAGACCTATCTAATTGTCCCAACATGAGACCAATCTAATTGTCCCAACATGAGACCAATCTAATTGTCCCAACATGAGACCAATCTAATTGTCCCAACATGAGACCTATCTAATTGTCCCAACATGAGACCTATCTAATTGTCCCAACATGAGACCAATCTAAGTGTCCCAACATGATACTAATCTAATTGTCCCATCATGAGACCTAACTAACTGTCCCAACATGAGACCTATCTAATTGTCCCAACATGAGACCTATCTAACTGTCCCAACATGAGACCGATCTAATTGTCCCAACATGAGACCGATCTATTTGTCCCAACATGAGGCCGATCTAACTGTCCCAACAGGAGACCTATCTAATAGTCCCAACATGAGACCTATCTAATTGTCCCAAAATGAGACCAATCTAATTGTCCCAACATGAGACCTATCTAATTGTCCCAACATGAGACAGATCTAATTTTCCCAACATGAGATCAATCTAATTGTCCCAACATGATACTAATCTAATTGTCCCATCATGAGATCTAACTAACTGTCCCAACATGAGACCTATCTAATTGCCCAACATGAGACCTATCTAATTGTCCCAACATGCCCTATCTAACTGTCCCAACATGAGGCTGATCTAATTGTCCCAACATGAGACCGATCTATCTGTCCCAACATGAGGCCGATCTAACTGTCCCAACATGAGACCTATCTAATTGTCCCAACATGAGGCTGATCTAATTGTCCCAACATGAGACCGATCTATCTGTCCCAACATGAGACCGATGTAATTGTCCCAACATAAGACCTATCTAATTGTCCCAACATGAGACCAATCTAATTGTCCCAAAAATGAGACCAATCTAATTGTCCCAACATTAGACCAATATAATTGTCCCAACATGAGACCTATCTAATTGTCCCAACATGAGACCAATCTAAGTGTCCCAACATGATACTAATCTAATTGTCCCATCATGAGACCTAACTAACTATCCCAACATGAGACCTATCTAATTGTCCTAACATGAGACCGGTCTAATTGTCCCAACATGAGACCGGTCTAATTGTCCCAACATGAGACCGGTCTAACTGTCCCAACATGAGACCGATCTGACTGACCCAACATGAGGCTGATCTAATTGTCCCAACATGAGACCGATCTAATTGTCCCAACATGAGACCGATCTAATTGTCCCAACATGAGACCGATCTAATTGTCCCAACATGAGACCGATCTAATTGTCCCAACATGAGACCTATCTAATTGTCCCAACATGAGGCCGATCTAATTGTCCCAACATGAGACCGATCTAATTGTCCCAACATGAGACCTATCTAATTGTCCCAACATGAGACCTATCTAATTGTTCCAACATGAGACCAATCTAATTGTCCCAACATGAGACCTATGTAATTGTCCCAACATGAGACCAATCTAATTGTCCCAACATGAGACCTATCTAATTGTCCCAACATGAGACCAATCTAATTGTCCCAACATGAGACCTATCTAATTGTCCCAACATGAGACCTACCTAATTGTCCCAACATGAGACCTATCTAACTGTCCCAACATGAGGCTGATCTAATTGTCCCAACATGAGACCGATCTAATTGTCCCAACATGAGGCCGATCTAACTGTCCCAACATGAGACCTATCTAATAGTCCCAACATGAGACCTATCTAATTGTCCCAAAATGAGACCAATCTAATTGTCCCAACATGAGACCAATCTAATTGTCCCAACATGAGACCTATCTAATTGTCCCAAAATGAGACCAATCTAATTGTCCCAACATGAGACAGATCGAATTTTCTCAACATGAGATCAATCTAATTGTCCCAACATGATACTAATCTAATTGTCCCATCATGAGATCTAACTAACTGTCCCAACATGAGACCTATCTAATTGCCCAACATGAGACCTATCTAATTGTCCCAACATGCCCTATCTAACTGTCCCAACATGAGGCTGATCTAATTGTCCCAACATGAGACCGATCTATCTGTCCCAACATGAGGCCGATCTAACTGTCCCAACATGAGACCTATCTAATTGTCCCAACATGAGACCTATCTAATTGTCCCAACATGAGACCAATCTAATTGTCCCAACATGAGACCAATCTAATTGTCCCAACATGAGACCTATCTAATTGTCCCAACATGAGACCTATCTAATTGTCCCAACATGAGACCAATCTAAGTGTCCCAACATGATACTAATCTAATTGTCCCATCATGAGACCTAACTAACTGTCCCAACATGAGACCTATCTAATTGTCCCAACATGAGACCTATCTAACTGTCCCAACATGAGACTGATCTAATTGTCCCAACATGTGGCCGATCTATTTGTCCCAACATAATGCCGATCTGACCGCCCTGATATGTGAAATCCACTCATTTTTAATTCCTTCTACATAACCTCTAAAGACACATGACCCATCATGGCTCCTACTATTTCAATGACAAAAATGGCGGAAGCGTCTGTGGTTACAATAAAGTAAAACATTCAGGACAACTGTTGTAGAGATCATTAGTTCTGTGTGCACACAAGCGAGTGTAGAATATCAAACTGTGCGTTTCTTAGAGAGCAGAGCAAAATTTCAACTAAAATGGATTGAGTCACGTGATTGTACTCGAACTATAATCGTCGACAGACCGTTAATGCGAGAAGTCCCGAGTGAACGGCGAACACGAGAATTGTGCACATTCTGTTTACCTGAGTTCGCTGCATCCTCTCACGGCTAAAAGCAGGTACATATTGTGTTGTGCGAATGGAACATAAAAAAACAGTTAAGAGCCCCGTCACGCCAAGTAGCATATAGGGAATATGGTGTTAGTGACCATAATTTTCCTTGACCTTCGGCACGTGATTTTTGGAGTATTGTGATCGGTATTACGCACGTGCCGCTTTTTTTAAGGCTGGGTGAACCCGGAAGCCGTCGGTCAGGGTCGAACCAAATCTCTTGTCTTTAGTAGTCCAGTTCACTAACCACTGAGCTATCGCTGCTCCAGCTAACAGTCTAGTTGCTATATAATTGTCAATTATGTAAAGACGTCACAAACTTTGGGTGATTTTGGGATTTCCCTTCTCAGCTCGCAGGTTTTAGTAGAACTATAGATGTTTGTGGTTTTAATTTATATTGCCTGTTTAACTGTCTAACTACAGAATTTGTTAGGTGTTTATATGAACGCAAATTTGAGTGTCTGATTGCATGTTCGTTTAACAGATGAACACGGTGGACGGTCACAACAAACCGTCGTTCGTCAAAAATGAGACAGGTCGATATTTAGCGCCATCAATTTCTGCTGTTGGAAATGTGGAAAAATTGTCGTGAAAATAATGTGTTCGAATATCATGATTACTGTTTGCACGAATATTGTGTGGATTCACAGACCAGATTTTCTCATGTGGTTCAAGTTACCCCTAGCCCAGCCAAAACAACTGCTATTTATTTGATCGAAGGGGTGTTCTGTTTCCTGTTATCAAACAGCGTTTGGCAGACAACAATCTGTTATTGTTATTGTTATTGTTATCGTATGTGGTCCAACACACACACTCAAGCACAATTGATCAAATATTTGTTCTCACGTTCGTCTCTTATTTCTTATGTTACATTTCATTATTCTCGTTTCCTCTCTCTTATAAACATGAAAATCATAAGCCATGCGAATAAGAGCCGCATCAACTGCTCTATCAACGTCAATTGTCAATTACTCATCAACGTCAATTACTCACCGACGGAAAAAATATGAGTACCTCCGAAGACGGAGCCGGGATAGCTCAGTGGTTAGTGAACTGGACTACAAAGGACAAGAGGTAGGGTTTTATCCCAACCGACGGCTTCCGGATCACCCAGCATTTAATGGGCACCGGATTTTTTTTCTAGGAAAGTAAAGCGGCACGGGCGTAATACCGACCACATTACCCCAAAAATCATGTGCTGAAGGTCTGTAAAATATAGGGTCACTAACACCATATTCCCTATACGCCACTTGGCGTGACGGGGCTACTTTACCTATTTACTACCTCCGAAGACGGAGTTATCTGCATGTGTGGCGAGGGACCCATGTGCACACGGCTGCCAGGGAAAAATGGATTAACACGCAAAATGTTGTTCCTAGTCTCTAGGGACTTCGTCAGAGATAAAAGCTGGCGTACGAAAACAAAAATCGTCTGGCAGTTACCATCGGGAGAAGGAAAGACTATGGGAGAACACCCAGACGGAAACCACTGGCAGGGTGGGACCAACAGCCCTGGACGGCGCCCGTCTATCTATCTATCGATCTATCTATCTATCTATCTATCTATCTATCTATCTATCTATCTATCTATCTATCTATCTATCTATCTATCTATCTATCTATCTATCCATCCATCCATCCATCCATCCATCCATCCATCCATCCATCCATCCATCCATCCATCCATCCATCCATCCATCCATCCATCCATCCATCCATCCATCCATCCATCCATCCATCCATCCATCCATCCATCCATCCATCCATCCATCCATCCATCCATCCATCCATCCATCCATCTATCTATCTATCTATCTATCTATCTATCTATCTATCTATCTATCTATCTATCTATCTATCTATCTATCTATCTATCTATCTATCTATCTATCTATATATCTATCTATCTATCTATCTATCTATCTATCTATCTATCTATCTATCTATCTATCTATCTATCTATCTATCTATCTATCAATCGTTCGCCTGAAGTATTTATACCTGCAATGTCGTTTCCTGTATAAATGTTACTGTCTTTTGTAACTCTTGCAGTGGCCCATACAGTTTTGTCTGTAGTGATGTATCTATTGTACAATGGATTTTCCTCAATCTACTATATTCAGTGCAGTCTTCTAGTATGTGTTCAGCAGTTTGGGGCGCCTGTCCACATGTACATGTAGTTGAGGTGCCGATCCTGGATTTTGTATACATATGACTATAGAGTCAATTGTGTCCTGTTCTGAGGCGTATCGTATAATGATAACTTGTTCATATCTATTCATATTATGAAAGGCATCCTGATTTGGGGCTTGTGGTCCTCTGATTGATTTGATTATCTGTTTCTTATGATGGTATGTAACCGGTGCATCTAGTTATATGCCTGTTGCGCCTTCTTTTGCCAGCTGATCTGCTTTCTCATTTCCTGGTATTCCACAGTCAGATGGGACCCACTGCAGGGCAACCCTGTGGTGCTTGCAGAGTTCAGTCAATAAGGTCTGCAGATGTGGTAATTTTCTGGATTGTAGTGCCTGGAGTACTGATCTTGCATCTGTCAAAAACACTACAGGCTGTGGGCTAAGATTTCTTTTCAGCAGTTTTCCTATTGGCAACTTTATTGCTTGGATTTATGCATCATACTTGTGACAATGTTTCCCTGTTGTTATTTTATTCATATTTCTAGTGTTATTTGGGTACTCTATGTATGCATCTACACCCCTTCCTCCCCCACCCCCCCCCCCATTCTTTACTGCATTCTGTGCTGATCCATCTGTGTACACACGAATCCATAGGTCTTGTGGGTATTCTTCATCCAGGAAACTGAGAGTTATTGTTTTTCGCGGTAGGCTTTTCTGTTCCTCCTTGTCAAGTATACACACACGGATTTTTGAGAACTGACCATGCGACCAGCTCATCGTGTGTCATGATGTTGTTCTTACCCCCCTCAATCGTGAAACAGAACAGAGAATCAAGGTCGCATGATCACAAGACCTGAACTCTGAAGACGAAGAAGACCATCATCATTTATCATTTATCACTTACTATAACAGTCACTTACATTTCTTACTATTCACATTTCGTCCCTTCTTTTTTTTTTTTTTTGCTTTATTTCTCACATTTCGTCAAATCCTTTATTATTTCTCACAATCCTTTATTATTTCTCACATTTCGTCCATTCCTTTATTATTTCTCACAATCCTTTATTATTTCTCACATTTCGTCCATTCCTTTATTATTTCTCACAATCCTTTATTATTTCTCACAATCCATTATTATTTCTCACATTTCGTCCATTCCTTTATTATTTCTCACAATCCTTTATTATTTCTCACAATCCGTTATTATTTCTCACATTTCGTCCATTCCTTTATTATTTCTCACATTTCGTCCATTCCTTTATTATTTCTCACATTTCGTCCATTCCTTTATTATTTCTCACATTTCATCCATTCCTTTATTATTTCTCACAATTCGTCCCTTCCCTTTTATATCATTGTATTATATCATTGGCTATCTTCTGTCCCTCACATCTACACATCGTTGTATCCTGTCACGTGACTGCCTTCTATCTCCATACCTACAGATCCATGTGTTGTGCCACGTGACTGCCAACCTGTCACGCCCATTCACCGCCAGTATGTTTACCGTGTCCTATGTCCCATTAAAAATAGCACGATGTGTTACATACTGTCTTATGTCTCCCCCCTACCCGATATGTCATAACACGTTAATCCCTACCACTCATCATCACCATCATCATGTGCCATACCGGTTGGCGTAGGCGAGCATGTTCTTCCACAATCTTCTTTCTATGTACAGTGCATCATATCAGTTCTGTTGTTGACGGTTTTCCATGCCATGACAACAAACTATCCAGTATTTTCTTTCTTTGTCGTCCGCGATCTCCCTTTCCTTTTATTTTGCCAGCTGTAACCAAGTATTCCAACTTTCCTCTTCTCATGATGTACTCAAAAATGTTGATTGTTTCTTTCTGTTTTTTAGGAGTTCCTTTTTTGTGTTGGCCACTGCCCTTAGTGTAATGCCCCATCTTGCGAGGGTTACCTTTTAAAGGGCAGTGCCCATGTAACATACTGTCCTACCTGTATTTCCTTAGGTGATGGGGTCATTGATTTGGTGCCAGAGTACCTACAGGATATGACAGTGCCCGACTACAGCATGGGCGGTGCCCGAGAGTGGTTTCATCTACAAGACACAGACGAGGATGGCTTCGTTAGCGGTGAGGGCTAGTGTTGCTGAGTGTTGGTGTGTCAGGGTGAGAGTAAAGGGTTGTTGGTGTGTCAGGGTGAGAGTAAAGGGTTGTTGGTGTGTAAGGGTGAGAGTAAAGGGTTGTTGGTGTGTGAGGGTGAGAGTAAAGGGTTGTTGGTGTGTCAGGGTGAGAGTAAAGGGTTGTTGGTGTGTCAGGGTGAGAGTAAAGGGTTGTTGGTGTGTCAGGGTGAGAGTAAAGGGTTGTTGGTGTGTGAGGGTGAGAGTAAAGGGTTGTTGGTGTGTCAGGGTGAGAGTAAAGGGTTGTTGGTGTGTCAGGGTGAGAGTAAAGGGTTGTTGGTGTGTCAGGGTGAGAGTAAAGGGTTGTTGGTGTGTCAGGGTGAGAGTAAAGGGTTGTTGGTGTGTCAGGGTGAGAGTAAAGGGTTGTTGGTGTGTCAGGGTGAGAGTAAAGGGTTGTTGGTGTGTCAGGGTGAGAGTAAAGGGTTGTTGGTGTGTCAGGGTGAGAGTAAAGGGTTGTTGGTGTGTCAGGGTGAGAGTACAGGGTTGTTGGTGTGTGAGGGTGAGAGTACAGGGTTGTTGGTGTGTCAAGGTGAGAGTACATGATTGTTGGTGTGTGAGCGTGAGAGTAAAGGGTTGTTGGTGTGTGAGGGTGAGAGTAAAGGGTTGTTGGTGTGTGAGGGTGAGAGTAAAGGATTGTTGGTGTGTCAGGGTGAGAGTAAAGGGTTGTTGGTGTGTCAGGGTGAGAGTACAGGATTGTTGGTGTGTGAGGGTGAGAGTACAGGATTGTTGGTGTGTGAGGGTGAGAGTAAAGGGTTGTTGGTGTGTCAGGGTGAGAGTACAGGATTGTTGGTGTGTGAGGGTGAGAGTAAAGGGTTGTTGGTGTGTCAGGGTGAGAGTACAGGGTTGTTGGTGTGTCAGGGTGAGAGTACAGGATTGTTGGTGTGTGAGGGTGAGAGTAAAGGGTTGTTGGTGTGTCAGGGTGAGAGTAAAGGGTTGTTGGTGTGTCAGGGTGAGAGTAAAGGGTTGTTGGTGTGTCAGGGTGAGAGTACAGGGTTGTTGGTGTGTGAGGGTGAGAGTAAAGGGTTGTTGGTGTGTCAGGGTGAGAGTAAAGGGTTGTTGGTGTGTGAGGGTGAGAGTAAAGGGTTGTTGTGTGTCAGGGTGAGAGTACAGGGTTGTTGGTGTGTCAGGGTGAGAGTATAGGGTTGTTGGTGTGTCAGGGTGAGAGTAAAGGGTTGTTGGTGTGTCAGGGTGAGAGTAAAGGGTTGTTGGTGTGTCAGGGTGAGAGTAAAGGGTTGTTGGTGTGTCAGGGTGAGAGTACAGGATTGTTGGTGTGTGAGGGTGAGAGTAAAGGGTTGTTGGTGTGTCAGGGTGAGAGTACAGGGTTGTTGGTGTGTGAGGGTGAGAGTAAAGGGTTGTTGGTGTGTGAGGGTGAGAGTAAAGGGTTGTTGGTGTGTGAGGGTGAGAGTAAAGGATTGTTGGTGTGTGAGGGTGAGAGTAAAGGGTTGTTGGTGTGTCAGGGTGAGAGTACAGGATTGTTGGTGTGTGAGGGTGAGTGTACAGGATTGTTGGTGTGTGAGGGTGAGAGTAAAGGGTTGTTGGTGTGTCAGGGTGAGAGTACAGGATTGTTGGTGTGTGAGGGTGAGAGTAAAGGGTTGTTGGTGTGTCAGGGTGAGAGTACAGGGTTGTTGGTGTGTCAGGGTGAGAGTACAGGATTGTTGGTGTGTGAGGGTGAGCGTAAAGGGTTGTTGGTGTGTCAGGGTGAGAGTAAAGGGTTGTTGGTGTGTCAGGGTGAGAGTAAAGGGTTGTTGGTGTGTCAGGGTGAGAGTACAGGGTTGTTGGTGTGTGAGGGTGAGAGTAAAGGGTTGTTGGTGTGTCAGGGTGAGAGTAAAGGGTTGTTGGTGTGTGAGGGTGAGAGTAAAGGGTTGTTGGTGTGTCAGGGTGAGAGTACAGGGTTGTGGTGTGTCAGGGTGAGAGTATAGGGTTGTTGGTGTGTCAGGGTGAGAGTAAAGGGTTGTTGGTGTGTCAGGGAGAGAATAAAGGGTTGTTGGTGTGTCAGGGTGAGAGTAAAGGGTTGTTGGTGTGTCAGGGTGAGAGTACAGGATTGTTGGTGTGTGAGGGTGAGAGTAAAGGGTTGTTGGTGTGTCAGGGTGAGAGTACAGGGTTGTTGGTGTGTGAGGGTGAGAGTAAAGGGTTGTTGGTGTGTCAGGGTGAGAGTACAGGGTTGTTGGTGTGTCAGGGTGAGAGTAAAGGATTGTTGGTGTGTGAGGGTGAGAGTAAAGGGTTGTTGGTGTGTCAGGGTGAGAGTACAGGATTGTTGGTGTGTGAGGGTGAGAGTACAGGATTGTTGGTGTGTGAGGGTGAGAGTAAAGGGTTGTTGGTGTGTCAGGGTGAGAGTACAGGATTGTTGGTGTGTGAGGGTGAGAGTAAAGGGTTGTTGGTGTGTCAGGGTGAGAGAACAGGGTTGTTGGTGTGTCAGGGTGAGAGTACAGGATTGTTGGTGTGTGAGGGTGAGAGTAAAGGGTTGTTGGTGTGTCAGGGTGAGAGTAAAGGGTTGTTGGTGTGTCAGGGTGAGAGTAAAGGGTTGTTGGTGTGTCAGGGTGAGAGTAAAGGGTTGTTGGTGTCTGAGGGTGAGAGTAAAGGGTTGTTGGTGTGTCAGGGTGAGAGTAAAGGGTTGTTGGTGTGTGAGGGTGAGAGTAAAGGGTTGTTGGTGTGTCAGGGTGAGAGTACAGGGTTGTTGGTGTGTCAGGGTGAGAGTATAGGGTTGTTGGTGTGTCAGGGTGAGAGTAAAGGGTTGTTGGTGTGTCAGGGTGAGAGTAAAGGGTTGTTGGTGTGTCAGGGTGAGAGTAAAGGGTTGTTGGTGTGTCAGGGTGAGAGTACAGGATTGTTGGTGTGTGAGGGTGAGAGTAAAGGGTTGTTGGTGTGTCAGGGTGAGAGTACAGGGTTGTTGGTGTGTGAGGGTGAGAGTAAAGGGTTGTTGGTGTGTCAGGGTGAGAGTACAGGGTTGTTGGTGTGTGAGGGTGAGAGTAAAGGGTTGTTGGTGTGTCAGGGTGAGAGTACAGGGTTGTTGGTGTGTCAGGGTGAGAGTATAGGGTTGTTGGTGTGTCAGGGTGAGAGTATAGGGTTGTTGGTGTGTGAGGGTGAGAGTAAAGGGTTGTTGGTGTGTCAGGGTGAGAGTAAAGGGTTGTTGGTGTGTGAGGGTGAGAGTAAAGGGTTGTTGGTGTGTGAGGGTGAGAGTATAGGGTTGTTGGTGTGTGAGGGTGAGAGTAAAGGGTTGTTGGTGTGTCAGGGTGAGAGTATAGGGTTGTTGGTGTGTGAGGGTGAGAGTAAATGGTTGTTGGTGTGTCTGGGTGAGAGTATAGGGTTGTTGGTGTGTCAGGGTGAGAGTATAGGGTTGTTGGTGTGTCAGGGTGAGAGTACAGGGTTGTTGGTGTGTGAGGGTGAGAGTAAAGGGTTGTTGGTGTGTGAGGGTGAGAGTAAAGGGTTGTTGGTGTGTGAGGGTGAGAGTAAAGGATTGTTGGTGTGTGAGGGTGAGAGTAAAGGGTTGTTGGTGTGTCAGGGTGAGAGTACAGGATTGTTGGTGTGTGAGGGTGAGTGTACAGGATTGTTGGTGTGTGAGGGTGAGAGTAAAGGGTTGTTGGTGTGTCAGGGTGAGAGTACAGGATTGTTGGTGTATGAGGGTGAGAGTAAAGGGTTGTTGGTGTGTCAGGGTGAGAGTACAGGGTTGTTGGTGTGTCAGGGTGAGAGTACAGGATTGTTGGTGTGTGAGGGTGAGCGTAAAGGGTTGTTGGTGTGTCAGGGTGAGAGTAAAGGGTTGTTGGTGTGTCAGGGTGAGAGTAAAGGGTTGTTGGTGTGTCAGGGTGAGAGTACAGGGTTGTTGGTGTGTGAGGGTGAGAGTAAAGGGTTGTTGGTGTGTCAGGGTGAGAGTAAAGGGTTGTTGGTGTGTGAGGGTGAGAGTAAAGGGTTGTTGGTGTGTCAGGGTGAGAGTACAGGGTTGTTGTGTGTCAGGGTGAGAGTATAGGGTTGTTGGTGTGTCAGGGTGAGAGTAAAGGGTTGTTGGTGTGTCAGGGAGAGAATAAAGGGTTGTTGGTGTGTCAGGGTGAGAGTAAAGGGTTGTTGGTGTGTCAGGGTGAGAGTACAGGATTGTTGGTGTGTGAGGGTGAGAGTAAAGGGTTGTTGGTGTGTCAGGGTGAGAGTACAGGGTTGTTGGTGTGTGAGGGTGAGAGTAAAGGGTTGTTGGTGTGTGAGGGTGAGAGTAAAGGGTTGTTGGTGTGTGAGGGTGAGAGTAAAGGATTGTTGGTGTGTGAGGGTGAGAGTAAAGGGTTGTTGGTGTGTCAGGGTGAGAGTACAGGATTGTTGGTGTGTGAGGGTGAGAGTACAGGATTGTTGGTGTGTGAGGGTGAGAGTAAAGGGTTGTTGGTGTGTCAGGGTGAGAGTACAGGATTGTTGGTGTGTGAGGGTGAGAGTAAAGGGTTGTTGGTGTGTCAGGGTGAGAGTACAGGGTTGTTGGTGTGTCAGGGTGAGAGTACAGGATTGTTGGTGTGTGAGGGTGAGAGTAAAGGGTTGTTGGTGTGTCAGGGTGAGAGTAAAGGGTTGTTGGTGTGTCAGGGTGAGAGTAAAGGGTTGTTGGTGTGTCAGGGTGAGAGTAAAGGGTTGTTGGTGTCTGAGGGTGAGAGTAAAGGGTTGTTGGTGTGTCAGGGTGAGAGTAAAGGGTTGTTGGTGTGTGAGGGTGAGAGTAAAGCGTTGTTGGTGTGTCAGGGTGAGAGTACAGGGTTGTTGGTGTGTCAGGGTGAGAGTATAGGGTTGTTGGTGTGTCAGGGTGAGAGTAAAGGGTTGTTGGTGTGTCAGGGTGAGAGTAAAGGGTTGTTGGTGTGTCAGGGTGAGAGTATAGGGTTGTTGGTGTGTCAGGGTGAGAGTACAGGATTGTTGGTGTGTGAGGGTGAGAGTAAAGGGTTGTTGGTGTGTCAGGGTGAGAGTACAGGGTTGTTGGTGTGTGAGGGTGAGAGTAAAGGGTTGTTGGTGTGTCAGGGTGAGAGTACAGGGTTGTTGGTGTGTGAGGGTGAGAGTAAAGGGTTGTTGGTGTGTCAGGGTGAGAGTACAGGGTTGTTGGTGTGTCAGGGTGAGAGTATAGGGTTGTTGGTGTGTCAGGGTGAGAGTAAAGGGTTGTTGGTGTGTGAGGGTGAGAGTAAAGGGTTGTTGGTGTGTCAGGGTGAGAGTAAAGGGTTGTTGGTGTGTGAGGGTGAGAGTAAAGGGTTGTTGGTGTGTGAGGGTGAGAGTATAGGGTTGTTGGTGTGTGAGGGTGAGAGTAAAGGGTTGTTGGTGTGTCAGGGTGAGAGTATAGGGTTGTTGGTGTGTGAGGGTGAGAGTAAAGGGTTGTTGGTGTGTGAGGGTGAGAGTATAGGGTTGTTGGTGTGTCAGGGTGAGAGTATAGGGTTGTTGGTGTGTCAGGGTGAGAGTACAGGGTTGTTGGTCTGTCTGGGTGAGTACAGGATTGTTGGTGTGTGAGGGTGAGAGTAAAGGGTTGTTGGTGTGTCAGGGTAAGAGTACAGGGTTGTTGGTGTGTCAGGGTGAGAGTAAAGGGTTGTTGGTGTGTGAGGGTGAGAGTAAAGGGTTGTTGGTGTGTGAGGGTGAGAGTAAAGGGTTGTTGGTGTGTGAGGGTGAGAGTAAAGGGTTGTTGGTGTGTCAGGGTGAGAGTACAGGGTTGTTGGTGTGTCAGGGTGAGAGTAAAGGGTTGTTGGTGTGTCAGGGTGAGAGTAAAGAGTTGTTGGTGTGTGAGGGTGAGAGTAAAGGTTGTTGGTGTGTCAGGGTGAGAGTAAAGGGTTGTTGGTGTGTGAGGGTGAGAGTAAAGGGTTGTTGGTGTGTCAGGGTGAGAGTACAGGGTTGTTGGTGTGCCAGGGTGAGAGTACAGGGTTGTTGGTGTGTCAGGGTGAGAGTACAGGGTTGTTGGTGTGTCAGGGTGAGAGTATAGGGTTGTTGGTGTGTGAGGGTGAGAGTAAAGGGTTGTTGGTGTGTGAGGGTGAGAGTAAAGGGTTGTTGGTGTGTCAGGGTGAGAGTAAAGGGTTGTTGGTGTCTGAGGGTGAGAGTAAAGGGTTGTTGGTGTGTGAGGGTGAGAGTGAAGGGTTGTTGGTGTGTCAGGGTGAGAGTAAAGGGTTGTTGGTGTGTCAGGGTGAGAGTAAAGGGTTGTTGGTGTGTGAGGGTGAGAATAAAGGGTTGTTGGTGTGTGAGGGTGAGAGTAAAGGGTTGTTGGTGTGTCAGGGTGAGAGTAAAGGGTTGTTGGTGTGTCAGGGTGAGAGTAAAGGGTTGTTGGTGTGTCAGGGTGAGAGTACAGGATTGTTGGTGTGTGAGGGTGAGAGTAAAGGGTTGTTGGTGTGTCAGGGTGAGAGTACAGGGTTGTTGGTGTGTGAGGGTGAGAGTAAAGGGTTGTTGGTGTGTCAGGGTGAGAGTACAGGGTTGTTGGTGTGTGAGGGTGAGAGTAAAGGGTTGTTGGTGTGTCAGGGTGAGAGTACAGGGTTGTTGGTGTGTCAGGGTGAGAGTATAGGGTTGTTGGTGTGTCAGGGTGAGAGTATAGGGTTGTTGGTGTGTGAGGGTGAGAGTAAAGGGTTGTTGGTGTGTCAGGGTGAGAGTAAAGGGTTGTTGGTGTGTGAGGGTGAGAGTAAAGGGTTGTTGGTGTGTGAGGGTGAGAGTATAGGGTTGTTGGTGTGTGAGGGTGAGAGTAAAGGGTTGTTGGTGTGTCAGGGTGAGAGTATAGGGTTGTTGGTGTGTGAGGGTGAGAGTAAATGGTTGTTGGTGTGTCTGGGTGAGAGTATAGGGTTGTTGGTGTGTCAGGGTGAGAGTATAGGGTTGTTGGTGTGTCAGGGTGAGAGTACAGGGTTGTTGGTGTGTGAGGGTGAGAGTAAAGGGTTGTTGGTGTGTGAGGGTGAGAGTAAAGGGTTGTTGGTGTGTGAGGGTGAGAGTAAAGGATTGTTGGTGTGTGAGGGTGAGAGTAAAGGGTGTTGGTGTGTCAGGGTGAGAGTACAGGATTGTTGGTGTGTGAGGGTGAGTGTACAGGATTGTTGGTGTGTGAGGGTGAGAGTAAAGGGTTGTTGGTGTGTCAGGGTGAGAGTACAGGATTGTTGGTGTGTGAGGGTGAGAGTAAAGGGTTGTTGGTGTGTCAGGGTGAGAGTACAGGGTTGTTGGTGTGTCAGGGTGAGAGTACAGGATTGTTGGTGTGTGAGGGTGAGCGTAAAGGGTTGTTGGTGTGTCAGGGTGAGAGTAAAGGGTTGTTGGTGTGTCAGGGTGAGAGTAAAGGGTTGTTGGTGTGTCAGGGTGAGAGTACAGGGTTGTTGGTGTGTGAGGGTGAGAGTAAAGGGTTGTTGGTGTGTCAGGGTGAGAGTAAAGGGTTGTTGGTGTGTGAGGGTGAGAGTAAAGGGTTGTTGGTGTGTCAGGGTGAGAGTACAGGGTTGTTGGTGTGTCAGGGTGAGAGTATAGGGTTGTTGGTGTGTCAGGGTGAGAGTAAAGGGTTGTTGGTGTGTCAGGGAGAGAATAAAGGGTTGTTGGTGTGTCAGGGTGAGAGTAAAGGGTTGTTGGTGTGTCAGGGTGAGAGTACAGGATTGTTGGTGTGTGAGGGTGAGAGTAAAGGGTTGTTGGTGTGTCAGGGTGAGAGTACAGGGTTGTTGGTGTGTGAGGGTGAGAGTAAAGGGTTGTTGGTGTGTGAGGGTGAGAGTAAAGGGTTGTTGGTGTGTGAGGGTGAGAGTAAAGGATTGTTGGTGTGTGAGGGTGAGAGTAAAGGGTTGTTGGTGTGTCAGGGTGAGAGTACAGGATTGTTGGTGTGTGAGGGTGAGAGTACAGGATTGTTGGTGTGTGAGGGTGAGAGTAAAGGGTTGTTGGTGTGTCAGGGTGAGAGTACAGGATTGTTGGTGTGTGAGGGTGAGAGTAAAGGGTTGTTGGTGTGTCAGGGTGAGAGTACAGGGTTGTTGGTGTGTCAGGGTGAGAGTACAGGATTGTTGGTGTGTGAGGGTGAGAGTAAAGGGTTGTTGGTGTGTCAGGGTGAGAGTAAAGGGTTGTTGGTGTGTCAGGGTGAGAGTAAAGGGTTGTTGGTGTGTCAGGGTGAGAGTAAAGGGTTGTTGGTGTCTGAGGGTGAGAGTAAAGGGTTGTTGGTGTGTCAGGGTGAGAGTAAAGGGTTGTTGGTGTGTGAGGGTGAGAGTAAAGCGTTGTTGGTGTGTCAGGGTGAGAGTACAGGGTTGTTGGTGTGTCAGGGTGAGAGTATAGGGTTGTTGGTGTGTCAGGGTGAGAGTAAAGGGTTGTTGGTGTGTCAGGGTGAGAGTAAAGGGTTGTTGGTGTGTCAGGGTGAGAGTATAGGGTTGTTGGTGTGTCAGGGTGAGAGTACAGGATTGTTGGTGTGTGAGGGTGAGAGTAAAGGGTTGTTGGTGTGTCAGGGTGAGAGTACAGGGTTGTTGGTGTGTGAGGGTGAGAGTAAAGGGTTGTTGGTGTGTCAGGGTGAGAGTACAGGGTTGTTGGTGTGTGAGGGTGAGAGTAAAGGGTTGTTGGTGTGTCAGGGTGAGAGTACAGGGTTGTTGGTGTGTCAGGGTGAGAGTATAGGGTTGTTGGTGTGTCAGGGTGAGAGTAAAGGGTTGTTGGTGTGTGAGGGTGAGAGTAAAGGGTTGTTGGTGTGTCAGGGTGAGAGTAAAGGGTTGTTGGTGTGTGAGGGTGAGAGTAAAGGGTTGTTGGTGTGTGAGGGTGAGAGTATAGGGTTGTTGGTGTGTGAGGGTGAGAGTAAAGGGTTGTTGGTGTGTCAGGGTGAGAGTATAGGGTTGTTGGTGTGTGAGGGTGAGAGTAAAGGGTTGTTGGTGTGTGAGGGTGAGAGTATAGGGTTGTTGGTGTGTCAGGGTGAGAGTATAGGGTTGTTGGTGTGTCAGGGTGAGAGTACAGGGTTGTTGGTCTGTCTGGGTGAGAGTACAGGATTGTTGGTGTGTGAGGGTGAGAGTAAAGGGTTGTTGGTGTGTCAGGGTAAGAGTACAGGGTTGTTGGTGTGTCAGGGTGAGAGTAAAGGGTTGTTGGTGTGTGAGGGTGAGAGTAAAGGGTTGTTGGTGTGTGAGGGTGAGAGTAAAGGGTTGTTGGTGTGTGAGGGTGAGAGTAAAGGGTTGTTGGTGTGTCAGGGTGAGAGTACAGGGTTGTTGGTGTGTCAGGGTGAGAGTAAAGGGTTGTTGGTGTGTCAGGGTGAGAGTAAAGAGTTGTTGGTGTGTGAGGGTGAGAGTAAAGGGTTGTTGGTGTGTCAGGGTGAGAGTAAAGGGTTGTTGGTGTGTGAGGGTGAGAGTAAAGGGTTGTTGGTGTGTCAGGGTGAGAGTACAGGGTTGTTGGTGTGCCAGGGTGAGAGTACAGGGTTGTTGGTGTGTCAGGGTGAGAGTACAGGGTTGTTGGTGTGTCAGGGTGAGAGTATAGGGTTGTTGGTGTGTGAGGGTGAGAGTAAAGGGTTGTTGGTGTGTGAGGGTGAGAGTAAAGGGTTGTTGGTGTGTCAGGGTGAGAGTAAAGGGTTGTTGGTGTCTGAGGGTGAGAGTAAAGGGTTGTTGGTGTGTGAGGGTGAGAGTGAAGGGTTGTTGGTGTGTCAGGGTGAGAGTAAAGGGTTGTTGGTGTGTCAGGGTGAGAGTAAAGGGTTGTTGGTGTGTGAGGGTGAGAATAAAGGGTTGTTGGTGTGTGAGGGTGAGAGTAAAGGGTTGTTGGTGTGTGAGGGTGAGAGTAAAGGATTGTTGGTGTGTGAGGGTGAGAGTAAAGGGTTGTTGGTGTGTGAGGGTGAGAGTAAAGGGTTGTTGGTGTGTGAGGGTGAGAGTAAAGGGTTGTTGGTGTGTCAGGGTGAGAGTAAAGGGTTGTTGGTGTGTCAGGGTGAGAGTAAAGGGTTGTGTGTGTGTGTGTGTGTGGGTGAGAGTAAAGGGTTGTTGGTGTGTGAGGGTGAGAGTAAAGGGTTGTTGGTGTGTGAGGGTAAGAGTAAAGGGTTGTTGGTGTGTGAGGCTGGGTGAGTCAGTCAATCAATTAATGAGTGAGTGAGTGAGTGAGTGAGTGCGTGAGTGAGTGAGTGAGTGCGTGAGTGAGTGAGTGAGTGAGTGAGTGAGTGAGTGAGTGAGTGAGTGAGTGAGTGAGTGAGTGAGTGAGTGAGTGAGTGAGTGAGTGAGTGAGTGAGTGAGTGAGTGAGTGAGTGAGTGAGTGAGTGAATAAATGAGTGAGCTAATTAGTTATTGTATGGGAAAGTGAATGAGTGAGTGAGAGTAAGAGTGAGTTAGTGAGTGGGTGACTGAATAAATGAGTGAGCCAATTAGTTATTTTATGGGCGAGTGAGTGAGAGTGAGTGAGTTGATGAGATTGAAGTAATTAAAGTGAGCAGATGATAGTGCGTAGATGTAAATAAGTCAGAATGAGTAAGTGAGAGTAATTGGATAAGAGAAATCGGATAAGAGTAAATGATAAGAGTAATTGAATAAGGGTAATTGAATGAGAGTAATTTGATAAGAATATTTGCATGATAGACGTTGATAAGAGTAATTGGATAAGAGTAATCGGATAAAATATTTGGTTAAGAGTAGAACATGAGAGTAATTAGGTAAGAGTAATTGTATAAGAGTAATCGGATAAAAGTAATTGGTTAAGAGTAGAACATGAGAGTAATTAGATAAGAGTAATTGGATAAGATGGAGCCGCGATATCTCAGTGGTTAGTGAACTGGACTAAAAAGGACAAGAGGCAGGGTTCGATCCCAACCGACGGCTTCCGGGTTCACCCAGCCTTAAATGGATATCGGATTTTTTTCTGGGGAAAGTCATGCGGCACGGGCGTAATACCGACCACATTACTCCAAAAATCATGTGCCGAAGGTCTGTAAAATTTATGGTCACTAACACCATATTCCCTATACGCCACTTGGCGTGACGGGGGTACTTTACTTTTTTTTTATTATTGGATAAGAGTAATTGATGAGGGCAATTTGATCAGACTGAGCTGTAAAGAATGGTTAGTATGAGAAATAGCCCTCAACTCTACAGATCACAAAATGTGTACGACCAACTCTGACTCCATCTTGGATAGTAAAGCTTCTCCTGATGGGCCCCTCCAGCAAGCTAACGCAACCGACTTGTCCATGTCGACATTGTAAATGGTCTCTCACATTCAAGGGTGAGTTATCGGTCGAGTTCCCTGCAACAGCCAAAACATGACAAACCCGTGACGCTAACTCTTGAGAGCAGTGGCGTATACTGGTTTTGGGGTCTGGGCTACCGCTGACAAAGTAAATAAACACATACATTATATTCAGTAGGCTAACATGAAGAAATATTTGCTAATGACATCACTACATTTTAAATTACTCACTTATCTATATGCTAATTATATCCGTCTTGTTTGGAACGAAACTGTCTCGATGACTTTGTCATTGAAAGTACTGTTGGGTTGGTTTCTAAGTTTCTGAAGAAATGATTGCTCAATGGACATTAATGCCAAACCAGATAAGCGTTCTTGTGTCTGAGTTGAGCGACAATAAGATTTGATTCTCTTGAGAGCAGAAAAAGTTCTTTCTACAGATGCTGACTGACATAACGTAATTATAAATAGGTTAGGAAGTTCCGGTAATCAGACATAGTTTCACTTTCACTTTGTAACACTTCTAATTGGCTAGAGCTAAAAATAACCCATGAAACAGCATTTTGTATAGGTTGCTCCCGCCGTATTATTTTCACTGCGTTTTTGAATGTCAAGGTCGTTAATTTACTTGTTGATGGATGAGAAATATACCTCAAGTCACTAGCGGTTTCAATCTACTATCGTAGATCAGTTTCGGTTTTATCCACAAACGTTATAGTGGCCATTGGAAAACCTTGCTTTAATAAATGTAAACCAAAGCAAATAAATCATTTTGGTCTACGAAATGTGTAATAGAATATTCGAAAATTTGTAATATAATTATAACAAAATATAATAAATTATCATTTCCTTTTGTAATTCGTTAATGTGTTCAAGGCTACCGGCGGTAGCTGCAGCCACATAGAGAATACGCCACTGCTTGAGAGGTTCTTGGTCCCAGCTCTCCGTCTACGCTCGAAACGATTCTAATAAAAACTGGCTAACTCCGCTAACTGGAGACTGGGGACATGAAAACCTCCAGAACGAGAGAAGATCGAGGGTGTTTAACATTGGTAAGTGCGCTCGCGCGATAAAAGTACAGTTAATGGCGGCTATTAGGCGTTTGAGTGATTCAGTTAGTTCTTCGGGGCCTGTGGTAATTTTTGAGGCAAGTGACACGGACAAGAAGGTGACGAGCAATAACCTTTACTTGTCACGTGACACGTACCCGAGAAGGGCGAGAACTTTCTGTCTTTTGAAATATCTATTCAAGGGTCGGCCAAAAACGATTTTGCACTTTAACTCTTTCAGTCCGGAAGGCTATTGTTAATTTGGTGGTAGAGATTTCAGAGGTAACATTTTTCGTGTTTTTTTTTTTTATATTAATCTGCACGTTTATATTTATCTAACCCTTAACATATTATATATGAATGTTTAGATAATTAAAGGAGGAATTATATTTCACAATGCCAAGATAATACAAGACATATAAAAATAATATGGTTTGAGGACAGTTTACGCCAATCGAATTCAGAGTGACGCACTGTGCGGCTAAATGTACATGCCCGAAATCGGCAAAGCGCATGGTACGTCGACACGTACGGAAAGAGTTAATAAGAAGTTGGTAAAGGAAAAGGTAGAGGAAAAGGTAAAGGTAAAGGTAAAGGAAAAGGAAAAGGAAAAGGTAAAGGTAAAGGTAAAGGTAAAGATAAAGGAAAAGGAAAAGGAAAAGGTAAAGGTAAAGGTAAAGGTAAAGGTAAAGGAAAAGGAAAAGGTAAAGGTAAAGGTAAAGGTAAAGGTAAAGGTAAAGGTAAAGGTAAAGGAAAAGGAAAAGGAAAAGGTAAAGGTAAAGGTAAAGGTAAAGATAAAGGAAAAGGAAAAGGTAAAGGTAAAGGTAAAGGAAAGGTAAAGGTAAAGGAAAAGGAAAAGGTAAAGGTAAAGGTAAAGATAAAGGTAAAGGTAAAGGTAAAGGTAAAGGAAAAGATAATGGAAAAGGTAAAGGTAAAGGTAAAGGTAAAGGTAAAGATAAAGGAAAAGGTAAAGGTAAAGGTAAAGGTAAAGATAAAGGAAAAGGTAAAGGTAAAGGTAAAGGTAAAGGTAAAGGTAAAGGAAAAGGAAAAGGTAAAGGTAAAGGTAAAGGTAAAGGTAAAGATAAAGGAAAAGGAAAAGGTAAAGGTAAAGGAAAAGGAAAAGGTAAAGTACGAGACTTGAATCGACGTTTTAGCACTCGAGTTTTCACCCATATGTTCTCGGCCGCCTATCCAGAAGTGATGGGAGACTTCTGAACAGTGTCGCTTCAAGCATCGAAACTAACAGTGCGAGGCGGTATTATTCACCCTCCCACTACCCTGGTACCCATTTCTACCAGCGGCTGGGTCGACCGCGGGTTTTTTTTCCAACCACGAGTATAACTCAAACATGCTTCCAGCAGGAATCAAACACACGTTGCCCGAACGTCGGTAGCCCAGTCGGGTGGTCCCCAACTAGGCTACCGAGGCCCTCAAGAAAGAAATCGCTAATAAAAACGGGAATGTCATGTTTCATTGTAAAACGGGAATGTCACGTTTCATTGTAAAACGGGAATGTCATGTTTCATTGTAAAACTGGAATATCACGTTTCATTGTAAAACGGGAATGTCTTGTTTCATGGTAAAACTCGAATGTCATGTTTCATTGTAAAACTGGAATGTCATGTTTCATTGTAAAACGAGGATGTCATGTTTCATTGTAAAACTGGAATGTCACGTTTCATTGTAAAACGAGGATGTCATGTTTCATTGTAAAACTGGAATGTCACGTTTCATTGTAAAACGGGGATGTCATGTTTCATTGTAAAACGGGAATGTCATGTTTCATTGTAAAACGGGAATGTCATGTTTCATTGTAAAACTGGAATGTCACGTTTCATTGTAAAACGGGAATGTCATGTTTCATTGTAAAACTGGAATGTCATGTTTCATTGTAAAACGGGAATGTCATGTTTCATTGTAAAACGGGAATGTCACGTTTCATTGTAAAACGGGAAGGTCATGTTTCATTGTAAAACGGGAATGTCATGTTTCATTGTAAAACGGGAATGTCATGTTTCATTGTAAAACGGGAATGTCACGTTTCATTGTAAAGCGGGAATGTCATGTTTCATGGTAAAACTCGAATGTCATGTTTCATTGTAAAACGGGAATGTCATGTTTCATTGTAAAACGGGAATGTCATGTTTCATGGTAAAACTCGAATGTCATGTTTCATTGTAAAACTGGAATGTCATGTTTCATTGTAAAACGAGGATGTCATGTTTCATTGTAAAACTTGAATGTCACGTTTCATTGTAAAACGGGGATGTCATGTTTCATTGTAAAACGGGAATGTCATGTTTCATTGTAAAACGGGAATGTCATGTTTCATTGTAAAACGGGAATGTCACGTTTCATTGTAAAACGGGAATGTCATGTTTCATTGTAAAACGGGAATGTCATGTTTCATTGTAAACGGGAATGTCACGTTTCATTGTAAAACGGGAATGTCATGTTTCATTGTAAAACGGGAATGTCATGTTTATTGTAAAACTGGAATGTCATGTTTCATTGTAAAACGGGGATGTCATGTTTCATTGTAAAACGGGAATGTCATGTTTCATTGTAAAACGGGAATGTCATGTTTCATTGTAAAACGGGAATGTCATGTTTCATTGTAAAACGGGAATGTCATGTTTCATTGTAAAACGGGAATGTCATGTTTCATTGTAAAACGGGAATGTCATGTTTCATTGTAAAACGGGATTGTCATGTTTTATTGTAAAACTGGAATGTCATGTTTCATTGTAAAACGGGGATGTCATGTTTCATTGTAAAACGGGAATGTCATGTTTCATTGTAAAACGGGAATGTCATGTTTCATTGTAAAACGGGAATGTCATGTTTCATTGTAAAACGGGAATGTCATGTTTCATTGTAAAACGGGAATGTCATGTTTCATTGTAAAACGGGGATGTCATGTTTCATTGTAAAACGGGAATGTCATGTTTCATTGTAAAACGGGAATGTTATGTTTCCTTGTAAAACGGGAATGTTATGTTTCCTTGTAAAGACACTGGATGAAGTTTCCTGCAAGTATATGGCACGTCTACGGTGCGGCGTGAAAGAGAAATTACTGAGGAAACTAATACAGTTGTGTATAAAGTGCTGTCGTGGCTCGATTAAAAAGTTGTACAATTTGGTCTGAAGGCGCGTGCCTGGGATAAAGAATGACAATCATGAAAATCATCATGTGCCATACCTGTTGGCGTCGGCGATCATATCCTTCCACAATCTTCTATCTACAGTGTATCGTATCAGTTCTGATGCTGACTGTTTTCCATGCCATGACACCAAACTAACATCTCTTTGTTGTCCGCGATCTCTCTTTCCTTTTATTTTGCTTGTTGTAACCAAGTATTCCAACTTTTCTCCTCTAATGATGTGCCCGAAAAATGTTGATTGTTTCTTTCTGATGTTTTTTAAGAGTTCCCTTTATGTGTTGGCCTCTTTGAGAACTTCCTCATTGGTCTTTTTAGCTGTCCATAGAACTTTCAACATTCTTCTGAGAAATCCCATCTCTGTGGCCTCCAATCGTCTTTTTATTTGTTTGCCTACTGTCCATGATTCGCTTCCATCGGTCAGAATTTGTTCTATACAGCACCGATGAACTCTATTTCTTTTTTCTATTAACATAGATTTGTTGCATAAGATATTTTTCATTTTCTGAATGCGTTTTTGGCCTGAGCTATTCTGCTTTTTATTTCTGTGGTGCATCTTCCATCTGATGCTATTAGTGTGCCTAAGTAATCACGACGATACCGACCTTTATTAATGGATTCTTGCGCAAAGAACAAAAGACAGGAAATGACAAGATAAAATCACTAACATTAGAATTATGGAAATGTACCAGTCAAAAGTGTTTGTTGAAGACCTATGTTCCACAGGTAGCTGAAAGTGTTTGTTGAAGACCTATGTTCCACAGGTAGCTGAAAGTGTTTGTGAAGACCTATGTTCCACAGGTAGCTGAAAGTGTTTGTTGAAGACCTATGTTCCACATGTAGCTGAAAGTGTTTGTTGAAGACCTATGTTCCACAGGTAGCTGAAAGTGTTTGTTGAAGACCTATGCTCTACAAGGAGCTGAAAGTGTTTGTTGAAGACCTACGCTAAACAGGGAGTTGAAAGTGTTTGTTGAAGACCTATGTTCCACAGGTAGCTGAAAGTGTTTGTTGAAGACCTATGCTCTACAAGGAGCTGAAAGTGTTTGTTGAAGACCTATGTTCCACAGGTAGCTGAAAGTGTTTGTTGAAGACCTATGTTCCACATGTAGCTGAAAGTGTTTGTTGAAGAACTATGTTCCACAGGTAGCTGAAAGTGTTTGTTGAAGACCTATGCTCTACAAGGAGCTGAAAGTGTTTGTTGAAGACCTACGCTAAACAGGGAGTTGAAAGTGTTTGTTGAAGACCTATGTTCCACACGTAGCTAAAAGTGTTTGTTGAAGACCTATGTTCCACATGTAGCTGAAAGTGTTTGTTGAAGACCTATGCTCTACAAGGAGCTAAAAGTGTTTGTTGGAGACCTACGCTAAATAGGGAGTTGAAAGTGTTTGTTGAAGATCTATGCTTTTCAAGGAGCTGAAAGTGTTTTTTGAAGACCTATGCTCCACAGTGAGATAAAAGTGTTTGTTGAAGACCTATGTTCCACAGGTAGCTGAAAGTGTTTGTTGAATACCTATGCTCTACAATGAGCTGAAAGTGTTTGTTGAAGACCTACGCTAAACAGGGAGCTGAAAGTGTTTGTTGAAGACCTATGCTCTACATGAAGCTGAAAGTGTTTGTTGGAGGCCTATGCTCCACAGGGAGCTGAAACTGTTTGTTAAAGACCTATGATCCACAGGGAGCTGAAAGTGTTACAAGTTTTTGTTGAAGACCTATTCTCCACAGGGAGTTGAAAGTGTTTGTTGAAGACCTATCCTCTAAGGGGAGTTGAAAGTGTTTGTTGAAGACCTATTCTCCACAGGGAGCTGAAAGTGTTTGTTGAAGACCTATTCTCCACAGGGAGCTGAAAGTGTTTGTTGAAGACCTATTCTCCACAGGGAGCTGAAAGTGTTTGTTGAAGACCTATCCTCTAAGGGGAGTTGAAAGTGTTTGTTGAAGACCTATTCTCCACAGGGAGCTGAAAGTGTTTGTTGAAGACCTATTCTCCACAGGGAGCTGAAAGTGTTTGTTGAAGACCTATTCTCCACAGGGAGCTGAAAGTGTTTGTTGAAGACCTATTCTCCACATGGAGTTGAAATGAAAAAGACTTCTCCGGAAACCGAAAAACCTGCGTCCTTCTCTGTGTATACACCACTCAAGGTGATGTACTTCTCCCATCGTTTCTTCATCTTCCCTGGTGGCAGGACTTATTTAATCTCGCCTCAAACCACGTCTCCAGTTCTATAATCATATCCTCCATTTCTCTTTCACTCGGCCCCGCTCACGTGCCCTGCTGTCCCGCGAAATTTCACCCAATAATGTTACTTGACAATTATATCAAGCATTTCCGTCGGCTCCTAACGGTGTATGAGTTAAGTACACAACTTTTTGTACAACGCATTTCTTTCTGTCTTTGTTTAGTAAAGTGCACAACTTTTGTACAAAGCGTTTCTTTCTGTCTTTGTTTAGTAAAGTGCACAACTTTTTGTACAAAGCGTTTCTTTCTGTCTTTGTTTAGTAAAGTGCACAACTTTTTGTACAAAGCGTTTCTTTCTGTCTTTGTTTAGTAAAGTGCACAACTTTTTGTACAAAGCGTTTCTTCTGTCTTTGTTTAGTAAAGTGCACAACTTTTTGTACAAAGCGTTTCTTTCTGTCTTTGTTTAGTAAAGTGCACAACTTTTGTACAAAGCGTTTCTTTCTGTCTTTGTTTAGTAAAGTGCACAACTTTTTGTACAAAGCGTTTCTTTCTGTCTTTGCTTAGTAAAGTGCACAACTTTTCGTTTTAAGCTTTTCTTTCTAGGGAGCCGAGATAGCTCAGTGGTTAGTGGACTGGACTACAAAGGACAAAAGGTAGGGTTCGATTTCAACCGACGGATTCCGGGTTCACCCAGCCTTTAATGGGTACCGGATTTTTTTTCCTGGAAAGTAAAGCGGCACGGGCGTAATACCGACCACATTACGCCAAAAATCATGCGCCGAAGGTCTGTAAAATTTATAGTCACTAACACCATATTCCCTATACTCCACTTGGCGTGACGAGGGTACTTTACTTTTACTTTACTAACTATAAAGAAGACCAGACAACAATAGACGAAAACACATAATAAAAACAACCCAACTATCATGACGTTTACAGTGTTGCGAGCGGTTGTCGGTACAGTGACGTCAGCCGTCTATAGTCCGCGTAGCTGAAAACGTCACGCTGGTTGGGTTTTTTTTCGTGATTTCCCTGCCACCATCTAACCTTCTCTATAGCTGGGTATAGGAAAGACCAACCAGCTGGATAAACAGTTATGTACTCACTTCTTCTTATTCTTCTACCTTTCAGCTCCCTGTGGAGCATAGGCCTTCAACAAACACTTTCCAAGTCGTTCTGTTTCTTGCCATTATTTTAAGATCATTCCATGTCTTCCCCGTCATCTTCCATCTCTACTTCTATCTGTCTTATCCAAGAATTCTTTGGTATTCCTCTTTGTCTTTTCCCCTGGGGATTCCAAAAAAGAGCCTGTTGTGCAATACTCTCAGTTGGCTTCCGCAGTGTGTGCCCTATCCAGCGCCATCGTCTTCGTTGTATCTCTTTATCCACTGGTATTTGACTGGTACATTTCCATAACTCTATGTTAGGGATTTTGTCCTGCCATTTCCATCCTTTTATTCTGCGTAAGCATCCATTAATGAAAGTCTGTATCTTGGTGATTGTCAAATTTGTTGCTCTCCATGTTTCACAACCATAGAACTGACTTAACATTGGAGTTGACAATTTTTATTTTTGTATTTAACCAAATTTCTTGGACTTCCATATGTTTCCCAGTGCAACAAAAGCTCCTCTTGCTTTTGATACCCTTATTTTGGTATCATTTTCTGTTCCTCCCTCTTTATCTATATTTTTGCCCAGATATATGCAAGATTGTACGTCTAGTAGAGGTATTTCTCCTAATTTTATTTATCCAATTCTAGTAATGTACTCACTGCCTTCGGGAACCGCGATAGCTCAGTGTTAGTGAACTGGACTACAAAGGACAAGGGGTAGGGTTCGATCCCAACCGACGGCTTCCGGGTTCACCCAGCCTTAAAATTGGTACTGGATTTTTTTCTGGGAAAGTAAAGCAGCACGGGCGTAATACCGACCACATTACCCCAAAAGTCATGTGCTGAAGGTCTGTAAAATATAGGGTCACTAACACCATATTCCCTATACGCCACTTGCGTGACGGGGGTACTTTACTTACTCACTGTCTTCACTTATATATAGACAATGGGTTCACCTAGAAGAAGGCACACGCCCACGTTCGGCAGAAGAAAGTGATAAACAGCTGACAGTGTTTATTAACTGCAATAAAGCATGCAAAAGATGGTCGCAGCACTGTTTTTTTTATATACTTTCTAAAATATGTATCTTGGAAACGTTAAAATCATACAAGTTTACCGGAACGCGTTCCGAGTCATTCCGGCTTAAACAATCCGTATATGTAATAACTCCAGTGTTACATATTAACTAGATGAGGTTTTTTTTTTAAAAAAAATATAATTATTATTTACAGAGGCGGAACTCATTGGCATAACCGAGGCTTTGGGCGTCCCGCCCGAGGAGGCTGCCAGCACAATCGAGGGCTACTACATGTCAGCAGATGAGAACAATGATGGACGGCTTTCTTTTGAGGGTAGGAGTGGGGTGGGAGTGGGGACAAAGAAATCATTTGGGCTGAATGGTGGCTTTTGAGGGTAGGAGTGGTGTGGGAGGGGAGACAAAGAAATCAATTGAGTTGAATAGTGGCTTTTGATGGTAGGAGTGGGGTGGGAGGAGAGACAAAGAAACCACTTGGGCTGAATGGTGGCTTTTGATGGTAGGAGTGGGGTGGGAGGGGAGACAAAGAAATCACTTGGGTTGAATGGTGGCTTTTGATGGTAGGAGTTGGGTGGGAGGGGAGACAAAGAAATCACTTGGGTTGAATGGTGGCTTTTGATGGTAGGAGTGGGGTGGGAGGAGAGACAAAGAAACCACTTGGATTGAATAGTGGCTTTTGAGGGTATGAGTGGGTGGGAGGAGAGACAAAGAAACCACTTGGTTTGAATGATGGCTTTTGATGGTAGGAGTGGGGTGGGAGGGGAGACAAAGAAATCACTTGGGTTGAATAGTGGCTTTTGATGGTAGGAGTGGGTTGGGGAGAGACAAAGAAACCACTTGGGTTGAATGGTGGCTTTTTATGGTAGGAGTGGGGTGGAGGAGAGACAAAGAAATCACTTGAGTTGAATAGTGGCTTTTTATGGTAGGAGTGGGGTGGGAGGAGAGACAAAGAAACCACTTGGGTTGAATAGTGGCTTTTGATGGTAGGAGTGGGGTGGGAGGAGAGACAAAGAAATCACTTGAGTTGAATAGTGGCTTTTTATGGTAGAGTGGGGTGGGAGGAGAGACAAGAAACCACTTGGTTGAATGGTGGCTTTTTATGGTAGGAGTGTGGTGGGAGGAGAGACAAAGAAATCACTTGAGTTGAATAGTGGCTTTTATGGTAGGAGTGGGGTGGGAGGAGAGACAAAGAAACCACTTGGGTTGAATAGTGGCTTTTGATGGTAGGAGTGGGGTGGAGGGGAGACAAAGAAATCACTTGGGTTGATGGTGGCTTTTATGTAGGAGTGGGGTGGGAGGGGAGACAAAGAACCCACTTGGGCTGAATGGTGGCTTTTTATGGTAGGAGTGGGGTGGGAGGGGAGACAAAGAAACCACTTGGGCTGAATAGTGGCTTTTTTATGGTAGGAGTGGGGTGGGAGGAGAGAGAGAATGCGCTCGAGCTGAATGGTGGTTTCTTTTAGATGGTAGTAGAGGGGGTGTGGAGGGCGGGAAAGGATGGATGAATTTATAAATATAAAAGTACTGATATATGGATTGATGGATAGTGAAATGATGACAGTTTTGAGAGATGAATTGATGAAAGTGTTAATGGTGCAATTATAGAAGAATTATTTGAAGTACTGATGGGCAGGTGGATTGTTGGAAGCACGGATAAAGGACTTATAGGTAGGATAGATTGTTGCAAGAGTGGATGAAGGGACTGGGTGGTGGATAGATTGTTGCAAGAGTGGATGAAGGGACTGGTGGGTGGATAGATTTTAACAAGTGTGGATGAAGTGACTGGTGGTGGATAGATTTTAACAAGTGTGGATGAAGTGACTGGTGGTGGATAGATTGTTACAAGTGTGGATGAAGGGACTGGTTGGTGTATAGAATGTTACAAATGTGGATGAAGGCACTGGTAGGTGTATAGATTGTTACAAATGTGGATGAAGGCACTGGTTGGTGTATAGATTGTTACAAATGTGGATGAAAGACTGGTTGGTGTATAGATTGTTACAAGTGTGGATGAAGGCACTGGTTGGTGTATAGATTGTTACAATTGTTGATGATGGACTGGTTGGTGTATAGATTGTTACAAATGTGGATGAAGGCACTGGTTGGTGTATAGATTGTTACAAATGCGGATGAGGCACTGGTTGGTGTATAGATTGTTACAAGTGTGGATGAAGGGACTGGTTGGTGTATAGATTGTTACAAGTGTGGATGAAGGGACTGGTGCGTGGATAGATTGTAGCAAGTATGGATGAAGGGACTGGTGCGTGGATAGATTGTAGCAAGTGTGGATAAGGGACCGGTGGGTGGATAGATTGTAGCAAGTGTGGATGAAGGGACTGGTGGGTGGATAGATTGTAACAAGTGTGGATGAAGGGACTGTTGGATAGATAGATTGTTACAAGTGTGGATGAAGGGACTGTTGGGTGGATAGATTGTTACAAGTGTGGATGAAGGGACTGTTGGGTGGATAGATTGTTACAAGTGTGGATGAAGGGACTGGTGGGTAGATAGATTGTAACAAGTGTGGATGAAGGGACTGGTGGGTAGATAGATTGTTACAAGTGTGGACGAAGGGACTGCTGGGTGGATAGATTGTTACAAGTGTGGATGAAGGGACTGGTGGGTAGATAGATTGTAACAAGTGTGGATGAAGGGACTGCTGGGTGGATAGATTGTAACAAGTGTGGATGAAGGGACTGGTGGGTAGATAGATTGTTACAAGTGTGGATGAAGGGACTGCTGGGTGGATAGATTGTTACAAGTGTGGATGAAGGGACTGGTGGGTGGATAGATTGTAGCAAGTGTGGATGAGGGACTGCTGGGTAGATAGATTGTTACAAGTGTGGATGAAGGGACTGCTGGGTGGATAGATTGTTACAAGTGTGGATGAAGGGACTGTTGGGTAGATAGATTGTTACAAGTGTGGATGAAGGGACTGCTGGGTGGATAGATTGTTACAAGTGTGGATGAAGGGACTGGTGGGTAGATAGATTGTTACAAGTGTGGATGAAGGGACTGCTGGGTGGATAGATTGTAACAAGTGTGGATGAAGGGACTGGTGGGTAGATAGATTGTTACAAGTGTGGATGAAGGGACTGCTGGGTGGATAGATTGTAACAAGTGTGGATGAAGGGACTGGTGGGTAGATAGATTGTTACAAGTGTGGATGAAGGGACTGCTGGGTGGATAGATTGTTACAAGTGTGGATGAAGGGACTGCTGGGTAGATAGATTGTTACAAGTGTGGATGAAGGGACTGCTTGGTGGATAGATTGTTACAAGTGTGGATGAGGGAGTGGCAAAAATATGTCCAAAAGCTTTGAAAGATGGATGTGTAGAAGTAATTTGTCTTCTTTACGTTGCTTTCCCCATTTCCAGTTCACTAAATGTTTCCATGGTAACTACAAATGGCCTCCTTTCACAGAATTCAAGACGCTGTACAACCAATGAAGTTTGATTTGCTGAATAAAAATTACAGAACTACTATCAGTTGAGAAATGTGGCGGAGAACCACATTGACACCTCACAGAACTACAAGCCATTGAGAAATGTGGCAGAGAACATTCATCGACATCTCACAGAACTACTATCCATTGAGAAATGTGGCAAAGAACAATCATCGGCACTTCACAGAACTACTATTCATTGAGAAATGTGGCAGAGAACAACCATCAACACCTCACAGAACTACTATCCATTGAGAAATGTGTGGCAGAGAACAACCATCAACACCTCACAGAACTACCACTCATTGAGAAATGTGGCAGAGAACATTCATCGACACCTCACAGAACTACCATCCATTAGAAAGTGTGCCAGAGAGCAATCATCGACAACTCACTGAAGTTTCATCCACTGAGAGATATGCCAGAGAACAAACATTAACACCTTAAAGAACTAACGTTCATTATGAGATGTGCCAGCCATCAATCAGTGGCACCTCACAAAACTACAATCCATTATGAGATGTATCAATCATCAATCAGTGGCAACTCACAAAACTACAATCCATTATGAGATGTATCAATCATCAATCAGTGGCACCTCACAAAACTACAATCCATTATGAGATGTATCAATCATCAATCAGTGGCACCTCACAAAACTACAATCCATTATGAGATGTATCAATCATCAATCAGTGGCAACTCACAAAACTACAATCCATTATGAGATGTGCCAGCCATCAATCAGTGGCACCTCACAAAACTACAATCCATTATGAGATGTATCATCATCAATCAGTGGCAACTCACAAACTACAATCCATTATGAGAATTGCCAGTCATCAATAATGGCACCACCGAAACCTCCCGTTCATTCATTAAAAAAAAAAAAAACGTGCCAGGCCTCAACCATCGAAAATCTAAACATCGTTGGCGTTGGTAGTTCTGTGTCGAACTCCGATACTATGAGCGAACAAATCGATAAAAACTTACCTGCAGTTTACTGAGAATACAGAACTCTCATCCCCTTTGTCTAAATCAATCAGGAATAATTAAATCATTCACTTCTATGTTTAATTGTTGAACTTGCCAGTTACGTGTCAAAATCTTTGTTTAAAAGGCCTTGGTATAATATATATATATAATATATATTGGCCTATTTGGTTTAACTCACTTGGTTGCATAACATGCCTGATTTTGATGAGAAGTCTGCAGACCTCTGTCCAGCCATCACAGTCGCTTCTTTCAAAAGCAAAACTTATGTTTTAAAGTCAAACACGTCTTCATATACAGATTCATAAACTCTTACAAAATAGCGCACAGCCACACTAAACATTTGTTGATCTTAGTGTAAATAGAGAACAACAATAAACATTTGTTGATCTTAATGTAAATAGAGAACTACACTAAAGATTTCTTGATCTTAATGTAAATAGAGAACCACACTAAAGATTTCTTGATCTTAATGTAAATAGAGAACCACACTAAAGATTTCTTGATCTTAATGTAAATAGAGAACCACACTAAAGATTTCTTGATCTTAATGTAAATAGAGAACTACATTAATGTTGATCTTAATGTAAATAGAGAACCACACTAAACATTTGTTGATCTTACGTAAATAAAGAACTACACTAAACATTTTTGATCTTAATGTAAATAGAGAACCACACTAAAGATTTCTTGATCTTAATGTAAATAGAGAACTACACAATTAACTTGTAGATCATAAAGTAAATAGAGAACCACACTAAACATTTGTTGAACATAAAGTAAATAGGTAAACACACCAAACATCTGTGTTGATCTAAACGTAAATAAAGAACAACACCAAACATTTGTGTTGATCTAAACGTAAATAAAGAACCATACTATTAACTTGCAGATTAAAAAGTAAATAAACAACCTCCTCAAAATTAACCTGCAGATCTTAAAGTAGACAGACAACCCCACTAAGGTCTTGTTGAGCTTAAAGTAGACAGACAACCCCACTAAACCTTGTTGAGCTTAAAGTAGACAGACAACCCCACTGAGCGCTTGTTAAGCTTAAAGTAGACAGACAACCCCACTAAACACTTGTTGAGCTTAAAGTAGACAGACAACCCCACTAAACACTTTGTTGAGCTTAAAGTAGACAGACAACCCCACTAAACACTTGTTGAGCTTAAGTAGACAGACAACCCCACTAAATCCTTGTTAAGCTTAAAGTAGACAGACAACCCCACTAAACGCTTGTTGAGCTTAAAGTAGACAGACAACCCCACTAAATGCTTGTTGAGCTTAAAGTAGACAGACAACCCCACTAAACACTTGTTGAGCTTAAGTAGACAGACAACCCCACTAAACACTTGTTGAGCTTAAAGTAGACAGACAACCCCACTAAACACTTGTTGAGCTTAAAGTAGACAGACAACCCCACTAAATCCTTGTTAAGCTTAAAGTAACAGACAACCCCACTAAACGCTTGTTAAGCTTAAAGTAGACAGACAACCCCACTAAATGCTTATTAAGCTTAAAGTAGACAGACAATCCCACTAAATCCTTGTTAAGCTTAAAGTAGACAGACAACCCCACTAAATGCTTTATTAAGCTTCAAGTAGACAGACAATCCCACTAAATCCTTGTTAAGCTTAAAGTAGACAGACAACCCCACTAAACGCTTGTTGAGTTTAAAGTAGACAGACAACCCCACTAAACGCTTGTTGAGCTTAAAGTAGACAGACAACCCCACTGGGCGCTTGTTAAGCTTAAAGTAGACAGACAACCCCACTAAAATGCTTGTTAAGCTTAAAGTAGACAGACAACCCCACTAAATGCTTGTTGAGCTTAAAGTAGACAGACAACCCCACTAAATGCTTGTTAAGCTTAAAGTGGACAGACAACCCCACTAAATGCTTGTTTGAGTTTAAAGTAGACAGACAACCCACTAAATGCTTGAAAAGCTTAAAGTAGACAGACAACCCCACTAAATGCTTGTTAAGCTTAAAGTAGACAGACACCCCACTAAATGCTTGTTGAGCTTAAAGTAGACAGACAACCCCACTAAATGCTTGTTAAGCTTAAAGTAGACAGACAACCCCACTAAATGCTTGTTAAGCTTAAAGTAGACAGACAACCCACTAAATGCTTGTTGAGCTTAAAGTAGACAGACAACCCCACTAAATGCTTTTTGAGTTTAAAGTAGACAGACAACCCCACTAATGCTTGTTTAGCTTAAAGTAGACAGACACCCCCACTAAATGCTTTTTGAGCTTAAGTAGACAGACAACCCCACTGAGCGCTTGTAAGCTTAAAGTAGACAGACAACCCCACTAAATGCTGTTAAGCTTAAAGTAGACAGACAACCCCACTAATGCTTGTTGAGCTTAAAGTAACAGACAACCCCACTAAATGCTTGTTGAGTTTAAAGTAGACAAAACACCCCACTAAATGCTTGTTTAACTTAAAGTAGACAGACAACCCCACTAAATGCTTATTGAGCTTAAGTAGACAGACAACCCACTGAGCGCTTGTTAGCTTAATAGACAGACACCCCACTAAATGCTTGTTTAGCTTAAAGTAGACAGCCAACCCCACTAAATGCTTGTTGAGCCTTAAAGTAGACAGACAACCCAATTAAATGCTTGTTGCTTAAAGTAGACAGACAACCCCATTAAATGCTTGTTGAGCTTAAAGTAGACAGACAACCCCACTAAATGCTTGTTAAGCTTAAAGTAGACAGACAACCCACTAAATGCTTGTTGATCTAAAGTAGATAGACAACCCACTAAATACTTGTTGAGCTTAACGCTTGATCTGTCTACAGCAATAGGCGATCAATCTAGAACCACAGCTGATCTAACAACAGTCGTTTCTGATCTATTTGTTCTAAGAAAATGTGTCCATCAATTGAATATCGTCTCTCTAGTTTTAGGAAATGACTCAGATTAAGAGAAACGTCACTCTAGTTATCAATTAAGACTCAGATAAGGAGAAACTGTCTCTAGTTCTCATTAATGACTCAGATAAGGTGAAACTGTCTCTAGTTCTCAATTAATGACTCAGATAAGGAGAAACGGTCTCTAGTTCTCATTAATGACTCAGAATAAGGAGAAACTGTCTCTAGTTCTCAATTAATGACTCAGATACGGAGAAACGGTCTCTAGTTCTTATTAATGACTCAGATAAGGAGAAACGGTCTCTCATTAATGACTCAGATTAGGAGAACCGGTCTCTCAATTAATGACTCAGATTAGGAGAAACGGTCTCTAGTTCTCAATTAATGACTCAGATTAGGAGAAACGGTCTCTAGTTCTCAATTAATGACTCAGATTAGGAGAAACGGTCTCTAGTTCTCAATTAATGACTTAGGTAGGGGGAAACGGTCTCTAGTTCTCAATTAATGACTTAGATAAGGAGAACGGTCTCTAGTTCTCAATTAATGACTTAGATAAGGAGAACGGTCTCTAGTTCTCAATTAATGACTAAGAT
>JAVIAB010000049.1:14880623-14883123 GCA_032433765.1 Megaustenia siamemsis | reverse complement strand
TGTGTGTGTGTGTGTGCTGTGTGTGTGTGTGTGTGTGTGTTGTGTGAATAGCCTTTGAATAGCCTTTGAAATGTGGATTTATAAAAGAATAGCTAGAGTTGGATGGAAAGAAAAGAAAACAGAAAAGATGACTTTTTTAAAACAACTAAAATAACAAAAGAGAACTACTAAATACAATTCAGACAAGACAAATGAAGTTTTTAGGGCATGTTAAAAGATACAACAACCTAATAAAAGTAATATTGGAGGGAAATACAAGGTAGAAGAGCAGAGACAGGCCAAGACTAACATGGACGAGTAACATCAAAAGATTAAAACGTCAACCTATGACAATCTGCACTATCAAAGCAAGAGACAGAGTGGAATGGCGCTCCTTGGTAGCCAACCTTGGAGTGCGGAGACGGCACTCGATGATGATGGTGTGCACGTGCGCGCGCATGTGTTGTATGTTTGTGCTTTTAGACTACACAAAGGCATTTCACAAAGTAGAACACCTAGAAATAATCAATATGCTGAAGAAATTAAATATTGACCATTGGCGGCAAGGATCTTGAATCGGAAAGAAAAAAAAACATGTACTGGCAACAAACAGCAGCCATACGAATTAGCAACCAAACAGGACAGTTCTAATATATAAAACAAGGAGTCAGACAATGATGTGTTCACTCACCGGATTTTTTTTTTTTTAACTTTACAGCGAAAATATTATGAGATCAATAATAGACAAAAAAGGAAGTGAAGTCAACGGTAACAATATAAACAATGGAGATATTCGGATGATAGAGTTTTTAATATCAGAGACGAAAATTAATTAGAAGAATTGATAGCATTAATAGTAAAAGAAAGTAACAAAAAAAGGTCTTAGTCTGAATAGTAAGAAAACAGAAGTAATGGTCATATTAAAGAAACAATCATCCCATCACCATGCAGCATAAAAATAAACAGGACAAATCTGAAACAAGTGCAACACGTCAAATACTTGGCACAATAAATAACTCAGATGGGAGATGCACACAGAAATAAAATGCAGAATAGGTCAGGCAAAACTGCATTTTTAGAAAATGAAAAACGTCTTATGGAACAAATCTATGTCAATAGAAGTGAGAAAGAGGATTCTATGAGGAATTGCTATAAGAGCCAATTCTGACCTATGGAAGCGAATAAAGGACATTTTAGATAAACAAATGAAAAGACGATTAGAGGCTACAGAGAAGGGGGATTTTTAAATGTTGAAAGTTTCCTGGACAGCTAAAAAGACCAACGAGAAGATTCTCAAAGAGGCCAGCACAAAAAAGGGAGCTCCTAAAAAAAACATCAGAAACAATTGCCATTTTTTCGAGCTAAAGAAGAGGAAAGATGGAATGTTCGGTTACAAACGGCAAAATGCTGGAAAGAGAGATCGCTGACGACAAATAGAGACGATACTAGATAGCTTGGTGTCATGGCATGAAGAACAGTCAACAACAGAACTGATACGATGCATTGTGGATAGAAGATTATGGAAGGGCATGATAGCCTGCTCCAACCGTGCGCCACATGATGATGACAATGATGATGATGATGATGATGAATGTTGGTTTATCGAGTGAAATGTTATCTAGAGACACGAAATGTTGAAAAGAACCATCTCGTCTACCAGCAGACGCAATACTTGATATATAATGATTATAGCTCGTTTCAAATCATGTGCCCAACTTCAAACGCTATTGTTCAATAACAGTTTGTTAAAAACTGTTTGAAATTTTCCAAATGTTATTAAAATGCAAAAGACCCTTAAAATGTATATTTAACAAATATCTTGCAGCTGCAGTTTTCTTAAAGCGCGAATTTCTTTGATGTTTGTCAAAATTGTAAATTGTGAACCCCTAATAATAGAAATTACCGTAGTTTCTGGTCTATGATTAATTTTTTCACTAGGTAAAGGCGTGGCCGTAATGGGGAAACACCAGGAGAATTATTGTCTTCTCAGTTCGAGGGACGGGCGATAATATCAGGTATACCTGTATGTCCAATTTTCATAGTTGTGTGGTCCTGAAAAGGACCGTTTGTTGAACTAATTTAAAGGTATATAGGGGCCAACATTGTGGGGGCTATATACTTTCATTCTGAATCAGACGAGTCTAAAAGATTAATAACTGTTTGGGGTTGAACATTCCACAAACCTTCATTTTTCCAATATTCCTCTTCCTGTTTTAAATACGTGGTCTTCACATTCACCCAATATCTGTGTCTATATTTAATAAAGCGAGATTAGCAGAGTCTTTACATCGCATATTTTGAATGTTGTATTTTCATCTGCCACTTGTCCTTTTAATTTTTGCCCAGATTAGTTCTATTGGATTTAAATGAGCATGGTAAGGTGGCAGCCTCAAACTTATATGACCGTGCTCTTGGATAATCTTATCTATTTGAAAAATCTTTGTCCTTTGTTTTTGCTTTACTAGAGATAGTAATTCAGGTTTTAAGTACATGTTATTAAATTGTATTGTGCTCCTTTGTG
>JAVIAB010000049.1:14875933-14880523 GCA_032433765.1 Megaustenia siamemsis | reverse complement strand
TGTCCCTCCCATTAAATCAGCTCTACCAGACATTAATCATTGTCCCTCCCTTTAAATCATCCCTACCAGACATTAATCATTCATGTCCTCCCATTAAATCAGCCCTACCAGACATTAATCATTGTCCCTCCCATTAAATCAAACTATACCAGACATTAATCATTGTCCCTCCCATTAAATCATCCCTACCAGACATTAATCATTGTCCTTCCCATTAAATCAGCCTACCAGACATTAATCATTGTCCCTCCCATTAAATCAGCTCTACAGACATTAATCATTTTTCCTCCCATTAAATCAACTTACCAGACGTTAATCATTGTCCCTCACATTAATCATTCCTACCAGATATTAATCATTGTCCCTCCCATTAAATCAGCTCTACCAGACATTAATCATTGTCCCTCCCATTAAATCAGCTCTACCAGACATTAATCATTGTCCACTCCCATTAAATCAGCTCTACCAGACATTAATCATTGTCCCTCCATTAAATCAGCTCTACCAGACATTAATCATTGTCCCTTCCATTAAATCAACTCTGCCAGACATTAATCATTGTCCCTCCCATTAAATCAGTCCTACCAGACATTAATCTTTTTTGCCTCCCATTAAATCAGCCCTACCAGACATTAATCATTGTTCCTCCATTAAATCAGCCCTACCAGACATTAATCATTGTCCCTCCCATTAAATCATCCCTACCAGACATTAATCATTGTCCCTCCATTAAATCATACCTACCAGACATTAATCATTGTCCCTCCCATTAAATCATCCCTACCAGACATTAATCATTGTCCCTCCCATTAAATCAGCTCTACCAGACATTAATCATTGTCCCTCCCATTAAATCATCCCTACCAGACATTAATCATTGTCCCTCCCATAAAATCAGCTCTACCTGACATTAATCATTGTCCCTCCCATCAAATCAGTCCTACCTGACATTAATCATTGTCCCTCCCATGAAATCAGTCCTACATACTTTTTCACCTGAAATCTTTCTACCTTGGTTTCTGTCTTCACTTAAGGGCGACAAGTCTGTCTGGCATCAAAATCTTCCCTAATATTTTTTTTTAATTGTTAAAATGACCTGGTCTATTACGATTATTATTTCTTGTTTGTTTGCATGTGTAACTAAGTGTAACTTTATCAAGCCCTCATCGAGAGTAATCCGGGAACGCTTTGGTGATGGCTATAAACTGTGAGGTCATGAAAGTGTGCCTCATTATATCATCGGTGACTGAACAGTTCTTCATTTTCTCTTTCTGTAATACAAGGTTTGTAAAGATCTGTAGTAATGTCCGGTAATTTGATTCTGTAGTGACAATGTTTGTTAAGTTGTAGTGTCTAGTAATTACGGTGCTTTGGGTTTTTAGAGACAAAGTTTTAGTGTAAATATCTGTAACATTCCAGAGATCTTGTTTTGTAGAGACAAAGTTTTGTAGTGCGAATGTCTGTAACATTTCCAGAGATTTTGTTTTGTAGAGACAAAGTTTGTAGTGTAAATATCTGTAGCATTTCCAGAGATTTTGTTTTGTAGAGACAAAGTTTGTAGTGCGAATGTCTGTAACATTTCCAGAGATTTTGTTTTGTAGAGACAAAGTTTGTAGTGTAAATATCTGTAGCATTTCCAGAGATCTTGTTTTGTAGAGACAAAGTTGTAATGTAAATATCTGTAACATTTCCAGAGATTTTGTTTTGTAGAGACAAAGTTGTAGTGCGAATGTCTGTAGCATTTCCAGAGATCTTGTTTTGTAGAGACAAAGTTTATAGTGTAAATATCTGTAGCATTTCCAGAGATCTTGTTTTGTAGAAAAAAAGTTGTGGTGTCTGTAACATTTTCATAGATCTTGATTTGTAGAGACAAAGTTTGTAGTGCGAATGTCTGTAGCAATTCTATAGATTTTGTTTTGTAGAGACAAAGTTTGTAGTGTAAATATCTGTAAACATTTCCAGAGATCTTGTTTTGTAGAGACAAAATTTGTAATGTAAATATCTGTAGCAATTCCAGAGATTTTATTTTGTAGAGACAAAATTTGTAATGTAAATATCTGTAGCAATTCCAGAGATTTTATTTGTAGAGACAAAATTTGTAATGTAAATGTCTGTAGCAATTGCAGAGATCTTGTTTTGTAGAGACAAAATTTGTAATGTAAATGTCTGTAGCAATTCCAGAGATTTTGTTTTGTAGAGACCAAGTTTGTATGTAAATGTCTGTAGCAATTGCAGAGATTTTGTTTTGTAGAGACAAAATTTGTAATGTAATGTCTGTAGCAATTGCAGAGATTTTGTTTTGTAGATACACAATTTGTAGTGTAAATATCTTTAGAATTCTATAGATTTTTTTCTGTAGAGACAAAGTTTGTAGTGTAAATATTTACAGATGCTCCCAGTTTATTTAGATCTGTAGTGAAACAAGTTTGTTGTTCACAAAATATGTAGAAATTGTAGGTGATCTGTAATTGGTTGTTCTGTAGAAACTTACGGGCGATGTTTAATGAGAAGTCTATAGAAACTTACGGGCGATGTTTAATGAGAAGTTCTATAGAAACTTACGGGCGATGTTTAATGAGAAGTTCTATAGAAACTTACGGGCGATGTTTAATGAGAAGTTCTATAGAAATTTACGGCGATGTTTAATGAGAAGTTCTATAGAAACTTACGGGCGATGTTTAATGAGAAGTTCTATAGAAACTTACGGGCGATGTTTAATGAGAAGTTCTATAGAAATTTACGGCGATGTTTAATGAGAAGTTCTATAGAAATTTACGGGCGATGTTTAATGAGAAGTTCTATAGAAACTTACGGGCGATGTTTAATGAGAAGTTCTATAGAAATTTACGGGCGATGTTTAATGAGAAGTTCTATAGAAATTTACGGGCGATGTTTAATGAGAAGTTCTATAGAAATTTACGGGCGATGTTTAATGAGAAGTTCTATAGAAACTTACGGGCGATGTTAATGAGAAGTTCTATAGAAATTTACGGGCGATGTTTAATGAGAAGTTCTATAGAAACTTACGGGCGATGTTTAATGAGAAGTTCTATAGAAACTTACGGGCGATGTTTAATGAGAAGTTCTATAGAAACTTACGGGCGAAGTTTAATGAGAATTTCTATAGAAACTTACAGGCGATGTTTAATGAGAAGTTCTATAGAAACTTACGGGCCACGTTTAATGAGAAGTTCTATAGAAACATACAGACCATGTTTAATGAGAAGTTCTATAGAAACATACAGACCATGTTTAATGAGAAGTTCTATAGAAACTTACGGGCCGTGTTTAATGAGAAGATATATAGAGAATTACGGGCGATGTTTAATGAGAAGATCTATAGAAACTTACAGGCCGTGTTTAATGAGAAGTTCTATAGAAACTTACAGGCCGTGTTTAATGAGAAGATCTATAGAGACTTACGGGCCGTGTTTAATGAGAAGATCTATAGAAACTTACAGGCCGTGTTTAATGAGAAGATCTATAGAAACTTACAGGCCGTGTTTAATGAGAAGATCTATAGAAACTTACAGGCCGTGTTTAATGAGAAGTTCTATAGAAACTTACAGGCGTATTAATGAGAAGTTCTATAGAAACTTACGGGCGATGTTTAATGAGAAGATCTATAGAAACTTACAGGCCGTGTTTAATGAGAAGATCTATAGAAACTTACAGGCCGTGTTTAATGAGAAGATCTATAGAAACTTACAGGCCGTGTTTAATGAGAAGTTCTATAGAAACTTACAGGCCGTGTTTAATGAGAAGATCTATAGAAACTTACAGGCCGTGTTTAATGAGAAGATCTATAGAAACTTACGGGCGATGTTTAATGAGAATTCGATAGAAACTTACGGGCGATGTTTAATGAGAAGTTCTATAGAAAATTCTCTTAAGCTGTCTGGTATTTTTTTCTCCTCTTTGCTCCCCTCTATCATTCCGTCCCTCAATTTTTCCAGTTGTTACAATATATTCTAGTTGTTCTCTTCTCATTACATGGCCAAAAAAATGATGATTGTTTCTTCCTAATATTGGAAATTAGCCCTCTTTTTGCTTTGGCCTCTTTCAGAACATTTTCATTACTCTGTTTATCTAATATCCTAACCTTTTGTCCTTTTGTCTAATTTTCTCACCTTGCATCTAATTACCTAACCTTTTGTATAATTTTATAACCTTTTGTCCATTTTTCTAACCTTTTGTCTAATTTCCTAACCTTTGTCTAATTTCCTAATCTTTTGTCTAATTTCCTATCCTTTTGTCTAATTTCCTAACTTTTTGTCTATCCTAACCTTTTGTCTATCCTAACCTTTTGTCTAATTTCCTAACCCTTTGTCTATCCTAACCTTTTGTCTATCCTAATCTTTTGTCTAATTTCCTACCTTTTTTGTCTAATTTCCTAAACTTTTGTTTAATTTCCTAACTCTTTGCTCAATTTCCTACTATTTTGTGTAATTTCCCAACCTTTTGTCTAATTTCCTAACCTTTTGTCTATCCTAACCTTTTGTCTATCCTAACCTTTTGTCTAATTTCCTAACCTTTTGTCTATCCTAACCTTTTCTCTAATTTCCTACTTTTGTCTAATTTCCTAAACTT
>JAVIAB010000049.1:14803433-14865933 GCA_032433765.1 Megaustenia siamemsis | reverse complement strand
CAGAGAACTAGCTGAAACATCACAAAGCACAGAGAGCAACATAGCCTATAAAGCAGCATCTGTCAAATACAGAAGAGAGGTCAAAATATCAGCAAGACAGAATTGGAAAGACAAAACAGAAAGCCTCAATCTAGATAAAAATGGACACAAACTGTGGAAACTTGCGAAAGCTCTGAGTGATGGAAACAACTGCCGACCTTCAATAACATTAGCACACAATCAGAACATCCACACAGGCAAAAGGGCAGCAAACATACTGATAGAAACGTGCAAAAACATAATTAGGATAAACATTTCAAAAGACCAACAGAAAGCTGAAAGAAAGGAAAGCCGAGATGCAAAACACATGCCTTTAGCACCAGAAGAACACCAGACGACCATATTTACACCAACAGAGCTAGATGTTGCCCTCAAAGGATTGAAACTCAAGAGTTCCCCTGGAAAAGATGGAATCACCAATGAAATGCTCATAAAACTGGGACAGAAAGCCAAGGACCAGCTTCTAAGGATAATAAATGCTAGCTGGAAGAAAGGACAAATTCCGGCAACTGGAAAGAAGCTATTATGGTGCCCATCCTCAAACATGGAAAAGACCCCTAGACCCAAGTAGCTACAGACCAATTATCCTACTGAGCTGCCTGAGCAAACTCATGGAAGGGCTGGTCAACAGAAGACTCATGTGGCATTTGGAGATAAAACATCAAATCGTACCACAACAAAGTGGTTTCCGTCAGCACAGAGCAACTAAGACCTGATCACCTACATCGCACAGGAAACTGAGGATGCTCTACAAGAAAAGAAACACACACTGACAGTGTGGGTCGGCATGGAGAAGGCTTTTGATAGGGTATGGACAGAAGGATTAAAGAACAAGCTTCTCAGACTTGGTATCCAAGGCCGTTTATTAAATTGGATATCTCAATACCTACAAGACAGAACGGCCAGAGTACAAGTACATGGACAACTAAGTAAGAAGGTCAGAATCGAACAAGGTGTCCCACACGGGGGAGTCCTATCCCCCAACGCTCTTTTAATTTTCATAAATGGCATCGTAATGGACATTCCACCCAGTATGCACTCAGCAATGTACGCAGACAGCCTGGCGATATGGGCACATGATGAATCTATGTCGGTGCCTAGCTCTAGAATGTAAGATGCCCTAGGAAAACTTGAAAAATCAACAAACACCTGGTTACTACCAATTAACGAAAAAAAAAACTACATACACAATTTTCAGCCTGTCAAGTAAACACACTCTATGCATAACTGAAGATAAGACCATACACTTCCTATTGACCAAAGCCCAACATATCTTGGCATCACCATGGATCGCAGAATGACTTGGATAAGTCAGATAGACAAAGCAAACAAAAGAGCCAGAAAAAGAAGATATGAAGAAATTGGCAGGAACGGACAGGAGAGCAGACAAAAATATCTTGAAACGACTATACGTAGGAAGAGTATGACCAGTCCTAGAGTATGGAGTCACAGCCTGGGCTACAGCTTCCAAATCACAGCTTAGCAAAATTAACAGAACACAAAACCAGGCTGCCCGTATCATCACTGGTGCTATGAAATCTACACCTATCGAGATTCTAGAAACAGTAACAGGTTTACAACCTTTAGATGACAGACGGAAAACTAAAGTAATGCAACAAGCGGAGAAATATAAAAGGCTCCCTAGCCACCCCATGCACCAAAGAATAACTGGTTTCGGAAAAGGAAGACTAAAGAGAAGCAATTTCTCTGCAATTTCCAAAGAAATGACAACTAGTGATCCAGTACTGTCCCAAACAATTCCGAAACCCATAAGCCCATCTGATATGACTCCTCATTGGAAATATAAAATACCAGAATTTAAGGAAGACATAATAGGAATCATGAAAAAAGGCACCAAAACAGACATAGAGAGAAAGTACATAGCAGAAAAACACATAAACGACAACTACACACAGTACTCCCGGTCACACATATACACAGATGGCTCTGCTACAAATGCCGCCAGAAATGGAGGGGGAGGTGTATTCTTGACACTGAACAATCAGGACGGGATCACCAAGTCAATAGCTACTGGAAAATTCTCAAACAACTTTAAAGCAGAAACTGAGGACATCAGAGATGCTGCAATACTGGCTACTCAACACAAAAATAACGTGCACAAGAAATTGGTGACACTGACTGATACACTGGCAGTCCTAACAGTTCTAAAAACCCCCAGGAACAGTGAGCTAGATGACTTGATAACAACTCTAGACAATAGCAATAACTTCCAGAGAGTGGTCATCCAGTGTATACCATCAGACTGTAATATACACGGAAACTAACGCGCAGACAAATTAGCTAAAGAGGGAGGGAGATTACCACAAGAGTACCATCTGGTCAGCTACGATGAAGCCAAATCCATCATCAAAGGCCAGTACCATGAAAAATGGAAACAAGAACACCCATAGTATAACGAGAGGGATGGATAACTCCAACTATCAAGGAAGGATCAAGTCATTATACTTCGGCTACGCACTGGCCTATGGAAGCGAATCAAGGACAGTAGACAAACAAATGAAAAGACGATCAGAGGCCACAGAGATGGATTTCTCAAAAGAATGTTGAAAGTTCCCTGGACAGCTAAAAAGACCAATGAGGAAGTTCTCAAAGAGGCCAACACAAAAAGGGAACTCCTAAAAAACATCAGAACGAAGCAATCAACATTTTTCGGGCACATCATGAGAAGAGGAAATTTGGAATACTTGGTTACAACTGGCAAAATAAAAGGAAAGAGAGATCGCGGACGACAAAGAGAGAAAATACTGAAAATCTTGGTGTCATGGCATGGAAAACAGTCAACAACAGAACTGATACGATGCACTGTAGATAGAATATTGTGGAAGGACATGATCTTCCACGCCAACCGGTATGGCACATGATGGTGATGACGCACTGGCCACAACAGAATGAGAAACCACATGTTCACCAAACTCAAAATATGAACTACCAGCCTATGCCACTGTACCCTGTATAACATAACAACAAAACATGTTCTCAGGTCTGTGTACATGCCCCCAGTACACAGACCTGATAAGAACAATGTGGTCCACACCCACCTCCCTGGAAGAGAAACTGTATGGGGCAACCTAATCACTTAAACAGACAGCTGACTTCATGAGAGAGTCCGGAGTTCTAGTCTTAATGACGTCATGAATGCAGAAGAAGTAGAAGATCAACCATTTATATTTCCTATATTTGAACACTGGAGCCGCGATAGCTCAGTGGTTAGTGAACTGGACTACAAAGGACAAAGGGTAGTGTTCAATCCCAACCGACGGCTTCCGGGTTCACCCAGCCTTTAATGGGTATCGGATTTTTTTCTGGGAAAGTGAAGCGGCACGGGCGTAATACCGACCACATTACCCCAAAAATCACATGCCGAAGGTCTGTAAAATGTATGGTCTCTAACACCATATTCCCTATACGCCACTTGGCGTGACGGGGGTACTTTACTTTTTTTTTTTTATTATGTGAACACGTCTAGTGATGGGTTTTCTGTTTTTCTGTTTTCTTTTTTTTTTTTTTTTTTTTTTTTTTTTTTTTTTTCGTTCGCCAGGTTAACCTCTGACGATGTCCCTAAAGACTAGGAACTGAATTTTGCGTGGTAATCCATTTTTCCCTGGCAGCCGTGTGCACAGGGTCCCATTATATCTGTCTGAGTGTGAGTATGGAGTGTGAGTGTGGAGTGGGGAATATAACAGTGACAGTGTTCTGTGTCGCTGGATAACATTGCCACATCTGCAACATATGATTAGCAAAAATGATTCTTCGTTCTTATGTTTCCAGGCAAAAATGACGAGTTTGCAAAGTTTACTAACGACGGTCGTTGTCTTAATCATCGCTGTGACAGCGCCGAGCTGCAACGGAAAGACTGTGGTTCTGCACCCAGTACCCTCTACCAGCTACATCGTCTACCACGCCAACATCGCGTCATCCTTGGCCAAACTCGGCCACGAGGTGTGGATCTGTGTGCCTCATTACCTCCTCGTGAAGAACTTGGTCAAGGACAAGTCTGTGCACATTCTGACCTACGGTGAGGGCTTGGCGACGTGACCACCAAGATTTTTGAGAGCACCAAAATTGTGGACAATTTTTGGATTGGCAAAGAAGCAGATTCACAGAGTTTGGCGGTCGTGATGAAAATGTCCCAAGACGTTCGAGAAATGTGTATAGCTATCATGTCTGAAGAACCTTTCGTTGAGAAAGTGAGAAGTCTCAATGCAGATCTTTATGTCCTAGACTCGATCATCGTTTTCCTGAACTTGTTGGTTTTGCCCTACAAACTGGACATTCCGTTCGCGCTAATTGGTACAATGCATGATGTCGTTCTGTCCAGAGTGCCTTTAACGCCAGCAGCCACTCCATTACCAATTCTAGCCATGAGTGACAACTTATCCTTCCGTGAACGATTACAAAGCACCTTATTCTACGCTCTCACTTATTTCTTTGAACCGTTCTACGACAGCGGTCTGATCTCAAAGTTCGCCCCAGAAAAACCTTATATCTCAATAAGCGAGCTGGCCGCGAGAGCTGAAATCTTCATCGCTGAGCTAGACCACATCTTAGACTACCCCCGACCCATGCTTCCAAACACCAAACTCACTGGCGGATCTTCAGCATCTCCCGCCAAACCTCTTGTGGGAGAGTTCAAGAAGTTTGTGGATGACTCACCAAACGGTGTGATTGTTGTTTCTTTTGGAGGTAACGTCATTGACGTTCCCTCTGAAATTACCTCCAAGTTGGTGTCTGCCTTCAAGCAGTTGGACATGAGAGTTGTGTGGAGAGTCAATCTGACATCACCTGAACCAAACCACATCATGACCTCAAATGGATTCCGCAGAATGACCTTCTGGGACACGAGAAAGCTCGACTCTTTGTTTCTCACTGCGGCAAGAACGGACAATACGAGGCCTTGTACCACGCAGTGCCCATACTCTGTCTGCCCATTTATGGTGACCAGCCGTACAACGCGGAGAGGGTCCGCGCGAAACAATTGGGCCTTTCAGCCAACATGAGGACCGCTAGCGCCGATGAGCTGGCCGGTCTAATGAAGGAGCTCATCACGAGAACAAGTACTCGGAGAACATGAAGAAGGCATCGAGCTTGTTCCGAGAGCTGTACAAGGTGCCCATGAAGGAAGTGGCTTACTGGCTGGATCACGTGATGCGCTACGGCGGCGACTACATGAGGTCTTCATGCCAGAAGATGCCGCTCTATCAGTTTCTCATGCTCGATGTTTTCGGCTTTATCATGGGCGTGATTGTCTTTGTGTTCGTCGGGCTTTATTTTCTCATTAGACAGTGTTGTCGATGTTACAGGAGGAGAAACACATCCAGCAAGTCTAAAAAGGAGTAGCTACACCTATCGGAGTCACCGTGTTACATTCAGGCTAATGTGGGTGATCGAGGACTTCCGTATCCGTAATGTTTTCTGTCTGTTTCATTGTTAAGTGACTTCCGTGACACAATACCAGGTTGTTAAATAAATGTCCTGTCTCTGGGCACCTCAACCTCTTCTTCTGCCATGCCACCAAATATCGTACTGATATGTAGAAGGTAATGATTCTTGAGCCATTCCTCTTGTTGATTTGTTATTAAAAAAATAATCAAAACAAAACAGACATTGTCAGAGTGAGTTTAAATAGACATGACCAATTATAATTTCCTTCTTTTTCTTCTGCATATCTTTGTTCAATGTTTTGATACACGTACATTTGTCATGTTGTTGATTATATTGAATACTGATAAATAGCATATCACTACTTCGGTAAAAAATGTGGCTTTGATACTTTGATGCTGATAATAAAGTGTGATAAACAACGTCACTTCGGTAATAAATGAAGAATAAACAAATATCAATTGCAGTCATACTTTTGTTTATCTTTAAAGCATGACTTCAATGATCAAAGTTATATGTGTCTACTTCGTCTATAGCAAATATCGCAAATATTATTCTTATTTTACATGGTCACAGGTCGTCTACTGGGCAATCACTGGCCACCTCGGTTTGTGTCTATATTTAGGGTAGCAACAAGAAACTTCCACTTTATGACGTCCGTGGGTTCCTTCACAGGGTACACCATATCTGCACAAGATGTTTCATCTCAGCTTCTACTTTATGACGTCCGTGGGGTTCCTTCACAGGGTACACCATATATGGACAACATGTTTCATCTCAGCTTCTACTTTATGACGTCCGTGGGTTCCTTCACAGGGTACACCATATCTGCACAACATGTTTCATCTCAGCTTCTACCAGCGTTTTCAAAAGAAATGCTGTGTCAATAGAAATAGTACAATAGAAATGTTGCAACAGCAGAACAACTGCATCAGAATAGGTTCTACAATAGAATTACTACAACAGCAGAAAGACTGTCAGTATAAGTTCTACAAAAGAATTACTACAACAGCAGAAAGACTGTGTCAGTATAAGTTCTACAATACAATTACTACAACAGCAGAAAGATTGTGTCAGTATAAGTTCTACAAAAGAATTACTACAACAGCAGAAAGTCTGTGTCGGTATAAGTTCTACAAAAGAATTACTACAACATCAGAAAGTCTGTGTCGGTATAAGTTCTACAATAAAATTACTACAACAGTAGAAAGACAGTGTCAGTATAAGTTCTACAATAGAATTACAACAACAGCAGAAAGACTGTGTCGGTATAAGTTCTACAATAAAATTACTACAACAGTAGAAAGACTGTATCAACAGAAATTCTAAAATAATAGAAATGCTGCAACAGTAGAAAGACTGTACCAGTAGATATTCTAAAATAATAGAAATGCTGCAACAGCAGAAAGACTGTATCAACAGACATTCTAAAATAATCGAAATGCTGCAACAGCAGAAAGACTGTACCAGTAGAAATTGTAAAATAATAGAAATGCTGCAACAATAGAAAGACTGTACCAGTAGAAATTCTAAAATAATATAAATGCTGCAACAGTAGAAAGACTGTACCAGTAGAAATTCTATAATAATATAAATGCTGCAACAGTAGAAAGACTGTACCAGTAGAAATTCTAAAATAAAATAAGTGCTGCAACAGTAGAAAGACTGTACCAGTAGAAATTCTAAAATAATAAATGCTGTAACAGTAGAAAGACTGTACCAGTAGAAATTCAGTAGATGATTTATGTATGTGTGTGTATATGTGGTGAGGTGGTAACCATAACCGAGATAGTTGAAACTCTTGCTGGGTGTCTGTGTGCTGTGTCGAAGTCTAACATTACCACATCTACAACATTTGATTAGCAGAAATAATTCTCCATTCTTATGTTTGCAGGCAAAAATGACGAGATTACAAAGTTTACTAACGACGGTCGTTGTCTTAGTCATCGTTGTTACAGCGCCCATCAGCGACGGAAAGACTGTAGTGCTGCAGCCAGCTCCTATCACCAGTTACATCGTCTACCACGCCAACATCGCGTCATCCTTGGCCAAACTCGGCCACGAGGTGTGGATCTGTGTGCCTCATTACCTCCTCGTGAAGAACTTGGTCAAGGACAAGTCTGTGCACATTCTAACCTACGGTGAGGGCCTTGGCGACGTGACCACCAAGATGTTTGAGAGCACCAAAATTGTGGAGAATTTTTGGATCGGCAAAGAAGATGAGTCAATGGGTATAACGGCATTCAGGAATGCTTCCCGTGACTTCACAGCAATGTGTGTTGATATCTTGTCTGAAGAACCTTTCGTTGAGAAAGTGAGAAGCCTCATGCAGATCTTTATGTCCTAGACTCGATCGTCGTTACCCTGAACTTGTTGGTTTTGCCCTACAAACTGGACATTCCGTTCGCGCTAATTGGTACAATGCATGATGTCGTTCTGTCCAGAGTGCCTTTCACGCCAGCAGCTACTCCATATCCAATTCTAGCCATGAGTGACAACTTATCCTTCCGTGAACGATTACAAAGCACCTTATTCTACGCTCTCACTTATTTCTTTGAACCGTTCTACGACAGCGGTCTGATCTCAAAGTTCGCCAAAGAAAAACCTTATATCTCAATAAGCGAGCTGGCCGCGAGAGCTGAAATCTTCATCGCTGAGCTAGACCACATCTTAGACTACCCCCGACCCATGCTTCCAAACACCAAACTCACTGGCGGATCTTCAGCATCTCCCGCCAAACCTCTTGTGGGAGAGTTCAGAAGTTTGTGGATGACTCACCAAACGGTGTGATTGTTGTTTCTTTTGGGGATCCGTCATTGACGTGCCTCTGAAATTACTTCCAAGTTGGTGTCTGCCTTCAACAGTTGGACATGAGAGTTGTGTGGAGAGTCAATCTGACATCACCTGAACCAAACCACATCATGACCTCAAAATGGATTCCGCAGAATGACCTTCTGGGACACGAGAAAGCTCGACTCTTTGTTTCTCACTGCGGCAAGAATGGACAATACGAGGCCTTGTACCACGCAGTGCCCATACTCTGTCTGCCCATTTATGGTGACCAGCCGTACAACGCGGAGAGGGTCCGCGCGAAACAATTGGGCCTTTCAGCCAACATGAGGACCGCTAGCGCCGATGAGCTGGCCGGTCTAATGAAGGAGCTCATACACGAGAACAAGTACTCGAGAACATGAAGAAGGCATCGAGCTTGTTCCGAGAGCTGTACAAGGTGCCCATGAAGGAAGTGGCTTACTGGCTGGATCACGTGATGCGCTACGGCGGCGACTACATGAGGTCTTCATGCCAGAAGATGCCGCTCTATCAGTTTCTCATGCTCGATGTTTTCGGCTTTATCATGGGCGTGATTGTCTTTGTCTTCGTCGGGCTTTATTTTCTCATCAGACAGTGTTGTCGATGTTACAGGAGGAGAAACACATCCAGCAAGTCTAAAAAGGAGTAATTACTTACATTCAGGCTAATGTGGGTGATCGAGGACTTCCGTATCCGTAATGTTTTCTGTCTGTTTCATTGTTAAGTGACTTCCGTGACACATTACCAGGTTGTTAAATAAATGTACTGTCACTGGCCACCTCAACCTCTTCTCCTTCCATGCCACCAATAATCGAAGTGATGTGTAGAAAGTAATGATTCTTGAGCCATGCCTCTTGTTGATTTGTTTGCTGTTCACTTGAAGAAAGACGTTTGACAGACCAGCGTGTTAGAAAACCTTGTTTGTTTTCTTAAAGCTGGTATAGACTAGATCAGTTTGCTAACACAGTAGCACTGAAATAAATGTGAGAAAAACAAAAAATTATTAGGATAAATGCCAAAAGTACAAAGGAAGTTACATTCAGAGGAATGTGACTAGAAGAAGTGTATCACTTTAAATACATGGGAAGCTATATTTCATCAAATAGCTACATCAAGAAAGAGATATATCTACAAGATTAGGCATGTCACCGTAGATATTCAATGAATTTAAAAAGATTTGGCGTTCAGCTAGTCTTCATCTCAGCACCAAGCTTAGAATTTACAAATCAAATGTGCGATCCATACTCCTATATGCAGCAGAAACGTGGAGAATGAACAAAAAGAAGAAAAGTGACTTAGAAGATTTGAAGGTGGCTGTCTTAATAAGATTCTAAACATCTTTTGTGATCAAACATTGCGAACAAAGAAATGGCGTGAAGATTAACATGAACAACATGAATCAAGAAGTGAAAAGATGACGTTGGAAATGGCTAGACCACGTTCTTCCAATGGAACGGACCAAACATTCGCACGTGACATTAAAATGGACACCACCGGGCAAACGAAGAAGAGGCTTACCATTGGAGACATATTGATGAACCATACATGACGAAATTGAGAAGGCAGGCAGGTCCTGGCGTAGAGTTGTCAATGCTTCCTCCTCAACGGATTGTGTAGAGATCTCTTGTGGGTGCCCTATGCTCCGACCGGAGTTCAGAGATTAAGAAGAAGTAGTTAGTGCTGATTCTTGAGCCATGCCTCTTGTTGATTTGTTATAGGAAAAAAATCAAAACAAAACATGCATTGTCAGAGTGAGTTTAAATAGACATGACCAATCATAATTTCCTTCTTTTTTTCTGCATATATTTGTTCAATGTTTTGATACACGTACATTTGTCATGTTGTTGATTATATTGAATACTGATAAATAGCATATCACTACTTCAGTAAAAATGTGGCTTTGATACTTTGATGCTGATAATAAAGTGTGATAAACAACGTCACTTCGGTAATAAATGAAGAATAAATAAATATCAATTGCAGTCATACTTTTGATTATCTGTCAAACATGACTTCAATGATCAAAGTTATATGTGTCTACTTCGTCTATAGCAAATATCGCAAATATTATTCTTATTTTACATGGTCACAGGTCGTCTACTGGGAAATCACTGGCCACCTCGGTTTGTGTCTATATTTAGGGTAGCAACAAGAAACTTCCACATTATGACGTCAGTGTGGTTCCTTCACAGGGTACACCATATCTGGACAACATGTTTCATCTCAGCTTCTACTTTATGACGTCAGTGGGGTTCCTTCACAGGGTACACCATATCTGGACAACATGTTTCATCTCAGCTTCCACTAGCGTTTTCAAAAGTAATGCTGTGTCAATAGAAATAGTACAATAGAAATGTTGCAACAGCAGAACAACTGCATCAGAATAGGTTCTACAATAGAATTACTACAACAGCAGAAAGGTTGTGTCAGTACAAGTTCTACAATTGAATTATTACAACAGCAGAAAGGTTGTGTCAGTACAAGTTCTACAATAGAATTACTACAACAGCAGAAAGGTTGTTTCAGTACAAGTTCTACAATAGAATTACTACAACATCAGAAAGGTTGTGTCAGTATAAGTTCTACAATAGAATTACTATAACAGCAGAAAGACTGTGTCAGTATAAATTCTACAATAGAATTACTACAACAGCAGATAGTCTGTGTCAGTATAAGTTCTACGATAGAATTACTACAACAGCAGAAAGACTGTGTCAGTATAAATTCTACAATAGAATTACTACAACAGCAGAAAGAATGTGTCAGTATAAATTCTAAATAGAATTACTACAACAGCAGAAAGTCTATGTCAGTATAAGTTCTACAATAGAATTACTACAACAGCAGAAAGACTGTGTCAGTATAAATTCTACAATAGAATTACTACAACAGCAGAACAACTGCATCAGAATAGGTTCTACAATAGAATTACTACAACAGCAGAAAGACTGTGTCAGTAAAATTTCTACAATAGAATTACTACAACAGCAGAAAGACTGTATCCGCTGAAATTCAAAATAATAGAAATGTTGCAACAGTAGAAAGACTGTACCAGTAGAAATTCAGTAGAGGGTTTCTGTATGTGCATGTATATGTGGTGAGGTGGTAACCATAACCGAGATAGTTGAAACTCTTGCTGGGTGTCTGTGTGCTGTGTCGAAGTCTAACATTACCACATTTACAACATTTGATTAGCAGAAATAATTCTCCATTCTTATGTTTGCAGGCAAAAATGACGAGATTACAAAGTTTACTAACGACGGTCGTTGTCTTAGTCATCGTTGTTACAGCGCCCATCAGCGACGGAAAGACTGTAGTGCTGCAGCCAGCTCCTATCACCAGTTACATCGTCTACCACGCCAACATCGCGTCATCCTTGGCCAAACTCGGCCACGAGGTGTGGATCTGTGTGCCTCATTACCTCCTCGCGAAGAACTTGGTCAAGGACAAGTCTGTGCACATTCTGACCTACGGTGAGGGCCTTGGAGACGTGACCACCAAGATTTTCGAGAGCACCAAACTTGTGGAAAATTTTTGGATCGGCAAAGAAGAGGAGTCAATGAGTATAACGGCATTTATGAATTTTTCGCGAGCCTTCACAGCAATGTGTGTTGATATCTTGTCTGAAGAACCTTTCGTTGAGAAAGTGAGAAGCCTCAATGCAGATCTGTATGTCCTAGACTCGATCGTCATTACCCTGAACTTGCTGGTTTTGCCCTACAAACTGGACATTCCGTTCGCGCTAATTGGTACAATGCATGATGTCGTTCTGTCCAGAGTGCCTTTCACGCCAGCAGCCACTCCATTACCAATTCTAGCCATGAGTGACAACTTATCCTTCCGTGAACGATTACAAAGCACCTTATTCTACGCTCTCACATATTTCTTTGAACCGTTCCACGACAGCGGTCTGATCTCAAAGTTCGCCCAGAAAAACCTTATATCTCAATAAGCGAGCTGGCCGCGAGAGCTGAAATCTTCATCGCTGAGCTAGACCACGTCTTAGACTACCCCCGACCCATGCTTCCAAACACCAAACTCACTGGCGGATCTTCAGCATCTCCCGCCAAACCTCTTGTGGGAGAGTTCAAGAAGTTTGTGGATGACTCACCAAACGGTGTGATTGTTGTTTCTTTTGGAGGATCCGTCATTGACGTGCCCTCTGAAATTACCTCCAAGTTGGTGTCTGCCTTCAGGCAGTTGGACATGAGAGTTGTGTGGAGAGTTAATCTGACATCACCTGAACCAAACCACATCATGACCTCAAAATGGATTCCTCAGAATGACCTTCTGGGACACGAGAAAGCTCGACTCTTTGTTTCTCACTGCGGCAAGAACGGACAATACGAGGCCTTGTACCACGCAGTGCCCATACTCTGTCTGCCCATTTATGGTGACCAGCCGTACAACGCGGAGAGGGTCCGCGCGAAACAATTGGGCCTTTCAGCCAACATGAGGACCGCTAGCGCCGATGAGCTGGCCGGTCTAATGAAGGAGCTCATCCACGAGAACAAGTACTCGGAGAACATGAAGAAGGCATCGAGCTTGTTCCGAGAGCTGTACAAGGTGCCCATGAAGGAAGTGGCTTACTGGCTGGATCACGTGATGCGCTACGGCGGCGACTACATGAGGTCTTCATGCCAGAAGATGCCGCTCTATCAGTTTCTCATGCTCGATGTTTTCGGCTTTATCATGGGCGTGATTGTCTTTGTCTTCGTCGCGCTTTTTTTCTCATCAGACAGTGTTGTCGATGTTACAGGAGGAGAAACACATCCAGCAAGTCTAAAAAGGAGTAGCTACACCTATCGGAGTCACCATGTCTCACTCAAGCTAGTATATACAATCAAGAATACACTTATCATTTATTTATTTATTTATTTTTTAAGGTAATTTCTTGTGACTTTCGAGACACATTGCAATCTTGTTTAGAATGATCTCTTTGTCTCTGTTCTTAGTCTGTTTCACTGTCTTTATGTATCTCTTTGTCTCTGTTCTTAGTCTGTTTCACTGTATCTTTATGTATCTCTTTGTCTCTGTTCTTAGTCTGTTTCACTGTATCTTTATGTATCTCTTTGTCTCTGTTCTTAGTCTGTTTCACTGTATCCTTATGTATGTGCACGATCATATCTATATATAAATGCTAGCATTAAGTAAATTATTGTTACATTTCACTAATTTAATCCAATGCGTGGTTTTGTATTTTAGTTTTATTATCTTTGAAGTCTTGTTATATTTAAGTGTTATTTGTATGCGTGATGTCTTGTTATATTTAAGTGTTATTGTTATCCGTGATGTCTTGTTATATTTAAGTGTTATTTGTATCCGTGATGTCTTGTTATATCTAAGTGTTATTTGTATCCGTGATGTCTTGTTATATTTAAGTGTTATTGTTATCCGTGATGTCTTGTTATATTTAAGTGTTATTGTTATCCGTGATGTCTTGTTATATTTAAGTGTTATTGTTATCCGTGATGTCTTGTTATATTTAAGTGTTATTGTTATCCGTCATGTCTTGTTATATTTAAGTGTTATTGTTATCCGTGATGTCTTGTTATATTTGAGTGTTATTGTTATCCATGAGGTCTTGTTATATTTCAGTGTTATTGTTAACTGTGAGGTCTTATTGTATTTCAGTGTTATTGTTAACTATAACTTTTTAATGAACTTGCACGTTAGTTATAAAAGATTGACATAACAGTAAAAGAAAGCAACAAAAAGGGTCTCAGTCTGAATAGTAAGAAAACAGAAGTAATGGTTAAACGAAGAAACAATCATCACCAGCATGCAGCATAAAATAAATGAGACAAATCTGAAACAAGTGCAAAGCGTCAAATACTTGGGCACAATAATAACGTCAGATGGATGATGCACTACATAAATAAAAAGCAGAATAGCTCAGGCCAAAATAGCATTTCAGAGAATGAAAAACGTCGTAAGCAACAAGTATATGTCAACAGAATGGAGAAAGAGAGTTCATCGGTGCTATATAAGCCAATTCTGACATAGAAGCGAATCATGGACAGTAGATAAACAAATGAAAAGACGATTAGAGACCACAGAGATGGGATTTCTCAGAAGAATATTGAAAGTTCCCTGGACAACTAAAAAGACCAACGAGAAAATTCTGAAAGAGGCCAACATAAAAAGGGAAGTCCTAAAAACATCAGAAAGAAACAATCAACATTTTTCGGGCATAGCATGTGAAGAGGAAAGTTGGAATACTTGGTTACAATAAGTAAAAAACAGGGGAAAGATATCGCGGACGACAAAGAGATACGATACTATAGTTTTTTTTCCCCACAAATTCGTGCCCACAGTTGATCAATTAACTCGGAAACAGTTTGATAAATTTCTGTAATTCTTTTTCATGAAATCTTATTTTTTCATCTCTTGGCATGTCTGGTGTTTGTCTACTAATACGCTTGGCTTGGTGGATAAAACTGCTTCTCTTAAGTCGTCCCAATGCAAGATTTTGGAATCTGTCCTTCATTAATGTCTCGGCCTGCATGCAAATTTTTCTGCCTGTATCAGCACCTTTGTGTCCCTCCGTTCTCTCAGTGCTGGTATCCTCCACAATTTCCCCATCTCCAATATAGGTGTTGATTTCATTGCTCCTGTGATGACCCTAAGTGCCTGGTTTTGTACTTTATCCAGTTCTTGCAGTGTGGTGTTTGATGCTGAGCACCATGCAGATGATCCATATTCTAAATGTGGGCGTATACTCTGTTGGTAAACTTTACTGAGTATTTTCCCACTCGCACCCCATGTGGTTCCACACAACTTTCTTAGAATAGCCAATTTCCTCCTTGCTTTTTGGGTTGCCTTATTTATCTGCTGTTTCCAAGATAGTTTGTTATCAAATGTAACTCCGAGATACGTAGCTTGTATGTCTTCTTTCACAGGCTCATTGTTTATGTAGATGGCTTCTGCTTTTTGTTTTGGGGAGAGAGTGAAAAGTGTAGTACTACATTTGTCTGTATTGATGCTGATACACCATCTATTTGTCCATGAATTCAGTGCATTCATAGCTCTTTGTAACAATTTGGAGGCCACTGTTGCATACTCCTCTGTTCACCACATTACCAAGTCATCTGCATACATTGCCACTTTGATGCCATGTGGTAGTTCAGTAACTAGGTCATTGATGTAGATCAGAAAAAGTGTTGGAGATAGTACCCCTCCCTGTGGAACGCCCTGGCGCAGTAAGACATTCTTACTCTTAAGACCATCCAGTTGCACTCTGGCTCTCCTGTTATGCAGGTATACTTTGACCCATTTGTACATCCTGCATTTACTCCATAATTTCTCAGTTTCTTCAAAAGCCCTTCCTTCCATACCTTATCAAATGCTTTCTTTAGGTCTATCCATGCTGCTAGTGCCTGTTTCTTTTCTTGAAACGCATCCTCAATTTCCTGGGAAAGATAGGTTGCCTGATCTTCGGTAGAGTAACACTGTCTAAAGCCTGCTTGTTGTGGGACAAGGAGATTTTCACTTTCCATGTACCACAGCAGTCTGAGATTGATTATACGTTCCATTGTTTTACACAAACAGCTTGTAAGGCTGATTGGTCTATAGCTGGATGTCATTGAACCATCTTTTCCTGGCTTTAGTAATGGTATCATAGTTGCTTCTCTCCATGCCTGTGGCACTCTACCTGTGATCCAGCAAATGTTGTAGATCTGCAGTAGTTTTGCTTTAGCTGCAGTTCCTAAGTTCTTAATCATTTCATTGGACACTCCACCACTACCTGGTGACTTTTTCATTTTTAATTTGGATATTGCCAGCTCTAGCTCTCTTTGTGTAATGGGTATTTCCATGACTTCATGTGCGGTCTCTTCTGGTCTTGCATTTTGTTGTTTTAAACTCTTGTCGTTTCTATTGGCTAATTTCAATATTATTGTCATTTGCAAAGGAGTCTACAAAATGGTGATTTGCTGCATGCTTACCTGTTATGTTGTGTCCACCCTTCTTCATTGTAATTTTGATGTTCCTTTCTGTACCCTCATCATTCAGCTCTTTTACAAGCTTCCACACTTTTCTTGTGTCTCGTTCAAGATTCAAGGACTCTGTTTTCTCTTTCCAGCTTCTCCATCTGGCTTGTAGTTTAGCCCATTGAAATGTTGGCTTTAGCATGTTGGTAGTTATTGTGGTGTTCCTGGCAAGGGTTATTTTTTTCTTGCTTTCGAGATGTTTCCATGTCATTGTTCAGTTGCTCTAGTTCACTACTCCAGTTTGGTTTGCAGTGTTTCCGTGCCCCTCTAGGTATTGTTTCACTGGCAGCTTGTATTATTAGTCTACTGAATTCATCAACTATTTGGTTGATGTCTCTGTCTGTATTTATATCTTTAGTCAGTATACTGGTGTAGTGTTGATACATTTTCCAGTCTGCCTTTTTGTAATTCATCTGGAAAGAGTGCTGCTCTCCCTGACGGCCTCATTTTGCACCACTAAAAAGACTGCTTCCATAGGTCAGAATTGGTTCTATATAGCACCGATGAACTCTCTTTCTCACTTCTATTGACATAGATTTGTCACATAAGATATTTTTCATTTTATGAAATGCTATTTTGGCCTGAGCTATTCTGCTTTTTATTTCCGTGGTGCATCTTCCATCCGATGTTATTATTGTGCCCAAGTATTTGACGCGTTGCACTTGTTTCAGATTTGTCCTGTTTATTTTTATGCTGCATGCTGGTGATGATTGTTTCTTCGATATGACCATTACTTCTGTTTTCTTACTATTCAGACTGAGACCTTTCTTGTTGCTTTCTTTTACTATTATGTCTATCATTTCTTGTAGTTCATTCTCTGTCTCTGCTATTAAGACTGTGTTATCTGCATATCGCAAATTTGGTTATTTGGTTATGGAAGGCCCCGGTATCATTGCAAACGTATTAAAATCCATAATTGCTCAACCGCCCGTGCCAGTGGAATCATCTGAATCTCATCTCCAAAACAAAGAAAGGTAACTGTAGTCCCCATCATAGCAGTCTCAGCACATGCCAAAAGACATAAGGCGAAACCGCGCAGAAAGTGAACACAACCAACTCTTCCTGTCATACGATATCATCATTCATCGTAAACAATTGGAATATCGAAACATGATCAAAACGGATGAGACACACAGCTCACGGTGTGCACAGAGCACTTAACTCAGTAGCTCCTGCAACAAGCCGGACTTGGAATATGAGGAAACTGCAACAAGGAACACTTTTCATACATAGCCTTCAATTGTGCCCGCCGCCTATCCACCATATACCGGGAGTTCACGTCCTCTTGAAAATGAAGATCGTCATATGTTTAACAAATGTAGAGCGCTTGATGATGGTAGGCCATCGTTGTTGACTTCAATTCCGAACATATAGACACACAGTTAGTCGTCAGATTATCCCCGTCGCACATCAAACAACCGACCGTAAGATTAGCGTACGGCCGGTCTAGAGTCTAGGGATATACGATGAACCATTATGATGACGTAGCACACAAAAAAAAGTCCTGCACACAATTTCGCTCCCTTTCGATTTCTGATTATTCTAGTAAAAGCAGCCTAAGACGAATAAAACTCTGTGCAAATTCCGTAAAGCGATACAACTGCGGCTGACGAAGTAGTTTAAATTGATAATTAACATGGAAATAACTTGCGTCAAGGAATTCCAACAACGGCCATGAACAGCACCAATGTGACGCAAAGCGCAGATCAAGCCTAGACGTTGGAAGGTAGTATCCACAACACTTGATTTGTCAAAACTGAACTGTTGCCAGCGTACAACGTCGCTTTAGCGGTGCAGATGTAATAAGAGGATCATCACTTTTACTTTAACGGAGAAAAGTGCAACGGAGAATCGAAATTAATCAGATTCCGAATGCACTTACTGCAGCGATCAAGAGAACGTGACCTAGATCCCACCATCTTTACACCGGAAGCAAATTATTTATGTTGTGACCGTTGACTTCAATTCCTTTTTTTTTTTTTTTTTTGTCTACTATTGATTTCATAATATTTTCGCTGTAAAGTGAAAACAAATCCGGCGACAGAACACAGCCTTGTCTGACTACTTGTTTTATAAGTTGAAATTGTCCTGTTTGGTTGCTAATTCGTATAACTGCTGTTTGTTGCCAGTACATGTTTTTTATGATTCGCAGATCCTTGCCATCGATGTTTACTTTCTCCAGCATATTGATTATTTCCACATGCTTTACTTTGTAAAATGCTTTTATGTAGTCTATAAAGTACACATATAGATCTTTCTTTACCTCTATAGATCTTTCTATCAATGTTCTTAAGATGTATATTGCATTATTGGTGCCCTTTCCTTCCACAAATCCATATTGTTCCTCACTTATTTCTGGTTTTATTTTGTTTCTTACGCGTCTCAGGATGATTCTTAGTAATATTTTCATCATATGGCTCATGAGACTAATAGTGTGATGGTCTTCACAATCAGTGGCGCCTGACTTCTTCGGTATGGCTACAAAGATAGATTTTAGTAGATCTTCAGGTATGTGTCCAGTGTTATATATGTCATTGAGTAGATTTGTTATGACTTGTACTCCCAGCTCTCCTAATGCGTTTATCTCTTCTATTGTTATATTGTCGGGACCTGCAGCTTTGCCTCTTTTCATGTGTTGAATTATGTCCTCCACTTCACTTTGCATATTCGGTGGTCCTGTGTCTTTGTTTGAATTGTTTAACTCTGGTCTTTCATCATCATAGAGTTGACAGATATATTCTGCCCATCTTTCCATTGTCTTCTCCTGTCCCATTATTATATTTCCTTCCTTTGATTTCACACATCCCGAAACTGTTACTTCTTTTCTTCCTGTTAATTCATTTAACTGATTGTGCATAAATGTTGAGTCTTTCTTTTGTTGTTTTTCCATTTCTTCACATTTCTGTTTTAACCATCCTTCCTTTGCTTCTCTGCACTTGTTTTGGATCTCTTTGTGCAATATTTTGTATGTCCGTTCTGCTTTCTTAGGTTTTCTTCTTTCGTCCATTAGTTGTAATATTTCTTCAGTCATCCATTTCTTTTTGTTGATTCTTTTTGTCACTGGTATTACCTCTTTTGATGTTTGTTGAATCGTTTGTTTGAGCAGTTCCCACTGCTCCTCGATGTCCTGTATTTTCTCAATAGCATTATATCTATTTTGTACTATCGTGCCATACTTATCACTCATCTGTTTATCTACTCTTAGCATATCTAGTTCTAATTTTATATTTCTTGGTGATTTCTGTGCCTTCCGCAGTTTTATTCTTATCTTTCCAACTACTGGTACATTGTCACTATTGCAATCTGCTCCTGGCCTTGTTTTAACAGATGTTAGCCCATTCCTGAATCTTCTCTGTACCAGTATAAAATCAATTTGATTATGTACTTTTTTGTCTGGGCTTTGCCATGTCCATAGTCGCCTAGGGTGTTGTTTGAACCAGGCGTTACCTATAATCATTTCATGTGTCTTTGCCCAATCTATCAATCTATCCCCTCTGTCATTCGTCTCTCCAAGGTCATACTTTAGCTGTTCCTACCTTTGCATTGAAATCCCCTAATATAATAGTTATTTCTTGGGATTTACACTGTTCCATGGCTGCCTCTAGCTCCTCGTAAAAGTGTCAATGTCTTCTTCTTCGCTATTACATGTTGGTGCATAAACTTGAATTATGTTGATGTCCATTGGTCTGCCACTCAATTTTACTAGCAGAATTCTGTCTAATACTGGTCAAAATCCTTTCACTGTTTTGCTTCTTTCTCTATCTAACATGATGCCTACACCTCTTTCGTGTGTGGTTCCCCCAGAGTAAATTACATATCCGCTGTCGCGTTGTAATAATTCTGCTCCTTTCCATTTAGGGATCCGCGATAGCTCAGTGGTTAGTGAACTGGACTACAAAGGACAAGGGGTACGGTTCGATCCCAACCGACGGCTTCCGGGTTCACCAGCCTTAAATGGGTACCGGATTTTTTTTCTGGGAAAGTGAAGCGGCACGGGCGTAATAACGACCACATTACCCCAAAAATCATGTGCTGAAGGTCTATAAAATGTATGGTCACTAACACCATATTCCCTATACGCCACTTGGCGTGACGGGGGTACTTTACTTTTTTTTTTTTTCCATCTCATTTCACATAGTACCAAGATGTTCAATTTCATTCTCTTCATTTCTTGACTGATGTTTTCTATTTTACCAACCTGGAATGCTGATCTAATGTTCCAAGTTCCTATTGCTAGTGTCTCTTTATATGTGATCTTGCATACAGTCGCTTCCATAGATTTTAGAAGCAGTGATCTTTGAAATATGTGCCATTTTGGCACTCAAGGTTTCTGTTTTTGAGATTGTGGTTCTGCCCTATGTGCCGTCTTCGGCTCGAAAGGACAATAGATAGATAGATATAGTAGCTTGAAGACGATCAGGTGTTACCTGTATCACATGACGCTCCCTACCGGACGAGGTGGCTGTGGAGCCCCCATTAACTTCGTTAGCTGTAGATATTATAATATAAGTTGTGATTTGTCATGATTAGTCCAGACAATACAAGAAGGTAGTTTGCCATTCCTTTCCTTCTTGGCAGTGACTGTACTAGTCGGAGATCGCAGCCATTGTCTCTATACATGAGATCCTCTGCCTGCCATCGCGGTGTGGGGACCATAACCGGCACTACTTGTCGGCTGCTCCCACAACACCATCCACCACCTGCTCCAATGGCTTCACATAACCCTGATAGGGGGGCTAAACGGGAGCTCCATCTTGCCCAATGGTGTCCCGAAGACCAGCGGAGGAAAGGATATATATTTTTACATACCTCAAATAAGCAAAAATCTTTCCTAAATGCTTGACAGTATGGCAAAAAATCAGACTGAAGGTCGGTGAAAAAAATAAGATTTCACGAAAAATAATTACAGAAATTCATCAGTTTCTGAGATAATTAATAAACTCTGTGGGCACGAATTTCTGAACGAACTATAGATAGCTTGGTGTCATGGCATGGAAAACAGTCAACAACATAATTGATACGGTGCACTGTAGATAGAAGATTGTGGAAGGACATGATCGCCTACGCCAACCTGTATGGCACATGATGATGTATTGATACTATAGATTACTGTGAATCGATACTGCAGTAGTCACCCAGTGTGAGTCATAAGTTGGACGATTACTAAAATGCAGCGGCGGAGTCTGGGCTCGAAACTTGATAAGGCCAGGACGTGATGAAAGAAGTTGAATGTCAAAAAGGGAGAGTAAGCGTTGGTGACTGGTAATGAAGGCACGAACGCGTAGGAGGCGACATCTGAATTCGGGCAGCTTAAAATGTCTCTTATCACTATCATGCACCATGTCGCATGCGATTTGTCGAAAAGCGCAAATATCACAGTTTTACTGCAAACTACAATACACGCCACTTAACGACCTTTTAAGGGCGGATGATGAAGAGGTGTATTCCTTTAGTCATCAAGCTAGCGCGAGCAAGCAACTAGCATGTATAGGTCCTATCTAGGGCTGGAAAACCTAGGACCTAAGACCTACAGGCAGGTTGTGTATGCGGAAACAAATAATAATACATGAATATTATTATAGAGGGAAACTTCCGAGGCGATAATCAGCGAATGAATTCAGAGGAAGAGATATGTTTACAGCACTCGGAAAACAGGACAAATAATAATAAATGAATATTATTATAGAGGGAAACTTCCGGGGCGATAATCAGCGAATCAATTCAGGGGAAGAGCTATGTTTACAGCACTCGGAAAACAGGACAAATAATAATAAATGAATATTATTATAGAGGGAAACTTCCGGGGCGATAATCAGTGAATGAGTTCAGAGGAAGAGATATGTTTACAGCACTCGGAAAACATGATAAAAAATTCAACTACAGAAAAAAAAAACAAAGAACAATATATGAACCCAAGCAGGATCGAACCCGTACTGAGTGGCACAGCGCCTCGCCACGGAAAGCCAAACGCTAGGGAACACTGCCACTCAGATAACTTCATTGTGCCACTGAGTACGGGTTCGATCCTGCTTCGGTCCATATATTATTTGTTTTTTATTCTGTTGTTCATTATTTGTCATTTTTTCCGAGTGCTGTAAACATACATCTTCCTCTGAATTCATTCGCTTGTGTAGGCGGAGACAGTTGCGGAGAAAGTTGAGACAGCAAGAGAAGCTCATTATTTTTTTCAGGGTGAAGAAGACTAGTTGATGGAGACATAAGATAGTTCAGGAGAAAGGAGACATAAGATAGTTCAGGAGAAAGGAGACATAAGATAGTTCAAGAGGAAGAAGACATAAGATAGTTCACGGGGAAGAAGTTCAGGAGGAAGGAGACATAAGATATTCACGGGAAGAAGTTCAGGAGAAAGGAGACATAAGATAGTTCAAGAGGAAGAAGACATAAGATAGTTCACGGGGAAGAAGTTCAGGAGGAAGGAGACATAAGATAGTTCACGGGGAAGAAGTTCAGGAGAAAGGAGACATAAGATAGTTCAAGAGGAAGAAGACATAAGATAGTTCACGGGGAAGAAGTTCAGGAGGAAGGAGACATAAGATAGTTCACGGGGAAGAAGTTCAGGAGGAGGAAGACATAAGATAGTTCACGGGAAGAAGTTCAGGAGGAAGAAGACATAAGATAGTTCACGGGGAAGAAGTTCAGGAGGAAGGAGACATAAGATAGTTCACGGGGAAGAAGTTCAGGAGGAAGGAGACATATGATAGTTCACGGGGAAGAAGTTCAGGAGGAAGGAGACATAAGATAGTTCAGGAGAAAGGAGACAGAAGATAGTTCAGGAGGAAGAAGACATAAGATAGTTCAGGAGGAAGAAGACATAAGATAGTTCAGGAGAAAGGAGACAGAAGATAGTTCAGGAGAAAGGAGACAAAAGATAGTTCAAGAGGAAGAAGACATAAGATAGTTTAAAAGGAAGGAGACATAAGATAGTTCAGGAGAAAGGAGACATAAGATAGTACAGGAGGAAGAAGACATAAGATAGTTCAGGAGGAAGAAGACATAAGATAGTTCACGAGAAAGGAGATATAAGATAGTTCAGGAGGAAGAAGACATAAGATAGTTCAGGAGAAAGGAGACATAAGATAGTTCTGGAGGAAGAAGACATAAGATAGTTCAAGAGGAAGAAGACATAAAGATAGTTCAGAGGAAGAAGACATAAGATAGTTCAGGAGAAAGGAGACATAAGATAGTTCTGGAGGAAGAAGACATATGATAGTTCAGGAGGAAGAAGACATAAAGATAGTTCAGGAGGAAGAAGACATAAGATAGTTCAGGAGAAAGGAGACATAAGATAGTTCTGGAGGAAGAAGACATATGATAGTTCAGGAGGAAGAAGACATAAGATAGTTCAAAAGGAAGGAAACATAAGATAGTTCAGGAGGAAAAAGACATAAGATAGTTCAGGAGGAAGGAGACAGAAGATAGTTCAAGAGGAAGGAGACATAAGATATTTCAGGAGGAAGGAGACAGAAGATAGTTCAGGAGGAAGGAGACAGAAGATAGTTCAGGAGGAAAAAGACATAAGATAGTTCAAGAGGAAGAAGACATAAGATAGTTCAGGAGGAAGAAGACAAAAGATAGTTCAGGAGGAAGAAGACATAAGATAGTTTAGAAGAAAAGAGACATACGATAGCTCAGGAGGAAGAAGGCATAAGATAGTTCAGGAGGAAGAAGACATAAGATAGTTCAGAAGAAAAGAGGCATACGATAGCTCAGGAGGAAGAAGACATAAGATAGTTCAGGAGGAAGGAGACATAAGATAGTTCAAGAGGAAGAAGACATAAGATAGTTCAGGAGGAAGAAGACGTAAGATAGTTCAGGAGGAAGGAGACATAAGATAGTTCAAGAGGAAGAAGACATAAGATAGTTCAGGAGGAAGGAGACATAAGATAGTTCAAGAGTAAGGAGACATAAGGTAGTTCAGGAGAAAGGAGATATAAGATAGTTCAGAAGGAAAAAGACATAAGATAGTTCAGGAGGAAGAAGACATAAGATAGTTCACTAGGAAGAAGACATAAGATAGTTCAGGTGAAAGGAGACATAAGATAGTTCAGGAGAAAAGAGATATAAGATAGTTCAGGAGGAAGGAGACATAAGATAGTTCAAAAGGAAGGAGACGTATGATAATTCAGGAGGAAGAGACATAAGATAGTTCAGGAGGAAGGAGACATAAGATCGTTCATAAAGAAGAAGACATAATATAGTTCAAGAGGAAGAAGACATAAGATAGTTCAAGAGGAAGAAGACATCAGATAGTTCAGAAGATAGGAGACGTCATATAGTTCAGGAGGGAGGAGACATATGATAGTTCAGAAGGGAGGAGACTATGATAGTTCAGAATGGACGAGACTATGATAGTTCAGAAGGGAGGAGACTATGATAGTTCAGGAGAAAGGAGACTATGATAGTTCAGAAGGGAGGAGACTATGATAGTTCAGGAGGGAGGAGACATATGATAGTTCAGGAGAAAGGAGACATATGATAGTTCAGAAGGAAGGAGACTATGATAGTTCAGGAGAAAGGAGACTATGATAGTTCAGGAGGGAGGAGACATATGATAGTTCAGGAGAAAGCAGACTATGATAGTTCAGACGGGAGGAGACTATGATAGTTCAGGAGGGAGGAGACATATGATAGTTCAGGAGAAAGGAGACATATGATAGTTCAGAAGGAAGGAGACTATGATAGTTCAGGAGGGAGGAGACATATGATGGTTCAGGATGGAGGAGACATGATAGTTCAGGAGGAAGGAGACATGATAGTTCAGGAGGAAGGAGACATATGATAGTTCAGGAGGGAGGAGACTATGATAGTTCCGGAGGAATGAGACATATGATAGTTCAGGAGGGATGAGACATATGATAGTTCAGGAGGGATGAGACATATGATAGTTCAGGAGGGATGAGACATATGATAGTTCAGGAGGGATGAGACATATGATAGTTCAGGAGGGATGAGACATATGATAGTTCAGGAGGGATGAGACATATGATAGTTCAGGAGGGATGAGACATATGATAGTTCAGGAGGGATGAGACATATGATAGTTCAGGAGGGAGGAGACATATGATAGTTCAGGAGGGAGGAGACATAAGATAGTTCAGGAGGGATGAGACATATGATAGTTCAGGAGGGAGGAGACATATGATAGTTCAGGAGGGATGAGACATATGATAGTTCAGGAGGGAGAGAGACATATGATAGTTCAGGAGGGAGGAGACATAAGATAGTTCAGGAGGGATGAGACATATGATAGTTCAGGAGGGAGGAGACATATGATAGTTCAGGAGGGATGAGACATATGATAGTTCAGGAGGGAGGAGACATAAGATAGTTCAGGAGGGATGAGACATATGATAGTTCAGGAGGGATGAGACATAAGATAGTTCAGGAGGGAGGAGACATAAGATAGTTCAGGAGGGAGGAGACATAAGATAGTTCAGGAGGGAGGAGACATATGATAGTTCAGGAGTGAGGAGACATAAGATAGTTCAGAAGGGAGGAGACATAAGATAGTTCAGGAGGGAGGAGACATATGATAGTTCAGGAGGGAGGAGACATAAGATAGTTCAGAAGGGAGGAGACATATGATAGTTCAGGAGAAAGGAGACATATGATAGTTCAGAAGGAAGGAGACTATGATAGTTCAGGAGGGAGGAGACATATGATGGTTCAGGATGGAGGAGACATGATAGTTCAGGAGGAAGGAGACATGATAGTTCAGGAGGAAGGAGACATATGATAGTTCAGGAGAAAGGAGACTATGATAGTTCAGGAGGGAGGAGACATATGATAGTTCAGGAGAAAGGAGACTATGATAGTTCAGACGGGAGGAGACTATGATAGTTCAGGAGGGAGGAGACATATGATAGTTCAGGATGGAGGAGACATGATAGTTCAGGAGGAAGGAGACATGATAGTTCAGGAGGAAGGAGACATATGATAGTTCAGGAGGGAGGAGACATAAGATAGTTCAGGAGGGATGAGACATATGATAGTTCAGGAGGGAGGAGACATATGATAGTTCAGGAGGGATGAGACATATGATAGTTCAGGAGGGAGGAGACATAAGATAGTTCAGGAGGGATGAGACATATGATAGTTCAGGAGGGATGAGACATAAGATAGTTCAGGAGGGAGGAGACATAAGATAGTTCAGGAGGGAGGAGACATAAGATAGTTCAGGAGGGAGGAGACATATGATAGTTCAGGAGTGAGGAGACATAAGATAGTTCAGAAGGGAGGAGACAGAAGATAGTTCAGGAGGGAGGAGACATATGATAGTTCAGGAGGGAGGAGACATAAGATAGTTCAGAAGGGAGGAGACATATGATAGTTCAGGAGAAAGGAGACATATGATAGTTCAGAAGGAAGGAGACTATGATAGTTCAGGAGGGAGGAGACATATGATGGTTCAGGATGGAGGAGACATGATAGTTCAGGAGGAAGGAGACATGATAGTTCAGGAGGAAGGAGACATATGATAGTTCAGGAGAAAGGAGACTATGATAGTTCAGGAGGGAGGAGACATATGATAGTTCAGGAGAAAGGAGACTATGATAGTTCAGACGGGAGGAGACTATGATAGTTCAGGAGGGAGGAGACATATGATAGTTCAGGAGAAAGGAGACATCTGATAGTTCAGAAGGAAGGAGACTATGATAGTTCAGGAGGGAGGAGACATATGATGGTTCAGGATGGAGGAGACATGATAGTTCAGGAGGAAGGAGACATGATAGTTCAGGAGGAAGGAGACATATGATAGTTCAGGAGGGAGGAGACTATGATAGTTCCGGAGGAATGAGACATATGATAGTTCAGGAGGGATGAGACATATGATAGTTCAGGAGGGATGAGACATATGATAGTTCAGGAGGGATGAGACATATGATAGTTCAGGAGGGATGAGACATATGATAGTTCAGGAGGGATGAGACATATGATAGTTCAGGAGGGATGAGACATATGATAGTTCAGGAGGGATGAGACATATGATAGTTCAGGAGGGAGGAGACATATGATAGTTCAGGAGGGAGGAGATATAAGATAGTTCAGGAGGGATGAGACATATGATAGTTCAGGAGGGAGGAGACATAAGATAGTTCAGGAGGGAGGATACATATGATAGTTCAGGAGGGAGGAGACATATGATAGTTCAGGAGGGAGGAGACATAAGATAGTTCAGGAGGGAGGAGACATATGATAGTTCAGGAGTGAGGAGACATAAGATAGTTCAGAAGGGAGGAGACATAAGATAGTTCAGGAGGGAGGAGACATATGATAGTTCAGGAGGGAGGAGACATAAGATAGTTCAGAAGGGAGGAGACATATGATAGTTCAGGAGGAAGAAGACATAAGATAGTTCAGGAGGAAGAAGACATAAGATAGTTCAGAAGGGAGGAGACATAAGATAGTTCAGAAGGGAGGAGACATAAGATAGTTCAGAAGGGAGGAGACATATGATAGTTCAGGAGGAAGAAGACATAAGATAGTTCAGGAGGAACAAGACATAAGATCGTTCAGAAGGGAGGAGACATATGATAGTTCAGGAGGAAGAAGACATAAGATAGTTCAGGAGGAACAAGACATAAGATCGTTCAGAAGGGAGGAGACATATGATAGTTCAGGAGGAAGAAGACGTAAGATAGTTCAGGAGGAAGGAGACATAAGATAGTTCAAGAGGAAGAAGACATAAGATAGTTCAGGAGGAAGGAGACATAAGATAGTTCAAGAGTAAGGAGACATAAGGTAGTTCAGGAGAAAGGAGATATAAGATAGTTCAGAAGGAAAAAGACATAAGATAGTTCAGGAGGAAGAAGACATAAGATAGTTCACTAGGAAGAAGACATAAGATAGTTCAGGTGAAAGGAGACATAAGATAGTTCAGGAGAAAAGAGATATAAGATAGTTCAGGAGGAAGGAGACATAAGATAGTTCAAAAGGAAGGAGACGTATGATAATTCAGGAGGGAAGAGACATAAGATAGTTCAGGAGGAAGGAGACATAAGATCGTTCATAAAGAAGAAGACATAATATAGTTCAAGAGGAAGAAGACATAAGATAGTTCAAGAGGAAGAAGACATCAGATAGTTCAGAAGATAGGAGACGTCATATAGTTCAGGAGGGAGGAGACATATGATAGTTCAGAAGGGAGGAGACTATGATAGTTCAGAATGGACGAGACTATGATAGTTCAGAAGGGAGGAGACTATGATAGTTCAGGAGAAAGGAGACTATGATAGTTCAGAAGGGAGGAGACTATGATAGTTCAGGAGGGAGGAGACATATGATAGTTCAGGAGAAAGGAGACATATGATAGTTCAGAAGGAAGGAGACTATGATAGTTCAGGAGAAAGGAGACTATGATAGTTCAGGAGGGAGGAGACATATGATAGTTCAGGAGAAAGCAGACTATGATAGTTCAGACGGGAGGAGACTATGATAGTTCAGGAGGGAGGAGACATATGATAGTTCAGGAGAAAGGAGACATATGATAGTTCAGAAGGAAGGAGACTATGATAGTTCAGGAGGGAGGAGACATATGATGGTTCAGGATGGAGGAGACATGATAGTTCAGGAGGAAGGAGACATGATAGTTCAGGAGGAAGGAGACATATGATAGTTCAGGAGGGAGGAGACTATGATAGTTCCGGAGGAATGAGACATATGATAGTTCAGGAGGGATGAGACATATGATAGTTCAGGAGGGATGAGACATATGATAGTTCAGGAGGGATGAGACATATGATAGTTCAGGAGGGATGAGACATATGATAGTTCAGGAGGGATGAGACATATGATAGTTCAGGAGGGATGAGACATATGATAGTTCAGGAGGGATGAGACATATGATAGTTCAGGAGGGAGGAGACATATGATAGTTCAGGAGGGAGGAGACATAAGATAGTTCAGGAGGGATGAGACATATGATAGTTCAGGAGGGAGGAGACATATGATAGTTCAGGAGGGATGAGACATATGATAGTTCAGGAGGGAGGAGACATATGATAGTTCAGGAGGGAGGAGACATAAGATAGTTCAGGAGGGATGAGACATATGATAGTTCAGGAGGGAGGAGACATATGATAGTTCAGGAGGGATGAGACATATGATAGTTCAGGAGGGAGGAGACATAAGATAGTTCAGGAGGGATGAGACATATGATAGTTCAGGAGGGATGAGACATAAGATAGTTCAGGAGGGAGGAGACATAAGATAGTTCAGGAGGGAGGAGACATAAGATAGTTCAGGAGGGAGGAGACATATGATAGTTCAGGAGTGAGGAGACATAAGATAGTTCAGAAGGGAGGAGACATAAGATAGTTCAGGAGGGAGGAGACATATGATAGTTCAGGAGGGAGGAGACATAAGATAGTTCAGAAGGGAGGAGACATATGATAGTTCAGGAGAAAGGAGACATATGATAGTTCAGAAGGAAGGAGACTATGATAGTTCAGGAGGGAGGAGACATATGATGGTTCAGGATGGAGGAGACATGATAGTTCAGGAGGAAGGAGACATGATAGTTCAGGAGGAAGGAGACATATGATAGTTCAGGAGAAAGGAGACTATGATAGTTCAGGAGGGAGGAGACATATGATAGTTCAGGAGAAAGGAGACTATGATAGTTCAGACGGGAGGAGACTATGATAGTTCAGGAGGGAGGAGACATATGATAGTTCAGGATGGAGGAGACATGATAGTTCAGGAGGAAGGAGACATGATAGTTCAGGAGGAAGGAGACATATGATAGTTCAGGAGGGAGGAGACATAAGATAGTTCAGGAGGGATGAGACATATGATAGTTCAGGAGGGAGGAGACATATGATAGTTCAGGAGGGATGAGACATATGATAGTTCAGGAGGGAGGAGACATAAGATAGTTCAGGAGGGATGAGACATATGATAGTTCAGGAGGGATGAGACATAAGATAGTTCAGGAGGGAGGAGACATAAGATAGTTCAGGAGGGAGGAGACATAAGATAGTTCAGGAGGGAGGAGACATATGATAGTTCAGGAGTGAGGAGACATAAGATAGTTCAGAAGGGAGGAGACAGAAGATAGTTCAGGAGGGAGGAGACATATGATAGTTCAGGAGGGAGGAGACATAAGATAGTTCAGAAGGGAGGAGACATATGATAGTTCAGGAGAAAGGAGACATATGATAGTTCAGAAGGAAGGAGACTATGATAGTTCAGGAGGAGGAGACATATGATGGTTCAGGATGGAGGAGACATGATAGTTCAGGAGGAAGGAGACATGATAGTTCAGGAGGAAGGAGACATATGATAGTTCAGGAGAAGGAGACTATGATAGTTCAGGAGGGAGGAGACATATGATAGTTCAGGAGAAAGGAGACTATGATAGTTCAGACGGGAGGAGACTATGATAGTTCAGGAGGGAGGAGACATATGATAGTTCAGGAGAAAGGAGACATCTGATAGTTCAGAAGGAAGGAGACTATGATAGTTCAGGAGGGAGGAGACATATGATGGTTCAGGATGGAGGAGACATGATAGTTCAGGAGGAAGGAGACATGATAGTTCAGGAGGAAGGAGACATATGATAGTTCAGGAGGGAGGAGACTATGATAGTTCCGGAGGAATGAGACATATGATAGTTCAGGAGGGATGAGACATATGATAGTTCAGGAGGGATGAGACATATGATAGTTCAGGAGGGATGAGACATATGATAGTTCAGGAGGGATGAGACATATGATAGTTCAGGAGGGATGAGACATATGATAGTTCAGGAGGATGAGACATATGATAGTTCAGGAGGGATGAGACATATGATAGTTCAGGAGGGAGGAGACATATGATAGTTCAGGAGGGAGGAGATATAAGATAGTTCAGGAGGGATGAGACATATGATAGTTCAGGAGGGAGGAGACATAAGATAGTTCAGGAGGGAGGAGACATATGATAGTTCAGGAGGGAGGAGACATATGATAGTTCAGGAGGGAGGAGACATAAGATAGTTCAGGAGGGAGGAGACATATGATAGTTCAGGAGTGAGGAGACATAAGATAGTTCAGAAGGGAGGAGACATAAGATAGTTCAGGAGGGAGGAGACATATGATAGTTCAGGAGGGAGGAGACATAAGATAGTTCAGAAGGGAGGAGACATATGATAGTTCAGGAGGAAGAAGACATAAGATAGTTCAGGAGGAAGAAGACATAAGATAGTTCAGAAGGGAGGAGACATAAGATAGTTCAGAAGGGAGGAGACATAAGATAGTTCAGAAGGGAGGAGACATATGATAGTTCAGGAGGAAGAAGACATAAGATAGTTCAGGAGGAACAAGACATAAGATCGTTCAGAAGGGAGGAGACATATGATAGTTCAGGAGGAAGAAGACATAAGATAGTTCAGGAGGAACAAGACATAAGATAGTTCAGGAAAAAGGAGACGGAGAGAACAAAAAAAAAAAAAAAAAAAAAAAAAAAAAAAAAAAAAAACAGCTCCAAGAGAGGTTAGAGAGCTCAGACGAAAAGACATACTGGAAATGGAAATGTGAAAATGGCTGGAGGAGAAATAAAACATACCAGGACTTGCTGTCGGAGCTACTGAGTTTAGTTCTCTGTGCATAACGTGAGCTGTGTTTTTATCCGGATCGTGTTTTGATATTACGATTGCTTACGATGGATGACGATATCGTATGACAGAGAAATGTTCAGCTGCGCTCACTTTCGGTGCCGCTTGCCCTTATGTCTTTTGGCGTGTGCTGTATCTGCTTGGATCGGGACTGCGGCTACTTTTCTTTGTTTTGATACTTCAATGAGATGAGTTTTAATTCTGATGATTCCGAGGCACGGGCAGTTGAGCAATTATGGATTTTAATTCGTTTGTAGTGATGCTGGGATCATCGACTAAACATAACCATACCAGGACGGACAAAAGGGGAGGAACATAGAGAGTAAGGGGGACACTAAACATAACCATACCAGGACGGACAAAAGGGGAGGAACATAGAGAGTGAGGGGGACACTAAACATAACCATACCAGGTCGGACAAAAGGGGAGGAACATAGAGAGTAAGGGGGACACTAAACATAACCATACGAGGACGGACAAAAGGGGAGGAACATAGAGAGTAAGGAGGACACTATGCATAACCATGCCAGGACGGACAAACGGGGAGGAACATAGAGAGTAAGGGGGACACTAAACATAACCATGCCAGGACGGACAAAAGGGGAGGAACATAGAGAGTAAGGAGGAGATTAAACATAACCATGCCAGGACGGACAAAAGGGGAGGAACATAGAGAGTAAGGAGGAGATTAAACATAACCATGCCAGGACGGACAAAAGGGGAGGAACATAGAGAGTAAGGAGGACACTAAACATAACCATGCCAGGACGGACAAAAGGGGGGGAACATAGAGAGTAAGGAGGAGATTAAACAAGCCCTTAACATATTATCTACCTTCTCTCCCTGTCCTGGTAAGGCTTACCGCCTTTATGTTCTGGATGTCTGCTCCCTCTACACACGACAAAGGTAGCCTCTTGTCTCTCCGGTTTTTCCTGAAACGTAGGAACCAACCCTTTGTCCCCATCTCTGCTCTTATCTGTTTACCGAAGCTAGTCTTGAACGCATTTGCTTGCTTGCGTTCGCCCGATGACTAAAGGAGTACACTTCTTCATCCGCCCTTAAAAGGACGTTAATTGGGCGTGTCAGCGTTGTGTTGTGGTTTGCAGTATAACTGTGATATTTGCGCCTTACGGGCCATACACATCCGACTTCAGCAACAATATTTGTTAGTACCCGGTTTGTTATCCCTCTTTGATCCCTACTCGCTTGGCCGGACTAGATAGGTTAGTTTGTTCCTAGAGGCACCATGGAGAGGTGGAGCAGGGTCTTGGAGGTTCAGTGGTTAGTGAACTGGACTATAATGGACAAGGGGTAGGGTTCGATCCCAACCGACGGCTCCGGGTTCACCCAGCCTTAAATGGGTACCGGATTTTTTTTTTCTGGGAAAGTAAAGCAGCACGGGCGTAATACCGACCACATTACCCCAAAAATCATGTGCTGAAGGTCTGTAAAATATAGGGTCACCAACACCATATTTCCAGACCAAGGAATTCTTGGAGAATACAGATAGAAGCAGAGATGAAGGTGATGGGGAAGACATGGAATGATCTTAAAAGAATGGCAAAAAAACAGAACGACTTGGAAAGTGTTTGTTGAAGACCTATGCTCCACTGGAGCTAAAAGGTAGAAGAAGAAGAAACACCATATTTCCCTATACGCCACTTGGCGTGACGGGGGTACTTTACTTTTTTTACTCTGCGGCAACCACCCCTGGTCATAGCAGTGAGGCCCGGCTCGAAACAGCGATTACTCAATAACGGGAAAAAAAATGAGTATCTCCGAAGACGGAGGTATCTACCTGTATGGCGAGGGACCCCTGTGCACGCGGCTGCCAGGGAAAAAATGGGTTAACACGTAAAATGCAGTTCCTAGCCTCTAGGGACTTCGTCAGATGTGAAAGCTGGCGAACGAAGAAAAGAAAAAAAAAACGCTATTACCTGCTACCCCTCTCATAAACGGATGACAAATAATAATAAATGAATAATATTATAGAGGGAAACTTCCGAAGCGATAATTCAGCGAATCATAGAAGGAAGGAGGTATGTTTTACTGCACTCAGAAATAAATGACAAATAAATAACAACAGAAAAAAAAACAATGAACAATATATGGTCCGAAGCAGTATCGAACTCGTACTCCTTGGCACTGCACCTTGCCATGAGAAGCTGAACGCTAGGGAACACTGCCACTCAGTTCACTAAAAAATTAGCTATCGTGGACGATGTCTTTCACGCTGGTGTTCTTATGACTATAGCATAGGGCTACGATCACAGCTCGGGAATAAATTGTATTTCTGTACTTTCCTATTAAGACAAGTATTTCCCGGTAGGGCTGAATACTTGTGTTGCAGACAAACATTTATAGAAAGAAGCTACTATTCGTGGAGCCGCGATAGCTCAGTGGTTAGTGAACGGGACTACAAAGGACAAGGGTAGGGTTCGATCCCAACCGATGACTTCCGGGTTCACCCAGCCTTAAATGGGTATCGGATATTTTTCTGGAAAGTAAAGCGGCACGGGCGTAATATCGACCACACTACCCCAAAAATCATGTGCTGAAAGTCTGTAAAATGTATGGTCACTAACACCATATTTCCCTACACGTCACTTGGCGTGACGAAAGCTCTTTACTTTTTTACCTTTACTATTCTTGCAGTTTCGTCACATAAATGTTTATCATAAAACGGATATTGGTCAAATGGGCAGACGTTAATGAGATACTGAACACATGTACAACATTAAACGCGATTCCGGCACGTCCATCTCCTCCCATTTCACATCTCCACACCTCTGAAGACTTACATTTTCACACCTCTGAAGACTTCCGGGTTACTGGTATAACCTCTTGCTCCTTGGATACCCACATTCGATTCGCCTTGGAGAACCGACTGGCCTTTTCAGATAGATAAGTACTTGCCTTATGGTGGATAGGCCGCAGGAACCATTGAAGGCTATATATGAATGTGTTCCTTGTTGCACTTTTCTCATATTCCAAGTCCGGCTTGTTGCAGGAGCTACTGAGTTAGGTGCTCTGTGCACACCGTGAGCTGTGTGTCTCATCCATTTTGATCATGTTTCGATATTCCAATTGTTTACGATGAATGATGATATCGTTTGGTAGGGAACAGTTGGCTGTGTTCACTTTATGTGCGATTTCGCCTTTATGTCTTTTGACGTGTGCTGAGACTGCTATAATGGGAACTACATCTTCCTTTCTTTGTTTTGGAGATGAGTAAGTAATTCGTATGATTCCACTGGCACGGGCGGTTGAGCAATTATGGATTTTAATTCATTTGCAGTGATACCGGTGCCTTCTATAACCAAAGAATCTGTTTCGAATGAATCGGTTTTCTTCCTTACTATTTGCGAGATTGTCCATGATTCACAGCGGTATGTGGCTATCGGGGAGATACATGAATAACAAATCCTTTCAGGGGAAGAGGTATGTTTACAACAATGGAAAAAAAACACAAATAATAAACAACATACGGAAAAAAAACAAAGAACAATAAATGGTCTGAAGCAGGATCGAATCCGTACTCCTTGGCACAGCGCCTTGCCACGAGAACCAAACGCTACAGCACACGGCCAACTCAGCTACCTAAAAGTATAGCTATAATTGTGTATGTCTGTCACGCATGTGTACTCATGACTAAGATATACGAGTATCCGCCGCTGCTAAAATAACGCACTCTACAACTATCGTACTGGATATCTCATAGGCTGTCATTCATACGAAAGCCGCGCCCTTGGCCTGGGTACACTTCGTGCTGATTAATTCAGTGACACGGATCTGAAGCTAGGGCGCCCCAGTCAGGTCGCTAGCTGTCGCTGGGATGACAGGGATTTATCTCCACGTGTACCCCCCCCCCCCCTCATATTGAGATCAAACGATCGTTTCTTCCCCTCACCGGCTTGTATCAGAGTGCGTTTAATCAGGCCAGGTGACCCGGCATTTCATCATCCTCACTCAGTGACATTACCCCCTTCCCCCCCCCCCCCCCACGATAAAGGGAGAGAAGTTCTTGCTGTTTACCACCCCTCAATTGCGACACAAGGAATAATATAATAACAAAGTTAGTGCCTTTACATTTTGTAGGTTAATATGGTCAAATCTACACCAGGTCGCTTTTTTTTCTGATGAAAATATTCACGTATTGTATAAAGTTATATATATTTTTTAAAAGGGTGCAGTAGTAAAGTCCTATGTTGAATGATGTTTTAATTTAATGAAAATATGTGTTTTGTTGAAAGAAATAAAACTATGAGTGAACCTACGGAGAAAAAAATATTATTAATTTATTATTATTTGTCTCCGGAGAAAAAAAATAACTGTACAGTTTCTGAGAGAGGGCGCCAGGCCCCCCCCCCAACCTGTGACCCACTTCTGGCCGGACCTCATTTCTAGAAGGCGGTCGATGTAGGCCTCACCTGTATCACTCCGCCGTGCGCTCTTTCTCTACTCTTTCTTCTTGGAAATTGTATAATGTAGACTCGTAAACTCAACTGATAACATAATGAATTTACGTTTTCTTAAACAAAGTTAGAAAATGATGAATGGTGTTGAGGAATTGTGAAGAAAGTCACGAAGATTTGTTGTCGAGTTGTGTGTACATTGTTATGAGTTGTGGTGAGGCAGGAAATGTTCCGCCTTTGTTGTTGAGCAGACGACAGAGGGGCATGCTGGGAATGGACGTCGCTCGCTCTCACTTCTGCTACGGTCTGTGTTGGTGGTGACCTCGCTGCCTCATTTAAGTGTTTTCTCACAGTCGGCACTGTGAATTCATTTGGTGGTGAGGAAATCTCATAATTCATACAAATTAGCTGTGGTGTTTTCTTACAGAAATGACAACGATTGGAGACAGAATTTTACTTGTTTTATTTATCGTCAGAGCGTGGATGGAGATCGTCGAAAAGCTGTGAAGTCGGTGATAGTGACAGAGACTTGTCGACTGGAAGTGGCGTTGGCGTGAATTAGTCAATTAGTGTAAGTAATCGTCGTTATTTTGTGATTAAATAACGACTATAGTTTTAGATATATATTAAAAACCTAACTAATCGTGCACGAGATGTGTTCTTTGGTATTTTTTTGTAAATCATTTACTGTGATTGCGATGATAAAAGGTCGCATCTACTACTATGCTAGCACTTACTCAGCAACTGAGCTCTGCTATCATGGTAGTATAAATAAAATACAAATCGTGATAGAAAGTAGAATGGCTCCTATTTCGCACCTAGTAATGTACTGTTGAATCGCGGCATTATTTACAAAATTGGCTTTGTAATAAAGCAACTCTCTCCATTTAATTGAATTCATATTTAAGTTGTAGCCATGCTGAGTGTTCAGCCCATGTGTGATGTGTAAATCCAGGTTTGCCAGAAACAGACTATAACATAGAATTGTATTGAATATATTGTATGTAGTTTGTGAACTATAGTCTGTTTTCCTGATGTTCAGCCAATAATCTCAGGACCCTCTATAGTCTGTTTCAACGAAGAACCAGGATCATGGCATGATTTAAGTTGTTTTGTTTTTCTTGAGTGAGAGAGAGAGAGGGAGGAATCTTCCTCTCCCTGTCACGCTGCCTGGTATTATCTATTTGATGTCCTGTATTTTTGTCTTGTGATTAATAGTTCAGGACAAAGTCGTGAGAGAATTTATTGAAAGTTCTCTTTGTCAGAAGTATATGACCTGCTTTACTCCGGGAAAGTCGTCTTCTCCCAGCAACAACGCATGAGTGTGTGTGTGTGCAGCTACTGCTATCAAATCTGAATAATTCACAGACAAGACGGTCTATTTCACATTTTTGTCCTCAACAAGGCGGGATTATACATTTTTTGAATGCACATTTTTCTTATAGCCTTGTCGTGTGTTAATCGTGCTGTTTTTTTTTCCTCCGCTGTTTGTCCGAAAATAACAGCAGTTCGCCAGCAGCAGAGCTGGGCAGTGTCACTTGAAAATATGTTTGTTTATTGAATTTCTCTTCTTGGTAGTGCTGTACAGACTGCCGCTGAGGCTGTTTTTTTTTTTTCTCATTAGAAGCATTTATTGTATGACGGTTGTTGTTTCGTGTGATTGTAGTGTTGTTGGTTGTGTCGAGAAATGATGGGGAAGCTGATAGTTGTCAGAGATTTGCTCATTGGAGGTTTTTTAATGAATAAATAGCTGCCTGGGTGAATGGAAATGTATGACCTCATGTGATGGTGAAAAGTCTGTGCATTAGAGTTGTGGAAATTCACGATGGTTGGTAAAATGTTCGGTTACTGAATTTATTTAAATTCTGTTGCTTGTGTCTCATATGTGGAATATCATCAAGTACAATGCCTGCTGGCGTAGGGTGATCACGTATCTACACAATTTTCGATCTCGACAGCTGTTTACCATTTCTGTTGTTCACCCTCTGCCTAGTAATTCTCTTAATATGCCTGGTACCTTTTCTCTTTGCTTCCCTCTATCTCTTCTCGTCCCTCAATTTTCCCAGTTGTCACAATATATTCCAGTTGTTCCCTTCTCATTGCATATAAGAAAAAAGATGATTGTTTTTTCCAAATTTTGGAAAATTAGCTCTCTTTTTGCTTTGGCCTCTTTCAGAACGTTTTCGTTACTCTTCTTAGCTGTCCATGGTATTCTCAACATTCTTCTGTAAAACGTCATTTCTACAGCCTCCAATGATTTTCTTGTGTGGAATATCCATCTATTGACCTTTCCAGCCGTAGCAGGCCCATTGGGAATAGGCCCAGATACTCTTTCTCTTATCTAATTTTTTTATTCTAGCAGTTTTCATCCTTGTAAATAAATTTTATCAAATCTCGTCATTTCTCTCTGTTCAGTGGAAGCAACTTTATCTTTTTGAGGGAGCCGATTCCTGCTGCACTTGCCTCTCTCATCAATGTTCTTCCCAGTGTCTCTCTGGGTCGGCCTCATTTTCTCTTACCTGTTGTTTCCCACATGAGCGCTTGCTTTGCTATTCGGTTATTATCTCTTCTCATCACATGTCCAACATATGACCATCGTCTTTTCTTGATTACTGAAGATATTAGTGGGTGATTTCTCTTCTCTAGTTTCCTCGTTTGTTTTTAATTCGTTCCAAGCTACACCAAGTATTTTCCGTAGACATTTTTATTTTCAAATGCGTTCAACTTTGTTTCTTGTTTTCCAGCTCTCGCATGCATACGTAATCGTTGATAGTACATTCGATTTGAATAGTCTAAGTTTTGTGTTTGTGCTGATGAGTTTCGATTTCCACAACTTTTCAATGTTTCTGAAAGACATTGCTGGCTTTAGCTATTCTGATTCGAATTTCTTTACTTGTATCCCCATTCTGATCAATGTGACTTCCAAGATAGATAAAATGGTCGATCACTTCCACTTTGTCACCAAGCCCAATTTTGCTGGCTATTGATGATAGTTCATTTATGTTTTCCTGCATCGTTTTTATCTGACTGCTGATGACAAAGTCGAGGTCTCCTTGTATCCATTCGATGCCTTTGTTACCAGTGCAGCATTTCTTCATTATGAAGTCCATAACAACTCCAAATAACAAGGGCGATAAACTACATCCTTGTTTAAACCCCACTTTCTATTGGAAAACATTCACTTGGTCCTTCCTCTGTACAAACTGCACATGTGTAGCCATCATACATGTCTTTGATAATATTTATGATTTTTTGATGGTATAATACGTCATTTAAATTCAGTTGGTTAAAAGGGGGTTAAGTGAAATTTGTTACATTATGTTATTGTGTGGAATGTTAAATTGAATTCTTTTGGTTGTGTCAATGTATGATGTGTAGAATGTACTTATATTTATTTACTAGGTGGAATGTACAAGTTGAACTCTATTGGTTGTGTGGAATAACTACTAAATTCTGTTTGCAGTGTGAAGTGTATTTATATTCTGATGGTTGTCTGTGAAATGTACTTAAGGTTACATTATTCTGTTTGTTGTGTGGAATGTTGTTATATTCTGTTTGTTTGTGTCAAATGTGGTTATATTCTGTTTGTGTCAAATGTAGTTATATTCTGTTTGTGTCAAATGTAGTTATATTCTGTTTGTGTCAAATGTGGTTATATTCTGTTTGTGTCAAATGTAGTTATATTCTGTTTGAGCCAAATGTGGTTATATTCTGTTTGTGTCAAATGTAGTTATATTCTGTTTGAGTCAAATGTAGTTATATTCTGTTTGTGTCAAATGTAGTTATATTCTGTTTGTGTCAAATGTGGTTATATTCTGTTTGTGTCAAATGTAGTTATATTCTGTTTGTGTCAATGTGGTTATATTCTGTTTGTGTCAAATGTAGTTATATTCTGTTTGTGTCAAATGTGGTTATATTCTGTTTGTGTCAAATGTAGTTATATTCTGTTTGTGTCAAATGTAGTTATATTCTGTTTGTGTCAAATGTGGTTATATTCTGTTTGTGTCAAATGTAGTTATATTCTGTTTGAGTCAAATGTAGTTATATTCTGTTTGTGTCAAATGTAGTTATATTCTGTTTGTGTCAAATATAGTTATATTCTGTTTGTGTCAAATGTCGTTATATTCTGTTTTATTGTGTGGAAAATATTTAAAAAATTATTACTTGCGAGCAGTTTTACTGTTTATTTCAGAACAGCATATAATTTGTGACATTATATTTTATTTTTTGCTTGTACTGTGATTCTGTTTTGTTGCTTTTATGGGCTTAATTCATGGTTTTCTGAACTATTGTTAAATGTTGTTTTTTGTATGAACTGTGATGAATGTTTGTATTGTTAGTATGTTAATCAGAATTATGGTTTGTATATTGCTAGGTAGTTGAGGAAGTGGCAGTAACTCGGTGATTATTTTAGTCAACAGGTGTCCTTATTGCACATCAAAAAGTCCATAATCTAGACACCATTGTTGTGTTGCTTGACAAATATTCTTTGGATAACTGCTTAGTGCTCAGGCCTGGCATTTCCTACCTTGATATTCGTGCACTCTGTTCATGGTTGCAGATTCAGGGTCATTTTATTCTTCCATTTTATAGGGCATTCAAAATGTCAGTGTGGTCAATTGTCTGTCAGCACGCTCATTGCAGCGCCTGAAAAGTGAGTAAAGAATAGTAGCTCTGTTCCCTACCATGCATGTACGTAAGAGGCGACTTAGGAGGGCTGGGCATGGGACTGGCTGTCCTGTACTGTAAAAAATTAAGCCGAAAAAAATTCACACACATGGACAAGTCAAAGAACGGCTTGGAAAGTATTTGCTGAAGACCTATGCTCCACATGTAGCTGAAAGGTAGAAAAAGAAGACGCTCACTGCATCTTACACCTACATGTCCTGGCACAAAACAATGTTTCTGTCTTTTGTTAGACCAGGGACTCTAGCCACTGCCATCAAGCCCAGCAAGTTATCTTTCTGAAGTCTGTGTCTCAAGCTGTGCTAATGCTTTAGTGAGAGCCATATTTTCTATGGTTTTTGTGTAGTCAATGCGAAAGCACCAGTCTTTTTTAATAATTTTACCTCCAATATAATGTTGTGCTACCAATGCCAGACCTGGACCCTAGATGCAAGAACAAGAAGAAAAATAACCTCTACAGAGATGAAATGTGTTAGACGAATGACAGGAAACAGTCTGAGAGATAAGATCAGAAATGAAGAACTGAGAAAAAGCTAGGAATAGCCCCCGTCATAGAATATATAAGGAAACAACAGATAAAATGGTTTGGCCACGTGACAAGGCAGAAAGAACAAAACACAACACAACGAGCCTTCAACAAACGTGAGAACACCAGACCCAAGGATCGACCACAAAAAAGATGGGTCGATGGAATATTAGAAGCACTAGGAAACAAAACAGCAGCAGAGGCGAACAGAATAGCAAAAGACCGCAAATTATATCTCCCCTCGACGCTGAAAGGCAGATGAGGAAGGAAAGAAGAAGAAAACCTCCAATATGAGCCTGAGGTAACACACCGCCCTTTACACAACTTTTGTGCACCAGAGAATGGTGTATATTGCATTTTGTCTCCTTTCCAATTGTCCTTTTATGCATTGGTCAGGATTGACAGTGCATACTCAATCACAAAAATGAGCAGTCGCCTGTTTAAGAGAACAAGATGATGCCGCTCAATTTGTGCTGTTGCCATGATCCTCATTGCAGAAAAGTCCTGTCTGGTTTCCAATACCACCTGGTCTACATCCTTTAAACAAACCACACTTCTTGGTATCTGTCTCACTGTGTTCCTCTCCATAACCTCTGACCACGGATTCGCATTGGCTTGGCTTGTTGACTGTGTTATTCAAAGAAATCATGTCACATTTTGCCTTTGTCGGTTTGATGGTGTCAGTATGGCACATGATGATTTATGAGTCAGTGGTTGCTGAACTAAACAACTAGGAACAATGGGTTGGGTCAATCCTCATTAACTGAGCCATAATAGATACATGATTTTTTTTTTTTCTGGAAAATAGGTAGCCTAACATGATACTAATCACATAACCCATAAAATATTTTGTGGGTCATTATGTATATCATATATATCATCATATATGTAGAGTTTTTGCAAGGATATATTTATTTTGTATATGATTAACTCTGATGATTTGTTGGTGAAGTGTTGAGTGGATTGTGGTCTTACTTTTAATCATCATCTGCCATATGGGTGGTATAGGCAATCATGCCCTTTCACAATTTTCTGTTCACAATGCATTGTATAACTTCTGCTGTTGACTGTTTTCTCCATGCCACGACACCAAGCTATCTAGTATCTTCTCTCCTTGTCATCTATGATCTCTCTTTTCCTGTATTTTGCCAGTTGTGATCAAGCATTCCAACTTTCCTCATCTCATGATGTGCCTGAAAAATGTCAATTCCTGATATCTAAGAATTTCCTTGTTGGTCTTTTCAGCTGTCCAGGGAGCTCTCAACATTTTTCTGAGAAATCCCATCTCTATGGCCTCTAATCAACTTTTTATTTGTTTGTCTACTCTCCATGATTCATCTTCATAGTCTAGAATTGGCTCTATATAGCACCGATGAACTCTCTTTCTCACTTCTATTGGCATAGACTTTGATGGTTACGTTTAATTGTGAGTAAATGAGCGGACTGTGGATAGCGTTTTACTAGACTGATTTGTGTGATTGGTTAATTTGGACGCAATGGTTACATGTTTGTATTGAGTAACTTTTAGTAAACACAGCTGGTGTTAATAATATATTAACTTTACTGGGCCATGGTTCACTGTTGGTGGTTGGGGGTAACTTTAATGGTCAGTGATTAAATGTTAGTGATTATACTTTGTAGAAGTAAAGATTCCCTCCACACCTTGCTAGCTTATGGGGAATATAGTGCTAGTAAGTAGGGTTTTCTATCTATCTATTGACCTGTCGAGCCGTAGCCGGCCCATAGAGTGTAGACCAAGATACTTTTTCTCTTAAGAAGGTTTTTCTATGGTCATGGTTAAATGTTGGTGTGGTGATTACAGTCTTAGTGTGTCATGGTTAAATGTTGGTGTGGTGATTACAGTCTTAGTGTGTCATGGTTAAATGTTGGTGTGGTGATTACAGTCTTAGTGTGTCATAGTTAATGTTAGGTTGAACAGCTTTGCCATTTCGTGCATCCATTTTGAGCATGTTTGTTTAAGACTATTTCTTTAACCTTTACTTTTTCTGCAAAGCAGCAGTTTTTGTTGTCTATCTATTGACCTTTCCAGCCGTAGCTGCCCCGTAGGGCATATACCCAGATACCCGTTCTCTTATCTAAATTTTTTTATTCTAGCAGTTTTCAATCCTTCTAAAGATTTTATCAAATCTCACCATTTGTCTCTGTTCAGTTCAAACAACTCTATCTCATTGAGGGAGACGATTCCTGCTGCGCTTGCCTCTCTGATCAATGTTCTTCTCAATGTCTCACTGGGTTGGCCTCTTTTCCTCTTACCTGTTGTTTCCCACATGAGGGCCTGCTTTGTTATTCGGTTATTATCTCTCCTCATCACATGTCCAACATATGACCATCATCTTTTCTTGATTACTGAAGATATTAGTGGTTAATTGGCGATTTCTCGAATTTCCTCGTTTGTTTTGAATTAGTTCCACGCTATATCTAGTATTTTCCTTCGGCATTTGTTTTCGAATGCGGTCAACTTTGTTTCTATGTCTCTTTGTTGTTTTCCAGCTCTGACATGCATACATAAAGGTAGATAGTGTGTTTGTACTGATGAGTTGGTTTTTGTTGTAGTCAGTCATATTTCCCATGAAATCACTTGACTGTTATGTTCCTCCTGTATGGCTTGTTCTTTATTCTGGTCTTCTCCCTGGTCGTTCACCTGGAGTGACATCAGCATCTGTATGTGAGGCAGACACAATTGTGCTTCTAGGGGACTTCTTGATCTCGAGGCAAGACACCAGCCTCAAGATATGGAGGTTGTGGATTCAAATCCCGTCTGCACCAGTTGGGATTTTTATTTATGATTTCTCTCTGCAGCAACCACCCCTCGTCTCAACAGTGAGGCCCGGCTTGAAACGTCAATTATTCATAGACGGAAAAAATATGAGTACCTCGTAAGACGGAGTTATCTGCTTGTGTGGCGAGGGACCCCTGTGCACACAGTTGCCAGGGAAAAATGGATTAACATGCAAATTCAGTCTCTAGGGACTTTGTTAGAGGTCAAAACTAGCGAACGCTGAAAGAAAAAATGTGTGCTCTTTATTGTAAACTATTATTTAATAGAGCACATCTTTCCTTTTGTCTTTCATTAGATACTTGATTCTTCTAATATTTGTTGATTGCATTCACAAATGATTTTATGGAGTTGGCATTTGTACACTTCTTAGTTTTCAGAGTGATGCTGCATTCTTAATAACTCACTTGTTTTGTTGTTGCTTAAGGTTGTGTTGTTGTTGCTGGAGCTCGGTTTTGTTGATTATGTTGTGTATGTAGGTAATGTTTGTGCTACTCAACTTCTTGTTGATAGTTGGGGAACTCTTGATGAAATGTTTGTTGTTAAGATAGTATGTTTTTTTTTTTTTTAGCACACTAAGAAATGTCTTGTTTATGTTGAATACATCACAGTCTAACACTGCTATTTACGATCACAGTTGCTCAAGATGAGTCATTTAGTACTTGTTTTTTTGTTATCACCAATTTGCATCACATGACTAGCACAATCCTGATCAAATGATTTACTTACTGTTTCACTAATGTAACAGAAATTGAATTACAATATCATCATGTAACTCACAGCTGTTTGTTTTTAATTTCAAAGTCAGATTGTAGTTAGTCATGTACTTTGTTATATTGAGTGTTATAACAAGGAGAACTCTACAGCCATTGATATAAAAAGAGGAGTAAGACAATGATGCATCCTATCACCAAGCTTGTTCAATTTATACACTGAGCAAATCTTTAAAAACATCACTGAGATGCCAGGCCTAAACTTTAATGGGAAGATAATCAATAACCTAAGATATGCTGATGATACTGTACTACTAGCCGAAAATCCTAAAGATCTACAACAATTGCTTAATGTGATAAACATGACAAGCAAGAAATGTGGACTAGATATGAATATCAAAAAGACTAAAACTATGATCATAAACAAAGGAAATTCTCAAGACCTACAATTAAATATCAAGTGGAAGGAATACATCTTGAGACAGTTCAGAGCTACAACTACCTGGGACATAGTATAACCAATGATGGAAAATGTACAACTGAAATAAATAAAAGAATAGGTATGGCAAAAAGTAATTTCAATGCCATGAAAAATATACTAACATCAAAACAAATAACACCAGGGTTGAAACTAAGAATAGCAAAATGTTACATCTTCTCAATATTCCTGTATGTGCAGAAACATGGGCATTAGACCAGAAAACAGGACAGAAAATTGAAGCCTTTGAAATGTGGATTTATGGAAGAATAGGTAGAATTGGATGAAAAGAAAACAAAGGAGGAAGTTTTAAACAAACTAAATACAAATGAAAAAAGAACTACTAAACAATTAACAAGACAAATGAAATTATTTGGTCATGTTAAAAGACACAACAGTCTAATAAAAATGATATTGGAATGGAACATACAAGGTAAAAGAGGCAGACCAAGACTAACGTGGACGATTAACACCAAAAGATGGACAAGTCAGCCTATGACAATCTGCACCATCAAAGCAAGACATAGAGTGGAATGGCGCTCCATGGTAGCCAACATTCGATGCGGAGACGGCACTCAATGATGATGAAAAAAATATCTTCATCAAGTACCGGGCCTAGTGGCGTAGGTGATCATGTCTCTCCACAACTTTCGATCTCGGCAGCTATTTATCGTTTCTGTTGTTGACCTTCTGCCAAGCTATTCTCTTAAGCTGTCTGTTATTTTTTCTCTTTGCTTCCCTCTATATATTCGTCCCTCCATTTTTCCAGTTGTTACAAAATCTTCAAGTTGTTCTCTTCTCATTAACTGAACTATCTTTACGACACATAGTACCATTGCTGGTGTATGTCTCGGGGGGGGGGGGGGGGGGGGGGCCGCGCAACGATAGAACCAGAGGGATAAAGGCCGCTTGATCAAGCTGTCGCCACGACGTGTGCGACTCCGGATTTTTATTTCTCCCCCGATAGAAAAAAATCCTTTCTGTCTACCGCGGGCTTCGAACACCGTACGGCAGCTTTTCAGCAAGCGGAACAGTGGTTTTAGCCCCACGGCCACGCGCACCTCTCTCTTCTCATTACATGGCCAAAAAAATGATGATTGTCTCTTCCTAACATTGGAAATTAGCTCTGTTTTTGCTTTGACCTCTCTCAAGAACCTATTCATTACTCTTCTTAGCTGTCCATAAAATAAAAAATAAAAAAAATAAATAATAAAAATATACCTGATGGAAGAAGTAGATCACTTTGTAGACCTTGAAAGTTGTGTAGATCAAGAGGGAGATACAAAGAAAGGAATCAAATGGGAATAAATTGATGACAGCAATAACTTTCAGAGACCTTGATAAAATATGGAAATCCAGATTACTAAGCACAAAAACAAAGCTCAAGGTTTCCTCATCAAATGTGTTTATTCACCTTTACTTATGCATGCGAGCGCCAGAAAACAATAGAAATGGAAAAGAAATTGGATGCTTTTGAAAACATAGACCACAAATGGGAACAAGAAGGTAAAATAAAAAGAGGTCGACCTATAGAACCCCAAAAAAGAACATTGAAGCAAGAGGCAACAACAACAACAGGCATCAGCTCCCTCGCAGAAGTTTAGCAATTTACCCAGAACAGAATGTGTGGCGAGATGCATTGTGGGGTCCTAAGCAAGGTCTGATGCTTGATCACAAAGATTGTCAAACGCAGAGAGTCTAGAATGTCTTCCCTATGTACAGTAGATAAATGAAAAGACGACTAGAGGTTACAGAGATGGGATTTCTCAGAAGAATGTTGAAAGTTCCATGGACAGCTAAAAAAAGACCAATGAGGACATTCTGATAAAGGCCAACACAAAAAGGCAGCTCATAAGAACATCAGAAAGAAACATTTTTTCGGGCACATCATGAGAAAAGGAAAGTTGGAACACTTTGTTACAACTGACAAAATACAGAGAAAGAGAAATCGTTGACGACAAAGAGAGAAAATACTGGATAGCTTGGTGTCATGGCATGGCAAACAGTCAACAACAGAACTGATACGATGCACTGTCAATAGAAGATTGTGGAAGGACATGATCGTCTACGCCAAATGGCATGGCACATGATGATGAGGTCCTGTCTTTAGCTCGAAGGGACATTAGATATTAATATTTACGAGTGAATGATATTTTAGTAGTCAATGCTTGAAAAAGAGATCAGTTACTCGCAAATCTGCGGTGCAATATTTATTAATGTTTTTTGTTAGCCACAAAAGTTTTTGAGTTTTACAATACAGCTTCTTATTAACATATAATAGAAGACGATTGTATATTCTGTCTTCCTGGAAACACACCACAAATCAAGTAAAATATGAGTGGCAAGAAACTGTGGAATTGCCTGTCTCTGTTGGAGCATGTATCTTCTGATAGTTACTGTGAAGTTTTCTCTTTTCTGAGTGAGGTATCCACCAATCAGCCCTTCTTATTAACATATAATAGAAGACGATTGTATATTCTGTCTTCCTGGAAACACACCACAAATCAAGTAAAATATGAGTGGCAAGAAACTGTGGAATTGCCTGTCTCTGTTGGAGCATGTATCTTCTGATAGTTACTGTGAAGTTTTCTCTTTTCTGAGTGAGGTATCCACCAATCAGCCCTTCTTATTAACATATAATAGAAGACGATTGTATATTCTGTCTTCCTGGAAACACACCACAAATCAAGTAAAATATGAGTGGCAAGAAACTGTGAAATTGCCTGTCTCTGTTGGAGCATGTATCTTCTGATAGTTACTGTGAAGTTTTCTCTTTTCTGAGTGAGGTATCCACCAATCAGCCCTTCTTATTAACATATAATAGAAGACGATTGTATATTCTGTCTTCCTGGAAACACACCACAAATCAAGTAAAATATGAGTGACAAGAAACTGGAATTGCCTGTCTCTGTTGGAGCATGTTTCTCCTGATAGTTACTGTGAAGTTTTCTCTTTTCTGAGTGAGGTATCCACCAATCAGCCCTTCTTATTAACATATAATAGAAGACGATTGTATACTCTGTCTTCCTGGAAACACACCACTAATCAAGTAAATATGAGTGGCAAGAAACTGTGAAATTGCCTGTCTCTGTTGAAGCATGTTTCTCCTGATAGTTACTGTGAAGTTTTCTCTTTTCTGAGTGAGGTATCCACCAATCAGTCCCTTTGTGATATCATCCTCCTTCTCATAGGCCTTTGCCTTGTTTAACTGGAACTGTGTCCTCAAAAATCATCTTAGCTAGGCTAGTATGTCTTTTTCCATGACTGAAATGGATTTTCCTTATTTCTATATTCATCATAAAGAGTTCTTAAATGTTATGTGGAGCCAGTCTTAACATATGGATGTGAATCATGGACAATAGGACAACAGACAAGAAAATCACTGGAGTCTGTAGAAATGTGGCTTTTACAGAAGAATGTTGAAAATACCATGGACAGCTAAGAAGAGTGATGAAATCGTTCTGAAAGAGGTCAAAGCAATAAGAGAGCTAATTTCCAATATTAGGAAGAAACAAACAGCTGGAATATATTGTAACAACTGGGGAAATTGAGGGACGAAGAGAGAGAAGGAAGCAAAGAAAACAGATAACATGCAGCTTAAGAGAATGGCTTGGCAGAAGGTCAACAACAGAAATAATAAATAGCTCGTGATCGAAAGTTGTGGAGAGACATGATCACCTACGCCGGCAGGCTTGGTACTTGATGATGATATTCGTCATAAATTAGATTTAAAAAAAAAAAGTTATTTCACAATTATTGTGTTCTTTTCTCCATCCACGACATTCTGAATATTCTTCTGTTGCATTTGAATGTATTGGAGTTTTTTTTTTAAATAGCTAGCAGCCATGTCAACTTTTCACAACTACCTTCTTCTATGTCAGCTTCTTGCCATGTGTTGTGCAGTTGTATTAATTTATTCATTTTGAGCCTTTTTTCATCTCTTTTGTTCATTTAAGTTGCCGTGGATGCATTGTGTCTTTTACTGCAAGGCTATGATATCTGTGCCTATCACATCCTTAGTAAGTAGATTTGTCTAGACAACGGCCATTGTTGTCCTGCAGTTGACTGTTGGGGTCATAAACACGTGATCCACTGCCAGTATCCGTGTAAACTTGTCTGGTAAATCTGTGTGGTCTCACCACCCAGAGACCAGGGAGAGTATTCCCATGAAGAAACCCTCAATTCGGTGTGATATATTTCCATGGCTTGTGATGGTATTTTAATCCAGGACCTTTGTGTCCAGAGGCTTGCATCTTACCCCTACACCATCCAGTCCCCTCTTTCATTTCTTTGATACTTTTCAATGCTCGTACATATCAGTTTCTGTTTTAAATAAATATGGGAGAAAAAAAAGGGGGAGGGGAGATACAAGGCAGTCTTCCAACAGGTGAGCTGAGTATGTCATTAAGCTGAATCCCACCGTGACAATGCATGGTCAGCTAGGCTTCGCTTCATTCTCGTGTGACCATTTTGTCTTATCTATGTATCTGATACATTATGTACTCATATAATTGTTTCGTTTTACGCCCTATGCATGCACTTATATATAATTGTTTCGTTTTACGCCTCATGCATGCACTTATATAAATGTCTCATCTGGTGCCTCTTACAAGTAATGGGATAGTCATATATGTTTAAGATATGTGTTTATGAATTTAGATTTCACTTGAAACTGCTGGGCAGTAGTGTTACATTAATATGTGTGGTCTGCGTTCTCTCTACAGTACATCCCAGACAGTGTCGCTGATGTTTGGTGAAGACTTGACACTACCAACATGAGCTTCAGTAGTGACGAGGTTAACTTCCTGGTTTACAGATACTTGCAGGAATCAGGTCTGTTCCTTTTGTACAGTCACCATTCTGTTTTCACACCTCACCCATGTTTATACTCCTCCCACCGTATTCCTCATCTTCCATGTTTTAGTAATCACTTACCCTCTCTCCCACTTTCCATGCTATAGTAACCTATAGTCGTAAAATGAGTTCTTCGCTGTTATGTGGAGCCAGTCCTGACATACGGATGTGGATTATGGGCAGTCAGAGAATTGACAAGAAATCTTGTTGGAACCCGCATGGCTTTAAGTTTTACTGAAGAATGTTGAAAATAACCATGGACAGCTAACCAGATTAGTGAGGATGTTCTGTTAGGGGAGGCTAAAGCTCAGTTTATCTCATGCATCAGAAGGAATCATTGAGATATGACAATGTCGTTGGATAGGACATACATTGTGGAACTCTCTTATGAGTATTACACGACATGCCATTTTTGGAAATCTGCAAGGGAGGAGACAAATTGAAGACCAAATATACTTGGATTAGACAGGTGGAAGCAGATATGAAGGGGATGGGGGAAGACGTGGAACGATCTTATAAAAATAGCAAGAAACAAGACAGGGGAGCCAAGTCATTAAAAAGACTCAAGAAAATGGAGGTGAAACCTTATGACATTAATTATAAACTGTATATAACAATTGGGGAGCCCAATGGCTCAGTGGTTAGTGAACTGGACTACAACGGACAAGAGGTAGGGTTCAATCCCAACCGACGGCCTCCGGGTTCACCCAGCCTTTAATGGGTACTGGATTTTTTTTCTGGGAAAGTAAAGTGGCTCGGACGTAATACCGACCACATTACCCAAAAATCATGTGCCTGTAAAATTTATAAGAAACAGGACAGCTTGGAAAGTGTTTATTGAAGACCTATGCTCAACAAGGGATTGAATAGAAGACAGTTTCCACCATCGTGTGCTACCGTTGTGTTGTCTGATCATTGGGAAATCTGACTGAAATGTTTGTCCTTAAGATAACGCACACTAACAGTGTTACATTTCTTTTGTGCTTAAAGTGCAGCAGTTGGAGGCGGAGATATTTCCAAGACGGGAGTGTCTAGAAACTAATGGGCTTACTGTCTAAAGTGCTTTGTTTGGAGTGTGTGTTTCACTTTCTTTTTTTCTCCCCTCTTTGTTATTTGAATGTTATGCCATCTCAAGTTCGCGGGTTCGAGCCCCACGGTGGTTGGGGGGGGGGGGCGCTGGGTAGTCTAGAGGCATGACGTTGACTTCAGTACAGGAAGTACCTAGGTTCAAAGCCCACCAGAAGCAGTGTTGATGTTTACAAAAATAGGAAAAATAAATCCTTAGTTTATTAATGGCGTTACTCTCCCCTGAACTATCTTTTCAATATTCCTGTATGGCGCAGAAACATGGACATTAGACCAACAAAATAAAAAACACAGAAAATTGAAACCTTTAAAATGTGGATCTACGGAAGAATAGGTAGAATTGGATGGGGGGGGAAAAAACAAGAAAACAAACGATGACATTTTAAAACAACTAAAAATTAAAAAGAGAACTACTAAACACAATTAGAATAAGACAAATACATTGTTGGTGCATGTTAAAAGACACAACAGCCTAATAAAAGTAATATTGGAAGGGAAAATACAAGGTAAAGAGGCAGTGGTGGACCATTAGTAACATCAAAAGATGGACAAGTCAATCTATGACGACAATTTGCACCATAAAAACAAGTGACAGAGTGGAATGTTAGCAAACTTCGATGCGGAGACGGCACATGATGATGATCATCAATGCTGTCCAAACAAAGGAATTGCACTAGAGGCAAAACAGGCATTCTACAACACAGACTTGGACTCTGTACTCAAGAACAATAAGAAAAATAACTACTGCAGAGATATGTAATAGACGAATGACAGGAAACAGCCTGAGAGATGAGGTTAAAAATGAAGAACTGAGGGACAAAAGCAGTGAGTAATTTCTCCCATAGAATACATAATAAAACAACAGATAAAACGGTTTGGCCACGTGATATGAAAGAAAGATCAAAACACAACGAAACTTCAATAAACGTTACGAGAACACCCGACTCAAGGGCCTACCACAAAATTATGAATTGATGGATGTTTGAAACACTAGGAAACATAACAGCAGCATAGGCCAATAGAAGAGCAAAAGACCGCAAAATATATCTCCCCTCGACGCTGAAAGGCAAATGAGGAAAGGAAGAAGACTCTGTTAAGGCTCTTATCCTGTCTGTATATGGCATTGTTTGTGCGTTGCCCCTCTGTAATTCCACATTGCTTGTCTCTTGTTTGAATAGCTAGCTACTTTCAACAAGTTCATTCCAAGATTTGGGGCCAGTAGTACTGTGGTCATCCCACTGTGTGTGTGACACGTGTCTATAGATCGGAGAACAGAGAATGTGTGACAAATGTCATACAGCTATCCCGGGAGCCGCTTTTTTAATACTTTCCTACACTGGATATGCTGATCTCACGGAATCTCTAATTGAACCATTTTAAGTGGTTTAAAAAAAAAAAAAGAGTAAAGAGCCCCCGTCACGCCAAGTGCCGCCGTATAGGGAATATGGTGTTAGTGACCATAAATTTTACAGACCTTCAGCACATTATTTTTGGGGTAATGTGGTCGGTATTACGCCCGTGCCGCTTTGCTTTCACAGAAAAAAAACCGGTACCCATTTAAGGCTGGGTGAACCCGGAGCCGCCGGTTGGGATCGAACCCTACCTCTTGTCCTTTGTAGTCCAGTTCACTAACACTGAGCTATCGCGGCTCCCTTTTTTTAAAAAAATGTGTGCATATTTCTTTGTCCTTTTTGTGTGTGTTTTGCGTGTGTATGTCGTATGTCCCTCCATTGTTGGTTTTTTTCCCCCAATATTTGTTAAAACTGTGTTCGGTATCGTTTCTTCCTTCCTCATCTGCCTTCAGCGTCGAGGGGAGATATAATTTGCGGTCTTTTGCTCTTCTGTTCGCCTCTGCTGCTGTTATGTTTCCTAGTGCTTCTAATATTCCATCGACCCATCTTTTACGTGGTCGACCCTTGGGTCTGGTGTTCTCACAACGTTGTTGAAGGCTCGTTGTGTTGTGTTTTGTTCTTTCTGCCTTGTCACGTGGCCAAACTATTTTATCTGTTGTTTCCTTATATATTCTATGGCGGGGGCTATTCCTAGCTTTTCTTATCTCTCAGACTGTTTCCTGTCATTCGTCTAACACATTTCATCTCTGTAGAGGTTATTTTCTTATTGTTCTTGCATCTAGGGTCCAGGTCTGGCATTGGTAGCACGTTTCTCTACCAATAATTATTTGCTGTACTGTCTGTCGTTTGCTAAGGCGGCTAGCATAGCCCTGGTCTTGGAGCCAGGCCCCACTCATCATTATTATATGCTGTGTACCAACGAGCAGGTGTATTTATCCGTTCATCTCCGCGAACTTCTATCTCCGCACTTGAATTCTATTATTGACATTTTACCATGCCATTTATTCCATCTTCTGTATGTTTTGGGTGCCGTGATAGCTCAATGGTAGTGAACTGGACTACAAAAGACAAGAGGTAGGTTTCGATCCCAACCGTCGGCTTCCGTTCACCCAGCCGTAAATGGGTACCGGATTATATTTCTGGGAAAGTAAAGCGGCACGGGCGTAATACCGGCCGCATTACCCCAAAAATCATGTGCCGAAGGTCTGTAAAAATTATGATCACTGACACCATATTCCCTATACGCCACTTTGCGTGACGGGGCTACTTTACTTATTTTTTTCTGCATGTTTTCCCTGTTTTTATTTATCTCCTGTTGTTCCAGTGGTTTCCTTGTGTGCTACTTCTTGTATCGTCAGGTGTTGGTGAGAGGAGTTATGTGTAGCTTTATGGACATTTCTAGCTTGTGTAGCTTCATTTGTTTGGTATCTTTAAATTATTTAGGAACTTTCCTTGTTAGATCTTTCACCTTGTAACCGGATATTTTCATGTAGTATGCTCGTGATGCAGGTTGCTTGGGTTGTTTTTCATAATCCAAAAATATAAAAACGGTTTGCTTGTGATCGTTATGCATTTCTTTGCCTTGACCTCTTACTAGTACCATACCACTGATACTATATGTTTTTATAGCATCCTGCGTGTTTACTATAGCACATATATTTTACTTACATATCTATGTGTGTTTTGTTTGTTTGTTTCTGCTGAAAACCTATTGAGCCGAAACGTCGTGCAATTTTGTATCGTCAATTAATTACGTAAAGCTTTTACCATACCGTTGTTTTCCCCTCTCCATTTCTCCTTCACATTCAGCTTTACTGCAGCTTCGCATGCATTTCTTTGCCTTAACCCCAGACTTGTGATATCTTTTAGTGGAATTGCTCTTACGATTTTCTTAATTAAAACTCATTTGCTTGTTTGCACAATTTCTTGTGTGCCTCATGCTGTGTTTGCCAGTATCTTCATTGCGTGGCCAAAGATGTCCCCTAACAAGCCTCCTGTTTGCTTTGGCCTCTGCTAGAACGGCCTGATTGCTATTTTTAGCTGCTGTTGTATCACCTCAGCATTCTTCCATAGAATCTAGAGCATGTGTGTGGCCTCTATTGAAGCGTGTCTATTGTTTATATGATAGTATGCTCTATTGTCACCGACGAAGGGTCAAGGCTAAAAGTAATTAGTCTGCGTAAGATGGTAGCCATGAAAGACTCGGCCACATAAAGACAAGCATAAACATCTCCCTACCGATGAAGATCAGACTATACGAATAGAGGTAGTGAGTTTCTGTATTTATGTATTCCTGTGAAACATTCACATACATTGTTGCTCCATAGAAGAATACATGCCATTTCTAGGAGAAATGATATATAAAGATATTACATATAACATACATAGAACATATCACCAATAACGAATACAGAACTTAGAGATGAAATGGTATAGAAAGATATCACACTATCATCATCATGTGCCATACCGGTTGGCGGGGGCGATCATGTCCTTCCACAATCTTCTATCTACAGTTCATCGTATCAGTTCTGTTGTTGACTGTTTTCCATGCCATGAAACCAAGCTTATCCAGTATTTCTCTCTTTGTCGTCCGCGATCTCTCTTTTCCTTTTGCCAGCTGTAACCAAGTATTCCAAATTTCCTCTTCTCATGATGTGCCCGAAAAATGTTGATTGTTTCTTTCTGATGTTTTTTAAGAGCTCACTTTTGTGTTGGCCTCTTTGAGAACTTCCTCATTGGTCTTTTAGCTGTCCAGTGAACTTCAACATTCTTCTGAGAAATCCCATCTCTGTGGCCTCTAATCGTCTTTTCATTTGTTTGTCTACTGTCCATGATTCGCTTCCATAGGTCAGAATTGATTCTATATAGCACCGATGAACTCTCTTTCTCATTTATATTGACATAGATTTGTTGCATAAGATATTTTTCATTTTCTGAAATGCTATTTTGGCCTGAGCTATTCTGCTATTTATTTCCGTGGTGCATCTTCCATCTGATGTTATTATTGTGCCCAAGTATTTGACGCGTTGCACTTGTTTCAGATTTGTCCTGTTTATTTTTATGCTGCATGATGGCGATGATTGTTTCTTCGATATGACCATTACTCTGTTTCTTACTATTCAGACTGAGACCTTTCTTGTTGCTTTTGTGATTTGTCATGATTAGTCTATGCAATATAAGAAGGTAGTTTGCCATTCCTTTCCTTCTTGGCAGTGGACTGTACTAGTCGGGAGATCGCAGCCATTGTCTCTATACATGAGATCTTCTGCCTGCCATCGCGGTGTGGGGACCATAACCGGCACTACTTGTCGGCTGATCCCGCAACACCACCCATCACCTGCTCCAATGGCTTCACATAACCGTGATTAGGGAGGGGGGGGGGGCTAAACGGGGGCTCCACCTTGCCCAAGGGTGTCCCGAAGACTAGCGGAGGAATGTAGACGTCTACTCCTCCTTATTACACCTAACATACAAAGATTATATCACCAACAAAAGAAGTACGCGAAAGAATCCAACGATCGACTGGACCAATAAAAGACCTTGTTGTCACTAGTGAAAGTCCGGAAATTGACCTGGTATGGACACGTCACACGGTCCGCATACCTGTCGAAACCACTGTGTGTGTACCAGGCGAAAGAAGACAGGGAGAACGCAATTAAAGATGGGTGGATAACGTCATAGAATAGACAGGAGTAAAGGCATCAAGACGCATAGAGGTGGGAAGCTGCTGTAAAGCTGATGATAATGGTAATTAAGGGGGAAAAAAAGAAGAAATTGGTATGGTAACAGCTTTACGTGGTAGTTAACAAAAACAAAAGTCGACGTTTCGGCCAAGTAGGCCTTCAGCTGTAACAACACAAAAATATATATATATAAAAGTATATGTAGACAAATCTAAAACTAGACGGCGATAATATGTTGTATCACAGAGAGCTGGTCTAGATGGCGACGACGGTTGGAAGCAAATTGTGAACATGGTGTCCCTACGATGGACGTGGTGGTTATGGTCTCATTGATTGAACTACTGATATAAACTGTGCATTGTGTCATTAAGACACGCTACATAAGTGCTTATGTTTACATGTACGAGTTGACGCTTCATCCGATCAACTTGTGTGTCCATCAATTTGTTGTCAGTAAACGTGGACTTTGGGAAGGGGGGGGGGGAGAGAGAAGATGTCAGAAATCGCGTATGTTAACCCATGGTCCGCATTTCGTTAAATGAGGGTAACGTCATCGTTATGGAGAGCTACGATTAATCGCTTCCTGGACTGCATTGATACTAAATCTTTCTTTCTCCAAGTGTTGACACAGATTGTGTGGTATATTCCCTTCTCCAAGTGTGACACAGATTGTGTGGTGTATTCCCTTCTCCCAAGTGTGATACAGATTGTGTGGTATATTCCCTTCTCCCAAGTGTGACACAGATTGTGTGGTATATTCCCTTCTCCCAAGTGTGATACAGATTGTGTGGTATATTCCCTTCTCCCAAGTGTGAACAGATTGTGTGGTAGGAACATTTTCTCGCAGTTATTGCAGTCTCTAAGCCTCGTGAGCAGGTATGCCACACGATCTATACATTTCTCTCCTAGCCTGTATACAATTAATGGAAGTGAGGTAGACTACAGACAAGCCTGACGACATCTATCTTGAAATAGTCTTCTGGTGATGCGAGTTCAGCCAATCGGCTGTTGCCGCGGGCTGGCTGGCAGTTATAGTCTGTTTCTTGGACAAGTATTGGGTCTCTATCATGCGCATGAGAGAGAGAGAGAGAGAGAGAGAGAGAGAAAGAAGATGAGGTGGGTGTTATAGGCTGCGGCGGCAGAAGCATTACGCCGCTAGTGGTAGGACAGCAAACTGGAGATGAAATAATAATGAAGCACAGAGTAAACAAATAAATTGAGTGATGGCGTAGCGGTCTTAGGTGCACACAAACAGTATCTAGAAATGTATTGGACCGGCAGTTGCCCAGTGTAACCATGAGTATTGGAAGTAAAGAGCCCTGTCACGTTGCGTATAGGGAATATGATGTTAGTGGCCATGATTGTTCATGATAATTTTACTTCGGCGCGTGATTTTTGGGGTCATGTGGTCGGTATTACGCCCGTGCCGCTTTACTCTCCCAGAAAAAAAAAATCCAGTGCTTATTTTTTTTCTTCTTCGTTCGCCAGCTCTGACAAAGTCCCTAGAGACTAGGAACTGAATTTTGCGTGTTAATCAATTTTTCCCTGGCAGCCGTGTGCACAGGGGTCCCTCGTCGCACAGGCAGATAACTCCGACTTCGGAGGCACTCATGTGTTTTCCGTCGATGAATAATTGACGTTTCAAGCAGGGCCTCGCTGCTGAGAGCAGGGGTCGTTGCCTTAAAGATAAATCATAAATAAAAATCCCAACCGGTTTAACCGGGATTTGAACCAACAACCTCTCTGTCTCGAGCCCAGCGTCTTGCCTCGAGACCAACCATTTCCCCCCGGTACCCATTTAAGGCTGAATGAACCTGGAAGCCGTCGTTCAGGACTGAACCAGACATTTTTGTCCTTTGTAGCCCAATTCACTAACCACTGAGCTATCGCAGCGAGTATTTGATGTGAGGTGAAATAATGACGAGCCTCCCGTGAGCGGGCTGTACATTCTCTGTGGTCCAACATAATCATTATAGTAAACACAGAGAAGGTGGTAGTCGATTTCGCCATCATTGAAGGGGCCAGTTATTTTATGAATAAATCCTACACCTGTGTGGATAAGCCGAGAAGCGGCATGTTTTCTAGACGTTTCCACATCTTTGGATATGACTATTGGTAGTGATACTCTTTCACCGCGACTACTATACTCTCTGTCGCCACTATCCTACTATTCTCTTTGTCACCGCTACTACTGTCACTGTCGCCACTATCCTACTATCGTCTCTGTCACCGCTACTACTATATTCTCTGTCGCACTATCCACTATTCTCTTTGTCACCGCTACTGCTATACTCTCTGTCGCCACTATCCTACTCTCGTCTCTGTTACCGCTACTACTGTCTCTGTCGCCATAATCCTGTTTGTCCCCGCTACTACTGTCTCTGTCGCCAATATCCTGTTTGTCCCCGCTACTACTGTCTCTGTCGCCAATATCCTGTTTGTCCCCGCTACTACTGTCTCTGTCGCCAATATCCTGTTTGTCCCCGCTACTACTGTCTCTGTCGCCAATATCCTGTTTGTCCCCGCTACTACTGTCTCTGTCGCCAATATCCTGTTTGTCCCGCTACTAGTCTCTGTCGCCAATATCCTGTTTGTCCCGCTACTACTGTCTCTGTCGCCAATATCCTGTTTGTCCCCGCTACTACTGTCTCTGTCGCCATATCCGTTTGTCCCCGCTACTACTGTCTCTGTCGCCAAATATCCTGTTTGTCCCCGCTACTACTGTCTCTGTCGCCAATATCCTGTTTGCCCTCGCTACTAATGTCTCTGTCGCAAATATCCTACTTTTCTCTTTGTCCCCTACTACTATTGCCTATGTGCACCTGGCAACGGTCCCTTTTTAATGAATATGACCTTCCTGTCGTGACGTCGTTGTTCGTATTACGTCATGAGAGCAATTAAAAAACCACCGGTTTATTTGTTCAGCGCGATTATTTTCGCTCTCGCATGTATATCGTTGTGCCGTGTCAACCATATGTTCACCTTTGATGATGCTGCGCCGGGACTAGTTTTCGTGCATCTCTGCGATCTTTAAAGTGAATCAAGTATTGTAGACATTGTTGACAGGCTGTGTATATACTACGTCATAATGATGGTCGATCTCACATCCGTAACCGTCCGCTCGAAAGAAGGGGAGATAATGAAGATTTATATTCTGTTCGTGAATGTGCAGCCTGGATCTTTATGCTAAAGAGGAATGTTGTCTAAATTTAACAGAGCTACAGAGAGAATATGGAGAATTTATAAAGCAGTTATCGTTTCACACTGCGGGGTTTGCTGGGGAGGAGATCTGAGCAAAATTAAGGACAGTTGTTGGATGTGTGATAGGATAATCCCGCGACTTAACGTCTACGTCACCGCTACTACTATTTCATCTCTCTCTCCACTGCTACTATGTCTCTCTATCACCGCGATTCTTTTTCTGTGACAGCTCAATTAACGTCTCCTCTCTAATTCCCCCACCTAACTCCTTTCTAGTAGGTGTCCTTTGCTTAGAGGTAGTGAATTCCCTTCTTAAACTACGAGCTTGTGGGATTACCGCACTCTGGACCGCGCCTACCGTCGGAAGGCAATGGCAAACCACTGCCTTATAATGCCTAGACAATTCATCATCATCGAGTGCCCTCTCCGCATCGAAGGTTGGCTACCATGGAGCGCTATTCCACTCTGTCTCTTGCTTGATGGTGCAGATTGCCATAGGCTGACTTGTCCATCTTTTGATGTTACTCGTCATGTTAGTCTTGGTCTGCCTCTGCCTCTTTTACCTTTATTTTCCCTTCTAATATTACTTTTATTAGACGGTTGTGTCTTTTAACATGGCCAAAAAATTTCACTTGTCTTGCTATAATTGTGTTTAGTATTCTTTTCTTTTTTTTTTAGTTGTTTTAAAACTTCATCGTTTGTTTTCTTTTCTTTCCATCCAATTCTATTCTTCTATAAATCCACATTTCAAAGGCTTCAATTTTCTGTTCTGTTTTTCTGGTCTAATGTCCATGTTTCTGCACCATACAGGAATACTGAGAAGATGTAACATTTTGTTATTCTTAGTTTCAGCCCTGGTGTTATTGTTTTGATGTTAGTTATTTTCATGGCATTAAAATTACCTTTGACGACAATTACGTCGCCCAAAAAAAAACGATGGGGTAATAGCAGCGTTCTATAAAAAAAAAGGTATGCTACATTTACTTGTAGCTCCCTTATGTGTCGTTACCTTTGTCGCTGTAATCTATCCCAGGTTTCCTCCATTCTGCATACACCTTCGGTATAGAGAGTCACATCAGCCAGTCCAACATCAACGGGGCGCTGGTGCCGCCCGCGGCACTGCTCAGCATTATCCAGAAGGGTCTACAGTACACAGAGTCGGAAATCAGCATCGGAGAGGTTAGTCATGTCACTGTTGTTCGTGCTGTCCTTGACATTTTATCCTACTTTTACCTGGTTACGCCTCAGAGGAATGTCGTTTTATATTCCCCACCTTGAGTTATTTGCAGTCATCATTATTGCACTCCGAACATGTCCATAGGTGCTCAGATCCCCTCCTCAGCAAGTCCGCAGCTTCCAGCGACTGACGACTCCAGTTCTGTGTTAGTTGATCAGTCTTCTTATACGGCCACTAAGTTTCTCGTTCTGGCTGTGCCCATCTTAACAACCATCTCTTTCATCCCATATCATTAATTGCTAATGTGTCAGGGATGAACTTTATGTTACCAACTTATCTATTACCTGCTTACACGTCAAATAAGACATTTGATATACAACAACAAATAGATCTGTGTCATTTTGTAATTGAAATTTTAAATAATCCGCGACTCAACTTATACTTTGATATTTTTAGATCATATAAGAATGGGCTTGTTTCATTCCCATTAGGTCTTCAAATCTGGGCACAAGTTTGGGAAATGGCTGTCTAATCTCTGTCTCGGCGTTTACATGTGATCTGATTTGGTTTTGATGGCTACCAATGTTGAAAACCTGATCTCACATAAGTAGTCACAATAGGAAGAACAACTCTTAGGCCTTTGCCTACTTCTGGGTATTCTTAATTTTCAAATCCCCGATGAAAAGATGGAAAAGATATCTCAGGGCGACATAGAGAAATACTGCCAAAATTGGGGCACCAGAGATTTTTTTGTGGGGTAAAGGTGGCCTGGCGGTGATATCGACCACGTCACCATAATATGTGCCGTGGTCATTGTAAAATGTGGTCACCAACATCAGTTCCCCATACACCTATCAAGGGTTGAACCTTTAGTTTGACTTTGCTCGAACTGACTGGGTCCACTATATATATGGCCCTTTTTGTCTTGTCAGATGGTCTAGTGGAGGCTATTGTGTATTTTTTTTTTAGGTTTTGTTGTGTAGAACAGCTTCTCTCGTGCTAATTCTACCAATGTTTGACAAACACACACGGTCACAGATGAACAAGTCAGGCCCACAGGGTTTTCCATCCTTTTCATAAGTCTTTTCTCTTCTAAGTTTTGCCTTAGCACAGTCTCAAATGATGTTATACCGTTCCTTCCTTATACATGCTCTCCATGATGTGCGATGCCAAATGTTCCCAGTCATATTCACATATGGAGAAGTCATTCAGAGATGATTTACAGATATCTCTTATATAGCAGTTTAGGTCTGCCGATTTGTCTTTTTCCGTGTGTTAGTTCGCCATTACTAATTCTGACCTATGGAAGCGAATCATGGACAGTAGACAAACAGGATGAAAAGACGATTAGAGGCCACAGGGATGGGATTCTCAGAAGAATTTGAATGTGAAAGTTCCCTAGACAGCTAAAAAGACCAATAAGGAAGTTCTCAAAAAGGCCAACAAAAAAAGGCAGCTGCTAAAAAACATCAGAAAGAACCATCAACATTTTTCGGGCACATCATGAGAAGAGGAAATTTGGAATACTTGGTTACAACTGGCAAATAAAAAAAGATCGCGGATGACAAAGAGAGAAAATGCTGAATAGCTTGGTGTCATGGCGTGGAAAACAGTCAACAACAGAACTGATACGATGCACTGTAATAGAAGATAAGATTGTGGAAGGACACGA
>JAVIAB010000049.1:14735798-14803333 GCA_032433765.1 Megaustenia siamemsis | reverse complement strand
TCCCTTTGTCTCTTGCTTTGATCCACATTCAAAGGCTTCAATTTTCTGTTCTCTGTTTTCTTGTCTAATTTCCATGTTTCTGCACCATATAGAAATGTTGAAAAAATCTAACATTTTGCTATTCTTGAGTTTTAGCCTGGTGTTATTTGTTTTGAGGTTAGTATATTTTCATGACATTAAAAATTACTTTTTGCCATTCCTATTCTTTTCTTTATTTCAGTTTTATATTTTCCGTTACTGTGTTATAGTATACAGTTTACAGGTAGTTGTAGCTCTGAACAGTCTTCAGGTCTTTTCCTTCAACTTTGATATCCACTTTTAATGCATCTTTTTTGTATTCATGTATAATCCATTTTTTGCTTGTCATGTTTATTTATTAAGTAATTTGTTGTAGATCTTCGGGATTTTCTGCTGGTAATACAGTATCATCAGCATATCTTAGATTATTGATTATCTTCCATCAATGTGTAGGCCTGACATCTCTGTGATGTTTTTTAAAGATTTGCTCAGTGTATAGATTGAACAAGCTTGGTGATAGGATGCGTCCCTGTCATAATTTTTTTTATCAATAGGTGTAGAGTTCCCTTGTTATATTTTATTATTGCTGTTTGTTCCCAGTATAAGTTACATACTAGTCGTATGTCTGTGTCATCCAGATGTATTTCTTTTAGGCAGTCTATAAGTTGTTTATCGTTTATTCTTTCAAAAGCTTTGGTGTAGTATATGAAGCAGGCATATATTGGTTTGTTTATTTATGTGAACTTTTCAGTAATGTCCTCATAGAGAATATGGCTTCTTTTGTGCCTCTGTTTCCTGAATCCAAATTGTTGTTCTTTTAATTCAATATTAATTTTATTCTGAATCCTTCCTTGTATAACTTTTAGCAAGATGTTTGATACACGGAGGCTTTGTTCTTAAATCACTGCATTCAACTGTGCCATTTTTTTTAGACACTGCAGTGAAAGTTGATGTGTTTAGTTCATATGTATATATCCTGCATGGTATATGTTGTTGCATATATCTGTGATTACTTTAATGCCAAAATCATCTAGTGTTTTTATAATTTATATCTGTATGTTGTCAGGTCCTGCAGCTTTTCCCCTTTTCATTATTTACATAGCTTTTTCCACTTCAGATTTTAAGATTTATAGCCTGACGTACATTTATAGTTTCTTTTCTCTTTCATCATAAAATAATTCTGTTATATATTCCTTTCATCTATTAATTATATATTTATTTCCTGTTAGCATTTTGTGTTTTACAGTACATGCACTTTCTGAGCTTTTTTATTTTACTAGCCATTCTCTTTATTTCTGTGTATTTCTCTTAGATCTTGTTTATTTTCCATAGTTTTATTTCTAGACATCTTTGGCTGAGCCAGTCTTTCATTTGCCTTTTTGCATATTTCATGATCTATTTTGTTGTATTTGGTATGTTCTTCGCTTGTCTTCTTTCTTCCATTTTTTCCAGGATAGCACTAGTTCTCCATTTTTGTTGTTTGTCTTTTCCTTTTTGAAAAGTAAGATATTCGCAAGTTTTTGTATGCTTTGCTTTATGCATTACCATTTGGTTGTAACTTTTTCATTTGGATTTTCTCTTGTGTACTGCTGAATCTGTTTTTAGAAGCTTCTGATATGTGTTCTTTACTTGTATTGTACAAGTATCTTTAACATCTTTTTGATTAAAAGCTGTTATGTCTAGTCGTATTGTTGATGAATTAGTCTTTTGTTTGTTACTCTTCAGTCTGACTTTCATTTTAATCATTACAAGATTGTAATCTGAGTCACTGAGCTAATTAATATCTGCTCCTGGATGGTATCCCTAAAATATCTATGTTAAATCATTCTGCTTCTAAAATAGGATTTTCCAATTTTTCTTCTTGGTAAAGAGTTCAACATTCCATTTACATGCGCATAGATCTTTCTTCCGGCATACGGCAGAATTTCTCTCGATGGTTTTCTTTGGAATAGTACGTGATAAAGCTCCAATCTCTTTCACGGTGGTCTGCCATTCATCTTTCGTGTCCTGAATATGCCTCCTGTGTACCAACACACTTTGTTGCAATTTGCTTTCTGAGCCTTGATTATTTCTGATTCTTCGACCCCATCTACCGTCACAGACTTAAACATTTGGGTGGACATTCCCGATAGGCGCCATTGTTGTCAAAATAGATATTTGCCTTTCCATTCGTTTACCGCGAACACATGTTGGCCTACGATGATGGTTAAATGCGTCGACACAAGAAGAATAAATAATATTCCACTGAAATATCAGTAAAGTTCACAGTCCATCCGCTTGTCTGAGTAAACATAACTACAATAGGGAATAGCAGCACATTATTTCACAGACAAACTGTCGCGCAAATAATTTAAATACGCCAGCAAGAGCCGAGTCAGAAAAACTATCTATACACAGCTGCCATGACACCCACTTCCAAGATGGAACTGACAGTTTTCAATCCAGTTACTGTAGGACATCAATAGATTGTATGGTCCATGATAGGCTGGCTTGCCTAATGCTGTTTTCACATTTTTTGTGTTTCAGTGTGATGGAACTCTCTTAGCCACAGGCTCCTATGATGGTTTTTGCTCGGATATGGAGCATAGATGGTAGGTGTTTAACTTTGTTGCTATGGAATGTGTTTACACTGACCACCAGTCAGAGCAAGGTGCTTGAGCTAATTTATGGTCTACACAGTTTTGTGAGTCTCTTTCCTGACTAAGGCACTTCTTGTCCTTCAATATTACAGTATATTTGCTTCCTGTATAGCTGATTGTTGACGTCTACCCAGTTTAATTTTGATATAATCAGCAGTCTGTTGACATCTACCCAGTTTAATTATGATATATAACCAGCAGTCTGTTGACATCCACCCAGTTTAATTTTGATATAACCAGCAGTCTGTTGACATCCACCCAGTTTAATTTTGATATAACCAGCAGTCTGTTGACATCCACCCAGTTTAATTTTGATATAACCAGCAGTCTGTGACATTCACCCAGTTTAATTTTGATAACCAGCAGTCTGTTGACATCCACCAGTTTAATTTTGATATAACCAGCAGTCTGTTGACATCCAGCCAGTTTAATTTTGATATAACTAGCAGTCTGTTGACATCCACCCAGTTTAATTTTGATATAACCAGCAGTCTGTTGACATATACCCAGTTTAATTTTGATACAACCAGCATCTGTTGACATTCACCCGTTTAATTTTGATATAACCAGCAGTCTGTTGACATCTACCCAGTTTAATTTGATATAACCAGCAGTCTGTTGACATCCAGCCAGTTTAATTTTGATATAACCAGCAGTCTGTTGACATCCAGCCAGTTTAATTTTGATATAACCAGCAGTCTGTTGACATCTACCCAGTTTAATTTTGATAAAGCCATCAGTCTGTTGACATCTACCTAGTTTAATTTTGATATATCAGGAGTCTGTTGACATCACCCAGTTTAATTTTGATATATCAGCAGTCTGTTGACCTCTGTCCAGTCTACTTTTGACAAAATCACTAGTTTATTAGTATGTCTAGTCTAATATTGACCTTAAACTAGCAGTTAGTTGGCATCTTCGAGTTTTGACATCACACCACTGTCATTTGTAATACTAAATAAACACCAAAACTTGTCTCCAATTTCATTACATCTGTAATGCCCATATGTGCTTCTCCACAGGCCGTCTAGTGAACACATTGGGACAACACAAGGGCCCCATCTTTGCCTCAAGTGGAACAAGCGTGGCAACTATATTCTCAGTGCTGGGGTGGATAAGGTGAGCCTCTTTTTGTTGTTTACTTGGAGCCAGTCAGTGTCCTATTTTTGTAGTTCTTTATTGACTGAAGTTTGAAAGTGTCGTATATGTGAAGTAGATAGCTAATAGAAAAAAAGACAACAGACAAGAAAATCACTGGAGGCTGTAGAAATGTGGTTTTACAGAAGAAAGTTGAAAATACCATGGACAGATAAGAAGAGTAATGAAAACGTTCTGAAGAGGCCAAAGCAAAAAGAGAGCTAATTTCCAATATCAGGAAGAAACAATCATCATTTTTTGGCCATGTAATGAGAAGAGAACAGTTGGAATATATTGTAACAACTGGGAAAATTGAGGGACGAAGAGATAGAGGGAAGCTAAAGAAAAGATATCGGACAGATTAAGAGAATGGCTTGACAGGTCAACAACAGAAATGATAATTAACTGTCGTGATCGAAAGTTGTGGAGAGACATGATCACCTACGCCAGCAGGCTTGGCACTTGATGATGATGAGATAGCTAATGTGGTTGATGTGTTCATTATGTGACACTTACTGAATAGCAATATAAACTAAGAAGAGTGTTGATGTTTCCTTCACAAACTTTATATCTCAATCATAACTAAGAAGAGTGTTGATGTTTTCCTTCACAAACTTTATATCTCTCAAAAAGACCAGAGAGACTGAATTTTGCATGAATATCACTTTTTCCCTCAGTGCTCAGGTGACCCTCACCTTGCTTGCAGATATTCTCCAGCTTCAGAGGCACTCTAATTTTTATTGTCAAGTTTTAATATTTTGGGTTAGATTTTATTCCTATGAACTTTGCCTGGGCAGTGTCCATTTTTGACCAACTTTTTCAACTTCCAACAGCCACAAGTGTTCTTTAATATGTGCACATGAGACCTCCTATTTTTGCTGTTATCCAAGAGGACTAGACATTAAATCTCACTATCCATATACCAGGGTAAGGTAAATTTATAAAGAAACCACAGATTCTAATTTAAAAACAAAAAGTGGAATCAAACCTGGGACCTTCATGTCCAGATGCAGACGTCTAACATCTAGTCCACCAAGCTCCTACAAGGATGGGAAGTGAATTTTTTTAACTTGGAATTAAAAAAAAAACACACACAGATCACTCCCACCATCTTAGCTCATCTTTCTCCTCCTCTGTACAGATTTGTCCTTGTTATGTGTGTGTGTGAAATGAAGATAATATTTAAGGGAGTTATTTGTAGCTGTGAAGGTTATGATTGATAGTAGTGATCTTGCTGTTACAGACAACAATCATATGGATGCCAACACTGGGAGTTGTCACCAACAGTTTGCCTTTCATTCAGGTCAGTCAGCTGTTGTTGCTGTGTGGATATAAAAGTTACATAGTTGCTGTGTGGATATGAAAGTTACATAGTTGATGTGTGGATATGAAAGTTACATAGTTGCTGTGGTGGATACAGAAGTTACATAGTTGCTGTGTGGATATGAAAGTTACATAGTTGCTGTGTGGATATGAAAGTTACATAGTTGCTGTGTGGATATGAAAGTTACATAGTTGCTGTGTGGATTGAAAGTAAAGTTACATAGTTGCTGTGTGGATATGAAAGTTACATAGAGGCCATATGTGAGTAGAGTCTGGAAATATAGGCTTTTTTTGTGATCTTGAGATGTAGGTAAAATAGAAAATAGATCTTGGATGTATGTAGATATTGTGATCTTGAGATGTAGGTAAAATAGAAAATAGATCTTGGATGTATGTAGATATGTGGATCTGAGATGTAGGTAAATTAGAAAATAGATCTTGGATGTATGTAGATATTGTGATCTTGAGATGTAGGTAAATTAGAGAAAATAGATCTTGGATGTATGTAGATATTGTTATCTTAAGATGAAAGTAAAGTTTAAAATAGAGCTAGGATATATGGTTACTATTATAATCCTGAGATGTAGGTAAGAATAAAAACTAGTGATACCCTGACGTATCTTCTCATGTCATCACAGCACCAGCCTTGACGTGGACTGGCAGAGCAACACAACATTTGCTTCATGTTCAACAGAAATGTATTCACGTTTGTCGCCTCGGAGAACTCAGACCTCTCAAAACATTCCAGGGACATACTGTAAGATTTATTTTATGGCTGCTGTGTGTTACCGCAAAAGATAACTTAGATAAGTCCAAGGATCTCGTGAGATTTCAGTTGTAACAACTTTATGTTTTGTGTTGATCATCTCACTTGCGCAAGTCCAGGGACATACTGTAAGATTTCAGCTGTAACTCACACCTGTCCTCATACAACCTGATCTCTCTGATGTGTCCCCCCTCCTTTGTTCAGCGCTACTGGTTCTGTCATCACACAAACTGACCCCTGTGATGTGTCTCTCTTCCCACTTTTCTTGTATATTTGTTTGTTGCTACTTATCCTCACACAAACTGACCCCTGTGATGTGTCTCCTCTTCCCACTTTTCTTGTATATTTGTTTGTTGCTACTTATCCTCACACAAACTGACCCTGTGATGTGCTCCTCTTCCCACTTTTCTTGTATATTTGTTTGTTGCTACTTATCCTCACACAAACTGACCCCTCTAATGTGTCTCCTCTTCCCACTATTCTTGTATGTTTGTTGCTACTTATCCTCGCACAAAACTGACCCCTCTAATGTGTCTCTCTTCCCACTATTCTTGTATGTTTGTTGCTACTTTTCCTCACACAAACTGACCCCTCTAATGTGTCTCCTCTTCCCAATATTCTTGTATGTTTGTTGCTACTTTTCCTCACACAAACTGACCCCTCTAATGTGTCTCCTCTTCCCACTATTCTTGTATGTTTGTTGCTACTTATCCTACACAAACTGACCCCTGTGATGTGTCTCCTCTTCCCACTTTTCTTGTATATTTGTTTGTTATACTTTCCTCACACAAACTGACCCCTCTAATGTGTGTCTCCTCTTCCCACTATTCTTGTATGTTTGTTACTACTTATCCTCACACAAACTGACCCCTCTAATGTGTCTCCTCTTCCCATTATTCTTGTATGTTTGTTACTACTTTTCCTCACACAAAACTGTCTGATTTGTCCCCAGAATGAAGTGAATGCCATCAAGTGGGACCCCCAGGGACAATTACTAGCCTCCTGCTCAGACGACATGACATTAAAGGTAGGCCCATCATTCCACTACCACCAAGTTTTATGAGACTCAATACCTTAGTTAAACAGCTGTACTTAACCTGCCCACCCATGTATCTGGACTATATTTGTTATAACATTTGGGCACTAGTGTAGTACAAACACACTACCAAGAAATGTGAGTTTACAGCTGTAACATCACATTTAGAAAACCACATAACATTTGGGCATTAGTGTAGTACAAACACACTACCAAAGAAATGTGAGTTTACAGCTGTAACATCACATTTAGAAAACACATAACATTTGGGCATTAGTGTAGTACAAACACACTACCAAAAAAATGTGAGTTACAGCTGTAACATCACATTTAGAAAACCACATAACATTTGGGCATTAGTGTAGTACAAACACACTACCAAAAAATGTGAGTTTACAGCTGTAACATCACATTTAGAAAACCACATAACATTTGTGTAAACTACACTCATTAACTACAAATGACAAAGAGGTAGGGTTCGATCCCAACTGGCGGCTTCCAGTTCACACAGCCCTTAAAGGGAAAGTAAAGCGGCACAGTCGTAATACCGACCACATTTACCCCAAAAATCATGTGCTGAAGGTCTGTAAAATTTATGGTCACTAACACCATATTCCCTATACGCCACTTGGTGTGACGGGGGTACTTTACTTTTTTTTACTACACTCATTAGGAGAAAGCAAGGCTCACAAATTGAAATAGAACAAGCAAGTACTTTTACTTTGAGCACAATTTTTATTTCTCATTCTTTCTGGCATCCATTGAATGACTACTAAAGGATATCTTCTTCATATGTCCATGAAAAGGACATTAAGTGGGTATAGATGTATTAAGGTTTGCTGTAGAACTGTGATATTTGGGTTCAATGTGTCCGACTTTAGCACATAATTTTGAGATACCGGGTTTCCTTCCCTCTTTTAACCTTCTTGCTTGACCAGACTAGACTGGTTTAGTCTGTTTTAGTCTGGAAGGTTCTGGGTTAAACGATCCTGGTGCAAGCCTTCCAGCTATGAGTCGCTGACAGCTTCCAGCTCTGTTGCTGTAAAGCAACTTGCCTTTAGCATAGTTTGCTTGCTTGCGTTCACCCGATGACTAAAGGAGTACACCTCTTCATCATCCACCCTTAAAAGGACATTAAGTGGGCGGTCTGCATTGTGTTGTGGTTTGCAGTATAACTGAGATATTTGCGCCTTTCTGCCCAACACATTCGACTTCAGCATGACATTTTTGAGTACCGGATTGTCTTCCCTCTACGATCCCTACTCGGTTGGCAGACTAGATAGGTTACTCTGTTACTAGAGGTACCACGGAGAGGTGGAGCAGGGTCTGGATGGTTCTGGTTCACCAATCCTGGTGCTGTGAGGCGCGCCATCACCTCCTAGCACAGTTTGGATCACAGTGGAGTATTTCCAATAACCACATTCATTAGGAACCATCAGTGGCTCACAAAATCGAGTAGAACAAAACAATACTTTCTCTTTTAGCACAGTTTCCCAAAATGGATTATGCAGACCCTAATGCCTCACAGAATCTTGTGGCAACACATCACATAAAAAGTCTTGTCTTCTCTGTCTCTAATGAGGGATCACCGTCACGATTAACCCTAGATTAAAGTACTTCATTACAAATCACATTTCAATGAAACTCATAAAATACAGTTTAAAAAACACAGTGTAATGACAAAAATAGAGATTTTGTAATATTTTTTTAAAAATCTTTGTAGAAATAACACATTATGGAAGAATTACAGTTTTAAAAAATAATTGAAATGATTAAGGAATACAGCCATTACAAATGTGAAGTGATATCTGATGCAGAAAATTACAATAATAAAAATTGCTCAATTTTGTACAACACTCCTGACTATTTAAAAAAATAAAACACGTCCAGTCATAATAACGCGTTATGGGTGACTGACTTGAACATTTAGGTAAAAGCAAACAAGTGCGTCAAACTGTGGATTTAAAAAATATTGAATTTTTACAATTTAATTGCTATCAAGGATTAACAGTTTGGGTAGTTTCTCCATAGTTCAAACAAAAGCTAGCGAGTTCCTACATTTATCTAAGTCCACCATACTACCTGAGAGTACACTCACCTCCTGGTTGAAGGTCAGGTTCGATTCCCAGAAGTGACTTTTTTCCCCCTCACCAACAAGGCTCAGGAGTTCGCACATCCTCTAAAAATTGGTACCACAAGATTTTTCTGGGAAGTAGAAATGGTCTGGTGTGGTATTGACCACATAATCATAAATTATACAGTGTTCATGGGAGGTGAGGAAAACCTTAACTTTTTGTTATACAACCATCACAGCTCAAACAGTTTCACAAGCTTCATCTATAGTTTGCTTCTCACAATTTATTACTTTTTCCTTCTTTACCTTTGAAAAGGGAAATGTTTTTTCCCCCATGACTTAGATGTTCACGCAGAGAGCAACTTTACTGGCCATACTCCCATGTACGTAAAAGTAAAGAGACCCCCGTCACACCATGTGGCGTTTAGGGAATATGTATTAGTGACCATAATTCTTAGACTTTCAGCACATGAATTTTGGGGTAATGTGATCGATATTACGATTGTACCGGTTTATTTTCCCAGAAAAAAATCCGGTACCCATTTAAGGCTGGGTGAACCAGGAAGCCGTCGGCCTGGATCGAACCCGACCTATTGTCCTTTGTAGTCCAGTTCACTAACCACTGAGCTATCGTGGCTCTCATGCTTCCATATCTTAAATATAATTTCTTTTATCCATTTTTTTGTTGTCCCTGTTTTTTTTTTTTTATACAATCTTGCTTGTAAAAAAATATTTAGCTAGTGCTTGGTTGGTAGAATCTGACCATTGACAATCAAGTATTCTCAGTTTTGTTGTTTGATAGAATTTAACCTGTGATAATCATCTGGTCAGATATGGAACATGAAAAATGACCAGTGGGTCCACGACTTGCAGGCCCACAGTAAGGAGATCTACACCATTAAGTGGAGTCCGACTGGCCCAGCACAAACAATCCTAATCAGGACCTCCTGTTGGCCAGGTTGGTGGAGATGTCCTCGCCTTTCTCTCAATCCTTCCCTCTCATACTTTGCTCCTTCTCTCATTCCTTTCTTTTTCCGAGCAATTTATTGTTTACACTGTCTGTGTGCATAAATTACAAGCTGAAATCTGTTTCAGACAAAGATAGACTGGTTCGGATAAACTGCTCTGTTAGGTCCACACTGGAGCAGCCACACCCACCATGGAATATACCTCAAGTACCTGGGAAGATAAAGTCCAAAACATGGTACTCACAAAACCTGGGACAGCAGATCTTGAGCCTCTAGCACTCTGTCATCATCATCGAGTGCCATCTCCGCATCAAAGGTTGGCTACCATGGAGCGCCATTCTGCTCTGTCTCTTGCTTTGATGGTGCAGGTTGTCATAGGCTGGTTTGTCCATCTTTTGATGTTACTCGTCCATGTTAGTCTTTATTGCCTCTGCTTCTTTTACCTCATATTTTCCCTCCAGAATTACTTTTAGTAGGCTGTTGTGTCTTTTAACATGGCCCAAAAATCACATTTATCTTGTTTGAATTGTGTTTAGTAGTTCTCTTTTCATTTTAAGTTGTTTTAAGACTTCATCATTTGTTTTCTTTTCCTTCCATCCAATTCTACCTATTCTTCTATATATCCACATTTCAAAGGTTTTAATTCTCTGTTCCTGTTTTTGTTAAAAAAAAACATTTACAACACTTTGTTATTCTTAGTTTTAACCCTGGTGTTATTTGTTTTGATGTTAGTATGTTGTTCATGATACTAAAATTACTTTTTGCCATTTCTATTCTTTTGTTTATTTCAGTTGTACATTTTCCATCACTGGTTATAGTATGTCCAAGGTAGTTGTAGTTCTGAACTGTCTCCAGGTCTATTCCTTCAATTTGATATCCACTTGTGGGTTTTGAGTATTTTCTTTGTTTATGATCATAGTTTTAGTCTTTTTGATATTTATATCTAGTCCATATTTTTGCTTGTCATGTTTATTTCATTAAGTAATTGTTGTAGATCTTTAGGATTTTCTGCTAGCAGTACAGTATCATCAGCATATCTTAGGCTATTGATTATCTTTCCATTAATTTGTAGGATCCCGTGTGTTACCGGGGCCTCATTATGAGGGAGGTAAAGAATAGTGACACTGTGATCTTCCAGGCATGTCGTAAGAGGTGACTAAGGAGGTTGATCGATGACTTGACAAGCTGTCATTGTAAAAAGTATTGTTATGGAAACAGCGCCATAGATTTTAGATCAGTGATCTCTGCAATATGTGCCATTTTGGCACGCAAGGTTTCTGTTTTTGAGATTGTGGTTCTGCCCTATGTGCCGTCTTTGGCTCGAAAGGACAATAGATAGATAGAATTTGTAGGCCTGGCATCTCTGTGATGTTTTTTTTAAAGATTTGCTAGCACTCTGTAGAAAGTACAAAACCTGCATCCAGTTTGAAAAGTTTAAAATACTATCAGATCACTCACTGCACCAAAAATTCCAAGACAATGAAAGACAGGCTCCTAAGGAAGAACATAGATAACCTTGCAAGGGAAACCTTCAGACGACATGCGTATATATTAGAACCAATGACCTGTGTGAAACCCTGACACAGAACTGAGGTCCAACTGCAAAATAATAGAACAAAAATAATTCACAAAGTTCTTCCAGGAATAGTCCTCAAAAATGAGCAACCCAAGACAGAAATGAGAGCCCTGTCACTCAGTCATGCTCCAGGAATAGTCCTCAAAAATGAGCAACCCAAGACATAAATGAGAGCCCTGTCATTCAATCATGCTCCAGGAATAGCCTCAAAAATGAGCAACCCAAGACATAAATGAGAGCCCTGTCATTCAATCATGCTCCAGGAATAGTCCTCAGAAATGAGCAACCCAAGACAGAAATGAGAGCCCTGTCACTCAGTCATGCTCCAGGAATAGTCCTCAAAAATGAGCAACCCAAGACAGAAATGAGAGCCCTGTCACTCTGTCATGCTCCAGGAATAGTCCTCAAAAATGAGCAACCCAAGACAGAAATGAGAGCCCTGTCACTCAGTCATGCTCCAGGAATAGCCCTCAAAAATGAGCAACCCAAGACAGAAATGAGAGCCCTGTCATTCAATCATGCTCCAGGAATAGTCCTCAAAAATGAGCAACCCAAGACAGAAATGAGAACTCTGTCACTCAGTCATGCTCCAGGAGAATACAACAGGGATAAGGGTATTCACAGATAGATCTGCTACTGAAGCATCAAAGAAGTTAGGCAGGGGCATCTATATAACCTGCCCAAGTTGGAAAAACAGAAACACACTCTCGTCCAGCCAGAGAAAGGTGCACACATTCCAGAGCAGAGGCAATGACACTCCACACAACCATAAAAACTCAGATAAGAGCTGTAGTCCAAAATAGTCATCCTTAGTGATGCAAGGTCAGTCCTACAAGTGGCTGTAAGACAAAAACAGGACAGACTCATTCAGGAAATCAAGAACAATATATGTTTGCTGTCAGGTTAGACAGAACTGGTTACCAGCAGACCATGGCCTCCCTGGAAATGAGAAAGCTGATGAACTTGCAAAATCAGGTGTGAGCCTTCAACAGTCCAGCCAACCCCATAGCCTCAAAGAAATAAAAACAATCCTGAAACAAGTTAGGAAAACAGAATGGAGAGATAAGGAAAATATGAGTCAGAACACAACAGCTTAAACTAACTCGACAGACATGAGCAGACCAAGATCTTCAGACTCAGAACAGGTCTCTGTGACCTCAGAGCAAGCTTACACAAGATAGGACTCAATGACTTTGTAACATGTGACTGTGGAGCATCAAGACCCAGAGCTTATCCTACAGGACTGCAGCACTCTCAACACCCTTCTTCTTCTTCTTTCCTTCCTCATCTGACTTTCAGCGTCGATGGGACAACACCTCAACACCCTAAGAACACAAATATGGGCCTCAGAAACTACCATGCATGGACATACCATGGGGGGAACAGATGAAGACCTCAAGCTTGCTTTGTTCATGGCCTTTGCTGGTCTCAAATCTCTAAATGTGTAGCAGTAGATGAAGTGTATAGAGTGAGTGTTGATGCCAAAAATGGACAAAGTGAAAACCTATTGCCACATCATCATCGTTGTGTGCTATACCAATTGGCGTATGTGATCATGTCCTTCCACAATCTACTATCCACATTGCATTGTATCAATTCTGCTGTTGACTGTTTCCATGCCATGATACCAAGCTATCTAGTATCTTCTCTCTTTGTTATCCACGATCTCTTTCCCTGTATTTTGCCAGTTGTAACCAAGTATTCCAACTTTCCTCTTCTCATGAAGTCCCGAAATATGCTGATTGTTTTTTTAGGAGCTCCCTTTTTGTGTTGACCTATTTGAGAATATCCTCATGGTCTTTTTAGCTGTCCAGGGAACTTTCAACATTCTTCTGAGAAATCCTATCGCTGTGGCCACTCATCGTCTTTTGATTTGTTTGTATACTTTCCATAACTCGCATATGTTTAGCCTCCCTATCAGTGTTACGTGAAGCCATTGGAGCAGGTGGTAGATGGTGTTGTGGGAGCAGTCAACAAGTAGCGCCGGTTATGGTCCCCATCGCCAGATGGCAGACAGAGGATCTCATTTGTAGAGACAATGGCTGCGATTTCCGACTAGACTTCCGACACTGCCAAGAAGGAAAGGAATGACAAACTACCTTCTTATATTGCCAAGCAAAATTAGGTCCAAATTGCCACATCAGGAGGAAACAATCATAGTGTTTTTTTTTTGTCCATAAAATGGGAAAGGAAGCCTCAGTGGCTGAGTGGTTATTGTGCTTATTCCTGATCACAAGGATCCTGTTTCAATTCTCAGAAATTATACTTTTTTTTTTCACACCAACAAGGCTCCAGTATTCACCCAGCCTCTAAAAATGGGTACCTGATATTTTTCTGGGAAGCGAAGGTGTGATACTGACTATATGCAAAAATGTGCAGTGGTCATAGAAAAATATTGTCACTAAAACCATATTCTCCTTATGCCTACCAAGGTACGGGAGGCAACCTTGACTATACTTCAGTAAACATTGCAACAGCAAAAATTGAGGGAAAATGGGAAACAAAGATAGCAGACAGTTTAATAGAGTGGTTTGGTAGAAGTCAGCAACAGTTCATGAACAATTGCTGAAGTAGAAAGAGTCTTGATGTGCTGCACCAACACTTGATGATGTTGTGCAATCTCCTCTTGACTCTCCCAATTAATTACTTGTTTTGAATCTCTTTGTCTCCCTACCCAATCATTGATATGCTGCATCGATCTCATGTTGATTTTCTTCTAATCTCATTTTTCATGTTGACTTTCTTCTAATCTAATTTTCTACTAATCTCATTTTCTTCTAATCTCATTTTCTACTAATCTCATTTTCTTCTAATCTCATTTTCATGTTGACTTTCTTCAAATCTCATTTTCTACTAATCTTTTCTTCTAATCTCATTTTCTACTAATCTCATTGTCTTTTAATCTCATTTTCTACTAATCTCATATTTCCTGTTGACTTTCTTCCAATCACATCTTTCATATTCCCTTTACATTTCCCCAAATCTCTTCTGGTTTATTTTCTCTGATCACTTGTTTATTTCCTTCAGCACATCTCTCTCTCTTCTGGTTTATTTTCTCTGATCACTTGTTTATTTCCTCCAGCACATCTCTCTCTCTCTCTTCTGGTTTATTTTCTCTGATCACTTGTTTATTTCCTCCAGCACATCTCTCTCTCTCTCTTATGGTTTATTTTCTCTGATCATTTGTTTATTTCCTCCAGCACATCTCTCTCTCTCTCTTATGGTTTATTTTCTCTGATCACTTGTTTATTTCCTCCAGCACATCTCTCTGTCTTCTTCTGATTTATTTTCTCTGATCACTTGTTAATTTCCTCCAGCACATCTCTCTGTCTTCTTCTGATTTATTTTCTCTGATCACTTGTTTATTTCCTCCAGCACATCTCTCTCTCTCTCTCTCTCTCTCTCTCTCTCTCTCTCTCTCTTTTCTGGTTTATTTTCTGTGATTACTTATTTCCTTCAGCACATCTCTCTCTCTTTCTCTCTTCTCCAGGTTTATTTCCTCTGATATCTCTCTTCTCCAGGTTTATTTTCTCTATCTCTCTTCTCCAGGTTTATTTTCTCTATCTCTCTTCTCCAGGTTTATTTTCTCTATCTCTCTTCTCCAGGTTTATTTTCTCTGATATCTCTTCTCCAGGTTTATTTCCTCTGATATCTCTCTTCTCCAGGTTTATTTTCTCTATCTCTCTTCTCCAGGTTTATTTCCTCTGATATCTCTCTTCTCCAGGTTTATTTTCTCTGATATCTCTTCTCCAGGTTTATTTCCTCTGATATCTCTCTTCTCCAGGTTTATTTTCTCTGATATCTCTCTTCTCCAGGTTTATTTTCTCTGATATCTCTCTTCTCCAGGTTTATTTTCTCTATCTCTCTTCTCCAGGTTTATTTTCTCTATCTCTCTTCTCCAGGTTTATTTTCTCTGATATCTCTTCTCCAGGTTTATTTCCTCTGATATCTCTCTTCTCCAGGTTTATTTTCTCTATCTCTCTTCTCCAGGTTTATTTCCTCTGATATCTCTCTTCTCCAGGTTTATTTTCTCTGATATCTCTTCTCCAGGTTTATTTCCTCTGATATCTCTCTTCTCCAGGTTTATTTTCTCTATCTCTCTTCTCCAGGTTTATTTCCTCTGATATCTCTCTTCTCCAGGTTTATTTTCTCTATCTCTCTTCTCCAGGTTTATTTTCTCTGATATCTCTCTTCTCCAGGTTTATTTCCTCTGATCTCTCCCTTCTCCAGGTTTATTTTCTTTGATCTGTTATTTATTTCCACCAGCACATCTCTCTCTTCTCCTGGTTTATTTCTCTGATCTGTTATTTATTTCCACCAGCACATCTCTCTCTTCTCCTGGTTTATTTCACTGATCTGTTATTTATTTCCACCAGCTCATCTCTCTCTTCTCCTGGTTTATTTCTCTGATCTGTTATTTATTTCCACCAGCACATCTCTCTCTTCTCCTGGTTTATTTCTCTGATCTGTTATTTATTTCCACCAGCTCATCTCTCTCTTCTCCTGGTTTATTTCTCTGATCTGTTATTTATTTCCACCAGCACATCTCTCTCTTCTCCTGGTTTATTTTCTCTGATCTGTTATTTATTTCCACCAGCACATCTCTCTTCTCCTGGTTTATTTTCTCTGATCTGTTATTTATTTCCATCAGTGCTTCGTTTGACTCAACGGTTCGACTGTGGGAGGTTGAGCAGGGTACATGTAAACACACACTAACCAAGCACACAGAGCCTGTCTATAGCGTGGCCTTCAGCCCAGATGGAAAATACATTGCCAGTGGCTCCTTTGATAAATGTGTACATATATGGAGTGTGCAGGTAGCTCTTGTTATCTGTGTGATTATGACAGACGATATTTATCCACTGTTTTGTTCTCTGTCAGGGATAGACTTGACTTTTATCACCTGTTTTATTGTCTCTTAGTGACATACTTGACTTTTATCACTTGTTTTATTGTCTCTTAGTGACATACTTGACTTTTATCACTTGTTTATTGTCTCTTAGTGACATACTTGACTTTTATCACTTGTTTTATTGTCTCTTAGTGACATACTTGACTTTATCACCTGTTTTATTGTCTCTTAGTGACATACTTGACTTTTATCACTTGTTTTATTGTCTCTTAGTGACATACTTGACTTTTATCACCTGTTTTATTGTCTCTTAGTGACATACTTGACTTTTATCACCTGTTTTATTGTCTCTTAGTGATATACTTGACTTTTATCACTTGTTTTATTGTCTCTTAGTGACATACTTGACTTTTATCACTTGTTTTATTGTCTCTTAGTGATATACTTGACTTTTATCACTTGTTTTATTGTCTCTTAGTGATATACTTGACTTTATCACTTGTTTATTGTCTCTTAGTGATATACTTGACTTTTATCACTTGTTTTATTGTCTCTTAGTGATATACTTGACTTTTATCACTTGTTTTATTGTCTCTTAGTGATATACTTGACTTTTATCACTTGTTTTATTGTCTCTTAGTGACATACTTGACTTTTATCACTTGTTTTATTGTCTCTTAGTGATATACTTGACTTTTATCACTTGTTTTATTGTCTCTTAGTGACATACTTGACTTTTATCACTTGTTTTATTGTCTCTTAGTGACATACTTGACTTTTATCACTTGTTTTATTGTCTCTTAGTGACATACTTGCTTTTATCACTTGTTTTATTGTCTCTTAGTGATATACTTGACTTTTATCACTTGTTTTATTGTCTCTTAGTGATATACTTGACTTTTATCACTTGTTTTATTGTCTCTTAGTGACATACTTGACTTTTATCACTTGTTTTATTGTCTCTTAGTGATATACTTGACTTTATCACTTGTTTTATTGTCTCTTATTGATATACTTGACTTTTATCACTTGTTTTATTGTCTCTTAGTGATATACTTTTTTATATACGACAACAAGAAATATACGGCAAACAAGAATATTTTGATGAACTCTCAGCCACAATAAATAAAGTCAAAGACGCGGAGAAATTGTTTGTACTAGGAGATTTCAACGGTAGAGTAGGACAAAGGAGAACACCATGGGAATTATACCTAGGACCATTTAGTGACATTAGAACAGAGTGTAACAGTAACGGTGAACACCTACTAAATATTTGTGCAGAACATGATCTATATATAACAAACACATTTAATCAGCACAATCGTAACCAAATACTTACTTGGTATAAATGGAATGACACGGACAAGGCCTCCCAAATCGATTTTATTTTGACTAGAAGACATCAAAGGAGGGACATAACAGACTCAAGATCTATACCAAATGCAATATTAGATACAGACCATAAGCCTGTTTTACTATGGCAGAAAAAATGGGTTAGGAAACAACAGATGACAAGACCTCAAGCACAAAGAATAGATCTAAAAGTAATAAAGAATGTAAACATACAAAAAGAAATAGAAGAATCCGTAACCAACAAATACCTAACCCGAATACAACCTACAAACATTAAAGAAGGTCTAATAGAGTCAACACAAGAGAAATGCGGTCAGAAAAATATAGGAAAGAGCAGAAAGAAACTTACAAGATGGTGGAATGAAGTAGTAAAATCAGCAGTGAAAACACAAGTAAAGAAAAGTATAAAACGTGGCAGAAGACAAAAACAACAGAAGACTACAATCACTATAGACAAGCCAGAAATGATAGCAAAAACATCCTAGAACAAACAAAAGCAGACTCTTGGAAAGCATTTGGTGAAGAATTAGCAAAAACATGTAGAGAAGAACCAAGAGAATTTTTCGAAAGTGTAAAAGCAATGAGAGTAAGAAATAATGATTATAACCCAACCACTATAATAAATGACAAGAACGGTAGACCAATCAGCAGCAGGAAAAACATAATAATCAGATGGAGAGAATACTTTAAGGAACTATTAAATCAGGGAAATACAAACGGAAATACAGAGTTTAAACATCGACAGTATGATGAACAGGAACCGAATATACTTAAAGCAGATGTAGAATGGGCATTGAAACAGAATAAAAAGAACAAAGCAGCTGGTATAAATGGAATAACAACAGAAATGCTACTAGCCTGTAAGAAAACAGCTATAGATTGGCTTACTATCATATTCAATATGGCTTGGGAAGAAAGAAAAGTCCCAGATGACTGGCAAAAAGCTATCATTGTCACATTTGGAAGAATAAGGGAAGTAAAAGGGAGTGTGAAATGTACAGAGGAATATCCCTATTGAGTCAAGTTGGTAAAATGTTTGCTAAAATATTGGAGAGGAGGGAACATAATAGAACCTCAATTAAGTAATAATCAATTCGGATTCAGAAAAGGCAAAAGCTGTACAGATGCTATATTTACATTGAGACAATTATGTGAAAAAACAATAGAATATGACAGGAACCTAAATATAGTGTTTATAGATTAGGAAAAAGCGTTTGTTCGTGTGGACAGGAACAAACTTTGGCAAACTTTAGAAACCTACGGTGTGGCAGGACAACTACTAGATAATATAATGGCATATATAAAAACAGTCAAAGTGCCGTCAGAACATCGGAAGGTCTGTCAGAATGGTTTCAGGTTACAACAGGAGTAAGACAAGGATGTGTCCTCTCACCACTCCTCTTCAGCATATATATGGACAAAATAAATCAGGAAACAACCAACAATAAGGACAAATCAAATAATAACGTAGAGGTAGAAAACTACAACATCAACGAGTTACTCTTCGCAGATGACCAATGCCTAATATATGAGGATGAAAACCTGCTACAACAGCATTTAACATCTCTTGATAAAAGCTGCACAAACTACAGCATGAAAATTAACACAGCAAAAACAGAGGCTATAAGAATAAGCAAATTAAGACACCCATTAAACATCAAGATCAAAGATAAAGAAATAAAACAAGTAGAGAAATTCAAGTATTTAGGCACAATGTTCACAGAAGATGGAAAACTAGACAGAGAAATTGACATGAGAATACAAAAAGCAAATGCTGTCACATACCAACTTTCACCATTGCTAAGACATCCAAACATTTCTATGCCAGCTAAACAACAAATGATAAATAGCATCTTCATACCAACTTTGTGCTATGAAAGTCGAACATGGACCCTTTCTAAATCACATTTAAGAAAGATCAATACATGTGAGATGCGTGTTTGAGAAAAGTAACAAACAACACAAGAAGAGATAGAATACCAAATGAAACCATAAGAAAAATAGTAGGAACAAAACCCTGCAAAGAATATATAGAACAACAACAATTTAAATGGTTTGGCCACCTGGTCAGAATGAATCCTCACCAGCAAGGGCGTTCTTCTTGAGAATGCATGGAAAAAGACCAAGAGGAAGACCCAGAAGAAGATGGATAGATGCAGTGACAGAGACATGTAACAACAAAGGAAAATCACTAATTCAGACAGTTCGAGCAGCTCAAGAACGACAAATGATATAAACCACAACACCTTTTAGGTATCAGAGAAAGAGAAAAGAAGAAAGAAGAAGTGATATACTTGACTTTTATCACTTGTTTATTGTCTCTTAGTGATATACTTGACTTTTATCACCTGTTTTATTGTCTCTTAGTGATATACTTGACTTTTATCACTTGTTTTATTGTCTCTTAGTGATATACTTGACTTTTATCATTTCTTAGTGATATACTTGACTTTTATCACCTGTTTTATTCTCTCTTAGTGATATACTTGACTTTTATCACTTGTTTTATTGTCTCTTAGTGATATACTTGACTTTTATCACCTGTTTTATTGTCTCTTAGTGATATACTTGACTTTTATCACTTGTTTTATTATCTCTTAGTGATATACTTGACTTTTATTACCTGTTTTATTGTCTCTTAGTGATATACTTGACTTTTATCACCTGTTTTATTATTTCTTAGTGACAGGCTTGTCTTGACTAACCAATGACTCCAGCCTGTTGTGTGTGAAACCTTTATTGACTCTAACCTGTTGTGTGTGAAACCTTTATTGACTCTAACCTGTTATGTGTGAAACCTTTATTGACATGAGAAACCGTTATTGACTCTAGCCTGTTGTGTGTGAAACCTTTATTGACGTGAGAAACCGTTATTGACTCTAGCCTGTTGTGTGTGAAACCTTTATTGACGTGAGAAACCGTATTGACTCTAGCCTGTTGTGTGTGAAACCTTTATTAACTGTAACCTGTTGTGTGAGAAACCTTTATTGACTCTAGCCTGTTGTGTGAGAAACCTTTATTGACTCTAGCCTGTTGTGTGTGAAACCTTTATTGACTCTCTAACCTGTTGTGTGTGAAACTGTTATTGACTCTAACCTGTTGTGTGTGAAACTGTTATTGACTCTAACCTGTTGTGTGAGAAAGTGTTATTGACTCTAACCTGTTGTGTGTGAAACTGTTATTGACTCTAACCTGTTGTGTGTGAAACTGTTATTTACTCTAACCTGTTGTGTGTGAAACTGTTATTGACTCTAACCTGTTGTGTGAGAAACTGTTATTGACTCTAACCTGTTGTGTGAGAAACTGTTATTGACTCTAACCTGTTGTGTGTGAAACTGTTATTGACTCTAACCTGTTGTGTGAGAAAACTGTTATTAACCTGTTGTGTGAGAAACTGTTATTGACTCTAACCTGTTGTGTGAGAAACTGTTATTGACTCTAGCCTGTTGTGTGAGAAACCTTTATTGACTCTAACTTGTTGTGTGTGAAACTGTTATTGACTCTAACCTGTTGTGTGAAAAATCATTATTGACTCTAACTTGTGTGAGAAAACCATTATTGACTCTAACTTGTGTGAGAAGCTGTTATTTACTCTAACTTGTGTGAGAAACCATTATTGACTCTAACTTGTGTGAGAAACCATTATTGACTCTAACTTGTGTGAGAAATCATTATTGACTCTAACTTGTGTGAGAAACCATTATTGACTCTAACTTGTGTGAGAAATCATTATTGACTCTAACTTGTTTGAGAAATCATTATTGACTCTAACTTGTGTGAGAAACCATTATTGACTCTAACTTGTGTGAGAAACCATTATTGACTCTAACTTGTGTGAGAAACCATTATTGACTCTAACTTGTGTGAGAAATCATTATTGACTCTAACTTGTTTGAGAAATCATTATTGACTCTAACTTGTGTGAGAAACCATTATTGACTCTAACTTGTGTGAGAAACCATTATTGACTCTAACTTGTGTGAAAAATCATTATTGACTCTAACTTGTGTGAGAAATCATTATTGACTCTAACTTGTGTGAGAAATCATTATTGACTCTAACTTGTGTGAGAAATCATTATTGACTCTAACTTGTGTGAGAAACCATTATTGACTCTAACTTGTGTGAGAAACCATTTTTGACTCTCACCTGTTTTGTGAAACCATTTTTGACTCTCACCTGTTGTGTGAGAAACCATTATTGACTCTGACCTGTTGTGTGAGAAACCATTTTGACTCTGACCTGTTGTGTGAAATCATTATTGACTCTGACCTGTTGTGTGAGAAACCATTATTGACTCTGACCTGTTGTCTGAAATCATTATTGACTCTGACCTGTTGTGTGAAATCATTATTGACTCTCACCTGTTGTGTGAAATCATTATTGACTCTGACCTGTTGTGTGAGAAACCGTTATTGACTCTCACCTGTTGTGTGAGAAACCGTTATTGACTCTCACCTGTTGTGTGAAATCATTATTGACTCTCACCTGTTGTGTGAGAAATCATTATTGACTCTGACCTGTTGTGTGAGAAACCATTATTGACTCTAACATGTTGTGTGAGAAACCATTATTGACTCTGACCTGTTGTGTGAGAAACCGTTATGACTCTCACCTGTTATGTGAAATCATTATTGACTCTGACCTGTTGTGTGAGAAACCATTATTGAAGCTTTCTTGTTTATTATTTCAGACTGGCTTCCTAGTCCATAGTTACCGAGGTACGGGTGGGATATTTGAGGTCTGTTGGAACCACAGAGGAGACAAAGTTGGAGCCAGTGCCTCAGATGGCTCTGTAAGTTTTGTCAATGGGGCTCGTTTGTGTGCATATGTACACATAGATGTGATTGTTTTTTCCCTGTTTAAAATATCAATTTAGTTGTAATGTTACATCAAGAGATTAATAGCCATTTGCAACAACAAATACAGCAATTTGCCAAATTTATGCTTGATAGTTATTGATTTATGGCTGTGAAACATGGAGAAGAACAAAATTGACAATCATGAAGATACAGACTTTCATTAATGGATGCTTACGCAGAATAAAAGGATGGAAATGGTAGGACAAAATCAACATTATGAGAATTAATACAGTTGGCAATAACCAAATAAAACTAGGAGAAATACCGCTACTAGATGTACAATCTTACATATATCTGGGCAGTAATATAGATAAAGAGGGAGGAACAGAAAATGATACCAAAATAAGGATATCAAAAGCAAGAGGAGCTTTCATTGCACTGGGAAACATATGGAAATCCAAAGAAATTAGGTTAAATACAAAAATAACAATTGTCAACACAAATGTTAAGTCGGTCCAATTATATGGCTGTGAAACATGGAGAATAACAAAATTGGCAATCACGAAGATACAGACTTTCATTAATGGATGCTTACGCAGAATAAAAGGATGGAAATGACAGGACAAAATCTCGAACATAGAATTATGGAAATGTACCAGTCAAATACCAGTGGATAAAGAGATACAGTGAAGACGATGGCGCTAGATAGGACACACACTGCGGAAGCCAACTGAGAGTATTACATAACAGGCCCTTTTTTGGAATGCCCAGGGAAAAAGACAAACAGGAAGACAGAAGCAGAGATGAAGATAATGCGTAAGACATGGAGTGATCTTAAAAGAATGGCAGGAAAGAGAATGACTTGGAAAGTGTTTGTGTTGAAGACCTATGCTCCACAGGGAGCTGAAAGGTAGAAGTAGTTACTGATTTAATTTTGTCCTTTTATAGGCTTTCCATAGATCAGGGGTGAGATGGGCACCAGTTGATGTTGAGGGCCAGATACCATTATATCATCATCACCATCAGGTTGCATGTCCTTTGCAGAACAATGCATTCACCACAGCCCATCTTTACATGAGACTTCAACCACGTGCCTTTTTGTTTTATTAATACATAAGTTGCTGAGTTTGGCACTTCTTCATCTATCCTTCCTCCATTGCGTTGGCGTCGAGGGGAGAAACAATCTGCGATTCTTTGCTCTTCTGTTGGCCTCTTCTGATGTCATTCCTCCTAGTGACTCTAGTATTCCCTTTATCCATCTCTTTCTTGGTCTTCCTCTTAATCTGGCGTTTTCGTAGCATTTGTTTATGGCTCTTTAATTCATTGTTAGTTCTTTTTGTCTTGTTATGTGGCCGAACCAATTTATCTGTTGTTTCTTTATGTATTCGATGGCTGGTTCAATTTCGAGTTTCTTCCTCAGGTCAGTGTTTCTTACTCTGCCCCTTAAGCTGTTTCCTGTCATTCTTCTGACACATTTCATTTCGGTGGTCGTTATCTTTCTTATTGTTCTAGAGTCCAGCGTCCAATTCTGGCACTGATAGCACAGGGTTGGTAGAAAAATTGATTTGTATATTGCCCTTTTTGCTTCCATAGTTATTGCTTTGTTTTTCAATAGTGTTGATACTTGGCCTGTCCAGTTTGGCACTGAACACTTGATTAATACATAAGCTGCTGAGTTTGGCACTGAACACCCAAGCTTTTTATTGACATAACATTGGCCTTTGGACAGGAAGGTGCTAGGTTCAATTCCCACCACACGCAGTTCATCATCATTGAGTGCCGTCTCCGCAACGAAGGTTGGCTACCATGGAGCGCCATTTTGCTCTATCTCTTGCTTTGATGGTGCAGGTTGTCATCGGTTGATTTGTCCATCTTTTGATGTTACTCGTCCATGTTAATCTTGGTCTGCCTCTGCCTCTTTTACCTTGTATTTTCCCCTCCAGGATCACTTTCAGTAGGCTGTTGTGTCTTTTAACATGGCCTAAGAATCGCATTTGTCTTGTTCTAATTGTGTTCAGAAGTTCTCTTTTCATTTTTAGTTGTTTTAAGACTTTGTCATTTGTTTTCTTTTCCTTCCATCCAATTCTACCTATTCTTCTATATATCCACATTTCAAAGGCTTCAATTCTCTGTTCTGTTTTCTTGTCTAATGTCCATGTTTCAGCACCATATAGGAATATTGAGAAGATGTAACATTTTGCTATTCTTAGTTTTAGCTCTGGTGTTATTTGTTTTGATGTTAGTATGTCCTTCATGACATTAAAATTACTTTTTGCCATTCCTATTCTTTTGTTTATTTCAGTTGTACATTTTCCATCACTGGTTATAGTATGTCCAAGGTAGTTATAGTTCTGAACTGTCTCAAGGTCTATTCCTTCAATTTTGATATCCACTTGTGGGTTTTGAGTATTTTCTTTGTTTATGATCATAGTTTTAGTCTTTTTGATATTCATATCTAGTCCATATTTTTTGCTTGTCGTGTTTATTTCATTAAGTAATTGTTGTAGGTCTTTAGGATTTTCTGCTAGTAGTACAGTATCGTCAGCATATCTTAGGTTATTGATTATCTTTCCATTAATTTGTAGGCCTGGCATCTCTATGATGTTTTTAAAGATTTGCTCAGTGTATAGATTGAACAAGCTTGGTGATAGGATGCATCCTTGTCTTACTCCTCTTTTTATATCAATGGGTGTAGAGAACTCTTTGTTATATTTTATTATTGCTGTTTGCTCCCAGTATAGATTGCATATTAGTCGTATATCCATGTCATCTAGATGTATCTCTTTTAGGCATTCTATAAGTTGTTTGTGGTGTACTCTATCAAAAGCTTTGGTGTAGTCTATGAAGCAGGCATATATTGGTTTGTTTACTTCTGTGTATTTTTCGATTAATGTTCTCATGCAGAATATGGCTTCTTTTGTCCCGCTATTTTTCCTAAATCCAAATTGCTGCTCATCTAATTCAGTATTGATTTTATTCTGAATCCTTCCTTGTATAACTTTTAGCAAGATTTTTGTAACATGGCTCATTAGGCTTATTGTTCTAAAGTCACTGCATTCAACTGCACCATTCTTTTTAGGCAATGCAATGAAAGTTGATGTTTTTAGTTCATTTGGTATGTATCCTGTGTGGTATATGTCGTTGCATATGTCTGTAATCACTTCAATGCCAAAATCTTCAAGTGCCTGTATCATCTCTATCTGTATGCTTTCAGGTCCTGCTGCTTTTCCCCTTTTCATTGTTTTTATAGCTTTTTCCACCTCAGATTTTAAGATTTTATAGCCTGATGTACATTTTATAACTGGTTTCTTGTCCCTTTGATCATGAAATAGTTCTGTTATATATTCCTGCCATCTATCTATGATATCCTTATTGTCTGTTAGCATTTTTCCTTTTTTGTCTGCAATGCATCCACCTTCTGTGGCTTTTTTATTTTTATTAGTCATTCTCTTTATTTCTGTGTGCATTCCTCTTAGGTCTTGTTTGCTTTCCATAGTTTCTATTTCTCTACATTTTTGGCTGAGCCAGTCTTCTTTTGCCTTTTTGCACATTTTGCGTATCTCATTATCTATTTTATTGTATTGGGCAGTGTTCTTCGCTTGTCTCCTTTCTTCCATTTTTTCTAAGATGGTGTTAGTTATCCATTTTTGTTTTTTGTTCTTTTCTCTTTTGGGTAAGGTGTCGCAGGCTTTTTGTATGCTTTTCTTTATGCATTGCCATTTGGTTGTTACTTTTTCATCAGGATTTTCTCTTCTGTATTGTTCAATTCCTTCCTCTAGCAGCTTCTGGTATGTGTTCTTTACTTGTATTGTATAGGTATCTTTAATATCTTTTTGATTTAAAGCTGTTATGTCGAGTGGGTTTGTTGATGAATCAGATTTTTGCTTGTTTCTCTTTAGTTTGATTTTCATTTTAATCATTACAGGATTGTGATCAGAATTAATATCTGCTCCTGGGTAGGTTTTGGCTTTCTTTACGCTGTTACGGAACCTTTCTTTTATCATTATGTAATCTATTTGATTCCTCTTCCTATCTCCAGGGCTTTTCCATGTGTATAGTTTCCTTTTCTCTTGCTCAAAGTAGGTGTTACATATTATCAGCCTGTTTTCTTCACAGAATTGTATTAATCTTTCTCCTCTGTCATTTCTTTTTCCTAAACCATGATTTCCTATAATTGTCTTATATCTACCTTTTCCTACTTTAGCGTTCATGTCACCCATTACAATCAAGATGTCTGAAGATTTCACTTGCTTCATAACTTTATTTAGGTCTTCATAGTATGCCTCTATTTGTTCATCTGTGTAGTCTTGAGTAGGTGCATATGTCTGTATTATTGCTATGTCGAATGGTTTTGCTTTCAACTTGAGTAGTATAATCCTATCACTGTATGTCCAGTGGGTACTTATATATTTTTGTAGCTCTCTTTTTATCAGTATTCCTACCCCCCTTTGATGTTCTGTTGTGTTTCCTGAGTATATAAATGTATATTTTTCGTCTTCAATGTACCCACATTCCTTCCATCTAGTCTCTGATATGCCTAAAATATCTATATTTATTCGTTCTGCTTCTTGAATTAGATTTTCCAATTTCCCTTGTTGATATAGAGTCCTAACATTCCAAGTACTTATTTTAAGATCTTTCCTCCGACATAAGTTCGAATTTCTCCGACTCTCCATGGCTTCCTCTGGACTGGTACGTGATGAGGCTCCAATCTCTTTCACGGTGGTCAGCCATGTTCGTCTTTCGTGTTCTGAACATGCCTCTTGTGTACCACACACTTTGCTGTTTTCGCTTTCTGGGCCGTTGATCATTCTTGATTCCTCCGCCTCCATCCACCGTCACAGACTTTTCACATAAGGGTTGAACATACCCGTTTTTCCGTTGACATTTTTGTCAAACCATGTGCTTGCCTATCGAACCGCGAACACACAACACAAAGAAGAATAAATCATATTCCACTTAAATATCGGCAATCACAGTCCATCCCCACGTTAGAAGTAAAACATACACCAAACGGGAGAATAGCAACACATAATTTCACAACTAGACTGTCGCGTAAATCATTTAAATATATCAGCAAGAGCCGAATTATAAAAATCGACTACACGAAGCCGCCATGACACCGGAGCCTGTTTCATTTCATAAAAATCAAACTTGCTGTTTATTCATAGCCCTACCCTCCTCCGTCTCTGGGTAGTGAGATCCGATGTTTAGCCTTCTCAGAAAATGACGAAAAACAGGAGTGCCTGTTAAAAAACCTTTGGCAGTTAGTCGAAAAGAGCAGGCCAAAAATGGCCACCATCTGGGTATAAGATTGTTAAGAAATCTACCCATCCATGCTGAAGATGCTAAGTATTAAACAACCAAAAAAAAAAAAAAAAAGTAGCTACCCCTGTCACGCCAAGTGGCGTATAGGGAAATATGGTGTTAGTGACCATATATTTACAGACCTTCAGCACATGATTTTTGGGATAATGTGGTCGGTATTACACCTGTGCTGCTTTACTTTCCCACAAAAAAATCTGGTACTCATTAAAGGCTGGGTGAACCCGGAAGCTGTCAGTTGGGATCAAACCCTACCTCTTGTCCTTTGTAGTCCAACTCCCCGCTATGTATAGTGCTCTGCCATAAACTGATACAGTGCATCCATGCCCGACTTAGTGGGTGAGTCCTAAGAAGAAATTATATTTAAGCTGGCAAGTTTGGTAGTCATTTCTTGTTTTGATCTAAATTATTACAAATCATTGTGTTTGTTTCTTTTCTCCATCTGGCAGGTTGTCGTTCTTGACCTGAGGAAATAGACAACCAGTTGTTGACCAAAATCAAGCTTGCTACGTTCTACCTCCACAAGGAGAGGGCTGGTCCCGTCTCCTCCATGAATGGTTCTGCTCCTCACTCTCTGACTGGATCAGCAATATTGCTAGTGTCTACTCGACACATGCGCAGACTGATGCCTGGGGAGGCAGGAAACGTGGCTGCTTACTAGATCATGTACTACACATCAGTCAGGACTTTGTGGCTTCTTACACAGAAGAGCTCTTACACACGTCGACCCATTATGGCTGCTTACATCTGAGAGCTTTTGCTGCACATTGGTGACATTTCCACGGCTGCCTACGCCAAAGGTTTTCTCTTACATGTCAGGACATTGGCTACATACATCTACTACAGATATGTAACCGCTCACATGAAACCTTTTACACATCAGGTGTCAGTAAGGTTTCATTAATGATCGTTGACTATAAGCTCTCCAGTGCTCCCTGTCCTGCTGGTAGCACAAGCTGAAGACCACTGGGGGAGGGGATCATATTTTGGATACCAAACTCTTGTATGAAACACATCAAATCTTTGTAGGATGGTGCAAGTGAAGATGCACTTATAAAGATTTTTCTTTGCTCTGCTACTGTGCCGATGCCTGCTAGGGATACTCTTATGTTAAATTTGACATCAACAGACTATTCTTATGGTGAGTTTTTCCATCATGTTCCGACAGTAATCAATGGCAGTCACGAGATGGACAGCAGCACCTCAACTGCCAATATTTTCCTGTCAAGTGCTATCCAGTTTGTTCATAGAGACAGCGGATGTGTCAACTGTTGATCATCTCTGTCTTTGGAGGGCACAGTGTTATATAAAGCACCTCATGGAATATTGCTCTTTGTTCCACTGCCATGCAGTGGTATCTGTCAGTGTGTTGGTGTTATTGCTTTGTTGATCAGTTATTGATTAAAGAACTTGTGGGCTTTTGCCTTTGTTCCACTGCCATGGGGTGGTATTTGTCACTGTGTGTGTGTGGCTTGTTTTCTAGCAATCAATCAGGGACTGCCTGTAAGTCAATCATTGTGTATGTTAGTGACTGACATTTTTTACAGGTGATACAAAAGATTATGACTGTAGGTCTACCATTCATACATTAATACAAAATGATTGGTTGAGATTGTTTAATGATTGTAAGTCTGCCATTGTGCTGTTTATGTTAATGACCAACATTCATCACAGTAGAATGTTTGAGATTGTTAAATGGCTGTAAGTCTACCATTGTGCTTGTTTATGTTAGTGACCAACATTCATCACAGTAGAATGTTTGAGATTGTTAAGTGGCTGTAAGTCTACAATTCATTACACAACAACATGATTGGTTGAGACTTTAATGAACAAAAAAACTGTATGGAAGCCCCAGATTTTATATTTCATCATTGATAACTGTACACATCAAAACTGACAGACTAGGGCAAACAACCATTTTGTATGTATTGCTGATTTGCCTCAGGAAGACCAGAAAGGGGGGTGTGGTTCCAGTAAATCCTAAATACATTGGGTACTTGCAGCACAGATTTGTCAGTCCACTGAGATTTATTTTATTCGCACAAATTTTTTTTTTTATTGGTCACGGATAAGAGGCAGCTCTTAGTGGTTTTCTTGTTCATGCCTTCTCAACTTGGCAGTGACTGGTGTCTGCACAGCATATTCTCCTATCTCTTCCACTGAGAAGAGGTCCAATCTTCAGATTCTAGATAGTCAAAGCCCACAAAATAGATACGATGGTCCAATCTTCAGATTCTAGATAGTCAAAGCCCAACAAAATAGATACGATGGTCCAATCTTCAGATTCTAGATAGTCAAAGCCAACAAAATAGATACGATGGTCCAATCTTCAGATTCTAGATAGTCAAAGCCCAACAAAATAGATACGATTGTCCAATCTTCAGATTTTAGATAGTCAAAGCCCAACAAAATAGATACGATGGTCCAATCTTCAGATTTTAGATAGTCAAAGCCCAACAAAATAGATACGATGGTCCAATCTTCAGATTCTAGATAGTCAAAGCCACAAAATAGATACGATGGAAGGACATTTATTTTCTAGCCACTCAGCTGCTGGTGGGGGTTTGCTGTTATCACATGGTCTGTTGTTGTTGTTGTTGTTGGCCTGCCTTGTGCTGGTTTGTTAATCAACATTTTTGTGTCACTGAAAATAAAACCATATTGACATTCTATACTGAGTTTTGCTTAAAAGACACTAGAGAATAAAGACCACATGTTCAGACTCCTGATTTAGAAAATGACAAATTAGCCCAAAATCCCCCTCTGAAACCCCAATATTAGCTAACTGTGGGGGAAAACCCCAATAGCATAAAGGAGGGAACAGTCAATTGTGGGGAAAGCTGTACTATTTTATATACAAGTCAGGATATCCCCCAACAATGTGGATTACATAAATTTGTAGCAGGGGAGCTCTACAGATTGCACACAGAGAAGTCAGGGTATCCCCAGCTGTAGATCACATAGAAGGTCATTCTGTGTTTTGCTCTCTAATTTAACTGAACGCTCACTGTTGTGCTTCATTGCCCAATTCAGATTGTGTCACGCAAACACATGCTTTGATGTCCAGTTCTCATCATGGTATGTTGCTCTATTCTCCAACATTGTCCCATTCTCAAGGTGTGTCACTCCATACTCCAGTGCATGCCTCATTGTCCCATTCTCAAGGTGTATCACTCATCCTCCAGTGCATGCTTCATTGTCCCATTCTCAAAGTGTATCACTCCATCCCCAGTACATGCTTCATTGTCCCATTCCCAAGGTGTATCACTCCATCCTCCAAAATGTTGTGCTTCATGGCCAAACTGTGTTCCTACAAGGATCTTTAACTGTAACCTCAAACCATCCTTTGTTAGTTCTCATTTGTGCAAGCTGCACCAGTGATACATGCTATATTCAACTTCACAATATTCAAAGTCCCAGCACTCTGAGACCATTTGTGATCTACTTCACTGTTATTACCTTCCCTAACTTATGTCAGTCACTTATTCTGAGAGTGAGTCCTCCAATAAATAACTTGCATGCCCATCCAGAAACAGCCCATTTGTTGGACGACAAACCACTACCAAGCATGTCTTTAACATTGTGCTTGCCACCTGATTATGGCAATGAAGTTTGTACAAAACTATCTGAGCTTGAATGATACTACAGCCACAACAATTATATCACAACATAACAAATTAGGGCCAAACCACACAAAATAACAGACATAGGCCACCTAGACCACACAAAATAACAGACATAGACCACCTAGACCACACAAAATAACAGACATAGGCCACCCAAATCACACAAAATAACAGACGAGCACACATTCAACAAACACACTATGATACAACCATCTAGCCTCTATCTATGCACAACATCTGGACATCCATTATTAACTCCTTATCTGTGAGAAATTGCTCACAACAATATTTTTTATCACACTGGACAAATCATTGACAAGCATTAAATAGTATCAATATAAATACATATAACCCTACCAAATGTATTGTCCAGCCTTACTTGCATGTAAGAGCTGGGAAAATAACTGCAGAAATAGACAATAAATTGAATGCATTTGAAAACAAATGCATGAGCAAAATGCTTTGTATACCATAGAACAGATTTAAAACTTATAGTGCAGCAATAAGAGAAATGACAAAGCATCCAAAAATATCTATAATCAAGAGAAGGTATGCATATGCTGGCCCCTGTAATGAGAAAAAAAACAAGAGAATCTCACAGCAGGCCCTTAAAGGAACCAGAAGGAAAGAGCTCGACATAGGACTAAAAAGAACACAGGTGATAAGCAGGCATCAGCTTCTTTGTCGAGATTAAACAGGCTAGAACAGAGACTGGTGGCAGAATCTATACAAGGTTTTGCTGGATAACAAATATTGTTAGTCATGAGTCTTAGAGTTTCTGCCCCCTGTGCTGTCTTCGGGTCAAACGGACAACAGATAGATAATTACTTATTTCTTCATAAATTTTATATATCACTGGTTGAACTTGAATGTTAAGTGAAGTAGGGTCAGATTTCTAATTTGATAGCCGTTATTTGGTGCAGAAAATAAGCTGATAAAAGTTTGTTGTGTTAACCCTTTTGCTGCTAGCAACATGTTTCAGTTTACATGGTTTGAACGTTATTTTTCCCCAAAATTTGCAATTAAAAATATATATATTAATATATAGGCAAAACAGAAAACTGACAATTAAAATAGAGGTCGCAGTTTACAATGCCTCCATCTTTAGTATCCTCCTGTGTGGCAGTGACTCTTGGACATCTTATACAAAGCAGGAGAGAAGGTTAAACGCATTCACTCGACTAGACTACCGACGTTCGGACAACCCGTGTTCGATTCCCGCTGGGAACAGTGTGAGTTGTACTTGTGGTTGGAAAAAGACCCCCACGGTCGACCCAGCCGTTGGCAGAAATAGGTACCAGGGTTTGCTGTTATTTATTGGGGAGGAATGTCGCCTCGCATCTGAGTTTCTATGCTTGAGGCGGCACTATAAGGAAATCTCCGAACATTTCTGGATAGGCGGCTGAGCACATATGGGTGTAAACTAGCGTGCTAAAACGCCGGTTCAAGTCTCGTACTTTACCGTTACCTTTTACTTGGAGGGATAAAGTGACAAATGTGGAGGTCATGATTTGCACAGGCCTCCCGAACATCTACATGCTGCTCAACCAACGTAGGCTACACTGGGTTGGCCATGTACACCGCATGAAAGATGGCCACATACCAAGAGATATACTCTTAAGGAAAACTAGCAGATGGCGAAAGGACCAGGTGGTGCCCAAAACTTTGATTTGTAGACGTGTGAAAACTCTGAACATAAACCCTGCAGCCTGGGAAGAAATAGCTGCAGACCACAATCTTTGGAAACACACTCTATAGCTACAACTCAAACAAGAATAAGACAGATTCATAGAAAAAGAGAATACACGGCAAAAGAAAAGAAAAAAATAACATTTCTAGGGGCTCTGAAAACTCCGACTAGTCAACTACGACTGACAGAGGCTACTAATATATATATAAAATTTGCATATAGTGTTTGCGGTGTCCATAGCAACGTGGCTGAATTACACCCAGATTTTGACCACCATGTTGATTTTGTTTTTGGGTAAAGGAAATTATTTTTCAACCTCGACTAGAATAGAAGTGAATGTTTATTAATGAAGAAAATAGTGAAGACGAACATGAGGGCATCCACCCAGCCATTAACATTTGACTGGAAAGACTAGTAGGAAAATGTTATTGGAGTGCCCAAACCATTAGAATTAGAGTTGAATAGTGTGCAATGATGATACACAAACAACACGGCAGAAATGTGAACCAATTTCATGGTCTTCCAATGATTTGTGTCCATTCTTTCTACAACTCTAGTTTAGGCTGTTGTGCATATATGAAAGATGACAGTTCAGTGTTTAATTTTTTTCTGCTTTTTTTTTTTTTTTTTAAATGGAATCACTGATGACATATGATGAGATGCATCAGATTCTACAAGGACATTGTTCAGGATTTACCTGACACTATGTGTGATCAATCATCTGTCTCGTTGGACAGACACTAATTATTTTAAGTATTTCCCTTTCTGGGTGTGCGTCTGCTTTTGGCAAGAGTTAAAAAAAAAAAAACTGGTTGAAAGACTTTTATGAGGACAGCCATGTTTGCTGAAATAATTTCTTGGGGAAAATATTAATTTTAAAAATGAAGCACTTTTCAAACAACAGTGTTGATTTGACTTTTCAAAATTAGAAGTGTGGTTGAAAAAGTGCATGTTTAGTTTCAAAATGTATTCTCACCGTACCATAATGCGTGTAGTAGTGCGAGTCACTCCTACTGTTCAAACGGAAGATTATCATTTGAACAATATGTTCCGTTAAAGCGAAGCAGATTGGGTGTGTATAGAAAACTGATTACATTTTAGGTTACAAGTGAATAAATTTCTGTTGCTGATTTCCACTCGACTCGAGATCAGAGAAATTCTGGTAAAGTATTGCAAGGAAACAAGAAAAAGTGGAGGTTGGCGAAGTGAAAAAGATATGCCGCTGCGGCTAGTGCAAAGACATTTTCTATCAATAATAAAGTCAACAACATCGATGAAGGGAGAAAATGTGTTGTGTGCTCGAAAAGCAAGAAACATTGAGAGCCAAGATACATGACCAAAGGGAGATACAATGAGAGTCAAGATACATGACCAAAGGGAGATACAATAAGAGTCAAGATACATGACCAAAATGAGAAAATATGTTGTGCTCAAAAAGCAAGAAACATTGAGAGCCAAGATACATGATCAAAGGGAGATACAATGAAAGTCAAGATACATGACCAAAGGGAGATACAATGAAAGTCAAGATACATGACCAAAGGGAGATACAATAAGAGTCAAGATACATGACCAAAGGGAGATACAATAAGAGTCAAGATACATGACCAAAGGGAGATACAATGAAAGTCAAGATACATGACCAAAGGGAGATACAATAAGAGTCAAGATACATGACCAAAGGGAGATACAATAAGAGCCAAGATACATGATCAAAGGGAGATACAATAAGAGTCAAGATACATGACCAAAGGGAGATACAATAAGAGTCAAGATACATGACCAAAGGGAGATACAATGAAAGTCAAGATACATGACCAAAGGAGATACAATAAGAGTCAAGATACATGACCAAAGGGAGATACAATGAGAGTCAAGATACATGACCAAAGGGAGATACAATAAGAGTCAAGATACATGATCAAAGGGAGATACAATGAAAGTCAAGATACATGACCAAAGGGAGATACAATGAAAGTCAAGATACATGATCAAAGGGAGATACAAGAAAGTCAAGATACATGACCAAAGGGAGGTACAATGAGAGTCAAGAACATGACCAAAAGGAGAAATATGTCGTGTGCTCAAAAAGCAAGAAACATTGAGAGCCAGATACATGACCAAAGGGAGATACAATGAAAGTCAAGATACATGACAAAGGGAGATACAATAAGAGTCAAGATACATGATCAAAGGGAGATACAATGAGAGTCAAGATACATGGACCAAAGGGAGATACAATGAAAGTCAAGATACATGACCAAAGGGAGATACAATAAGAGTCAAGATACATGACCAAAAGGAGAAAATATGTTGTGTGCTCAAAAAGCAAGAAACATTGAGAGCAAGATACATGATCAAAGGGAGATACAATGAAAGTCAAGATACATGACCAAAGGGAGATACAATAAGAGTCAAGATACATGACCAAAGGGAGATACAATAATAGAGTCAAGATACATGACCAAAGGGAGATACAATAAGAGTCAAGATACATGACCAAAAGAGAGATACAATAAGAGTCAAGATACATGACCAAAGAGAGATACAATAAGAGTCAAGATACATGACCAAAGGGAGATACAATGAAAGTCAAGATACATGACCAAAGGAGATACAATAAGAGTCAAGATACATGACCAAAGGGAGATACAATAAGAGTCAAGATACATGACCAAAGGGAGATACAATGAAAGTCAAGATACATGACCAAAGGGAGATACAATAAGAGTCAAGATACATGACCAAAGGGAGATACAATAAGAGCCAAGATACATGATCAAAGGGAGATACAATAAGAGTCAAGACTACCAAAGGGAGATACAATAAGAGTCAAGATACATGACCAAAGGGAGATACAATGAAAGTCAAGATACATGACCAAAGGGAGATACAATAAGAGTCAAGATACATGACCAAAGGGAGATACAATGAGAGTCAAGATACATGACCAAAGGGAGATACAATAAGAGTCAAGATACATGATCAAAGGGAGATACAATGAAAGTCAAGATACATGACCAAAGGGAGATACAATGAAAGTCAAGATACATGATCAAAGGGAGATACAATGAAAGTCAAGATACATGACCAAAGGGAGGTACAATGAGAGTCAAGATACATGACCAAAAGGAGAAAATATGTCGTGTGCTCAAAAAGCAAGAAACATTGAGAGCCAAGATACATGACAAAGGGAGATACAATGAAAGTCAAGATACATGACCAAAGGGAGATACAATAAGAGTCAAGATACATGATCAAAGGGAGATACAATGAGAGTCAAGATACATGACCAAAGGGAGATACAATGAAAGTCAAGATACATGACCAAAGGGAGATACAATAAGAGTCAAGATACATGACCAAAAGGAGAAAATATTTGTGTGCTCAAAAGCAAGAAACATTGAGAGCCAAGATACATGATCAAAGGGAGATACAATGAAAGTCAAGATACATGGCCAAAGGGAGATAAAATGAGAGTCAAGATACATGACCAAAGGGAGATACAATAAGAGTCAAGATACATGACCAAAGGGAGATACAATGAGAGTCAAGATACATGACCAAAGGGAGATACAATGAGAGTCAAGATACATGATCAAAGGGAGATACAATGAGAGTCAAGATACATGACCAAAGGGAGATACAATGAAAGTCAAGATACATGATCAAAGGGAGATACAATGAAAGTCAAGATACATGACCAAAGGGAGATACAATGAGAGTCAAGATACATGACCAAAGGGAGATACAATAAGAGTCAAGATACATGACCAAAGGGAGATACAATGAGAGTCAAGATACATGACCAAAGGGAGATACAATGAAAGTCAAGATACATGATCAAAGGGAGATACAATGAAAGTCAAGATACATGATCAAAGGGAGATACAATGAAAGTCAAGATACATGACCAAAGGGAGATACATGAGAGTCAAGATACATGACCAAAGGGAGATACAATAAGAGTCAAGATACATGACCAAAGGGAGATACAATGAGAGTCAAGATACATGACCAAAGGGAGATACAATGAAAGTCAAGATACATGACCAAAGGGAGATACAATGAAAGTCAAGATACATGATCAAAGGGAGATACAATGAAAGTCAAGATACATGATCAAAGGGAGATACAATGAAAGTCAAGATACATGACCAAAGGGAGATACAATGAGAGTCAAGATACATGACCAAAGGGAGATACAATGAGAGTCAAGATACATGACCAAAGGGAGATACAATGAGAATCAAGATACATGACCAAAAGGAGAAAATATGTCGTGTGCTCAAAAAGCAAGAAACACTGTGAGAGTCAAGATACATGACCAAAGGGAGAAAACGTGTCGTGTGCTCAAAAAGCAAGAAACACAGTGAGAGTCAAGATACAGGTGCAAAGACTGTGATGTTGCATTGTTGTTACTACTTGTTTGAAGTAAACAAAACAAAAAACGTTACTGAAAGAAAAATAAACTTACTTTCTCTTTTTTCTTTTCCTGATTATTTTGCAAAACATTTTGAAGAAATATTATCAATCATGTCTATGGCAATATAAGATAAATTTATGATTTAATAAGTGTATATTTTTGGGCGATAAAAACAGTTTCCACCGTGACAGTCTTAACCTCTCATATACGATAAAAAAAAAAGTATTTAACTCTGTATTTGTGCTGGAGCGAAAATACTTGGCAATGCGGGTCTAGGTTATCACAGCGGTCTTAGCAGCAAAAGGGTTAATAGATTAAGGTGTCACAGGAGTTAATAAAAGAATATCCTCAAACAAAAAAAAAAAAGGTGACATGAATAAACTCATCAGGAATGACAAAAGAGTTGGCACCAACAAACAAATATAGTGAGCTAATCTCATGTCTTCTTGTGTTGTTTGGATCCTCTTCTTGTCCTCGTGGTCTTCAGCAGGTTGTAGGCAGTGTAATGGCAGTGCTGATTGGAGAGGAATGGAATGTAGAATGCTCTGAAGAATCTGTGGGATCTGTGAGAGAGGCAGAGGCAGCATCAGTTAATAGGGTCCAATTTGTGGGGAATGTGTGTGATGTTCTCGTGATAAAAATACAGTTGTGGTTAAAAATGTGTGTGATGTTCTAATTTAAAAAAATACAGTTATGGTTAAAAATGTGTGTGAGGTTCTAATGATAAAAATACAATTATTGTTAGTGAAAGAATGAGACAAACACTTTAGTGGGGCAACTAATGAAGATGTAGTGAAAGAATAAGACAAACACTTTAGTGGAGCAACTAATGAAGATGTAGTGAAAGAATAAGACAAACACTTTAGTGGAGCAACTAATGAAGATGTAGTGAAAGAATAAGACAAACACTTTAGTGGAGCAACTAATGAAGATGTAGTGAAAGAATAAGACAAACACTTTAGTGGAGCAACTAATGAAGATGTAGTGAAAGAATAAGACAAACACTTTAGTGGAGCAAGTAATGAAGATGTAGTGAAAGAATAAGACAAACACTTTAGTGGAGCAACTAAAGAAGATGTAGTGAAAGAATAAGACAAACACTTTAGTGGAGCAAGTAATGAAGATGTAGTGAAAGAATAAGACAAACACTTTAGTGGAGCAACTAATGAAGATGTAGTGAAAGAATAAGACAAACACTTTAGTGGAGCAAGTAATGAAGATGTAGTGAAAGAATAAGACAAACACTTTAGTGGAGCAACTAATGAAGATGTAGTGAAAGAATAAGACAAACACTTTAGTGGAGCAACTAATGAAGATGTAGTGAAAGAATAAGACAAACACTTTAGTGGAGCAACTAATGAAGATGTAGTGAAAGAATAAGACAAACACTTTAGTGGAGCAAGTAATGAAGATGTAGTGAAAGAATAAGACAAACACTTTAGTGGAGCAACTAATGAAGATGTAGTGAAAGAATAAGACAAACACTTTAGTGGAGCAAGTAATGAAGATGTAGTGAAAGAATAAGACAAACACTTTAGTGGAGCAAGTAATGAAGATGTAGTGAAAGAATAAGACAAACACTTTAGTGGAGCAACTAATGAAGATGTAGTGAAAGAATAAGACAAACACTTTAGTGGAGCAAGTAATGAAGATGTAGTGAAAGAATAAGACAAACACTTTAGTGGAGCAAGTAATGAAGATGTAGTGAAAGAATAAGACAAAACACTTTAGTGGAGCAAGTAATGAAGATGTAGTGAAAGAATAAGACAAACACTTTAGTGGAGCAAGTAATGAAGATGTAGTGAAAGAATAAGACAAACACTTTAGTGGAGCAACTAATGAAGATGTAGTGAAAGAATAAGACAAACACTTTAGTGGAGCAAGTAATGAAGATGTAGTGAAAGAATAAGACAAACACTTTAGTGGAGCAAGTAATGAAGATGTAGTGAAAGAATAAGACAAACACTTTAGTGGAGCAAGTAATGAAGATGTAGTGAAAGAATAAGACAAACACTTTAGTGGAGCAACTAATGAAGATGTAGTGAAAGAATAAGACAAACACTTTAGTGGAGCAAGTAATGAAGATGTAGTGAAAGAATAAGACAAACACTTTAGTGGAGCAACTAATGAAGATGTAGTGAAAGAATAAGACAAACACTTTAGTGGAGCAAGTAATGAAGATGTAGTGAAAGAATAAGACAAACACTTTAGTGGAGCAACTAATGAAGATGTAGTGAAAGAATAAGACAAACACTTTAGTGGAGCAAGTAATGAAGATGTAGTGAAAGAATAAGACAAACACTTTAGTGGAGCAACTAATGAAGATGTAGTGAAAGAATAAGACAAACACTTTAGTGGAGCAAGTAATGAAGATGTAGTGAAAGAATAAGACAAACACTTTAGTGGAGCAAGTAATGAAGATGTAGTGAAAGAATAAGACAAACACTTTAGTGGAGCAACTAATGAAGATGTAGTGAAAGAATAAGACAAACACTTTAGTGGAGCAAGTAATGAAGATGTAGTGAAAGAATAAGACAAACACTTTAGTGGAGCAAGTAATGAAGATGTAGTGAAAGAATAAGACAAACACTTTAGTGGAGCAACTAATGAAGATAAATGATAAAGTGGACAGAAATACTGTAGCAGAACAACTAATGAAGATAAATGATAAAAGTGGACAGAAATACTGTAGCAGAACAACTAATGAAGATAAATGAAAAGTGGACAGAAATACTGTAGCAGAGCAACTAATGAAGATAAATGATAAAAGTGGACAGAAATACTGTAGCAGTGCAACGAATGAAGATAAATGATAGAAGTGGACAGAAATACTGTAGCAGAGCAACTAATGAAGATAAATGATAAAAGTGGACAGAAATACTGTAGCAGAACAACTAATGAAGATAATGATAAAAGTGGACAGAAATACTGTAGCAGAGCAACTAATGAAGATAAATGATAAAAGTGGACAGAAATACTGTAGCAGAGCAACTATCTATCTATTGACCTTTCGAGCCGTAACCGGCCCATAGGGCGTAGACCAAGATACACCTTCTCCTATATGAATTTTTGTTCTAGCAGTTTTCTTTTAAAGATATTTTATTAAATCTCGCCATCTGTCTCTGTTCTGTGCAAGCAGTTCTATCTCATTGAGGGAGCCGATTCCTGCTGCTCTTGCCTCTCTCATCAATGTTCTTCTCAGTGTCTCCCTGGGTCTTCCTCTTTTTCTTTTACCTGTTGTTTCCCATATGAGGGCTTGCTTTGCTATTCGATTATTATCTCTTCTCATCACATGTCCAACGTATGACCATCGTCTTTTCTTTATTACTGAAGATATTAGTGGTTGATTGGCGATTTCTCTAATTTCCTCGTTTGTTTTGAATTCGTTCCATTCTATACCAAGTATTTTCCTTAGACATTTATTTTCGAATGCGTTCAACTTTGTTTCTATATCTCTTGTTGTTTTCCAGCTTTCACACGCATACGTAAGGGTTGATAGTACATTTGATTTGAATAGCCTAAGTAAACTAAGAGCAACTAACGAAGATAAATGATAAAAGTGGACAGAAATACTATAGCAGAGCAACTAACGAAGATAAATGATAAAAGTGGACAGAAATACTGTAGCAGACAACTAACGAAGATAAATGATAAAAGTGGACAGAAATACTATAGCAGAGCAACTAACGAAGATAAATGATAAAAGTGGACAGAAATACTGTAGCAGAGCAACTAATGAAGATAAATGATAGAAGTGGACAGAAATACTGTAGCAGAGCAACTAATGAAGATAAATGATAAAAGTGGACAGAAATACTGTAGCAGAGCAACTAACGAAGATAAATGATAAAAGTGGACAGAAATACTATAGCAGAGCAACTAACGAAGATAAATGATAAAAGTGGACAGAAATACTGTAGCAGAGCAACTAATGAAGATAAATGATAGAAGTGGACAGAAATACTGTAGCAGAGCAACTAATGAAGATAAATGATAAAAGTGGACAGAAATACTGTAGCGGAGCAACTAATGAAGATAAATGATAGAAGTGGACAGAAATACTGTAGCAGAACAACTAATGAAGATAAATGATAGAAGTGGACAGAAATACTGTAGCAGAACAACTAATGAAGATAAATGATAGAAGTGGACAGAAATACTGTAGCAGAACAACTAATGAAGATAAATGATAGAAGTGGACAGAAATACTGTGCAGAACAACTAACGAAGATAAATGATAAAAGTGGACAGAAATACTGTAGCAGAACAACTAACGAAGATAAATGATAGAAGTGGACAGAAATACTGTAGCAGAACAACTAATGAAGATAAATGATAAAAGTGGACAGAAATACTGTCGCGGAGCAACTAACGAAGATAATGATAAAAGTGGACAGAAATACTGTAGCAGAGCAACTAACGAAGATAAATGATAAAAGTGGACAGAAATACTATAGCAGAGCAACTAACGAAGATAAATGATAAAAGTGGACAGAAATACTGTAGCAGAGCAACTAATGAAGATAATGATAGAAGTGGACAGAAATACTGTAGCAGAGCAACTAATGAAGATAAATGATAAAAGTGGACAGAAATACTGTAGCGGAGCAACTAATGAAGATAAATGATAGAAGTGGACAGAAATACTGTAGCAGAACAACTAATGAAGATAAATGATAGAAGTGGACAGAAATACTGTAGCAGAACAACTAATGAAGATAAATGATAGAAGTGGACAGAAATACTGTAGCAGAACAACTAACGAAGATAAATGATAGAAGTGGACAGAAATACTGTAGCAGAACAACTAACGAAGATAAATGATAAAAGTGGACAGAAATACTGTAGCAGAACAACTAACGAAGATAAATGATAGAAGTGGACAGAAATACTGTAGCAGAACAACTAATGAAGATAAATGATAAAAGTGGACAGAAATACTGTCGCGGAGCAACTAATGAAGATAAATGATAAAAGTGGACAGAAATACTGTAGCAGAACAACTAACGAAGATAAATGATAGAAGTGGACAGAAATACTGTAGCAGAACAACTAATGAAGATAAATGATAAAAGTGGACAGAAATACTGTCGCGGAGCAACTAACGAAGATAAATGATAAAAGTGGACAGAAATACTGTAGCAGAACAACTAACGAAGATAAATGATAGAAGTGGACAGAAATACTGTAGCAGAACAACTAATGAAGATAAATGATAGAAGTGGACAGAAATACTGTAGCAGAACAACTAATGAAGATAAATGATAGAAGTGGACAGAAATACTGTAGCAGAACAACTAACGAAGATAAATGATAGAAGTGGACAGAAATACTGTAGTGGAGCAACTAATGAAGATAAATGATAGAAGTGGACAGAAATACTGTAGTGGAGCAACTAATGAAGATAAATGATAGAAGTGGACAGAAATACTGTAGTGGAGCAACTAACGAAGATAAATGATAGAAGTGGACAGAAATACTGTAGCCTCATCAGCTAGAGGTGAAGAGAATAATGAGGAAATAAATGAGAGAGTGGCATGCAAGAAGATGGTTTCAAACATGACCTGCTAGCATCTATAAATGGAGACTGCTTGACCACAGTCCAATCAGGACTTGAGGAGTATTGTGGTTCCAGTTCAGTCCAGTCCTCAGTGTCTCTGTCTATCAGGTAGTGGCAGCGGCTTATGTCTATCTGTGAGTGGACATGAAAGTAGACAGTTGTTTATGTCTATCTGTGAGTGGACATGAAAGTAGACAGTTGTTTATGTCTGTCTGTGAGTGGACATGAAAGTAGACAGTTGTTTATGTCTATCTGTGAGTGGACATGAAAGTAGACAGTTGTTTATGTCTGTCTGTGAGTGGACATGAAAGTAGACAATTGTTTATGTCTATCTGTGAGTGGACATGAAAGCAGACAATTGTTTATGTCTATCTGTGAGTGGACATGAAAGCAGACAATTGTTTATGTCTATCTGTGAGTGGACATGAAAGCAGACAATTGTTTATGTCTATCTGTGAGTGGACATGAAAGTAGACAATTGTTTATGTCTATCTGTGAGTGGACATGAAAGCAGACAATTGTTTATGTCTATCTGTGAGTGGACATGAAAGCAGACAATTGTTTATGTCTATCTGTGAGTGGACATGAAAGTAGACAATTGTTTTATGTCTATCTGTGAGTGGACATGAAAGTAGACAATTGTTTATGTCTGTCGGTGAGTGGACATGAAATGAAACAATAGCTTATGTTTGTGAATAAGGAGGCAGGCAATATTGAGATATTTGTGGGTTATCATTACACTGTGAGCTCATCTCACAGATCCCCTCATCAGCATGTCCCTCCAACATTCAGCGATGTTGGCTGCAATGTTATCTTAAGCCCCATTAAGCCTCTCATTTCTGGCTGTACCCATCTTTACTCCCATCCCTTTAATCTGAAGGAGTGATGTGATCAGTTGACCATCTTCGACGATAGCACAGCTAGCTAGCTTGCCCACATTTTCATTTCCCCATAACCCCTGCATGTCCAGGGAGTTAGACAAATTTGACTCAGTATATCGTTTATTTAAATAGGAAAAAAGGAAAAGAGGCCAACCCAGAGAGACACTGAGAAGAACATTGATCAGAGAGGCAAAAGCAGCAGGAATCAGCTCCATCAATGCAATAGAGCTGCTTGCACAGAACAGAGACAAATGGCGAGATTTGATAAAAGATCTTTACAAGGATTGAAAACTGCTAGAATAAAAATTTAGATAAGAGAAGGAGTATCTGGGTCTATGTCCTATGGGCCGGCTACAGCTCGAAAGGTCAATAGATAGATATGGGTTATTTAAATAGAAGACAATAAAATCTGTTTATATATATTTGTACTCCTCTTAAGTCTACATCCAATATCTCATAAACAATTTACACATAACTAAATTGTGTATCTATTAAAAGCCTACACATATTTCTATCTATCTATCTATTGACCTTTCGAGCCGTTGCCGGCCCATAGGGCGTAGACCAAGATACACCTTCTCATATCTGAATTTTTGTTCTAGCAGTTTTCTTTTAAAGATTTTTTATCAAATCTCGCATTTGTCTCTGTTCTGTGCAAGCAGCTCTATTTCATTGAGGGAGCCGAATCCTGTTGCTCTTGCCTCTCTCATCAATGTTCTTCTCAGTGTCTTCCTCTTTTTCTTACCTGTTGTGTTCCATATGAGGGCCTGCTTTGCTATTCGGTTATTATCTCTTCTCATCACATATCCAACTTATTTGCATATTTACACATATTTGCAGCCACCAAAAGCCTATGTTCGACATAAACATACATATCTGGAAGGCTCCTCCTGATTTCTGTCGTTCATCTCTGTGGGGATGATCATAGTAGCATCAGGCCCAGATTCATAAGGTTTTGGTAGAAGCCCCTTGAATTCAGACTTCACAAACTGTAGATGCCAGCTTAATGGAGGGAGAACACATAAATGTAAGACTTCACAAACTGTAGATGCCAGCTTAATGGAGGGAGAACACATAAATGTAAGACTTCACAAACTGTAGATGCCAGCTTAATGGAGGGAGAACACATAAATGTAAGACTTCACAAACTGTAGATGCCAGCTTAATGGAGGGAGAACACATAAATGTAAGACTTCACAAACTGTAGATGCCAGCTTAATGGAGGGAGAACACATAAATGTAAGACTTCACAAACTGTAGATGCCAGCTTAATGGAGGGAGAACACATAAATGTAAGACTTCACAACTGTAGATGCCAGCTTAATGGAGGAGAACACATAAATGTAAATAAAGACTTCACAAACTGTAGATGTCAGCTTAAAGAAGGAACACATAAATGTTGTGTGCTACGTCATCGTAATGGCTCATCGTACATCCCTAGACCGACTGTATGCTAATCTTACGGTCTGTTGTTTGATGTGCAACGGGGATAATCTGACGACTAACTGTGTGTCTATATATTCGGAATTGGAGTCAACAACGATGGCCTAACATCATCAAGTGCTATACATTTTTACAAAAATATGACGATCATCATTTTCAGGAGGACGTGAACTCCGGTATATGGTGGATAGGCGGTGCGAACAATTGAAGGCTATGCATGAAAAGTGTTCCTTGTTGCAGTTTCCTCATATTCCAAGTTCGGCTTGTTACGGGAACTACTGAGTTAAGTGCTCTGTGCACACCGTGAGCTGTGTGTCTCATCCGCTTTGATCATGTTTCGATATTCAAATTGTTTACGATGAATGATATATGACAGGGAACAGTTGGCTGTGTTCACTTTCTGCGCGGTTTGGCCTTATGTCTTTTGGCATGTGCTGAGACTGCTACGATGGGGACTACAGTTACCTTTCTTTGTTTGGGAGATGAGATAATTCGGATGATTCCACTGACATGGGCGGTTGAGCAATTATGGATTTTAATTTGTTTACAGTGATACCGGGGCCTTCCATAACCAAATAACATAAATATAAATACAGACTTTCTATGTTCATCCGGCAACTATTCCTTTATTTTGTCCACCCTTGAAAAAATGTTAGGTGGGTATAGATGTGTTGTACCTTTGAAAAGATGTTAGGTCGGTGTAGATGTGTTTTGATATCTGCACCTTTAAGATTAACTGCCTCTCAATCCAGATTGTTTGTAATCAGGTCCAACTTACGGAAGTAGCGTAGGATCTTGATCAGTTATTGTCACTGATCCTGACTAAACAGTCAACTATGAGTCGCAGATCATTTTAAATCCAGGTTCTGTAAGGTATCTTGTTCAAAGTAGAGGCTTGATGACATATTACATTGTTTCACCCTAAACCAGTCAGAGTTGTCTTTCTTACTAGAAATCCTTTTCTTTTTTTTCCTTGCTCTCTTCCAATGAGGTGTTGGTTGAGAGCCATTTTCACCAATGAACGTGACAGTGACTAAACACACAACAGGGAGATGCAACTCCACATGTCCAGAACAACACTTTATGAGATGACTCAAAACCACAACCCTGATTGTGTCACAAAAGCTTATTCACACAACTCTTTAGAAACTTATCTGGATGTTTGTCTTGCTTGCACACAAGTGCCTCATCACACAGAAATACTGGTTATGGCCATCTATGAATGTCCATTCTATTATGGATCTATATATCATTAATGGTCACATTTATTGTGTCTAAGGCAACTGTCGGTGGTATGACACTCTCCAGGTTCCATAATAAAAGCAGCACAACTTTGGCCAACACAAAATTACACTCATGATAATACAACATCGGTGCATAACCTACAACCAACAACTCTTTCCTCTATGAAATCTGTATACTTCGCATAGTGATCTCTCTTATAAGCACACATCTCTCTAAAAACCCAAAATCTCTTAAAAATCACGATTTTCCCCAAAAAAGTTTCTACACCTTTCTTAACTTTCTGTACGGAAGCTTTTTATCAATGCAACCACAGAGATTTTAAAGACAACATGTTTCATGGTTTTAAGAATCAATCTACATATTTATATTTATCTAACATATTATATATGCATTTTTAGATAACTTAACAAGGTATTTCACCAATACCAAGATGATACAAGACTTGTAAAAATAATATGGTTTGATGATGGTTCACACAAATCAAACAGAGGGACGCACTATGTGGTGAAACGTACTGAAAGAGTTAAACAGCAAGTCCAGCCCAGCTTACCAGTACTGACTTTTCTCCACTGTTCTATCCCCACAACCATATCTCATAGAATCCCCATAAAGTTTATTAACCTGATAAAAACAATGTATGAAAGAACGAAATGTAATGTGGTGCATGAAGGACAGCTTACAGAAGCATTTGAAATAAGAACAGGAGTAAGGCAGGGATGCCTTTTGTCTCCATTTCTCTTTCTACTGGCCATAGAATGGATTATGAAAATAACTCAAAACAACAGAAATGGAATCCAGTGGTCACTGACCAAACAACTTGATGATTTAGACTTTGCTGATGACATAGCTCTCCTATCACACAGCCATCAACAGATGCAGGATAAAATGAGCATACTTGATGAGAGATCACAACAGCTAGGACTGAAGATTAATAGAGATAAGACCAACATTATGAGAATTAATGCAGTTGGCAATAACCAGATAAAATTAGGAGAAATACCTCTACTAGACATACAATCTTACATATATCTGGGCAGTAATATAGATAAAGAGGGAGGAACAGAAAATGGTACCAAAATAAGGATATCAAAGGCAAGAGGAGCTTTCGTTGCACTGGGAAACATGGAAATCCAAAGAAATTAGGTTAAATACAAAAATAAAAATTTTCAACTCAAATGTTAAGTCGGTCCTATTATATGACTGTGAAACATGGAGAACAACAAAATTGACAACCATGAAGATACAGACTTTCATTAATGGATGCTTATGCAGAATAAAAGGATGGAAATGGCAGGACAAAATCACTAACATAGAATTATGGAAATGTACCAGTCAAATACCAGTGGATAAAGAGATACAGCGAAGACGATGGCGTTGGATAGGACACACACTGCGGAAGCCAACTGAGAGTATTACACAACAGGTCCTTTTTTGGAATCCCCAGGGGAAAAGACAAAGAGGAAGACCAAAGAATTTTTGGAGAAGAGAGATAGAAGCAGAGATGAAGATGATGGGAAAACATGGAATGATTTTAAAAGAATGGCAAAAAACAGAACGACTTGGAAAGTGTTTGTTGAAGACCTATGCTCCACTGGGAGCTGAAAGGTAGAAGAAGAAGATGATACAAGACGTGTAAAAAGAATATGGTTTGATGTTGGTTCACACTAATCAAACTGAGAGAGACGCACTATGTGGCGAAATGTACTGAAAGAGTTAAATGGTGAGTCCAGCCCAGCTTACCAATACTGACTTGTCTCCACTGTTCTATCCCACAACTATGACATCTCACATGCAAATGTTTTATTCTGCTCTCTCCTAATCAATATCATGTTATATCAATACTAAATGGGTGTAACATATCAAACATTTTTTTATAGTCTCTCCTTGTACTATAATATGTATGAGAAATGACATGAGAATTGCAGAGTTACGTCTCGAGTTAAGGACGAGACAGTTTCAGTGTGTTGTAACGAAGTGTTAGACTATTGCAGAGTTACATCGCAAGTTTAAGGACGAGACAGTTTCAGTGTGTTGTAACGAAGTGTTAGACTATTGCAGAGTTACATCTCAAGTTTAAGGACGAGACAGTTTCAGTGTGTTGTAACGAAGTGTTAGACTATTGCAGAGTTACATCTCGAGTTTAAGGACGAGACAGTTTCAGTGTGTTGTAACGAAGTGTTAGACTATTGCAGAGTTACATCTCGAGTTTAAGGACGAGACAGTTTCAGGTGATTAATATAATGAGGATAAGATAGGGTTCAGACTAGCGGGTTTTCAGTGTTTGGACCGATTGAGTCTGAGAGTTGACTTAATGTAAGACTGTAGTCCAGAGGCGCCTGCAGTACAATCGTGTGTGTGAACAGCCGAGTGCAGTGTAAACCTCTGGCTTTTGCATATTGTTTTATTGGATCAGTTACATGTCAATAAACTCACTGTTTACGTTTACGAGAGGATTGTGTACAGTGAATTACACCCATTACTTGTCACGTTTGACAGGGTGGTGATGAACGAACGATACGTGTCGCGGAGAAAGACTTTGTTATCAGATTCTGCAGTACAGGTACAATCAAACAGCAGCGCGAAGTACACCACATGAATAGATCACGAGGGAAGCTGATCAAGTTTCCAGTTCAGTCATAGTTGCAGTGCCAGTCAGGTACGACAGTCAGTCAATTAGGCCGATAGTCAGTTAATCAGTCAGTCAATCAACAAACCAGGGAGACAGACAAACTGACAGTACATCAAGAACGTTCCTAATATCAGGAACGGATTCATAGAATAAGTTACAGAATCACAGAAAGTTCACAGTTAGCAAGAACATTTGTTATTTACATTTCATCAGAACGTAAGGTGTTTCACTAAAGGTGTTACATCAGAACATCTTAATCATTTTTATGTGTTACTTGTAGAACGCAATCTTTTATGTGTTGCATTTCAGCGGAACACATAACGAGGTGTTACAATAGTGGCTAGGACTTACTAATAGTGGCTAGGACTTACGTGTGTAATAGTGGCTAGGACTTACTTACAATGGGAGGACTTACTTGGGTCCTGGAAGGAAAAAAGAACTGGGGTATCTGTACCACTCCTTCCCTACACAAATGTTGACCGACTTGTCTGCAGACAGCGTGTGGATTTTAGGATCAGAAGCCACTCGGTGGAGCTCCACGTATATATCCAGTGGAGAGTGGTACCCTACAGGGGAGATAAGATTACTAGTGCTAGATAAGCATTATAAAAACATTGAAGTTTACTTTCAAATGAAGAGATAAGATTTTTCACTCATTACAACATTATCATGCTGAAGTCGGATGTGTTGGGTCGAAAGACGCAAATATCACAGTTATACTGGAAACCACAACAGAATGCAGACATGCCCACTCAATGTCCTTTTAAGGGCATATGACGAAGAGGTGTAGTCCTTTAGTCATCAGGCGAATGCAAGCAAGGATTATAACTTCATCATTTCATCTATATACTCAGTCGTTCTTCTTCTTCTATCCTTCCTCTGCTGCCGTTGGCATCGAGGGGAGAAACAATTTGTGATTCTTTGCTCTTCTGTTGGCCTCTTCTGATGTTATTCCTCTAGTGACTCTAGTATTCCCTTTATCCATCTCTTTCTCGGTCTTCCTCTTAATCTGGTGTTTTCGTAGCGTTCCATAATTCTACGTTAGTGATTTTGTCCTGCCATTTCCATCATTTTACTCTGCGTAAGCATCCATTAATGATAGTCTGTATCTTCATGATTGTCAATTTTGTTGTTCTCCATGCTTCACGGCCATATAATAGGACTGACTTAACATTGGAGTTGAAAATAGGCATACCCTGGTAGACAGCAATGATCCTGGAGAACGACAGCGTCGCAAACACAAATGAGAAGATGGCAGTCAACCAGTTGGTGTTGTCAGTGTAGTGAGTGACCTTGTCCTGGCTAGGCATCAGCACATGGAGAATTCTCTAGAAAGAAATGGCATTTTGTTGTCATAAATGACAACCATAGATGTCAACAAACAATAACAGGCATAAATGTTAGCAAAAAATGACAGGCACAAATGTCAACAAACAATGACAGGTATAAATGTCAACAAACAAAATTTTGATACTGACACCCATAGAGCAATGCTCCTCATTTTTTTATGAAGGGAACATTGCTCCTCAATCTTCTCTATGAAGGGAGCATTGCTCCTCAATCTTTTTTATGAAGGGAACATTGCTCCTCAATCTTCTTTATGAAGGGAGCATTGCTCCTCAATCTTTTTTATGAAGGGAACATTGCTCCTCAATCTTCTCTATGAAGGGAGCATTGCTCCTCAATCTTTTTTATGAAGGGAACATTGCTCCTCAATCTTCTTTATGAAGGGAGCATTGCCCCTCAATCTTCTCTATGAAGGGAACATTGCCCCTCAATCTTCTCTATGAAGGGAGCATTGCTCCTCAATCTTCTCTATGAAGGGAGCATTGCTCCTCAATCTTCTCTATGAAGGGAGCATTGCTCCTCAATCTTCTCTATGAAGGGAGCATTGCCCCTCAATCTTATCTATGAAGGGAACATTGCCCCTCAATCTTCTCTATGAAGGGAGCATTGCTCCTCAATCTTCTCTATGAAGATAGCATTGCTCCTCAATCTTCTCTATGAAGGGAGCATTGCTCCTCAATCTTCTCTATGAAGGGAGCATTGCCCCTCAATCTTCTCTATGAAGGGAGCAATGCTCCTCAATCTTCTCTATTAGGGAGCATTGCTCCTCAATCTTCTTTATGAAGGGAGCATTGCTCCTCAATCTTCTTTATAAAGGGAGCATTGCTCCTCAATCTTCTCTATGAAGATAGCATTGCTCCTCAATCTTCTCTATGAAGGGAGCATTGCTCCTCAATCTTCTCTATGAAGATAGCATTGCTCCTCAATCTTCTCTATAAAGGGAGCATTGCTCCTCAATCTTCTCTATAAAGGGAACATTGCTCCTCAATCTTCTTTATGAAGGGAGCATTGCTCCTCAATCTTCTCTATGAAGATAGCATTGCTCCTCAATCTTCATTATGAAGGGAACATTGCTCCTCAATCTTCTCTATGAGGGAACATTGCTTCTCAATCTTCTCTATGAGAGGAAGCATTGCTCCCTCAATCTTCTCTATGAAGGGAGCATTGATCCTTAATCTTCTCTATGAAGGGAACATTGCTCCTCAATCTTCTCTATGAGAGGAAGCATTGCTCCTCATCTTCTCTATGAAGGGAGCATTGATCCTCAATCTTCTCTATGAAGGGAACATTGCTCCTCAATCTTCTCTATGAGAGGAAGCATTGCTCCTCAATCTTCTCTATGAAGGGAACATTGCTTCTCAATCTTCTCTATGAAGGGAGCATTGCTCCTCAATCTTCTCTATGAGAGGAAGCATTGCTCCTCAATCTTCTCTATGAGAGGAAGCATTGCTCCTCAATCTTCTCTATGAAGGGAGCATTGCTCCACTGAGAATATGGTGCTGGGTTTGATCTCGATCAATGGTTCCTAGATGATCCAGTCTTAAATGGTCATATGTTCAGACTTTGACACCATCACCCCATCTTCTCTTTTGTCTACCTCCGTGCTTTCCACAAGTAGAATGGTTTTGGTCAGGTTGTTTATGCCTTGTGATATGCACCGACCAACACATCTTTTGGGTTGCAGATGTAAGATACTCTTTATGTTGAGCTCACTTTCTGATCCAGTACTTTAAAGCAGTGAAAAACTAGGAGCTGTTGATTAAACCCAGCCCAGGGTTAAGGCATTAAAATGCGAAGCTGCAGTAAAGCTGAATGTGAGGAAACATTTTTTTAAAAATGGTATGTAAGAAGCTTTACGTGATAAGTGGACGACACAGACTAAACAACGTTTCGGCTCAATAGGCCTTCATCAGGAACAAACAAAAAAACACACACACAAAACTAATAACGAAACAACCAAAACAAAAATTTCCCTTCTCAGTTTGTTTTGGTTGTTTCGTTATTAGTTTTGTGTGTGTGTTTTTTTGTTTGTTCCTGATGAAGGCCTATTGGGCCGAAACGTTGTTTAGTCTGTGTCGTCCACTTATCACGTAAAGCTTCTTACATACCATTTTTTTAATTTTTTAATTTTCCCTTAAACCCAGTCCCCTGTCCTTAGTTCACTAACCACTGAGTTACCACAGCTCTCCACTTCTATTACACAACAATTGTTGCTAATGATATGAAGGATCCTAGAAAATCTAATTGTTGTGGATTTCTAAAAGTTGCCTCACATCTTGACGAGAGATTGCAAATTAAGTTGAGGGATGGATAAAGAGAACAGGTGTGGAGTATGTGTGACCACAGATTACAAAATCAATTGGGAGATTGGATAAAGAGAACAGGTGTGGAGTATGTGTGATCACAGATTACAAATCAATTGGAGATTGGATAAAGAGAACAGGTGTGGAGTATGTGTGATCACAGATTACAAAATCAATTGGGAGATGGGATAAAGAGAACAGTGTGGAGTATGTGTGACCACAGATTACAAAATCAATTGGGAGATTGGATGAAGAGAACAGGTGTAGAGTATGTGTGATCACAGATTACAAAATCAATTGGGAGATTGGATAAAGAGAACAGGTGTAGAGTATGTGTGATCACAGATTACAAATCAATTGGGAGATTGGATGAAGAGAACAGGTGTAGAGTATGCGTGACCACAGATTACAAAATCAATTGGGAGATTGGATAAGAGAACAGGTGTAGAGTATGTGTGATCACAGATTACAAAATCAATTGGGAGATTGGATAAAGAGAACAGTGTGGAGTATGTGTGATCACAGATTACAAAATCAATTGGGAGATTGGAGTGTATTTGTGAAAAACATATACTACAAAGGTCATCACCGTCTACATCTTTCAATAATTTGCTGAACTGACCTGTGTACCTATGTGGCTGCCTGGAGTGCACAATAGGTCAGTTGTGTTAATCATAACACCTTACATAATTTTCTGAAAGGAAATGAGTACCTATGTGGCTGCCAGAAGTGCACAATGATTTCAGTTGTGTCAAATCTCACATCAAAGAGAAGTGTGTCACAAACAAAGAAGACACAGCCTTGTTCCATACCTGCATGATGTCCAGCACAAGAGAAGCAGTCAATGCAAAAAATGGGTAGATTGGGAACAGGAACCTCTCTTCCTGCAAAGATCAAACACCATCTTTTATTAACACATTTGCTGCGATCAAACACCATCTTTTATTAACACATTTGCTGCGATCAAACACCATCTTTTGTTAACACATTTGCTATGGTCAAACACCATCTTTTGTTAACACATTTGCTGCGATCAAACACCATCTTTTGTTAACACATTTGCTGCGATCAAACACCATCTTTTGTTAACACATTTGCTACGATCAAACACTATCTTTTGTTAACACATTTGCTGCGATCAAACACCATTTTCTATTAACACATTTGCTGCGATCAAACACCATCTTTTGTTAACACATTTGCTGCGATCAAACACCATTTTCTATTAACACATTTGCTGCGATCAAACACCATCTTTTGTTAACACATTTGCTACGATCAAACACCATATTCTATTAACACATTTGCTGCGATCAAACACCATCTTTTGTTAACACATTTGCTGCGATCAAACACCATCTACAGTTTTACCTACCTTGTGTGGCTATAATTTGCCTACCTTATGTGGCTGGAAGAAGAATATCAGGATCCATATGTACATGGAGGACACAGACAGCCAGGTTGAGCTACCTGTAGACAGAAGTTAATGTTCTTTGTATTGTGGACGAGGATAATGCAGAATTAAATAATCAGGCCACACAGGACCTAGTGGATAATGGAGGGTGAGATGATCAGGTCATACATGACCTACTGGATAATGGAGGATGAGATGATCAGGCCACACAGGACCTACTGGATAATGGAGGGTGATTTGTATGCATGCCGAGACATCCAATGAAGGACAGATTCCAAAATCTTGCATTGGGACGACTTAAGAGAAGCAGCTTTAACCACCAAGCCAAGCGTATTAGTAGACAAACACCAGACATGCCAAGAGTTGTTAAACCCCTTCTGCCCATACCAGAACAGACTCCCTGGACAGATGAATCAGGATTATCAGTTCAAATACGGACAGAAGTGAAAGGAATAGTTGACAAAGAGAACAAAATAGTCTACAGCGAAAAACAATAACTCTCAGTTTCCTGGATGAAGAATACCCACAAGACCTATGGATCCGTGTGTACACAGATGGATCAGCACAGAATGCAGTAAAGAATGGGGGAGCAGGTGCATATATAGAGTACCCAAATAACACTAGGGATATGAATAAAATAGCAACAGGAAATATTGTCACAATTATGATGCAGAAATACAAGCAATAAAGTTGGCAATAGAAAAACTGCTGAACAGTAATCTTAGCCCACAGCCTGTAGTGTTTTTGACAGATGCAAGATCAGTACTCCAGGCACTACAATCCAGAAAATTACCACATCTGCAGACCTTATTGACTGAACTCTGCAAGCACCACAGGTTGCCCTGCAGTGGATCCCGTCTCACTGTGGAAAACCAGGAAATGAGAAAGCAGATCAGTTGGCAAAGGAAGGTTCAACAGGCACACAACTAGATACACCAGTTACATACCATCATAAGAAACAGATAATCAAATCAATCAGAGGACCACAAGCCCCAAATCAGGATGCCTTTCATAATATGAATAGATATGAACAAGTTATCATTATACGCCTAAGAACAGGACACAATCGACTCCATAGTCACATGTATACAAAATTCAAGATCGGCACATCAACTACTTGTACATGTGGACAGGCACCCCAGACAGCTGAACACATACTTCAAGACTGCACTGAATATAGTAGACTGAGGAAAATCCATTGGCCCATAGATACAAAACTACAGACAAAACTATATGGGCCACTGCAAGAATTACAAAAGACAGTAAAATTCATACAGGAAACGACATTGCTGATATAGACAATACTTCGAGCGAACGAAAGATAGATAGAATCAGGCCACACAGGACCTAGTGGATAATGGAGGGTGAGATGATCAAGTCATACATGACCTACTGGATAATGGAGGGTGAGATGATCAGGCCACACAGGACCTACTGGATAATGGAGGGTGAGATGATCAAGTCATACATGACCTACTGGATAATGGAGGGTGAGATGATCAGGTCATATATGACCTACTGGATAATGGAGGGTGAGATGATCAGGTCATACAGGATCTAGTGGATAATGGAGGGTGAGATGATCAGGTCATACAGGACCTAGTGGATAATGGAGGGTGAGATGATCTGGTCATACATGACCTAGTGGATAATGGAGGGTGAGATGATCAGGTCATACATGACCTACTGGATAATGGAGGGTGAGATGATCAGGTCATACATGACCTAGTGGATAATGGAGGGTGAGATGATCAGGTCATACATGACCTAGTGGATAATGGAGGGTGAGATGATCAGGTCATATATGACCTACTGGATAATGGAGGGTGAGATGATCAGGTCATACATGACCTACTGGATAATGGAGGGTGAGATGATCAGGCCATACATGACCTACTGGATAATGGAGGGTGAAATATCAGGTCATACATGACCTACTGGATAATGAAGGGTGAGATGATCAAGTCAATAAGGACCTACTGGATAATGGAGGGTGAGATGATCAGGTCATACATGACCTAGTGGATAATGAAGGGTGAGATGATCAGGTCATACATGACCTAGTGGATAATGGAGGGTGAGATGATCAGGTCATACATGACCTAGTGGATAATGGAGGGTGAGATGATCAGGTCATACATGACCTACTGGATAATGGAGGGTGAAATGATCAGGTCATACATGACCTACTGGATAATGGAGGGTGAGATGATCAGGTCATACAGGACCTAGTGGATAATGGAGGGTGAGATGATCAGGTCAATAAGGACCTACTGGATAATGGAGGGTGAGATGATCAGGTCATACAGGGCCTAGTGGATAATGGAGGGTGAGATGATCAGGTCAATAAGGACCTACTGGATAATGCAGGGTGATATATCAAGCTATACAGGACCTAATGGATAATGGAGGATGAGATGATCAAGCTATATAGGACCTAATGGATAATGGAGGGTGAGATGATTAAGCTATACAGGACCTAATGGATAATGGAGGGCGAGATGATCAAGCTATACAGGACCTAATGGATAATGGAGGACGAGATGATCAAGCTATACAGGACCTAATGGATAATGGAGGGCGAGATGATCAAGCTATACAGGACCTAATGGATAATGGAGGGTAAAATCTATTGCTATTTGTTACATTGAGATGGCTAGGAGAAAAAACATAAACTGGGGGCCTCGGTAGCGTAGTTGGGAAAACCACCCGACTGGACTACCGACGTTCAGACAACCCGTGTTCGATTCCCGCTGGGAGCAGTGTGATTTGTACTCGTGGTTGGAAAAAAAAAAAAAAAAAACCCACGGTCAACCCAGCCGTTGGCAAAAATGGGTACCAGGGTATTGACTTGGGAAGGTGAGGAATGCCACATCGCATCTGAGTTTCGATGCTTGAGGCTACACTATAAAGAAATTTCCGAACATTTTTGGATAGGCGGCCGAGCACATATGGGTGGAAACTCGCGTGCTAAGACGCCGGTTCAAGTCTCGTACTTTACCTTTACATAAACTATAGCATACAAGTCATGGTGTGGGGAACCCATCTTATACTTTAAGTCATTGTGTGGGGAAACGTATGCGTCCTTTTAGTTCCTCTATGTTATCTTTGATAAAATCACTGGAGTAGGTAGAAATGTGGTTTTACAGAAGAATGTTGAGAATACCATGGACAGCTAAGAAGAGTAATAAAAACGTTCTGAAAGAGGTCAAAGCAAAAAGAGAGCTAATTTCCAATATTAGGAAGAAACAATCATCATTTTTTGGCCATGTAATGAGAAGAGAACAACTGGAATATATTGTAACAACTGTGAAAATTGAGGGACGAAGAGATAGAGGGAAGCAAAGAGAAATGTTACCAGACAGCTTAAGAGAATGGATTGACAGATGGTCACAATAGAAATGATAAATAACTGTCGAGATCGAAAACTGTGGAGAGACATGACCACCTACTACTTGATGATGATGTCATATTTTACATCATATGGACAAACTATGTTATCGCTTAGATCAATATGAGGAAACTATGTTATCTTTTAGATCAATATGAGGAAGCTATGTTATCTTTTAGATCATATGAGGAAACTATGTTATCTTTCAGATCAATATGAGGAAACTATGTTATCTTTTACATCGATATGGGGAACTATGTTATCTTTTAGATCAATATGAGAAACTATGTTATCTTTTAGATCAATATGGGGAAACTATGTTATCTTTTAGATCGATATGGAGAAACTATGTTATCTTTTAGATCAATATGAGGAAACTATGTTATCTTTTTAGATCAATATGGGGAAACTATGTTATCGCTTAGATCATATGAAGAAACTATGGTATCTTTTAGATCAATATGGGGAAACTATGGTATCTTTTAGATCAATATGAGGAAACTATGTTATCTTTTAGATCAATATGGGGAAACTATGGTATCTTTTAGATCAATATGAGGAACCTATGGTATCTTTTAGATCAATATGAGAAAACTATGGTATCTTTTAGATCAATAGAGAAACTATGTTATCTTTTAGATCAATATGGGGAAACTATGGTATCTTTTAGATCAATATGAGGAACCTATGGTATCTTTTAGATCAATATGAGGAAACTATGTTTATCTTTTACATCGATATGGGAAACTATGTTATCTTTTAGATCAATATGAAGAAACTATGTTATCTTTTAGATCAATATGGGGAAACTATGTTATCTTTTAGATCGATATGGAGAAACTATGTTATCTTTTAGATCAATATGAGGAAACTATGTTACTTTTAGATCAATATGGGGAAACTATGTTATTTAGATCAATATGGGGAAACTATGGTATCTTTTAGATCAATATGAGGAACCTATGGTATCTTTTAGATCAATATGAGGAAACTATGTTATCTTTTAGATCAATATGAGGAAACTATGGTATCTTTTAGATCAATATGAGGAAACTATGGTATCTTTTAGATCAATATGCAGAAACTATGTTATATTTCAGGTCATTGTATGGGGAAAATTATAAATTTATATTTCCGCTACCGCAATTAAGAATAAAATGATATTCTAGTGATTGGTGTGAGAGTAAACAATATATTCATCAAACAGCAAGTAGTTGCATTCATTGTCATTATCAGCTCAATGTTGTTGACTGTGATTGTAGCTCTATCAGCTCAAAGATTGGATTGTGGTAGTAGCTGTATCAGGGTTGTTAGCTCAAAGATTGGATTGTGGTAGTAGCTGTATCAGTTGTTAGCTCAATGATTGGATTGTGGTTGTAGCTGTATCAGTTGTTAGCTCAAAGATTGGATTGTGATTGTAGCTGTATCAGTTGTTAGCTCAATGATTGGATTGTAATTGTAGCTGTATCAGTTGTTAGCTCAATGATTGGATTGTGATTGTAGCTGTATCAGTTGTTAGCTCAATGATTAGATTGTGGTTGTAGCTGTATCAGTTGTTAGCTCAATTATTGGATTGTGATTGTAGCTGTATCAGTTGTTAGCTCAATGATTGGATTGTGGTTGTAGCTGTATCAGTTGTTAGCTCAATGATTGGATTGTGGTTGTAGCTGTATCAGTTGTTAGCTCAAAGATTGGATTGTGATTGTAGCTGTATCAGTTGTTAGCTCAATGATTGGATTGTGGTAGTAGCTGTATCAGTTGTTAGCTCAATGATTGGATTGTGGTTGTAGCTGTATCTAAGATATATGTAAAACAATCTATATGTTGTAGCTGTATCTAAGATATATGTAGAACAATCTATATGTTGTAGCTGTACCTAAGACATATGTAGAACAATCTATATGTTGTAGCTGTACCTAAGACATATGTAGAACAATCTATACATTGTAGCTGTACCTAAGACATATGTAGAACAATCTATTTGTTGTAGCTGTACCTATAATATATGTAGAACAATCTATATGTTGTAACCGTACCTAAGATATATGTAGAACAATCTATATGTTGTAGCTGTACCTAAGATATATGTAGAACAATCTATATGTTGTAGCCGTACCTAAGATATATGTAGAACAATCTATATGTTGTGCTGAGTTATTTGGGGGTCATCATCATTGCACTCCGAACATGTCCATAGGTGCTCAGATCCCCTCCTCAGCAATTCCCTCAGTGTCCAGCGACTGACGACTCCAGTTCTATGTTGGTTGATATGTCTTCTTACATGGCCACTAAGTACATACATTGGGCTGCATCTGAATACATACACTTACCGCATCATAGATTATTTTGTCGCTGAACGTCGATGCTGTGGATGGTCCAGACTCACGTGCACTTACTCAGTCGCACGGTCCAGAACCCGTTTCCACATTATAAACTGGCCAACTCCAGTAAATTGCTCTGCAGCACGCGGATACACTGAGAGCCTTTCACAAATTCTCACAGTAATGTAGAATGACATAAACACAAAACACACACACACAAACTTGTACTTACTTGAGTAGATGCTGCTCTAAACAGCCAAGAGCCCAGGAGCTGTGAAAACAAGAAAGAAAACAAAAGCTCTTTCTAGAAAGTCATGGAGAGAGCTTTTCTTTTCTTATTTATTGCTAAACTTTGAAACAGTTGCAACAAATATGTAGTCTAGAGATGTCACACTGTTTCTGCCCTTGTAACCAGTTGCAACAATCTGTAGATGTCACACTGTGTACACACTTGTAACCAGTTACAACAAAATATGTAGATGTCACACTGTCCACACTTGTAACCAGTTACACAAAATATGTAGATGTCACACTGTGTCCACACTTGTAACCAGCACAACAAAATATGTAGATGTCACACTGTGTCCACACTTGTAACCAGTTACAACAAAATATGTAGATGTCACACTGTGTCCACACTTGTAACCAGTTACAACAAAATATGTATATGTCACACTTGTAACCAGTCACAACAAAATATGTAAATGTCACACTGTGTCCACACTTGTAACCAGTTACAACAAAATATGTAGATGTCACACCATGTCCACACTTGTAACCAGTTACAACAAAATATGTAGATGTCACACTGTGTCCACACTTGTAACCAGTTACAACAAAATATGTAGATGTCACACTGTGTCCACACTTGTAACCAGTTACAAACAATATGTAGATGTCACACCGTGTCCACACTTGTAACCAGTTACAACAAAATATGTAGATGTCACACTGTGTCCACACTTGTAGCTCGAGACCTCCCTATCCAAAGGCTGACATCTAACCTCTAGATCACTCAATCTTTCCCACCATGACAGATAAAAGTCAAAAAGAGTAGGGAACAATAAAAAAAAAAAAAAAAATGGTATGTTAGAAGCTTTATGTGATTAGTGGACGACACAGATTAAACGACGTTTCGGCCCAATAGGCCTTCAGCAAGAACAAACCAAAAAAAAACACACACGGATATGTAAGTAAAACTAATAACGAAACATCCAAAACAAAAATAATCGAATTATGTTATTAGTTTTACTTACATATCTGTGTGTGTGTTTTTTTTGTTTGCTGCTGAAGGCCTATGGCCAAACGTCGTTTAATCTGTGTCGTCCAAATCACGTAAAGCTTCTAACATACCATTTTTTATTTTATTGTTCCTTACATTCAGCTTTACTGCAGCGTCTCATTTTATGCATTCATTTGCATTTCTTTGCCTTAACTCCTCAAAAAGAGTAGGCCAAATAAGGCGGCTGTCAGGGAAAATTGTTAACGGACATGTTGGGTCACAAGATACCAATATTGTGGTATGCTGTAAATTAATGGCTCAATACATCCACACAGGGAGCTGCGATAGATGAGGTTGTTAGTGAACTGGACTACAAAGGACAAAAGGTAGAGTTCATCCCAACGGACGGCTTCCGGTTCACCCAGCCTTAAATGAATACCGGATTTTTTTCTGGGAAGTAGAAGCGACACGGGCGTGATACCGACCACATTATCCCAAAAATCATGTTACCGAAGGTCTGTAAAATATATGGTCACTAACACCATATTCCCTATACTGCACTTGCGTGAGGGGGCTCTTTACCTTTATCTACATCCACACTAATTTAACAGGTAAACTCTGGCAAAGATTGTTGAGCATTGGTAGACAAATCCGTCCATGGCTTCTACATTCGAAGCCTCTGTGGTTGAGTGGTCAGTGTGTTCATTCCTGACCAGAAGGTCCAGGTTCGATCTCCAGCAATGGCAGATTTTTTTTTTTTTTCGGACTGACAATTCTCCGGGTTCACCCAGCCTCTAAAAATGGGTACCAGAGATTTTTTTCTGGGAAGTAAAGGCGGCCTGGCGTGATACCAACAACATCACCCAAAAATGTGCTGTGGTCATAGAAAAATATGGTCACTAACACCATATTCCGCATACGCCTAGCAAAAAAAAAAGGAACCTTTACTTTTTTACTCCTACATTCACTTCCTGGTGTGTACACGTTGGTTCATTCACTCTCATCTGTTTAGTTTTATAAGGTGATGTTTAACTTTCTCTGCATCAGTTGCTAGGTCTGGATATGTGACAAGTTACAACAGTTGGGCACTTTAATCTAAGTCTGAATGTGTGACACGTCACAACAGTTGAGCACTTTGTCTAAGTCTGAATATGGGACATGTCACAACAGTTGAGCACTTTAAGTCTGAATATGGGATATGTCACAACAGATGAGTACTTTAATCTAAGTCTTAATACGTGACAAGTCACAACAGATGAGCACTTTAATATTAGTCTTAATACGTGACAAGTCACAACAGATGACACTTTAATATTAGTCTTAATATGTGACAAGTCACAACAGATGAGCACTTTAATCTAAGTCTAAAATGTGACAAGTCACAACAGATGAGCACTTACCAGAAATGGAAGAGATCCTAGGGCCAGGATGTAAGCAAAGTTAAAATTGAGGAATCCATTGATGAGGTAGTAAGATAAGGGCTCAACTCCTGAGGAAAACAGAAGGTCAAAGGTTCATATGTGTAGGTTTGGGGAAGGGATGGTAACAATCATTCAGCAAATACACAATCAATGTCCTACCAGCAAGGCCAGAATTAAACTTGGCTAGGCCCTAAGCTGGATAGGCTAAATGAAACTTCAAGGCCCCATTTTGTTGTTGACGGATTGCCATGAGATGATGCGAGCATGTTGCCCTTTGACTCATAAGATGTGGCGTGTCGAAATGGCTTTCTGACATTTCCGGCTCCTACTGGAGAGGTTGGATTTCGTCTGTCCCAGGCTATGCTGGGAAACTACTAGTCCAGCCCAGAGGTACTGCAATACTGGGTCCTCTATATCAGTAACAGCCACCACTACAGGGAACACAGCAATCCTAGCTTCTATTAGCCAGTCTGGTTTGACGCAGACTGTTTCCAGGGAGACCCCGAGGAGGTAGAACTGCTAGGTCTTGGTCGGCTGATGGTGCGTCGACCCTGCTATTGCGTCCCCAGGCGCTTATGCTCCCCAGGCCTCTTGTTATAAAATTAACACCAAAAGGTTTCTATCACTGATTGCAATATAACAAATTTGAGGCCCCTATTGGATTATGAGGCCCTACACTGAAGCTTGAATGCAGTGACTTTAGAACAATAAGCCTAATGAACCATGTAACAAAAATCTTGCTAAAAGTTATACAAGAAACAATTCAGAATAAAATCAATAAGAAACTAGAAGAACAACAATTTGGATTTAGAAAAAAACTGGAACAAAATAAGCCATATTTTCCATAAGGACATTAATTGAAAAGTACACAGAAGTAAACAAGACTACACCAAAGCTTTTGATAGAATACACCATAAACAACTTATAGACTGCCTAAAAGAAATACATCTAGACGACACAGACATACGACTAATATGTAATTATACTGGGAGCAAACAGCAATAATAAAATATAACATAGAAAACTCTACACCCATTGATATAAAAGAGGAGTAAGACAAGGATGCATCATATCACCAAGCTTGTTCAATCTATACACTGAGCAAATCTTAAAAAACATCACAGAGATGCTTACAAATTAATGGAAAGATAATCAATAACCTAAGATATGTTGATGATACTGTATTAAGCAGAAAATCTTAAGATCTACAACAATTACATAATGAAATAAACATGACATGCAAAAAAATATAGATTACATATAAATATAAAAGAAAAACTAAAACTATGATGATAAACAAGGATACACTCAAAATCTACAAGTGGATATCAAGTTGAAGAATAGACTTGGAGACATTTCAGAGCTACAATTATCTTAGACATACTATAACAGTGATGAAAATGAAAAACCGAAATAAACAAAGATAGGTAGGAATGGCAAAAAGTAATTTTTATGTCATGAAAAATATTTATCTATCTATCTATTGACTTTTCGAGCCGTAGCCGGCCCATAGGCATAGACCCAGATACTCTTTCTCTTATCTAAATTTTTTTCTAGCAGTTTTCAATCCTTCAAGAATCTATTTATTAAATCTCACATTTGTCTCTGTTCTGTGCAAGCAGCTCTATCTCACTGAGGGAGCTGATTCCTGCTGCTCTTGCCTCTCTGATCAATGTTTTCACAGTGTCTCTCTCTTGGGTTGGCCTCTTTTCTTCTTACCTGTTGTTTCCCACATGAGGGCTTGCTTTGTTATTATGAAAATATACTCACATCAAAACAAATAACAGGGAGCCTGCGATAGCTCAGTGGTTAGTGAACTGGACTACACAGGACAAGGGGTAGGGTTCGATCCAACCGACGGCTTCCGGGTTCACCCAGCCTTTAATGGGTACCGGATTTTTTTCTGGGAAAGTGAAGTGGCACGGGCGTAATACCGACACATTACCCCAAAAATCATGTGCCGAAGGTCTGTAAAATTTTATGGTCACGAACACTATATTCCCTATACGCCACTTGGCGTGACGGGGCACTTTTTTTTAAAAAGCAAATAACACCAGGGCTAAAACTAGAATAGCAAAATGTTGTATCTTCTCAACATTCCTGTATGGTGTAGAAACATGGACATTAGTAAAAAAACAGAACAGAAAATTGAAGCCTTTGAAATGTGAACTTATAGAAAAATAGGAAGAATTAATGGAAATAAAAAAAATAAATGAGGAAGTCTTACAACTAAAAATGAAAAGAGAACTACTAAACACAATTCAAACAAGACAAATGAGATTTATGGGGGATGTAAAAGACACAGCAGTCTGCTAAAAGTAATATTGGAGGGGAAAATACAAGGTACAAGTGGCAGACCAAGACTAACATGGATGGAGGCAGACCAAGACTAACATGGACGAGTATCATCAAAAGATGGACAAGTCAGCTATGACAACCTGCAAAATAAAGCAAGAGACAGAGTGGAAATGGCGCTCCATGGTAGCCAACCTTCGTTGCAGAGATGGCACTCGATGATGATGATGAAGCAGTAACTTATTTAGTCCAGGCCTATATCTGGCCCTTGCCTACCTGGACATGAAAATCTCCTATCTGTGCATGAAAATCTCCTATCTGTGCATGAAAATCTCCTAACTGTGCATGAAAATCTCCTATCTGTACATGAAATCTATCTGTACATGAAAATCTATCTGTACATGAAAATGTCCTATCTGTACATGAAAACTCCTATCTGTACATGAAAATGTCCTATCTCTACATTAAAATGTCTTATCCAAATGTCCTATCTCTATATGAAAATGTCCTATCTCTATATTAAAATGTCTTATCTCTATATGAAAATGTCCTATCTCTACACAAAAATGCCCAATCTCTACACGAAAATGTCCCCAAATAAAATTCCCAGTGTCAGGCATTTAGGTAACAGCAAGCATGACCTTCACATTTCGTCATCAATTATTCTAATTATTCAACTTTTTATAACGAATGTCATAAGATACCCTTCCCACAAATGATGATACAATTATCAAGTCATTGATTTGTGGTTTTCTTTCACAAACTTTTCTTGTCTGTTTATATGTAAAGTAAACATTCCCTGTCTATCTGGGTGTATGGGGATTATGGTGTTAGCGACCATACTTTTCTATGACCACAGCACATTTTGGGGCCGCAAAAGCTCAGTGGTTAGTAAACTGGACTACAAAGGACAAGAGGTAGGGTTCGATCCCAATCGATGGCTTCCGGGTTCACCCAGCCTTAAATGGATACTGCATTTTTTCTTGGGAAAGTAAAGCGGCACGGGCGTAACACCGACCACATTACCCCAAAAATCATGTGCTAAAGGTCTGTAAAAGTGATGGTCACTAACGCCATATTCCCTATATGCCACTTGGCGTGACGGGGGCTCTTTACTTTTTTACTTACAGCACCATTTTTAGGTGATGTGATCGTATCATGCCATGCCACCTTTACTTCCAAGAAAAATCTCTGGTACCGATTTTCAGAGACTGGGTGAACCCCAGCGCCTTAACACCCCCCCCCCACCCCAAATATCCACCATTTCTGAGGTTCGAACTAGGATGCCCTTCTGATTGATTAGGAAGCAAGCACACTAACCATTCAGTCACAGAGACTCCCTTTTTTTTCTGCTGCCGAGGTCTATATCTGCAAGGTAGTTTTTTTCCTCTTAACGATCAGCTATTGCTATGCATTTAGAGACATGCACAGGTCATGAGCAAAATGGTGCATTTGAGGTCTTCACATGTTCCCCGTAGTTTATCATGCATGGTTGTTTCTGTGGGCAACATTTGTGTGGTTTATCATGCATGGTTGTTTCTGTGGGCAATATTTGTGCAGTTTATCATGCATGGTTGTTTCTGTGGGCAATATTGTGCAGTTTATCATGCATGGTTGTTTCTGTGGGCAACATTTGTGTGGTTTTATCATGCATGGTTGTTTCTGTGGGCAATATTTGTGCAGTTATCATGCATGGTTGTTCGTGGGCAATATTTGTGCAGTTTATCATGCATGGTTGTTTCTGTGGGCAATATTTGTGCAGTTTATCATGCATGGTTGTTTCTGTGGGCAATATTTGTGCAGCTTATCATGCATGGTTGTTTCTGTGGGCAATATTTGTGCAGTTTATCATGCATGGTTGTTTCTGTGGGCAATATTTGTGCAGTTTATCATGCATGGTTGTTTCTGTGGGCAATATTTGTGCAGTTTATCATGCATGGTTTGTTTCTGTGGGCAATATTTGTGTAGTTTATCATGCATGGTTGTTCTGTGGGCAATATTGTGTAGTTTATCATGCATGGTTGTTTCCTGTGGGCAATATTTGTGTAGTTTATCATGCATGGTTGTTTTCTGGGCAATATTTGTGTGGTTTATCATGCATGGTTGTTTCTGTGTGCAATAATTGTGTAGTTTACATGCATGGTTGTTTCTGTGGGCAATATTTGTGTGGTTTATCATGCATGGTTGTTTCTGTGGGCGATATTTGTGTGGTTTATCATGCATGGTTGTTCTGTGGGCAATATTTGTGCACTTATGGTGTTGAATATGCTGCAGTCTTGTAATGCTCTGGAGTTTGTCTGGAGGTCCTGCAGTCACATATTGCACAGTCATGGAGCTTATCTTATGCAGGTGTGCTCTGAGGTCACAGTGACCTGTTTCTGAGTCTGAATATCTTGGTCTGCTCATGTCTGCTGAATTTGTTTAAGCTGTCATGTTCTGGCTCATATTTTCC
>JAVIAB010000049.1:14706456-14735698 GCA_032433765.1 Megaustenia siamemsis | reverse complement strand
CCCTATGCTATAGTCATAAGAACACCAGCGTGAAAGACATCGTCCACGATAGCTAATTTTTTAGTGAACTGAGTGGCAGTGTTCCCTAGCGTTCAGCTTCTCATGGCAAGGTGCAGTGCCAAGGAGTACGAGTTCGATACTGCTTCGGACCATATATTGTTCATTGTTTTTTTTCTGTTGTTATTTATTTGTCATTTATTTCTGAGTGCAGTAAAACATACCTCCTTCCTTCTATGATTCGCTGAATTATCGCTTCGGAAGTTTCCCTCTATAATATTATTCATTTATTATTATTTGTCATCCGTTTTATGAGAGGGGTAGCAGGTAATAGCGTTTTTTTTTCTTTTCTTCGTTCGCCAGCTTTCACATCTGACGAAGTCCCTAGAGGCTAGGAACTGCATTTTACGTGTTAACCCATTTTTTCCCTGGCAGCCGCGTGCACAGGGGTCCCTCGCCATACAGGTAGATACCTCCGTCTTCGGAGATACTCATATTTTTTCCCGTTATTGAGTAATCGCTGTTTCGAGCCGGGCCTCACTGCTATGACCAGGGGTGTTGCCGCAGAGTAAAAAAGTAAAGTACCCCCGTCACGCCAAGTGGCGTATAGGGAATATGGTGTTTCTTCTTCTTCTACCTTTTTAGCTCCCAGTGGAGCATAGGTCTTCAACAACACTTTCCAAGTCGTTCTGTTTTTTGCCATTCTTTTAAGATCATTCCATGTCTTCCCCATCACCTTCATCTCTGCTTCTATCTGTATTCTCCAAGATTCCTTGGTCTGAAATATGGTGTTGGTGACCCTATATTTTACAGACCTTCAGCACATGATTTTTGGGGTAATGTGGTCGGTATTACGCCCGTGCTGCTTTACTTTCCCAGAAAAAAAAATCCGGTACCCATTTAAGGCTGGGTGAACCCGGAGCCGTCGGTTGGATCGAACCCTACCCCTTGTCCATTATAGTCCAGTTCACTAACCACTGAACCTCCAAGACCCTGCTCCACCTCTCCATGGTGCCTCTAGGAACAAACTAACCTATCTAGTCCGGCCAAGCGAGTAGGGATCAAAGAGGATAACAAACCGGGTACTAACAAATATTGTTGCTGAAGTCGGATGTGTATGGCCCGTAAGGCGCAAATATCACAGTTATACTGCAAACCACACACAACGCTGACACGCCCAATTAACGTCCTTTTAAGGGCGGATGAAGAAGTGTACTCCTTTAGTCATCGGGCGAACGCAAGCAAGCAAATGCGTTCAAGACTAGCTTCGGTAAACAGATAAGAGCAGAGATGGGGACAAAGGGTGGTTCCTACGTTTCAGGAAAACCGGAGAGACAAGAGGCTACCTTTGTCGTGTGTAGAGGGAGCAGACATCCAGAACATAAAGGCGGTAGCCTTACCAGGACAGGGAGAGAAGGTAGATAATATGTTAAGGGCTTGTTTAATCTCCTCCTTACTCTCTATGTTCCCCCCCTTTTGTCCGTCCTGGCATGGTTATGTTTAGTGTCCTCCTTACTCTCTATGTTCCTCCCCTTTTGTCCGTCCTGGCATGGTTATGTTTAATCTCCTCCTTACTCTCTATGTTCCTCCCCTTTTGTCCGTCCTGGCATGGTTATGTTTAATCTCCTCCTTACTCTCTATGTTCCTCCCCTTTTGTCCGTCCGGCATGGTATGTTTAGTGTCCCCCTTACTCTCTATGTTCCTCCCCGTTTGTCCGTCCTGGCATGGTTATGCATAGTGTCCTCCTTACTCTCTATGTTCCTCCCCTTTTGTCCGTCTGGTATGGTATGTTTAGTGTCCCCCTTACTCTCTATGTTCCTCCCCTTTTGTCCGACCTGGTATGGTTATGTTTAGTGTCCCCCTCACTCTCTATGTTCCTCCCCTTTTGTCGTCCTGGTATGGTTATGTTTAGTGTCCCCCTCACTCTCTATGTTCCTCCCTTTTGTCCGACCTGGTATGGTTATGTTTAGTGTCCCCCTCACTCTCTATGTTCCTCCCCTTTTGTCCGTCCTGGTATGGTTATGTTTAGTGTCCCCCTTACTCTCTATGTTCCTCCCCTTTTGTCCGTCCTGGTATGGTTATGTTTAGTCGATGATCCCAGCATCACTACAAACGAATTAAAATCCATAATTGCTCACTGCCCGTGCCTCGGAATCATCAGAATTAAAACTCATCTCATTGAAGTATCAAAACAAAGAAAAGTAGCCGCAGTCCCGATCCAAGCAGATACAGCACACGCCAAAAGACATAAGGGCAAGCGGCACCGAAAGTGAACGCAGCTGAACATTTCTCTGTCATACGATATCGTCATCCATCGTAAGCAATCGTATATCAAAACACGATCCGGATAAAAACACAGCTCACGTTATGCACAGAGAACTAAACTCAGTAGCTCCGACAGCAAGTCCTGGTATGTTTTATTTCTCCTCCAGCCATTTTCACATTTCCATTTCCAGTATGTCTTTTCGTCTGAGCTCTCTAACCTCTCTTGGAGCTGTTTTTTTTTTTTTTTTTTTTTTGTTTTGTTCTCTCCGTCTCCTTTTTCCTGAACTATCATATGTCTCCTCCCTTCTGAACTATCTTATGTCTTGTTCCTCCTGAACTATCTTATGTCTTCTTCCTCCTGAACTATCATATGTCTCCTCCCTTCTGAACGATCTTATGTCTTGTTCCTCCTGAACTATCTTATGTCTTCTTCCTCCTGAACTATCATATGTCTCCTCCCTTCTGAACTATCTTATGTCTCCTCCCTTCTGAACTATCTTATGTCTCCTCCCTTCTGAACTATCTTATGTCTTCTTCCTCCTGAACTATCTTATGTCTTCTTCCTCCTGAACTATCATATGTCTCCTCCCTTCTGAACTATCTTATGTCTCCTCCCTCCTGAACTATCATATGTCTCCTCCCTCCTGAACTATCTTATGTCTCCTCCCTTCTGAACTATCTTATGTCTCCTCACTCCTGAACTATCATATGTCTCCTCCCTCCTGAACTATCTTATGTCTCCTCCCTCCTGAACTATCTTATGTCTCCTCCTTCCTGAACTATCTTATGTCTCATCCCTCCTGAACTATCATATGTCTCATCCCTCCTGAACTATCTTATGTCTCCTCCCTCCTGAACTATCATATGTCTCCTCCCTCCTGAACTATCATATGTCTCATCCCTCCTGAACTATCATATGTCTCATCCCTCCTGAACTATCATATGTCTCATCCCTCCTGAACTATCATATGTCTCATCCCTCCTGAACTATCATATGTCTCATCCCTCCTGAACTATCATATGTCTCATCCCTCCTGAACTATCATATGTCTCATCCCTCCTGAACTATCATATGTCTCATTCCTCCGGAACTATCATAGTCTCCTCCCTCCTGAACTATCATATGTCTCCTTCCTCCTGAACTATCATGTCTCCTTCCTCCTGAACTATCATGTCTCCTCCATCCTGAACCATCATATGTCTCCTCCCTCCTGAACTATCATAGTCTCCTTCCTTCTGAACTATCATATGTCTCCTTTCTCCTGAACTATCATATGTCTCCTCCCTCCTGAACTATCATAGTCTCCTCCCGTCTGAACTATCATAGTCTCCTTTCTCCTGAACTATCATATGTCTCCTCCCTCCTGAACTATCATAGTCTCCTTTCTCCTGAACTATCATATGTCTCCTTCCTCCTGAACTATCATGTCTCCTTCCTCCTGAACTATCATGTCTCCTCCATCCTGAACCATCATATGTCTCCTCCCTCCTGAACTATCATAGTCTCCTTCCTTCTGAACTATCATATGTCTCCTTTCTCCTGAACTATCATATGTCTCCTCCCTTCTGAACTATCTTATGTCTCCTCCCTCCTGAACTATCATATGTCTCCTCCCTCCTGAACTATCATATGTCTCCTCCCTCCTGAACTATCTTATGTCTCCTCCCTTCTGAACTATCTTATGTCTCCTCACTCCTGAACTATCATATGTCTCCTCCCTCCTGAACTATCTTATGTCTCCTCCCTCCTGAACTATCTTATGTCTCCTCCCTCCTGAACTATCTTATGTCTCATCCTTCCTGAACTATCATATGTCTCATCCATCCTGAACTATCTTATGTCTCCTCCCTCCTGAACTATCATATGTCTCCTCCCTCCTGAACTATCATATGTCTCATCCCTCCTGAACTATCATATGTCTCATCCCTCCTGAACTATCATATGTCTCATCCCTCCTGAACTATCATATGTCTCATCCCTCCTGAACTATCATATGTCTCATCCCTCCTGAACTATCATATGTCTCATCCCTCCTGAACTATCATATGTCTCATTCCTCCGGAACTATCATAGTCTCCTCCCTCCTGAACTATCATATGTCTCCTTCCTCCTGAACTATCATGTCTCCTTCCTCCTGAACTATCATGTCTCCTCCATCCTGAACCATCATATGTCTCCTCCCTCCTGAACTATCATAGTCTCCTTCCTTCTGAACTATCATATGTCTCCTTTCTCCTGAACTATCATATGTCTCCTCCCTCCTGAACTATCATAGTCTCCTCCCGTCTGAACTATCATAGTCTCCTTTCTCCTGAACTATCATATGTCTCCTCCCTCCTGAACTATCATAGTCTCCTTTCTCCTGAACTATCATAGTCTCCTTCCTTCTGAACTATCATATGTCTCCTTTCTCCTGAACTATCATTTGTCTCCTCCCTCCTGAACTATCATAGTCTCCTCCCTTCTGAACTATCATAGTCTCCTTTCTCCTGAACTATCATAGTCTCCTCCCTTCTGAACTATCATAGTCTCGTCCATTCTGAACTATCATAGTCTCCTCCCTTCTGAACTATCATATGTCTCCTCCCTCCTGAACTATATGACGTCTCCTATCTTCTGAACTATCTGATGTCTTCTTCCTCTTGAACTATCTTATGTCTTCTTCCTCTTGAACTATATGTCTTCTTCTTTATGAACGATCTTATGTCTCCTTCCTCCTGAACTATCTTATGTCTTCTTCCTAGTGAACTATCTTATGTCTTCTTCCTCCTGAACTATCTTATGTCTTTTTCCTTCTGAACTATCTTATATCTCCTTTCTCCTGAACTACCTTATGTCTCCTTACTCTTGAACTATCTTATGTCTCCTTCCTCCTGAACTATCTTATGTCTTCTTCCTCTTGAACTATCTTATGTCTCCTTCCTCCTGAACTATCTTACGTCTTCTTCCTCCTGAACTATCTTATGTCTTCTTCCTCTTGAACTATCTTATGTCTCCTTCCTCCTGAACTATCTTATGTCTTCTTCCTCCTGAGCTATCGTATGCCTCTTTTCTTCTGAACTATCTTATGTCTTCTTCCTCCTGAACTATCTTATGCCTTCTTCCTCCTGAGCTATCGTATGTCTCTTTTCTTCTAAACTATCTTATGTCTTCTTCCTCCTGAACTATCTTTTGTCTTCTTCCTCCTGAACTATCTTATGTCTTCTTCCTCTTGAACTATCTTATGTCTTTTTTCTCCTGAACTATCTTCTGTCTCCTTCCTCCTGAACTATCTTCTGTCTCCTTCCTCCTGAAATATCTTATGTCTCCTTCCTCTTGAACTATCTTCTGTCTCCTTCCTCCTGAACTATCTTATGTCTTTTTCCTCCTGAACTATCTTATGTCTCCTTCCTTTTGAACTATCTTATGTCTTCTTCCTCCTGAAATATCATATGTCTTCTTCCTCCAGAACTATCTTATGTCTCCTTTCTCCTGAACTATCTTATGTCTTCTTCCTCCTGAACTATCTTTATGTCTTCTTCCTCCTGAACTATCATATGTCTTCTTCCTCCAGAACTATCTTATGTCTCCTTTCTCCTGAACTATCTTATGTCTTCTTCCTCCTGAACTATCTTTATGTCTTCTTCCTCTTGAACTATCTTATGTCTTCTTCCTCCAGAACTATCTTATGTCTCCTTTCTCCTGAACTATCTTATGTCTTCTTCCTCCTGAACTATCTTATATCTCCTTTCTCCTGAACTATCTTATGTCTTCTTCCTCCTGTACTATCTTATGTCTCCTTTCTCCTGAACTATCTTATGTCTCCTTCCTCTTGAACTATCTTTTGTCTCCTTTCTCCTGAACTATCTTCTGTCTCCTTTCTCCTGAACTATCTTATGTCTCCTTCCCTCCTGAACTTCTTCCCCGTGAACTATCATATGTCTCCTTCCTCCTGAACTTCTTCCCCGTGAACTATCTTATGTCTCCTTCCTCCTGAACTTCTTCCCCGTGAACTATCTTATGTCTTCTTCCTCCTGAACTTCTTCCCCGTGAACTATCTTATGTCTTCCTCCTCCTGAACTTCTTCCCCGTGAACTATCTTATGTCTCCTTCCTCCTGAACTTCTTCCCCGTGAACTATCTTATGTCTTCTTCCTCTTGAACTATCTTATGTCTCCTTTCTCCTGAACTTCTTCCCCGTGAACTATCTTATGTCTCCTTCCTCCTGAACTTCTTCCCCGTGAACTATCTTATGTCTTCTTCCTCTTGAACTATCTTATGTCTCCTTTCTCCTGAACTTCTTCCCCGTGAACTATCTTATGTCTCCTTCCTCCTGAACTTCTTCCCCGTGAACTATCTTATGTCTTCTTCCTCTTGAACTATCTTATGTCTCCTTTCTCCTGAACTATCTTATGTCTCCTTTCTCCTGAACTATCTTATGTCTCCATCAACTAGTCTTCTTCACCCTGAAAAAAATAATGAGCTTCTCTTGCTGTCTCAACTTTCTCCGCAACTGTCTCCGCCTACACAAGCGAATGAATTCAGAGGAAGATGTATGTTTACAGCACTCGGAAAAAATGACAAATAATGAACAACAGAATAAAAAACAAATAATATATGGACCGAAGCAGGATCGAACCCGTACTCAGTGGCACAATGAAGTTATCTGAGTGGCAGTGTTCCCTAGCGTTTGGCTTTCCGTGGCGAGGCGCTGTGCCACTCAGTACGGGTTCGATCCTGCTTGGGTTCATATATTGTTCTTTGTTTTTTTTTTCTGTAGTTGAATTTTTTATCATGTTTTCCGAGTGCTGTAAACATATCTCTTCCTCTGAACTCATTCACTGATTATCGCCCCGGAAGTTTCCCTCTATAATAATATTCATTTATTATTATTTGTCCTGTTTTCCGAGTGCTGTAAACATAGCTCTTCCCCTGAATTGATTCGCTGGTTATCGCCCCGGAAGTTTCCCTCTATAATAATATTCATTTATTATTATTTGTCCTGTTTTCCGAGTGCTGTAAACATATCTCTTCCTCTGAATCATTCGCTGATTATCGCCTCGGAAGTTTCCCTCTATAATAATATTCATGTATTATTATTTGTTTCCGCATACACAACCTGCCTGTAGGTCTTAGGTCCTAGGTTTTCCAGCCCTAGATAGGACCTATACATGCTAGTTGCTTGCTCGCGCTAGCTTGATGACTAAAGGAATACACCTCTTCATCATCCGCCCTTAAAAGGTCGTTAAGTGGCGTGTATTGTAGTTTGCAGTAAAACTGTGATATTTGCGCTTTTCGACAAATCGCATGCGACATGGTGCATGATAGTGATAAGAGACATTTTAAGCTGCCCGAATTCAGATGTCGCCTCCTACGCGTTCGTGCCTTCATTACCAGTCACCAACGCTTACTCTCCCTTTTTGACATTCAACTTCTTTCATCACGTCCTGGCCTTATCAGTTTCGAGCCCAGACTCCGCCGCTGCATTTTAGTAATCGTCCAACTTATGACTCACACTGGGTGACTACTGCAGTATCGATTCACAGTAATCTATAGTATCAATACATCATCATGTGCCATACAGGTTGGCGTAGGCGATCATGTCCTTCCACAATCTTCTATCTACAGTGCACCGTATCAATTATGTTGTTGACTGTTTTCCATGCCATGACACCAAGCTATCTATAGTTCGTTCAGAAATTCGTGCCCACAGAGTTTATTAATTATCTCAGAAACTGATGAATTTCTGTAATTATTTTTCGTGAAATCTTATTTTTTTCACCGACCTTCAGTCTGATTTTTTGCCATACTGTCAAGCATTTAGGAAGATTTTTGCTTATTTGAGGTATGTAAAAATATATATCCTTTCCTCCGCTGGTCTTCGGACACCATTGGGCAAGATGGAGCTCCCGTTTAGCCCCCCTATCAGGGTTATGTGAAGCCATTGGAGCAGGTGGTGGATGGTGTTGTGGGAGCAGCCGACAAGTAGTGCCGGTTATGGTCCCCACACCGCGATGGCAGGCAGAGGATCTCATGTATAGAGACAATGGCTGCGATCTCCGACTAGTACAGTCACTGCCAAGAAGGAAGGAATGGCAAACTACCTTCTTGTATTGTCTGGACTAATCATGACAAATCACAACTTATATTATAATATCTACAGCTAACGAAGTTAATGGGGGCTCCACAGCCACCTCGTCCGGTAGGGAGCGTCATGTGATACAGGTGACACCTGATCGTCTTCAAGCTACTATATCTATCTATCTATTGTCCTTTCGAGCCGAAGACGGCACATAGGGCAGAACCACAATCTCAAAAACAGAAACCTTGAGTGCCAAAATGGCACATATTTCAAATATCACTGCTTCTAAAATCTATGGAAGCGACTGTATGCAAGATCACAAATAAAGAGACACTAGCAATAGGAACTTGGAACATTAGATCAGCATTCCAGGTTGGTAAAATAGAAACATCAGTCAAGAAATGAAGAGAATGAAATTGAACATCTTGGGACTATGTGAAATGAGATGGAAAAAAAAAAAGTAAAGTACCCCCGTCACGCCAAGTGGCGTATAGGGAATATGGTGTTAGTGACCATACATTTTATAGACCTTCAGCACATGATTTTTGGGGTAATGTGGTCGTTATTACGCCCGTGCCGCTTCACTTTCCCAGAAAAAAAATCCGGTACCCATTTAAGGCTGGGTGAACCCGGAAGCCGTCGGTTGGGATCGAACCGTACCCCTTGTCCTTTGTAGTCCAGTTCACTAACCACTGAGCTATCGCGGATCCCTAAATGGAAAGGAGCAGAATTATTACAACGCGACAGCGGATATGTAATTTACTCTGGGGGAACCACACACGAAAGAGGTGTAGCATCATGTTAGATAGAGAAAGAAGCAAAACAGTGAAAGGATTTTGACCAGTATTAGACAGAATTCTGCTAGTAAAATTGAGTGGCAGACCAATGGACATCAACATAATTCAAGTTTATGCACCAACATGTAATAGCGAAGAAGAAGACATTGACACTTTTTACGAGGAGCTAGAGGCAGCCATGGAACAGTGTAAATCCCAAGAAATAACTATTATATTAGGGGATTTCAATGCAAAGGTAGGAACAGCTAAAGTATGACCTTGGAGAGACGAATGACAGAGGGATAGATTGATAGATTGGGCAAAGACACATGAAATGATTATAGGTAACGCCTGGTTCAAACAACACCCTAGGCGACTATGGACATGGCAAAGCCCAGACAAAAAAGTACATAATCAAATTGATTTTATACTGGTACAGAGAAGATTCAGGAATGGGCTAACATCTGTTAAAACAAGGCCAGGAGCAGATTGCAATAGTGACAATGTACCAGTAGTTGAAAGATAAGAATAAAACTGCGGAAGGCACAGAAATCACCAAGAAATATAAAATTAGAACTAGATATGCTAAGAGTAGATAAACAGATGAGTGATAAGTATGGCACGATAGTACAAAATAGATATAATGCTATTGAGAAAATACAGGACATCGAGGAGCAGTGGGAACTGCTCAAACAAACGATTCAACAAACATCAAAAGAGGTAATACCAGTGACAAAAAGAATCAACAAAAAGAAATGGATGACTGAAGAAATATTACAACTAATGGACGAAAGAAGAAAACCTAAGAAAGCAGAACGGACATACAAAATATTGCACAAAGAGATCCAAAACAAGTGCAGAGAAGCAAAGGAAGGATGGTTAAAACAGAAATGTGAAGAAATGGAAAAACAACAAAAGAAAGACTCAACATTTATGCACAATCAGTTAAATGAATTAACAGGAAGAAAAGAAGTAACAGTTTCGGGATGTGTGAAATCAAAGGAAGGAAATATAATAATGGGACAGGAGAAGACAATGGAAGATGGGCAGAATATATCTGTCAACTCTATGATGATGAAAGACCAGAGTTAAACAATTCAAACAAAGACACAGGACCACCGAATATGCAAAGTGAAGTGGAGGACATAATTCAACACATGAAAAGAGGCAAAGCTGCAGGTCCCGACAATATAACAATAGAAGAGATAAACGCATTAGGAGAGCTGGGAGTACAAGTCATAACAAATCTACTCAATGACATATATAACACTGGACACATACCTGAAGATCTACTAAAATCTGTCTTTGTAGCCATACCGAAGAAGTCAGGAGCCACTGATTGTGAAGACCATCGCACTATTAGTCTCATGAGCCATATGACTAAAATATTACTAAGAATCATCCTGAGACGCGTAAGAAACAAAATAAAACCAGAAATAAGTGAGGAACAATATGGATTTGTGGAAGGAAAGGGCACCAATAATGCAATATACATCTTAAGAACATTGATAGAAAGATCTATAGAGGTAAAGAAAGATCTATATGTGTACTTTATAGACTACATAAAAGCATTTTACAAAGTAAAGCATGTGGAAATAATCAATATGCTGGAGAAAGTAAACATCGATGGCAAGGATCTGCGAATCATAAAAAACATGTACTGGCAACAAACAGCAGTTATACGAATTAGCAACCAAACAGGACAATTTCAACTTATAAAACAAGTAGTCAGACAAGGCTGTGTTCTGTCGCCGGATTTGTTTTCACTTTACAGCGAAAATATTATGAAATCAATAGTAGACAAAAAAAAAAAAAGAATTGAAGTCAACGGTCACAACATAAATAATTTGCTTCCGGTGTAAGATGGTGGGATCTAGGTCACGTTCTCTTGATCGCTGCAGTAAGTGCATTCGGAATCTGATTAATTTCGATTCTCCGTTGCACTTTTCTCCGTTAAAGTAAAAGTGATGATCCTCTTATTACATCTGCACCGCTAAAGCGACGTTGTACGCTGGCAACAGTTCAGTTTTGACAAATCAAGTGTTGTGGATACGACCTTCCAACGTCTAGGCTTGATCTGCGCTTTGCGTCACATTGGTGCTGTTCATGGCCGTTGTTGGAATTCCTTGACGCAAGTTATTTCCATGTTAATTATCAATGTAAACTACTTCGTCAGCCGCAGTTGTATCGCTTTACGGAATTTGCACAGAGTTTTATTCGTCTTAGGCTGCTTTTACTAGAATAATCAGAAATCGAAAGGGAGCGAAATTGTGTGCAGGACTTTTTTTGTGTGCTACGTCATCATAATGGTTCATCGTATATCCCTAGACTCTAGACCGGCCGTACGCTAATCTTACGGTCGGTTGTTTGATGTGCGACGGGGATAATCTGACGACTAACTGTGTGTCTATATGTTCGGAATTGAAGTCAACAACGATGGCCTACCATCATCAAGCGCTCTACATTTGTTAAACATATGACGATCTTCATTTTCAAGAGGACGTGAACTCCCGGTATATGGTGGATAGGCGGCGGGCACAATTGAAGGCTATGTATGAAAAGTGTTCCTTGTTGCAGTTTCCTCATATTCCAAGTCCGGCTTGTTGCAGGAGCTACTGAGTTAAGTGCTCTGTGCACACCGTGAGCTGTGTGTCTCATCCGTTTTGATCATGTTTCGATATTCCAATTGTTTACGATGAATGATGATATCGTATGACAGGAAGAGTTGGTTGTGTTCACTTTCTGCGCGGTTTCGCCTTATGTCTTTTGGCATGTGCTGAGACTGCTATGATGGGGACTACAGTTACCTTTCTTTGTTTTGGAGATGAGATTCAGATGATTCCACTGGCACGGGCGGTTGAGCAATTATGGATTTTAATTCGTTTGCAATGATACCGGGCCTTCCATAACCAAATAACCAAATTTGCGATATGCAGATAACACAGTCTTAATAGCAGAGACAGAGAATGAACTACAAGAAATGATGGACATAATAGTAAAAGAAAGCAACAAGAAAGGTCTCAGTCTGAATAGTAAGAAAACAGAAGTAATGGTCATATCGAAGAAACAATCATCACCAGCATGCAGCATAAAAATAAACAGGACAAATCTGAAACAAGTGCAACGCGTCAAATACTTGGCACAATAATAACATCGGATGGAAGATGCACCACGGAAATAAAAAGCAGAATAGCTCAGGCCAAAATAGCATTTCATAAAATGAAAAATATCTTATGTGACAAATCTATGTCAATAGAAGTGAGAAAGAGAGTTCATCGGTGCTATATAGAACCAATTCTGACCTATGGAAGCAGTCTTTTTAGTGGTGCAAAATGAGGCCGTCAGGGAGAGCAGCACTCTTTCCAGATGGAATTACAAAAAGGCAGACTGGAAAATGTATCAACACTACACCAGTATACTGACTAAAGATATAAATACAGACAGAGACATCAACAAATAGTTGATGAATTCAGTAGACTAATAATACAAGCTGCCAGTGAAACAATACCTAGAGGGGCACGGAAACACTGCAAACCAAACTGGAGTAGTGAACTAGAGCAACTGAACAATGACATGGAAACATCTCGAAAGCAAGAAAAAAATAACCCTTGCCAGGAACACCACAATAACTACCAACATGCTAAAGCCAACATTTCAATGGGCTAAACTACAAGCCAGATGGAGAAGCTGGAAAGAGAAAACAGAGTCCTTGAATCTTGAACGAGACACAAGAAAAGTGTGGAAGCCTGTAAAACAGCTGAATGATGAGGGTACAGAAAGGAACATCAAAATTACAATGAAGAAGGGTGGACACAACATAACAGGTAAGCATGCAGCAAATCACCATTTTGTAGACTCCTTTGCAAATGACAATAATATTGAAATTAGCCAATAGAAACGACAAGAGTTTAAAACAACAAAATGCAAGACCAGAAGAGACCGCACATGAAGTCATGGAAATACCCATTACACAAAGAGAGCTAGAGCTGGCAATATCCAAATTAAAAATGAAAAAGTCACCAGGTAGTGGTGGAGTGTCCAATGAAATGATTAAGAACTTAGGAACTGCAGCTAAAGCAAAACTACTGCAGATCTACAACATTTGCTGGATCACAGGTAGAGTGCCACAGGCATGGAGAGAAGCAACTATGATACCATTACTAAAGCCAGGAAAAGATGGTTCAATGACATCCAGCTATAGACCAATCAGCCTTACAAGCTGTTTGTGTAAAACAATGGAACGTATAATCAATCTCAGACTGCTGTGGTACCTGGAAAGTGAAAATCTCCTTGTCCCACAACAAGCAGGCTTTAGACAGTGTTACTCTACCGAAGATCAGGCAACCTATCTTTCCAGGAAATTGAGGATGCGTTTCAAGAAAAGAAACAGGCACTAGCAGCATGGATAGACCTAAAAGAAAGCATTTGATAAGGTATGGAAGGAAGGGCTTTTGAAGAAACTGAGAAATTATGGAGTAAATGGCAGGATGTACAAATGGGTCAAAGCATACCTGCATAACAGGAGAGCCAGAGTGCAACTGGATGGTCTTAAGAGTAAGAATGTCTTACTGCGCCAGGGCGTTCCACAGGGAGGGGTACTATCTCCAACACTTTTTCTGATCTACATCAATGACCTAGTTACTGAACTACCACATGGCATCAAAGTGGCAATGTATGCAGATGACTTGGTAATGTGGTGAACAGAGGAGTATGCAACAGTGGCCTCCAAATTGTTACAAAGAGCTATGAATGCACTGAATTCATGGACAAATAGATGGTGTATCAGCATCAATACAGACAAATGTAGTACTACACTTTTCACTCTCTCCCCAAAACAAAAGCAGAAGCCATCTACATAAACAATGAGCCTGTGAAAGAAGACATACAAGCTACGTATCTCGGAGTTACATTTGATAACAAACTATCTTGGAAACAGCAGATAAATAAGGCAACCCAAAAAGCAAGGAGGAAATTGGCTATTCTAAGAAAGTTGTGTGGAACCACATGGGGTGCGAGTGGGAAAATACTCAGTAAAGTTTACCAACAGAGTATACGCCCACATTTAGAATATGGATCATCTGCATGGTGCTCAGCATCAAACACCACACTGCAAGAACTGGATAAAGTACAAAACCAGGCACTTAGGGTCATCACAGGAGCAATGAAATCAACACCTATATTGGAGATGGGGAAATTGTGGAGGATACCAGCACTGAGAGAACGGAGGGACACAAAGGTGCTGATACAGGCAGAAAAATTTGCATGCAGGCCGAGACATTAATGAAGGACAGATTCCAAAATCTTGCATTGGGACGACTTAAGAGAAGCAGTTTTATCCACCAAGCCAAGCGTATTAGTAGACAAACACCAGACATGCCAAGAGATGAAAAAATAAGATTTCATGAAAAGAATTACAGAAATTTATCAAACTGTTTCCGAGTTAATTGATCAACTGTGGGCACGAATTTGTGGGGGAAAAAAACTATAGTATCGTATCTCTTTGTCGTCCGCGATATCTTTCCCCTGTTTTTTACTTATTGTAACCAAGTATTCCAACTTTCCTCTTCACATGCTATGCCAGAAAAATGTTGATTGTTTCTTTCTGATGTTTTTAGGACTTCCCTTTTTATGTTGGCCTCTTTCAGAATTTTCTCGTTGGTCTTTTTAGTTGTCCAGGGAACTTTCAATATTCTTCTGAGAAATCCCATCTCTGTGGTCTCTAATCGTCTTTTCATTTGTTTATCTACTGTCCATGATTCGCTTCTATGTCAGAATTGGCTTATATAGCACCGATGAACTCTCTTTCTCCATTCTGTTGACATATACTTGTTGCTTACGACGTTTTTCATTCTCTGAAATGCTATTTTGGCCTGAGCTATTCTGCTTTTTATTTATGTAGTGCATCTTCCATCTGACGTTATTATTGTGCCCAAGTATTTGACGCTTTGCACTTGTTTCAGATTTGTCTCATTTATTTTTATGCTGCATGCTGGTGATGATTGTTTCTTCGTTATAACCATTACTTCTGTTTTCTTACTATTCAGACTGAGACCCTTTTTGTTGCTTTCTTTTACTGTTATGTCAATCTTTTATAACTAACGTGCAAGTTCATTAAAAAGTTATAGTTAACAATAACACTGAAATACAATAAGACCTCACAGTTAACAATAACACTGAAATATAACAAGACCTCATGGATAACAATAACACTCAAATATAACAAGACATCACGGATAACAATAACACTTAAATATAACAAGACATGACGGATAACAATAACACTTAAATATAACAAGACATCACGGATAACAATAACACTTAAATATAACAAGACATCACGGATAACAATAACACTTAAATATAACAAGACATCACGGATAACAATAACACTTAAATATAACAAGACATCACGGATACAAATAACACTTAGATATAACAAGACATCACGGATACAAATAACACTTAAATATAACAAGACATCACGGATAACAATAACACTTAAATATAACAAGACATCACGCATACAAATAACACTTAAATATAACAAGACTTCAAAGATAATAAAACTAAAATACAAAACCACGCATTGGATTAAATTAGTGAAATGTAACAATAATTTACTTAATGCTAGCATTTATATATAGATATGATCGTGCACATACATAAGGATACAGTGAAACAGACTAAGAACAGAGACAAAGAGATACATAAAGATACAGTGAAACAGACTAAGAACAGAGACAAAGAGATACATAAAGATACAGTGAAACAGACTAAGAACAGAGACAAAGAGATACATAAAGACAGTGAAACAGACTAAGAACAGAGACAAAGAGATCATTCTAAACAAGATTGCAATGTGTCTCGAAAGTCACAAGAAATTACCTTAAAAAATAAATAAATAAATAAATGATAAGTGTATTCTTGATTGTATATACTAGCTTGAGTGAGACATGGTGACTCCGATAGGTGTAGCTACTCCTTTTTAGACTTGCTGGATGTGTTTCTCCTCCTGTAACATCGACAACACTGTCTGATGAGAAAAAAAAGCGCGACGAAGACAAAGACAATCACGCCCATGATAAAGCCGAAAACATCGAGCATGAGAAACTGATAGAGCGGCATCTTCTGGCATGAAGACCTCATGTAGTCGCCGCCGTAGCGCATCACGTGATCCAGCCAGTAAGCCACTTCCTTCATGGGCACCTTGTACAGCTCTCGGAACAAGCTCGATGCCTTCTTCATGTTCTCCGAGTACTTGTTCTCGTGGATGAGCTCCTTCATTAGACCGGCCAGCTCATCGGCGCTAGCGGTCCTCATGTTGGCTGAAAGGCCCAATTGTTTCGCGCGGACCCTCTCCGCGTTGTACGGCTGGTCACCATAAATGGGCAGACAGAGTATGGGCACTGCGTGGTACAAGGCCTCGTATTGTCCATTCTTGCCGCAGTGAGAAACAAAGAGTCGAGCTTTCTCGTGTCCCAGAAGGTCATTCTGCGGAATCCATTTTGAGGTCATGATGTGGTTTGGTTCAGATGATGTCAGATTGACTCTCCACACAACTCTCATGTCCAACTGCTTGAAGGCAGACACCAACTTGGAAGTAATTTCAGAGGGCACGTCAATGACGGATCCTCCAAAAGAAACAACAATCACACCGTTTGGTGAGTCATCCACAAACTTCTTGAACTCTCCCACAAGAGGTTTGGCGGGAGATGCTGAAGATCCGCCAGTGAGTTTGGTGTTTGGAAGCATGGGTCGGGGGTAGTCTAAGATGTGGTCTAGCTCAGCGATGAAGATTTCAGCTCTCGCGGCCAGCTCGCTTATTGAGATATAAGGTTTTTCTGGAGCGAACTTTGAGATCAGACCGCTGTCGTGGAACGGTTCAAAGAAATATGTGAGAGCGTAGAATAAGGTGCTTTGTAATCGTTCACGGAAGGATAAGTTGTCACTCATGGCTAGAATTGGTAATGGAGTGGCTGCTGGCGTGAAAGGCACTCTGGACAGAACGACATCATGCATTGTACCAATTAGTGCGAACGGAATGTCCAGTTTGTAGGGCAAAACCAGCAAGTTCAGGGTAATGACGATCGAGTCTAGGACATAAAGATCTGCATTGAGGCTTCTCACTTTCTCAACGAAAGGTTCTTCAGACAAGATATCAACACACATTGCTGTGAAGGCTCGCGAAAAATTCATAAATGCCGTTATACTCATTGACTCCTCTTCTTTGCCGATCCAAAATTTTCCACAAGTTTGGTGCTCTCGAAAATCTTGGTGGTCACGTCTCCAAGGCCCTCACCGTAGGTCAGAATGTGCACAGACTTGTCCTTGACCAAGTTCTTCGCGAGGAGGTAATGAGGCACACAGATCCACACCTCGTGGCCGAGTTTGGCCAAGGATGACGCGATGTTGGCGTGGTAGACGATGTAACTGGTGATAGGAGCTGGCTGCAGCACTACAGTCTTTCCGTCGCTGATGGGCGCTGTAACAATGATGACTAAGACAACGACCGTCGTTAGTAAACTTTGTAATCTCGTCATTTTTGCCTGCAAACATAAGAATGGAGAATTATTTCTGCTAATCAAATGTTGTAAATGTGGTAATGTTAGACTTCGACACAGCACACAGACACCCAGCAAGAGTTTCAACTATCTCGGTTATGGTTACCACCTCACCACATATACATGCACATACAGAAACCCTCTACTGAATTTCTACTGGTACAGTCTTTCTACTGTTGCAACATTTCTATTATTTTGAATTTCAGCGGATACAGTCTTTCTGCTGTTGTAGTAATTCTATTGTAGAAATTTTACTGACACAGTCTTTCTGCTGTTGTAGTAATTCTATTGTAGAACCTATTCTGATGCAGTTGTTCTGCTGTTGTAGTAATTCTATTGTAGAATTTATACTGACACAGTCTTTCTGCTGTTGTAGTAATTCTATTGTAGAACTTATACTGACACAGACTTTCTGCTGTTGTAGTAATTCTATTTTAGAATTTATACTGACACATTCTTTCTGCTGTTGTAGTAATTCTATTGTAGAATTTATACTGACACAGTCTTTCTGCTGTTGTAGTAATTCTATCGTAGAACTTATACTGACACAGACTATCTGCTGTTGTAGTAATTCTATTGTAGAATTTATACTGACACAGTCTTTCTGCTGTTATAGTAATTCTATTGTAGAACTTATACTGACACAACCTTTCTGATGTTGTAGTAATTCTATTGTAGAACTTGTACTGAAACAACCTTTCTGCTGTTGTAGTAATTCTATTGTAGAACTTGTACTGACACAACCTTTCTGCTGTTGTAATAATTCAATTGTAGAACTTGTACTGACACAACCTTTCTGCTGTTGTAGTAATTCTATTGTAGAACCTATTCTGATGCAGTTGTTCTGCTGTTGCAACATTTCTATTGTACTATTTCTATTGACACAGCATTACTTTTGAAAACGCTAGTGGAAGCTGAGATGAAACATGTTGTCCAGATATGGTGTACCCTGTGAAGGAACCCCACTGACGTCATAAAGTAGAAGCTGAGATGAAACATGTTGTCCAGATATGGTGTACCCTGTGAAGGAACCACACTGACGTCATAATGTGGAAGTTTCTTGTTGCTACCCTAAATATAGACACAAACCGAGGTGGCCAGTGATTTCCCAGTAGACGACCTGTGACCATGTAAAATAAGAATAATATTTGCGATATTTGCTATAGACGAAGTAGACACATATAACTTTGATCATTGAAGTCATGTTTGACAGATAATCAAAAGTATGACTGCAATTGATATTTATTTATTCTTCATTTATTACCGAAGTGACGTTGTTTATCACACTTTATTATCAGCATCAAAGTATCAAAGCCACATTTTTACTGAAGTAGTGATATGCTATTTATCAGTATACAATATAATCAACAACATGACAAATGTACGTGTATCAAAACATTGAACAAATATATGCAGAAAAAAAGAAGGAAATTATGATTGGTCATGTCTATTTAAACTCACTCTGACAATGCATGTTTTGTTTTGATTTTTTTTCCTATAACAAATCAACAAGAGGCATGGCTCAAGAATCAGCACTAACTACTTCTTCTTAATCTCTGAACTCCGGTCGGAGCATAGGGCACCCACAAGAGATCTCTACACAATCCGTTGAGGAGGAAGCATTGACAACTCTACGCCAGGACCTGCCTGCCTTCTCAATTTCGACATGTATGGTTCATCAATATGTCTCCAATGGTAAGCCTCTTCTTCGTTTGCCCGGTGGTGTCCATTTTAATGTCACGTGCGAATGTTTGGTCCGTTCCATTGGAAGAACGTGGTCTAGCCATTTCCAACGTCATCTTTTCACTTCTTGATTCATGTTGTTCATGTTAATCTTCACGCCATTTCTTTGTTCGCAATGTTTGATCACAAAAGATGTTTAGAATCTTATTAAGACAGCCACCTTCAAATCTTCTAAGTCACTTTTCTTTCTTTTTGTTCATTCTCCACGTTTCTGCTGCATATAGGAGTATGGATCGCACATTTGATTTGTAAATTCTAAGCTTGGTGCTGAGATGAAGACTAGCTGAACGCCAAATCTTTTTAAATTCATTGAATATCTACGGTGACATGCCTAATCTTGTAGATATATCTCTTTCTTGATGTAGCTATTTGATGAAATATAGCTTCCCATGTATTTAAAGTGATACACTTCTTCTAGTCACATTCCTCTGAATGTAACTTCCTTTGTACTTTTGGCATTTATCCTAATAATTTTTTGTTTTTCTCACATTTATTTTCAGTGCTACTGTGTTAGCAAACTGATCTAGTCTATACCAGCTTTAGAAAACAAACAAGGTTTTCTAACACGCTGGTCTGTCAAACGTCTTTCTTCAAGTGAACAGCAAACAAATCAACAAGAGGCATGGCTCAAGAATCATTACTTTCTACACATCACTTCGATTATTGGTGGCATGGAAGGAGAAGAGGTTGAGGTGGCCAGTGACAGTACATTTATTTAACAACCTGGTAATGTGTCACGGAAGTCACTTAACAATGAAACAGACAGAAAACATTACGGATACGGAAGTCCTCGATCACCCACATTAGCCTGAATGTAAGTAATTACTCCTTTTTAGACTTGCTGGATGTGTTTCTCCTCCTGTAACATCGACAACACTGTCTGATGAGAAAATAAAGCCCGACGAAGACAAAGACAATCACGCCCATGATAAAGCCGAAAACATCGAGCATGAGAAACTGATAGAGCGGCATCTTCTGGCATGAAGACCTCATGTAGTCGCCGCCGTAGCGCATCACGTGATCCAGCCAGTAAGCCACTTCCTTCATGGGCACCTTGTACAGCTCTCGGAACAAGCTCGATGCCTTCTTCATGTTCTCCGAGTACTTGTTCTCGTGTATGAGCTCCTTCATTAGACCGGCCAGCTCATCGGCGCTAGCGGTCCTCATGTTGGCTGAAAGGCCCAATTGTTTCGCGCGGACCCTCTCCGCGTTGTACGGCTGGTCACCATAAATGGGCAGACAGAGTATGGGCACTGCGTGGTACAAGGCCTCGTATTGTCCATTCTTGCCGCAGTGAGAAACAAAGAGTCGAGCTTTCTCGTGTCCCAGAAGGTCATTCTGCGGAATCCATTTTGAGGTCATGATGTGGTTTGGTTCAGGTGATGTCAGATTGACTCTCCACACAACTCTCATGTCCAACTGTTTGAAGGCAGACACCAACTTGGAAGTAATTTCAGAGGGCACGTCAATGACGGATCCCCAAAAGAAACAACAATCACACCGTTTGGTGAGTCATCCACAAACTTCTTGAACTCTCCCACAAGAGGTTTGGCGGGAGATGCTGAAGATCCGCCAGTGAGTTTGGTGTTTGGAAGCATGGGTCGGGGGTAGTCTAAGATGTGGTCTAGCTCAGCGATGAAGATTTCAGCTCTCGCGGCCAGCTCGCTTATTGAGATATAAGGTTTTTCTGGGGCGAACTTTGAGATCAGACCGCTGTCGTAGAACGGTTCAAAGAAATAAGTGAGAGCGTAGAATAAGGTGCTTTGTAATCGTTCACGGAAGGATAAGTTGTCACTCATGGCTAGAATTGGATATGGAGTAGCTGCTGGCGTGAAAGGCACTCTGGACAGAACGACATCATGCATTGTACCAATTAGCGCGAACGGAATGTCCAGTTTGTAGGGCAAAACCAACAAGTTCAGGGTAACGACGATCGAGTCTAGGACATAAAGATCTGCATTGAGGCTTCTCACTTTCTCAACGAAAGGTTCTTCAGACAAGATATCAACACACATTGCTGTGAAGTCACGGGAAGCATTCCTGAATGCCGTTATACCCATTGACTCATCTTCTTGCCGATCCAAAAATTCTCCACAATTTTGGTGCTCTCAAACATCTTGGTGGTCACGTCGCCAAGGCCCTCACCGTAGGTTAGAATGTGCACAGACTTGTCCTTGACCAAGTTCTTCACGAGGAGGTAATGAGGCACACAGATCCACACCTCGTGGCCGAGTTTGGCCAAGGATGACGCGATGTTGGCGTGGTAGACGATGTAACTGGTGATAGGAGCTGGCTGCAGCACTACAGTCTTTCCGTCGCTGATGGGCGCTGTAACAACGATGACTAAGACAACGACCGTCGTTAGTAAACTTTGTAATCTCGTCATTTTTGCCTGCAAACATAAGAATGGAGAATTATTTCTGCTAATCAAATGTTGTAGATGTGGTAATGTTAGACTTCGACACAGCACACAGACACCCAGCAAGAGTTTCAACTATCTCGGTTATGGTTACCACCTCACCACATATACACACACATACATAAATCATCTACTGAATTTCTACTGGTACAGTCTTTCTACTGTTACAGCATTTCTATTATTTTAGAATTTCTACTGGTACAGTCTTTCTACTGTTGCAGCACTTATTTTATTTTAGAATTTCTACTGGTACAGTCTTTCTACTGTTGCAGCATTTATATTATTATAGAATTTCTACTGGTACAGTCTTTCTACTGTTGCAGCATTTATATTATTTTAGAATTTCTACTGGTACAGTCTTTCTATTGTTGCAGCATTTCTATTATTTTACAATTTCTACTGGTACAGTCTTTCTGCTGTTGCAGCATTTCGATTATTTTAGAATGTCTGTTGATACAGTCTTTCTGCTGTTGCAGCATTTCTATTATTTTAGAATATCTACTGGTACAGTCTTTCTACTGTTGCAGCATTTCTATTATTTTAGAATTTCTGTTGATACAGTCTTTCTACTGTTGTAGTAATTTTATTGTAGAACTTATACCGACACAGTCTTTCTGCTGTTGTTGTAATTCTATTGTAGAACTTATACTGACACTGTCTTTCTACTGTTGTAGTAATTTTATTGTAGAATTTATACCGACACAGTCTTTCTGCTGTTGTTGTAATTCTATTGTAGAACTTATACTGACACTGTCTTTCTACTGTTGTAGTAATTTTATTGTAGAACTTATACCGACACAGACTTTCTGATGTTGTAGTAATTCTTTTGTAGAACTTATACCGACACAGACTTTCTGCTGTTGTAGTAATTCTTTTGTAGAACTTATACTGACACAATCTTTCTGCTGTTGTAGTAATTGTATTGTAGAACTTATACTGACACAGTCTTTCTGCTGTTGTAGTAATTCTTTTGTAGAACTTATACTGACAGTCTTTCTGCTGTTGTAGTAATTCTATTGTAGAACCTATTCTGATGCAGTTGTTCTGCTGTTGCAACATTTCTATTGTACTATTTCTATTGACACAGCATTTCTTTTGAAAACGCTGGTAGAAGCTGAGATGAAACATGTTGTGCAGATATGGTGTACCCTGTGAAGGAACCCCACGGACGTCATAAAGTAGAAGCTGAGATGAAACATGTTGTCCATATATGGTGTACCCTGTGAAGGAACCCCACGGACGTCATAAAGTAGAAGCTGAGATGAAACATCTTGTGCAGATATGGTGTACCCTGTGAAGGAACCCCACGGACGTCATAAAGTGGAAGTTTCTTGTTGCTACCCTAAATATAGACACAAACCGAGGTGGCCAGTGATTGCCCAGTAGACGACCTGTGACCATGTAAAATAAGAATAATATTTGCGATATTTGCTATAGACGAAGTAGACACATATAACTTTGATCATTGAAGTCATGCTTTAAAGATAAACAAAAGTATGACTGCAATTGATATTTGTTTATTCTTCATTTATTACCGAAGTGACGTTGTTTATCACACTTTATTATCAGCATCAAAGTATCAAAGCCACATTTTTTACCGAAGTAGTGATATGCTATTTATCAGTATTCAATATAATCAACAACATGACAAATGTACGTGTATCAAAACATTGAACAAAGATATGCAGAAGAAAAAGAAGGAAATTATAATTGGTCATGTCTATTTAAACTCACTCTGACAATGTCTGTTTTGTTTTGATTATTTTTTTAATAACAAATCAACAAGAGGAATGGCTCAAGAATCATTACCTTCTACATATCAGTACGATATTTGGTGGCATGGCAGAAGAAGAGGTTGAGGTGCCCAGAGACAGGACATTTATTTAACAACCTGGTATTGTGTCACGGAAGTCACTTAACAATGAAACAGACAGAAAACATTACGGATACGGAAGTCCTCGATCACCCACATTAGCCTGAATGTAACACGGTGACTCCGATAGGTGTAGCTACTCCTTTTTAGACTTGCTGGATGTGTTTCTCCTCCTGTAACATCGACAACACTGTCTAATGAGAAAATAAAGCCCGACGAACACAAAGACAATCACGCCCATGATAAAGCCGAAAACATCGAGCATGAGAAACTGATAGAGCGGCATCTTCTGGCATGAAGACCTCATGTAGTCGCCGCCGTAGCGCATCACGTGATCCAGCCAGTAAGCCACTTCCTTCATGGGCACCTTGTACAGCTCTCGGAACAAGCTCGATGCCTTCTTCATGTTCTCCGAGTACTTGTTCTCGTGGATGAGCTCCTTCATTAGACCGGCCAGCTCATCGGCGCTAGCGGTCCTCATGTTGGCTGAAAGGCCCAATTGTTTCGCGCGGACCCTCTCCGCGTTGTACGGCTGGTCACCATAAATGGGCAGACAGAGTATGGGCACTGCGTGGTACAAGGCCTCGTATTGTCCGTTCTTGCCGCAGTGAGAAACAAAGAGTCGAGCTTTCTCGTGTCCCAGAAGGTCATTCTGCGGAATCCATTTTGAGGTCATGATGTGGTTTGGTTCAGGTGATGTCAGATTGACTCTCCACACAACTCTCATGTCCAACTGCTTGAAGGCAGACACCAACTTGGAGGTAATTTCAGAGGGAACGTCAATGACGTTACCTCCAAAAGAAACAACAATCACACCGTTTGGTGAGTCATCCACAAACTTCTTGAACTCTCCCACAAGAGGTTTGGCGGGAGATGCTGAAGATCCGCCAGTGAGTTTGGTGTTTGGAAGCATGGGTCGGGGGTAGTCTAAGATGTGGTCTAGCTCAGCGATGAAGATTTCAGCTCTCGCGGCCAGCTCGCTTATTGAGATATAAGGTTTTTCTGGGGCGAACTTTGAGATCAGACCGCTGTCGTAGAACGGTTCAAAGAAATAAGTGAGAGCGTAGAATAAGGTGCTTTGTAATCGTTCACGGAAGGATAAGTTGTCACTCATGGCTAGAATTGGTAATGGAGTGGCTGCTGGCGTTAAAGGCACTCTGGACAGAACGACATCATGCATTGTACCAATTAGCGCGAACGGAATGTCCAGTTTGTAGGGCAAAACCAACAAGTTCAGGAAAACGATGATCGAGTCTAGGACATACAGATCTGCATTGAGACTTCTCACTTTCTCAACGAAAGGTTCTTCAGACATGATAGCTATACACATTTCTCGAACGTCTTGGGACATTTTCATCACGACCGCCAAACTCTGTGAATCTGCTTCTTTGCCAATCCAAAAATTGTCCACAATTTTGGTGCTCTCAAAAATCTTGGTGGTCACGTCGCCAAGGCCCTCACCGTAGGTCAGAATGTGCACAGACTTGTCCTTGACCAAGTTCTTCACGAGGAGGTAATGAGGCACACAGATCCACACCTCGTGGCCGAGTTTGGCCAAGGATGACGCGATGTTGGCGTGGTAGACGATGTAGCTGGTAGAGGGTACTGGGTGCAGAACCACAGTCTTTCCGTTGCAGCTCGGCGCTGTCACAGCGATGATTAAGACAACGACCGTCGTTAGTAAACTTTGCAAACTCGTCATTTTTGCCTGGAAACATAAGAACGAAGAATCATTTTTGCTAATCATATGTTGCAGATGTGGCAATGTTATCCAGCGACACAGAACACTGTCACTGTTATATTCCCCACTCCACACTCACACTCCATACTCACACTCAGACAGATATAATGGGACCCCTGTGCACACGGCTGCCAGGGAAAAATGGATTACCACGCAAAATTCAGTTCCTAGTCTTTAGGGACATCGTCAGAGGTTAACCTGGCGAACGAAAAAAAAAAAAAAAAAAAAAAAAAAAAGAAAACAGAAAAACAGAAAACCCATCACTAGACGTGTTCACATAATAAAAAAAAAAAAGTAAAGTACCCCCGTCACGCCAAGTGGCGTATAGGGAATATGGTGTTAGAGACCATACATTTTACAGACCTTCGGCATGTGATTTTGGGGTAATGTGGTCGGTATTACGCCCGTGCCGCTTCACTTTCCCAGAAAAAAAATCCGATACCCATTAAAGGCTGGGTGAACCCGGAAGCCGTCGGTTGGGATTGAACACTACCCTTTGTCCTTTGTAGTCCAGTTCACTAACCACTGAGCTATCGCGGCTCCAGTGTTCAAATATAGGAAATATAAATGGTTGATCTTCTACTTCTTCTGCATTCATGACGTCATTAAGACTAGAACTCCGGACTCTCTCATGAAGTCAGCTGTCTGTTTAAGTGATTAGGTTGCCCCATACAGTTTCTCTTCCAGGGAGGTGGGTGTGGACCACATTGTTCTTATCAGGTCTGTGTACTGGGGGCATGTACACAGACCTGAGAACATGTTTTGTTGTTATGTTATACAGGGTACAGTGGCATAGGCTGGTAGTTCATATTTTGAGTTTGGTGAACATGTGGTTTCTCATTCTGTTGTGGCCAGTGCGTCATCACCATCATGTGCCATACCGGTTGGCGTGGAAGATCATGTCCTTCCACAATATTCTATCTACAGTGCATCGTATCAGTTCTGTTGTTGACTGTTTTCCATGCCATGACACCAAGATTTTCAGTATTTTCTCTCTTTGTCGTCCGCGATCTCTCTTTCCTTTTATTTTGCCAGTTGTAACCAAGTATTCCAAATTTCCTCTTCTCATGATGTGCCCGAAAAATGTTGATTGCTTCGTTCTGATGTTTTTTAGGAGTTCCCTTTTTGTGTTGGCCTCTTTGAGAACTTCCTCATTGGTCTTTTTAGCTGTCCAGGGAACTTTCAACATTCTTTTGAGAAATCCCATCTCTGTGGCCTCTGATCGTCTTTTCATTTGTTTGTCTACTGTCCTTGATTCGCTTCCATAGGCCAGTGCGTAGCCGAAGTATAATGACTTGATCCTTCCTTGATAGTTGGAGTTATCCATCCCTCTCGTTATACTTTGGGTGTTCTTGTTTCCATTTTTCATGGTACTGGCCTTTGATGATGGATTTGGCTTCATCGTAGCTGACCAGATGGTACTCTTGTGGTAATCTCCCTCCTCTTTAGCTAATTTGTCTGCGCGTTAGTTTCCGTGTATATTACAGTCTGATGGTATACACTGGATGACCACTCTCTGGAAGTTATTGCTATTGTCTAGAGTTGTTATCAAGTCATCTAGCTCACTGTTCCTGGGGGTTTTTAGAACTGTTAGGACTGCCAGTGTATCAGTCAGTGTCACCAATTCTTGTGCACGTATTTTTGTGTTGAGTAGCCAGTATTGCAGCATCTCTGATGTCCTCAGTTTCTGCTTTAAAGTTGTTTGAGAATTTTCCAGTAGCTATTGACTTGGTGATCCCGTCCTGATTGTTCAGTGTCAAGAATACACCTCCCCCTCCATTTCTGGCGGCATTTGTAGCAGAGCCATCTGTGTATATGTGTGACCGGGAGTACTGTGTGTAGTTGTCGTTTATGTGTTTTTCTGCTATGTACTTTCTCTCTATGTCTGTTTTGGTGCCTTTTTCATGATTCCTATTATGTCTTCCTTAAATTCTGGTATTTTATATTCCAATGAGGAGTCATATCAGATGGGCTTATGGGTTTCGGAATTGTTTGGGACAGTACTGGATCACTAGTTGTCATTTCTTTGGAAATTGCAGAGAAATTGCTTCTCTTTAGTCTTCCTTTTCCGAAACCAGTTATTCTTTGGTGCATGGGGTGGCTAGGGAGCCTTTTATATTTCTCCGCTTGTTGCATTACTTTAGTTTTCCGTCTGTCATCTAAAGGTTGTAAACCTGTTACTGTTTCTAGAATCTCGATAGGTGTAGATTTCATAGCACCAGTGATGATACGGGCAGCCTGGTTTTGTGTTCTGTTAATTTTGCTAAGCTGTGATTTGGAAGCTGTAGCCCAGGCTGTGACTCCATACTCTAGGACTGGTCATACTCTTCCTACGTATAGTCGTTTCAAGATATTTCTGTCTGCGCGCCTGTCCGTCCCTGCTAATTTCTTCATAATATCTGTTCGTTTTCTGGCTCTTTTGTTTGCTTTGTCTATCTGATTTATCCATGTCATTCTGCGATCCATGGTGATGCCAAGATATGTTGGGCTTTGGTCAATAGGAAGTGTATGGTCTTATCTTCAGTTATGCATAGAGTGTGTTTCTTGATGGCTGAAAATTGTGTATGTAGTTTTTTTTTTCGTTAATGGTAGTAACCAGGTGTTTGTTGATTTTTCAAGTTTTCCTAGGGCATCTTACATTCTAGAGCTAGGCACCGACATAGATTCATCATGTGCCCATATCGCCAGGCTGTCTGCGTACATTGCTGAGTGCATACTGGGTGGAATGTCCATTACGATGCCATTTATGAAAATTAAAAAGAGCGTTGGGGGATAGGACTCCCCACGTGGGACACCTTGTTCGATTCTGGCTTTCTTACTTAGTTGTCCATGTACTTGTACTCTGGCCGTTCTGTCTTGTAGGTATTGAGATATCCAATTTAATAAACGGCTTGGATACCAAGTCTGAGAAGCTTGTTCTTTAATCCTTCTGTCCATACCCTATCAAAAGCCTTCTCCATGCCGACCCACACTGTCAGTGTGTGTTTCTTTTCTTGTAGAGCATCCTCAGTTTCCTGTGCGATGTAGGTGATCAGGTCTTAGTTGCTCTGTGCTGACGGAAACCACTTTGTTGTGGTACGATTTGATGTTTTATCTCCAAATGCCACATGAGTCTTCTGTTGACCAGCCCTTCCATGAGTTTGCTCAGGCAGCTCAGTAGGATAATTGGTCTGTAGCTACTTGGGTCTAGGGGGTCTTTTCCATGTTTGAGGATGGGCACCATAATAGCTTCTTTCCAGTTGCCGGAATTTGTCCTTTCTTCCAGCTAGCATTTATTATCCTTAGAAGCTGGTCCTTGGCTTTCTGTCCCAGTTTTATGAGCATTTCATTGGTGATTCCATCTTTTCCAGGGGAACTCTTGAGCTTCAGTCCTTTGAGGGCAACATCTAGCTCTGTTGGTGTAAATATGGTCGTCTGGTGTTCTTCTGGTGCTAAAGGCATGTGTTTTGCATCTCGGCTTTCCTTTCTTTCAGCTTTCTGTTGGTCTTTTGAAATGTTTATCCTAATTATGTTTTTGTACGTTTCTATCAGTATGTTTGCTGCCCTTTTGCCTGTGTGGATGTTCTGATTGTGTGCTAATGTTATTGAAGGTCGGCAGTTGTTTCCATCACTCAGAGCTTTCGCAAGTTTCCACAGTTTGTGTCCATTTTTATCTAGATTGAGGCTTTCTGTTTTGTCTTTCCAACTCTGTCTTGCTGATATTTTGACCTCTCTTCTGTATTTGACAGATGCTGCTTTATAGGCTATGTTGCTCTCTGTGCTTTGTGATGTTTCAGCTAGTTCTCTGGCAAGGTCCAGTTCCTCTT
>JAVIAB010000049.1:14578956-14696456 GCA_032433765.1 Megaustenia siamemsis | reverse complement strand
GATAGACAAAAGGTTAGGATAGACAAAGGGTTAGGAAATTAGACAAAAGGTTAGGATAGACAAAAGGTTAGGATAGACAAAAAGTTAGGAAATTAGACAAAAGGATAGGAAATTAGACAAAAGATTAGGAAATTAGACAAAAGGTTAGGAAATTAGACAAAAGGTTAGAAAAATGGACAAAAGGTTATAAAATTATACAAAAGGTTAGGTAATTAGATGCAAGGTGAGAAAATTAGACAAAAGGACAAAAGGTTAGGATATTAGATAAACAGAGTAATGAAAATGTTCTGAAAGAGGCCAAAGCAAAAAGAGGGCTAATTTCCAATATTAGGAAGAAACAATCATCATTTTTTGGCCATGTAATGAGAAGAGAACAACTAGAATATATTGTAACAACTGGAAAAATTGAGGGACGGAATGATAGAGGGGAGCAAAGAGGAGAAAAAAATACCAGACAGCTTAAGAGAATTTTCTATAGAACTTCTCATTAAACATCGCCCGTAAGTTTCTATCGAATTTCTCATTAAACATCGCCCGTAAGTTTCTATAGATCTTCTCATTAAACACGGCCTGTAAGTTTCTATAGATCTTCTCATTAAACACGGCCTGTAAGTTTCTATAGAACTTCTCATTAAACACGGCCTGTAAGTTTCTATAGATCTTGTCATTAAACACGGCCTGTAAGTTTCTATAGATCTTCTCATTAAACACGGCCTGTAAGTTTCTATAGATCTTCTCATTAAACATCGCCCGTAAGTTTCTATAGAACTTCTCATTAAATACGGCCTGTAAGTTTCTATAGAACTTCTCATTAAACACGGCCTGTAAGTTTCTATAGATCTTCTCATTAAACACGGCCTGTAAGTTTCTATAGATCTTCTCATTAAACACGGCCTGTAAGTTTCTATAGATCTTCTCATTAAACACGGCCCGTAAGTCTCTATAGATCTTCTCATTAAACACGGCCTGTAAGTTTCTATAGAACTTCTCATTAAACACGGCCTGTAAGTTTCTATAGATCTTCTCATTAAACATCGCCCGTAATTCTCTATATATCTTCTCATTAAACACGGCCCGTAAGTTTCTATAGAACTTCTCATTAAACATGGTCTGTATGTTTCTATAGAACTTCTAATTAAACATGGTCTGTATGTTTCTATAGAACTTCTCATTAAACGTGGCCCGTAAGTTTCTATAGAACTTCTCATTAAACATCGCCTGTAAGTTTCTATAGAAATTCTCATTAAACTTCGCCCGTAAGTTTCTATAGAACTTCTCATTAAACATCGCCTGTAAGTTTCTATAGAAATTCTCATTAAACTTCGCCCGTAAGTTTCTATAGAACTTCTCATTAAACATCGCCCGTAAGTTTCTATAGAACTTCTCATTAAACATCGCCCGTAAGTTTCTATAGAACTTCTCATTAAACATCGCCCGTAAATTTCTATAGAACTTCTCATTAAACATCGCCCGTAAGTTTCTATAGAACTTCTCATTAAACATCGCCCGTAAATTTCTATAGAACTTCTCATTAAACATCGCCCGTAAATTTCTATAGAACTTCTCATTAAACATCGCCCGTAAATTTCTATAGAACTTCTCATTAAACATCGCCCGTAAGTTTCTATAGAACTTCTCATTAAACATCGCCCGTAAGTTTCTATAGAACTTCTCATTAAACATCGCCCGTAAGTTTCTACAGAACAACCAATTACAGATCACCTACAATTTTCTACATATTTTTGTGAACAACAAACTTGTTTCACTACAGATCTAAATAAACTGGGAGCATCTGTAAATATTTACACTACAAACTTTGTCTCTACAGAACAAAATCTATAGAATTCTAAAGATATTTACACTACAAATTGTGTATCTACAAAACAAAATCTCTGGAATTGCTACAGACATTTACATTACAAACTTGGTCTCTACAAAACAAAATCTCTGCAATTGCTACAGACATTTACATTACAAATTTTGTCTCTACAAAACAAGATCTCTGCAATTGCTACAGACATTTACATTACAAATTTTGTCTCTACAAAATAAAATCTCTGGAATTGCTACAGATATTTACATTACAAATTTTGTCTCTACAAAATAAAATCTCTGGAATTGCTACAGATATTTACATTACAAATTTTGTCTCTACAAAACAAGATCTCTGGAAATGTTACAGATATTTACACTACAAACTTTGTCTCTACAAAACAAAATCTATAGAATTGCTACAGACATTCGCACTACAAACTTTGTCTCTACAAATCAAGATCTATGAAAATGTTACAGACACCACAAACTTTTTTTCTACAAAACAAGATCTCTGGAAATGCTACAGATATTTACACTATAAACTTTGTCTCTACAAAACAAGATCTATAGAAATGCTACAGATATTTACATTACAAACTTTGTCTCTACAAAACAAGATCTCTGGAAATGCTACAGATATTTACACTACAAACTTTGTCTCTACAAAACAAAATCTCTGGAAATGTTACAGACATTCGCACTACAAACTTTGTCTCTACAAAACAAGATCTCTGGAAATGTTACAGATATTTACACTACAAACTTTGTCTCTACAAAACAAAATCTCTGGAAATGTTACAGACATTCGCACTACAAACTTTGTCTCTACAAAACAAGATCTCTGGAAATGTTACAGATATTTACACTACAAACTTTGTCTCTAAAAACCCAAAGCACCGTAATTACTAGACACTACAACTTAACAAACATTGTCACTACAGAATCAAATTACCGGACATTACTACAGATCTTTACAAACCTTGTATTACAGAAAGAGAGCAAATGAAGAACTGTTCAGTCACCGATGATATAATGAGGCACACTTTCATGACCTCACAGTTATAGCCATCACCAAAGGCGTTCCCGGGATTACTTCTCGATGAGGGCTTGATAAAGTTACACTTAGTTACACATTGCAAACAAACAAAGAAATAATAATCGTAATAGACCAGGTCATTTTAACAATTAAAAAAAAATATTTAGGGAAGATTTTGATGCCAGACAGACTTGTCGCCCTTAAGTGAAGACAGAAACCAAGGTAGGAAAGATTTCAGGTGAAAAAGTATGGTAGGACTGATTTCATGGGAGGGACAATGATTAATGTCAGGTAGGACTGATTTGATGGGAGGGACAATGATTAATGTCAGGTAGAGCTGATTTTATGGGAGGGACAATGATTAATGTCTGGTAGGGATGATTTAATGGGAGGGACAATGATTAATGTCTGGTAGAGCTGATTTAATGGGAGGGACAATGATTAATGTCTGGTAGGGATGATTTAATGGGAGGGACAATGATTAATGTCTGGTAGGTATGATTTAATGGGAGGGACAATGATTAATGTCTGGTAGGGATGATTTAATGGGAGGGACAATGATTAATGTCTGGTAGGGCTGATTTAATGGGAGGAACAATGATTAATGTCTGGTAGGGCTGATTTAATGGGAGGAAAAAAGATTAATGTCTGGTAGGACTGATTTAATGGGAGGGACAATGATTAATGTCTGGCAGAGTTGATTTAATGGAAGGGACAATGATTAATGTCTGGTAGAGCTGATTTAATGGGAGGGACAATGATTAATGTCTGGTAGAGCTGATTTAATGGGAGGGACAATGATTAATGTCTGGTAGAGCTGATTTAATGGGAGGGACAATGATTAATGTCTGGTAGAGCTGATTTAATGGGAGGGACAATGATTAATGTCTGGTAGGAATGATTTAATGTGAGGGACAATGATTAACGTCTGGTAGAGTTGATTTAATGGGAGGAAAAATGATTAATGTCTGGTAGAGCTGATTTAATGGGAGGGACAATGATTAATGTCTGGTAGGGCTGATTTAATGGGAAGGACAATGATTAATGTCTGGTAGGGATGATTTAATGGGAGGGACAATGATTAATGTCTGGTGGAGTTGATTTAATGGGAGGGACAATGATTAATGTAGGGCTGATTTAATGGGAGGGACAATGATTAATGTCTGGTAGGGATGATTTAAAGGGAGGGACAATGATTAATGTCTGGTAGAGCTGATTTAATGGGAGGGACAATGATTAATGTCTGGTAGAGCTGATTTAATGGGAGGGACAATGATTAATGTCTGGTAGGACTGATTTTCTCTGGGGAGACAACTTGGGCTACAAACAGCTGCTGCCTTGCAAAAAGGTCAAGGAGGAAAAAAAAAGGCAGCAATCCCTAATAACTTGGCGTTGAAAACTGGTGCATAAACTGAAACGAAAGGTCCAACACACAGTGCAAAATAACAGCTAATAAGAAAACAAAGAAGAAACAAATGCGTTTGAAAAGCATAATTTGCTAAGTTTGAAGTTTCTAGCTGGCTATGGTATCTATGCCTTTCGGCTCAATATATCCAATATCAGCAAAAGATTTGTGTATGTCAATTCTGTCTTCCGTATTCGGTTCAGATTCGCTGGAAAGACTAGATGGTCCGTTCTTTCGGCTAGCTTTGTGTATATAGCAAAATAAAAGGAAAGAGAAATCGCGGACGACAAAGAGAGAAAATACTGGATAGCTTGGTGTCATGGCATGGAAAACAATCAACAACAGAACTGATACGATGCACTGTAGATAGAAGATTGTGGAAGGACACGATCGCCCACGTCAACCGGTATGGCACATGATGATGATGTATATAGAGGTGGGTCTTGATCAGTTCTGATACACTTTTCTTACTCTATCACACAGCTTTAGCGTTAACAGCTTTTGACCAATTCAATACAAAATATAGGAGTCCTGTACATTAAAACGACCATTCAAGTTTTGCACTAGTTAGTACATACATTGTCAAACGCTAGTTTCTTTTTTTTTTTTTTTAAAGAAACATTGATCCCAGATTTATTAGGTAAATGAAAACAAGCCAATGCCCTTGAGAATGAGACAGTAGCCCAGAAAAGGCATTAATTTTGGTACTCATAAATGTGTATACGTCCCCTGAGAACGTGGCAATAGTTCAGAAAATACATTACTTCTTGTACTCATAATTGTGTCTACGCCCCTGTGAACGAGGCAATAGTTTAGAAAATGCATTACTTCTGGTACTCATAATTGTGTCTACGCCCCTGAGAACGTGGCAATAGTTCAGAAAATGCATTACTTCTGGTACTCATAATTGTGTCTATGCCCTGAGAACGTGGCAATAGTTCAGAAAATGCATTACTTCTGGTACTCATAATTGTGTCTACGCCTCTGAGAACGTGGCAATAGTTCAGAAAATGCATTACTTATTGTTCCCAAAAATGTATCTACGCCCCTGAGAACGTGGCGGCAGCTAAGAAACTGTCTTGCATCTGTTCCTCAAAGATGGAGCCAACCTGAAACTATGACAGAGACCAATAGCTGTTTCCTCCGGTTCAAGACCTGCCAGAGAGCTCCCAAGAGCGTACTAAGTGATCTGTTGACAGGTTGTTGAGTTAGTGATAGAGTGTGTCATCTAATATATCATGACGTGTACATCAAGTGTCAGTTATAAAGTGCATTACGGAGTCATTGGCGGCTCATCGGTGGGGGCCGTAGTATAAGCGGAAATTATGACGACATTGAAAGGCGTATACGCTGTCAAAGTAGTAGGTCCACACCATTGATGGGAGAATAATAATCACATGTAGTTAGAAATAGAACTAGACCCATCACATGTAGTTAGAAATAGAACTAGACCCATCACATGTAGTTAGAAATAGAACTAGACCCATCACATGTAGTTAGAAATAGAACTAGACCCATCACATGTAGTTAGAAATAGAACTAGACCCATCACATGTAGTTAGAAATAGAGCTATATCCGCACATGAAGTTAGAAATAGAACTATATCCGCCACATGTAGTTAGAAATAGAACTAGACCCATCACATGTAGTTAGAAATAGAACTAGACCCATCACATGTAGTTAGAAATAGAACTAGACCCATCACATGTAGTTAGAAATAGAACTATATCCGCCACATAAAGTTATAAATAGAACTATATCCGCCACATGTAGTTAGAAATAGAACTAGACCATCACATGTAGTTAGAAATAGAACTAGACCAATCAAATGAAGTTAGAAATAGAACTAGACCAATCAAATGAAGTTAGAAATAGAACTAGACCAATCAAATGAAGTTAGAAATAGAACTAGACCCATCACATGTAGTTAGAAATAGAACTAGATCCACCAAATGAAGTTGGAAAAAAAAAGAATTAGACCCACCACATGAAGTTAGAAATAGAACTAGACAAATCAAATGAAGTTAGAAATAGAACTAGACAAATCAAATGAAGTTAGAAATAGAACTAGACAAATCAAATGAAGTTAGAAATAGAACTAGACAAATCAAATGAAGTTAGAAATAGAACTAGACAAATCAAATGAAGTTAGATATAGAACTAGACCAATCAAATGAAGTTAGAAACAGAACTAGACAAATCAAATGAAGTTAGAAATAGAACTAGACCAATCAAATGAAGTTAGAAATAGAACTAGACCAATCAAATGAAGTTAGAAATAGAACTAGACCAATCAAATGAAGTTAGAAATAGAACTAGACCAATCAAATGAAGTTAGAAATAGAACTAGACCAATCAAATGAAGTTAGAAATAGAACTAGACCAATCAAATGAAGTTAGAAATAGAACTAGACCAATCAAATGTAGTTAGAAATATCTATCTATCTATTGACCTTTCGAGCCGTAACCGGCCCATAGGGCGTAGACCAAGATACACCTTCTCCTATATGAATTTTTGTTCTAGCAGTTTTCTTGTAAAGATATTTTATCAAATCTCGCCATCTGTCTCTGTTCTGTGCAAGCAGTTCTATCTCATTGAGGGAGCCGATTCCTGCTGCTCTTGCCTCTCTCATCAATGTTCTTCTCAGTGTCTCCCTGGGTCTTCCTCTTTTTCTTTTACCTGTTGTTTCCCATATGAGGGCTTGCTTTGCTATTCGATTATTATCTCTTCTCATCACATGTCCAACGTATGACCATCGTCTTTTCTTTATTACTGAAGATATTAGTGGTTGATTGGCGATTTCTCTAATTTCCTCGTTTGTTTTGAATTCGTTCCATTCTATACCAAGTATTTTCCTTAGACATTTATTTTCGAATGCGTTCAACTTTGTTTCTATATCTCTTGTTGTTTTCCAGCTTTCACACGCATACGTAAGGGTTGATAGTACATTTGATTTGAATAGCCTAAGTTTTGTGTTTGTGCTAATGAGTTTTGATTTCCACAACTTTTCAAGGCTTCTGAAAGACATTGCTGCTTTAGCCAGTCTGATTCTAATTTCTTTGCTCGTATCCCCTTCTCGATCAATGTGACTTCCAAGATAGATGAAGTGATCGATCTCTTCTACTGGTTTGTTTTCCATGTATATTTTGTCACTTGTTGGAATTAAACTTTTCATGACTTTAGTCTTTTCATGATTGACCTCAAGCCCAATTTTGCTGGCTATTGATGATAGTTCATTTGTCTAATAAACTTCTTGCAGCTTTGTCTGTCATCATTATGCCTACTCCTTCACGGTGTTTTCCATCTTCCCTTCCAGAAAAAACTACTATTTTATTATCAATAGATCTCCTACCTGTTCCAGGCCAGCGCATTTCGCTTAATCCTAAAATATCTAGATCGTATCTGTCCATCTCGCTCGCGACCTGTGCATGTTTCGTCGGAGCGGCCATTGTTCGCACATTCCAGAATCCTATTTTTGTTGTTGTTTTAGGGCCGAAAAAACTATCACTACTATCTACTGCTAATTTACACATTCTGTATCAGGTCTACGTTTCATTAACAACATCGTTTTTTACGATAGCGGCTTGTTAAACCTCTGATCAACGGTTCTATACCAAGCCGGAGAAAAATAATTCCTCCATTTTGGAAACAACCGGAAACGGAAAAACTTCTATTTCTAGTTAGAAATAGAACTAGACAAATCAAATGAAGTTAGAAACAGAACTAGACCAATCAAATGAAGTTAGAAATAGAACTAGGCCAATCAAATGAAGTTAGATATAGAACTAGGCCAATCAAATGAAGTTAGAAATAGAACTAGACCAATCAAATGAAGTTAGATATAGAACTAGACAAATCAAATGAAGTTAGAAACAGAACTAGACCAATCAAATGAAGTTAGAAATAGAACTAGGCCAATCAAATGAAGCTAGATATAGAACTAGACAAATCAAATGAAGTTAGAAACAGAACTAGACCAATCAAATGAAGTTAGAAATAGAACTAGGCCAATCAAATGAAGTTAGAAACAGAACTAGACCAATCAAATGATGTTAGATATAGAACTAGACCCATCAAATGAAGTTAGATATAGAACTAGACCCATCAAATGAAGTTAGAAATAGAACTAGATTCATCAAATGAAGTTAGATATAGAACTAGACCCACAAATGAAGTTAGAAATAGAACTAGGCCAATCAAATGAAGTTAGATATAGAACTAGGCCAATCAAATGAAGTTAGATATAGAACTAGACCAATCAAATGAAGTTAGAAATAGAACTAGACCAATCAAATGAAGTTAGAAATAGAACTAGACAAATCAAATGAAGTTAGAAACAGAACTAGACCAATCAAATGAAGTTAGAAATAGAACTAGGCCAATCAAATGAAGTTAGAAATAGAACTAGACCAATCAAATGAAGTTAGAAATAGAACTAGACCAATCAAATGAAGTTAGAAATAGAACTAGACCAATCAAATGAAGTTAGAAATAGAACTAGACCAATCAAATGAAGTTAGAAACAGAACTAGACCCATCAAATGAAGTTAGAAATAGAACTAGACAAATCAAATGAAGTTAGAAATAGAACTAGACCAATCAAATGAAGTTAGATATAGTACTAGACCCATCAAATGAAGTTAGAAATAGAACTAGACAAATCAAATGAAGTTAGAAATAGAACTAGGCCCATCAAATGAAGTTAGAAATAGAGCTAGACCAATCAAATGAAGTTAGATATAGAACTAGACCAATCAAATGAAGTTAGATATAGAACTAGACCCATCAAATGAAGTTAGAAACAGAACTAGACCAATCAAATGAAGTTAGAAATAGAACTAGACCAATCAAATGAAGTTAGAAAAAAAACTAGACCAATCAAATGAAGTTAGAAATAGAACTAGACCAATCAAATGAAGTTAGAAATAGAACTAGACCAATCAAATGAAGTTAGAAACAGAACTAGACCAATCAAATGAAGTTAGAAATAGAACTCGACCAATCAAATGAAGTTAGAAATAGAACTCGACCAATCAAATGAAGTTAGAAACAGAACTAGACCAATCAAATGAAGTTAGAAATAGAACTAGACCAATCGAATGAAGTTAGAAATAGAACTAGACCAATCAAATGAAGTTAGAAATAGAACTAGAACAATCAAATGAAGTTAGAAGTAGAACTAGAACAATCAAATGAAGTTAGAAACAGAACTAGACCAATCAAATGAAGTTAGAAATAGAACTAGACCAATCAAATGAAGTTAGAAGTAGAACTAGAACAATCAAATGAAGTTAGAAACAGAACTAGACCAATCAAATGAAGTTAGAAATAGAACTTGACCCATCACATGTAGTTAGTAATAGAACTAGACAAATCAAATGAAGTTAGAAATAGAACTAGGCCAATCAAATGAAGTTAGAAACAGAACTAGATTCAAATGAAGTTAGATATAGAACTAGACCACAAATGAAGTTAGAAATAGAACTAGGCCAATCAAATGAAGTTAGAAATAGAACTAGACAAATCAAATGAAGTTAGAATAGAACTAGATTCATCAAATGAAGTTAGATATAGAACTAGACCCACAAATGAAGTTAGAAATAGAACTAGGCCAATCAAATGAAGTTAGAAATAGAACTAGACAAATCAAATGAAGTTAGAAATAGAACTAGACCCATCAAATGAAGTTAGAAATAGAACTAGATTCATCAAATGAAGTTAGATATAGAACTAGACCCACAAATGAAGTTAGAAATAAAACTAGACCAATCAAATGAAGTTAGAAATGGAACTAGACCCATCAAATGAAGTTAGATATAGAACTAGACCCACAAATGAAGTTAGAAATAAAACTAGACCAATCAAATGAAGTTAGAAATGGAACTAGACCCATCAAATGAAGTTAGAAATAGAACTAGACCCACCAAATGAAGTTAGAAATAAAATTAGACCCATCAAATGAAATTAGAACCAGAATTAGACCCACCAAATGAAATTAGTAAAATAACTAGACCCACCAAATGAAATGTAATCTGACACAATGATCTGTCCTGAGTCTGAATAACTTGTTCTGCCCATATCTGCTGAGTTTATTTAAGTTGTCGTTTTCTGGCTCATATTATCATATCATGTTTCATGATAGAGGAGAATGCCAAACATTCGTATTCCCAAACAAATATTGTTTGGTGAACTTAAGGACGGAAAGCTACCAAAAGGACAGACCAGACATTATATGGCTGTGAAACATGGAGAACAACAAAATTGACAATCATGAAGATACAGACTTTCATTAATGGATGCTAACGCAGAATAAAAGGATGGAAATGGCAGGACAAAATCACTAACATAGAATTATGGAAATGTACCAGTCAAATACCAGCGGATAAAGAGATACAGCGAAGACGATGGCGCTGGATAGGACACACACTGCGGAAGCCAACAGAGTGTTACACAACAGGCCCTTTTTGGAATCCCCAGGGGAAAAGACAAAGAGGAAGACCAAGGAATTCTTGGAGAAGATATATAGAAACAGAGATGAAGATGATGGGTAATACATGGAATGATCTTAAAAGAATGGCAAGAAACAGAACGACTTGGAAAGTGTTTGTTGAGGACCTATGCTCCACAGGGAGCTGAAAGGTTGAAGAAGAAGAGGAACTTAAGAACGGAAGCTACCAAAAGGACAGGCCAGTGTTGAGATATAACGATGTTTGTAGGGCTTCCTTGAGGGAATTCTATGTCAGTGAAAGAAACTGGGAAAATATGGCTGTAGATCGTAGCAAATGGAGAACAAAAATACAAAATGGCACAATATCTTTCAAGACAGCGCTGATATCAAATTCAGAAGACAAAAGACGCAGGAGAAAGGAGACCAGACCAGGCACCCCGAATACATCTTGTTCGTTCTGCGGATGAATCTATCTGTCCAATGTTGGCAGATTCAGCAACGAGAGAAGCTGTCCAGCAAAGCAGCATCCGGCATAAGACACTCGTATTTTTTACCAAACTACTGACTTATCATGATTCTTTGGTTATTTTGTTATGGAAGGCCCCGGTATCGCTGCAAACGAATTAAAATCCATAATTGCTGAACCGCCAGTGCCAGTGGAATCATCCGAATTAATGTTTCATCTCCCAAACACAAAAAGGTGGCTGTAGTCCCCAGCATAGCAGTCTCAGCATACGCCAACAAACATAAGGCCAAACCGCACATAAAGTAAACACAGCCAACTGTTCCCTGTCATACGGTATCATCATTCATCGTAAACAATTGGAATATCGAAACATGATCAAAACGGATGAAACACACAGCTCACGGTGTGCACAGAGCACTTAACTCAGTAGCTCCTGCAACAAGCCGGACTTGGAATATGAGGAAACTGCAACAAGGAACACTTTCATAGATAGCATTCAATGGTTATAGCCGCCTATCCACCATATTGACCGGAAGTCCACGCCCTTATCATGATTGCTTGCTACCAACCATGTTTGTCTGTCAAGACGCCAGAGACCATAGTATTATTTTGCATATACCACCATCCAAAATGTTATCCTGGCTAGTTTAAATCTGTCTTCTGTCCTTCAACTTTGACCTTCAGCATCGTATATGTGTTTTTCCTGTGTGCTACCGGGCCTCATTATGACGGAAGTAAAGAATAGTGACACTATGACCTTCCAGGCATTTCGTAAGAGGCGACTAAGGAGATTGATCTATGGCTTGACAAGCTGCTGTCATTGTAAAAAGTATTGTTATGGAAACAGAACCATATATTTTAGAAGCAGTGATCTCTGCAATATGTGCCACTTTGGCACGCAAGGTTTCTGTTTTGAGATCGTGGTTCTGCCCTATGTGCCGTCTTCGGCTCGAAAGGACGATAGATAGATAGATAGATAGATAGATAGATAGATAGATAGATAGATAGATAGATAGATAGATAGATAGATAGATAGATAGATAGATAGATAGATAGATAGATAGATAGATAGATATATCTTCTAACGTGCCACCGCTATTTCTTCTGATGTGTCCACTCGATCATGATGTCTCTTCACTCGACAGCCCCCAAGGACGTTAAATGGGCGTAATTAAGTATCGATATTTGAGCCTTTTGGATTTTAATTCGTTTTCAGTGATACCGGGACCTTTTATAACCATAACCATTTGCGCCTTGCGGTTCAATACATTCGACTTCAGTAAGTCACTTTTAGTGATGGAAATCCTTCCTACTTCGAACGCTCGCAGGACCAAGACAAACCATGGACAGATGAATTATGCTTACTTCCTGCTGCTTGCTTACTTCCTGCTGCTTACTTCCTGCTGCTTGCTTACTTCCTGCTGCTTACTTCCTGCTGCTTGATTCCTGCTGCTTACTTCCTGCTGCTTACTTCCTGCAGCTTGATTACTTCCTGCTGCTTACTTCCTGCAGCTTGCTTACTTCATGCAGCTTGCTTACTTCCTGCTGCTTACTTCCTGCAGCTTGCTTACTTCCTGCTGCTTACTTCCTGCTGCTTACTTCCTGCAGCTTGCTTACTTCCTGCTGCTTACTTCCTGCTGCTTGATTCCTGCTGCTTACTTCCTGCAGCTTGCTTACTTCCTGCAGCTTGCTTACTTCCTGCTGCTTACTTCCTGCTGCTTGATTCCTGCTGCTTACTTCCTGCGGCTTCCTTCCTGCAGCTTACTTACTTCCTGCAGCTTGCTTACTTCCTGCAGCTTGCTTACTTCCTGCTGCTTACTTCCTGCTGCTTGCTTGTTGCAGTTTGCTGCTTCTTGCTTGCTTGCTGCAGTTTGCTTGCTTCTTGCTTGCTTTGTTGCTGCTTGCTTACTTCCTGCTGCTTACTTCCTGCTGCTTACTTCCTGCTGCTTGCTTGCTTCCTGCTGCTTACTTCCTGCTGCTTACTTCCTGCTGCTTACTTCCTGCTGCTTACTTCCTGCTGCTTACTTACTTCCTGCTGCTTACTTCCTGCTGCTTACTTCCTGCTGCTTGCTTCCTGCTGCTTACTTCCTGCTGCTTACTTCCTGCTGCTTACTTCCTGCTGCTTGCTTACTTCCTGCTGCTTACTTCCTGCTGCTTACTTCCTGCTGCTTACTTCCTGCTGCTTACTTCCTGCTGCTTGCTTGCTTCCTGCTGCTTACTTCCTGCAGCTTGCTTGCTTCCTGTTGCTTGCTTTTTCTTGCTTGCTGCTAGCTTCCTGCTGCTTACTTGGTTGCTGCTTGCTTACATCCTGTTTCTTGCTTGGTTGCTGCTTGCTTACATCCTGCTGCTTACTTGGTTGCTGCTTGCTTGTTGCTGCTTGCTTCCTGCTGCTTACTTCCTGCAGCTTGCTTGGTGCTGCTTGCTTCCTGCTGCTTACTTCCTGCAGCTTGCTTGGTTGCTGCTTGCTTGGTTGCTGCTTGCTTCCTGCTGCTTACTTCCTGCAGCTTGCTTGGTTGCTGCTTGCTTGCTTCCTGCTGCTTGCTTCCTGCTGCTTGCTTCCTGCAGCTTGCTTGCTTCCTGCTTGCTTCTTGCTTGGTTGCTGCTTGCTTGCTTCCTACTTCCTGCTTCCTGCTGCTTGCTTGCTGCTGTTGCTTGCTTGCTTCCTGCTGCTTGCTTCCTGCTGCTTGCTTGCTTGCTTCCTACTTCCTGCTTCCTGCTGCTTGCTTGCTGCTGTTGCTTGCTTGCTTCCTGCTGCTTGCTTCCTGCTGCTTGCTTGCTGCTGCTGCTTGCTTGCTTCCTACTTCCTGCTTCCTGCTGCTTGCTTGCTGCTGTTGCTTGCTTGCTTCCTGCTGCTTGCTTGCTGCTGCTTGCTTGCTGCTGTTGCTTGCTGGCTTCCTGCTGCTTGCTGCTGTTGCTTGCTTGCTTCCTGCTGCTTGCTTCCTGCTGCTTGCTTCCTGCTGCTTGCTTGCTGCTGCTGCTTGCTTGCTTCCTGCTGCTTGCTTCCTGCTGCTTGCTGCTGTTGCTTGCTTGCTTCCTGCTGCTTGCTTCCTGCTGCTTGCTGCTGTTGCTTGCTTGCTTCCTGCTGCTTGCTTGCTGCTGCTGCTTGCTTGCGTTCGCCCGATGACTAAAGGAATACACTTCTTCGTTATCCGCCATTAAAAGGACGTTGAGTGGGCGTGTATACGTCCTGTTGTTGTTTCCAAATAAAACTGTGAAACTATTTGTCCCTTTCGGCCCAACACATCCGACTGCAGCATGTTATTTTTAAGTACCGGGTTGTCTTCCCTCTTCGATCCCTACTCGCTTGACCAGACTAGACAGGTTCGTCTGTTTTTAGAGGCACCGCGAAGATGTGGAGTAGAATTTGAACGGTTCTAGTTCACCAATCTTGGCGCAAGCTATCAGCTATGGTTCTCTGACAGCTTCCAACTCTGCTGATGTGAGGCATCTTTTACCTCCATATTAAATCTGACCTTGTTCAACTTTCACTCACTGATTCACATGCAAACAGTCAGCTATGAGTCGCTAACAGAAACATACTAACCAGTCTGTTCAAACTAGAGGGGAAGACAACTTAGTACGCGAAATGCCACGTTAATCTCGGAGGTTTTGAGCGGAAAAAACCAGATATAGCAACTTGCCGTAAAGGAGACAGATAATAATAAATAAATATTATTATATAGGGAAACTTCCGAGGCGATAATAGGGAATTGTAGAAGGATGAGGTATGTGTTAGCACTCGGAAAAAATGACAGATAAACAACAACAGAAAAAAACAAAGAATAATATATGGTCCGAAGTAGGATCGAACCCGTACTCCATGGCACTGCGCCGTGCTACGAGAAGCCGAACGCTTGGTACACTGCCACTCAGCTAATTAAAAAAAGTAGCTATTGTGAGCAGTGTCTTACACGAAGGCGTTCCCATGACTATAGCATGGGGTTACGATCACAGATCGGAAATAAATTGTATTTCTGTACTTTCCTATTAAGGCAAGTGTCTTCCAGTAGGGCTGAATACTTGTGTATTCAAGCGTTCGACTTCTCGTGGCAAGGCGCAGTGCCAAGGAGTACGGGTTCGATCCTGCTTCGGACCATATATTGTTCTTTATTTTTTTCTGTTGTTATTTGTTTGTCATTTTTACCGAGTTCTAATACACACCTCTTCCTTCTATGATTCCCTATTATCGCCTCGGAAGTTTCCCTATATAATAATATTTATTTATTATTATTTGTCTCCAGTATATTACCACTGGAAACTACTATTCGTGCAGTTTCGTCCAATAAATGTTTGTCTGCAACACAAGTATTCAGCCCTACTGGGAGATACTTGCCTTAATAGGAAAGTACAGAAATACAATTTATTTCCTATCTGTGATTGTAACCCTATGCTATAGTCATGGGAACGCCTTCGTGTAAGACACTGCTCACAATAGCTAATTTTTTAGTTAGCTGCGTGGCAGTGTACCAAGCGTTCGGCTTCTCGTGGCAAGGCGCAGTGCCATGGAGTACGGGTTCGATCCTGCTTCTGACCATATATTGTTCTTTGTTTTTTTCTCTTGTTATTTGTTTGTCATTTTTTCCGAGTGCTAACACATACCTCTTCCTTCTATGATTCCCAACTTGCCGTAAACCCCGATCCGACGCTACTAAGCCCATTTAAAAACCGTAAAATTTTTTTTTTTTTTTTTTTTTTAAAAACCTTTTAAATGAGCGGCGATGAAGAGGAGTAGTCGTTGGATGAAGGCAGACATAAGCCAAAATATTTAAACTTCAAAATAAAAACAGATACAAATATTAATCGAAACCAACATTTCTAGTCCAATCCATGTTTTACCCAAAAAAAAGCCATTGTCGGGGCAAAGACGCGAAAGCAGGTCACAAAGTGGAATTATAAGTTCAATCTGGAGATAAGATTTAGCAGGTGGGGGACGGTTTTTTTTTTTTTTAAGTTCAGGACAGAACAGAGACACTCCAGACAACATTTTAGACAATCTACTATCACATGACTACAAACTTGGGTACTAGCTGTCCGGATCTTGCCGGACACGTCCTCTATTTGTTTGTTTGTTTGTTTTGTTTTGTTAAACCTTAACTTTATTTATAGCCGACATTTAAATATGGCCGACTGTTTACGTCACGATCAGTGGCGAGTGCAAGTCAAAATTCTACTCCACGCCTCTGTCGCGTTCTGGTACAGTCTGACCAAGTGGATTAGATCAAGTGGGAAGGCAAACCTGATATCCAAATAAGGTCGTGCTGATGTCGGATGTTTTGCGCCAAAAAGGCGTAGATATCGCAGCTTGCGACAAACCATAGAATTAAACAAATACATGTCCGCTACCAGTTCAATAGAAACAGGACACACTGTATAGAGCGGAGACAAATTATAATAAATGTATATTATTATGGAGACATGACAAGCAAAAAATATGGACTAGATATGAATATAAAAAAGATTAAAACTATGATCATAAACAAAGAAAATTCTCAAGAACTACAGTTAAATATCAAAGTTGAAGGAATACATCTAGAGACAGTCCAGAGCTACAACTACCTGGGACATCTATAACCAGTGATGGAAAATGTACAACTGAAATAAATAAAAGAATAGGAATGGCAAAAAGTAATTTCAATGCCATGAAAAATATACTAACATCAAAACAAATAACACCAGGGTTGAAACTAAGAATAGGAAAATGTTAACTCTTCACAATATTCCTGAATGGTGCAGAAACATGGACATTAGACCAGAAAACAGAACAGAAAATTGAAGCCTTTGAAATGTGGATTTATAGAAGAATAGGTAGAATGGGATGGAAAGAAAAGATAACAAAGGAAGAAGTTTTAAAACAACTAAAAATGAAAAAAGAACTACTAAACACAATTAGAGCAAGACAAATGAAATTTTTTGGTCATGTTAAAAGACACAACAGTCTAATAAAAGTAATATTAGAAGGGAAAATACAAGCTAAAAGAGGCATAGGCAGACCAAGACTAACATGGACGAGTAACATCAAAAGATGGACAAGTCAGCCTATGGCAATCTGCACCATCAAAGCAAGAGACAGAGTGGAATGGCGCTCCATGGTAGCCAACTTTCGATGCGGAGAGGGCACTTAATGATGATGATGATTATGGAGAGAAACCCGAGTCGATAGATCAGCGAATCATTTCATGGGAAGAGGTATGTTTACAGTAATCGTGTGGCTGGGCAGTCTAGAGGTACGATGTTGGCTTCTGGACAGGAACGATCTGGGTTCAAAACTCACTGAAAGCGGTGGTGACTGGTCAAAAATAGGAAAAACATTAGAAAGATGGCGCGGTCATGTTTGCGTCAACGTTCACTGTTACGTATTTTGTACCGGAAAGATGGTTAATTCTATCTTTCCAATGCAGATCAGTGTATAGATAAAAGGTTCCACTGTTGGGAACTTCCCCGGTGAAGCGGAGTACATGCATGTGATCTGAAATCCTCTACAGTGTGCGTGATAGTGTGTTCTGTGTTGATTGCAATATACGATAATACGTCATCGTTGGAATACCGGTCAATATGACGGTTAGGCGGCAGGAACTTTTAATTGCTGTGTCTGAAAAGTGTTCCTTGTTGCAGTTTCCTCATATTCCGGCTTGCTGCAGGAGCTATTGAGTTAAGTGCTCTGTGCACACCGTGAGCTGTGTGTATCATCCGTGTTGATCATGTTTCGATATTCCAATGGTTTACGATGAATGCTGATATCGTATGACAGGGAACAGTTGGCTGTGTTCACTTTCTGTGCAGTTTCGCCTTATGTCTTTTGGCGTGTGCTGAGACTGCTATGATGGAGACTACAGCTACCTTTCCTTGTTTTGGAGATGAGTTAGTAATTCGGATGATTCCACTGGCACGGACGGTTGAGCAATTATGGATTTTAATTCGTTTACAGTGATACCGGGCCTTCCATAACCAAATAACCAAATAACCAAACAGGAAAAACATTAATCCGTCGTTTATTCGTGACGTTACCCTTCTTTGATCTCGTGGGTAGTGAGTTCGATGCCCAGCCCACTCGGAAAGGTAAGGGTAGGAGACTTGAACCATTTATATGTGCTCGGCCGCCTATCCAAAAGTGTTCGGAGACATCTGTCTAGTATCGCCTCAAACATCGCAACTGACGATCGAGGCGTCATTCATCACCTTCCCAGAGTATGAACCCTGGTACCCATTTCTGCCAGAGGCTGGGTCGACCGCTTTTTTTTTCCCCAACCACGAGTACAATTCGGAGCCTCGATAGATCAGTGGTTAGTGAACTGGACTACAAAGGACAAGAGGTAGGGTCCGATCCCAACCGACGGCTTCCTGGTTCACCCAGCCTTAAATGGGTACCGGATTTTTTTCTGGGAAAGTAAAAAGTGTTTGTTGAAGACCTATGCTCCACAGGGAGCTAAAAAGGTAGAAGAAGAAGAAGAAAGAAAGTAAAGTGAAGTACCCCCGTCGCTCCAGGTGGCGTATAGGGAATATGGTGTTAGTGACCATCAATTTTACAGACCTTCAGTACATGATTTTTGGGGTAATGTGGTCGGTATTACGCCCATGCCGCTTTACTTTCCCAGCAAAAAATCCTATACCCATTTAAGGCTGGATGAACCCGGAAGCCGTCGGTTGGGATCAAACCCTACCTCTTGTTCTTTGTAGTCCAATTCACTAACCACTGAGCTATCGCGGCTCCCATATTATGGTAAGCTGTATGGCAATGTCACCAACCTCGAGCTGACCAAAGCTTTCTTTGAACTTTTTAAAATTGACGTCTAAAAGTGTGGCCTCACCAGTACCGTCCTTACACCAGCTGTATGGAGATGCCACCAACCTCGAGCTGACCAATATTTTTTTAAAACAAATAATAAGATTGACGTTTAAAAGGGGGACTGTGTGGTCTAGAGGTAAGACGTTGGTCTCTGAATAAGAAGGTCTCGGGTTCGATCACCAGCTCAGGCAGTGAGAATTCTTCAAAAAATGAATCCGTGGACTAAAACTATGATCATAAACAAAGAAAATTCTCAAGACCTACAAATAAATATCACAGTTGAGGGAATACATCTAGAGACAGTCCAGAGCTACAGCTACTTGGACATACTATAACCAATGATGGAAAATGTAAAATGGAAATAAACAAAAGAATAGGTATGGCAAAAAGTAAGTTTAATGCCATGTAAAATATACTAACAACAAAACAAATAACAGCAGGGCTGAAACTAAGAATCGCAAAATGTTACATCTTCTCAATATTCCTGTATGGTGCAGACACATGGACATTAGACCAGAAAACAGAACAGAAAATTGAAGCCTTTGAAATGTGGATCTATAGAAGAATAGGTAGAATTGGATGGAAAGAAAAGAAAACAAACGATGAAGTTTTAAAACAACTGAAAATACAAAGAGAACTACTAAACACAATTAGAATAAGACAAATGAAATTTTTGGGGCTCGTTAAAAGACACAACAGTCTACTAAAAGTAATATTGGAAGGAAAAAATACAAGGTAAAAGAGGCAGAGGCAGACCAAGACTAACATGGACGAGTAACATCAAAAGATGGACAAGTCAATCTATGACAACCTGCACCATCAAAGCAAGAAATAGAGTGGAATGGCGATCCATGGTAGCCAACCTTCGTTGCGGAGACGGCACTCGATGATGATGATGATGAATCCGTGTTGTCTTCGTGGCATTACTCTCCCCTGGTCTCTGGGTAGTGAGATCAGATGTGTTGCCTCCTTGGAGAACGACAAAAAACAGGAGGTCCTGTGTACCTTCGCGCATGTAAAAGAACATTGTTAACATCGAAAAGAGTAGGTCAAATTGGCCGCTCTCCGGGCACAAATTGTTAAGCAAAATCTACCCATCTGGGGCGGACCAAGAAGAAGGTGGTTTCAAGACATGAAGGAGAACTTGAACATGACAAAAGAAGAAGTGGGAGATCTGGCTAGAGACAGAGATTCTTTCTGACAGGCTGTGGTGAATGTAACGTTCTGTGGCAGATGTAGCTAGAGACAGAGATTCTTTCAGACGGGCTGTGGTGAATGTAACGTTCTGTGGGAGATGTAGCTAGAGACAGAGATTCTTTCAGACGGGCTGTGGTGAATGTAACGTTCTGTGGGAGATGTAGCTAGAGACAGAGTTTCTTTTAGACGGGCTGTGGTGAATGTAACGTTCTGTGGGAGATGTAGCTAGAGACAGAGATTCTTTCTGACAGGCTGTGGTGAATGTAACGTTCTGTGGGAGATGTAGCTAGAGACAGAGATTCTTTCTGACAGGCTGTGGTGAATGTAACGTTCTGTGGGAGATCTGGCTAGAGACAGAGATTCTTTCTGACAGGCTGTGGTGAATGTAACGTTCTGTGGGAGATGTAGCTAGAGACAGAGATTCTTTCAGACGGGCTGTGGTGAATGTAACGTTCTGTGTGAGATATGGCTAGGAACAGAAATTCTTTCAGACGGGCTGTGGTGAATGTAATGTTCTGTGGGAGATCTGACTAGAGACAGAGATTCTTTCTGACAGGCTGTGGTGAGTGTAACGTTCTGCCAATGACATGCGACCCGATGATTAATGTTTCACAATAAATGCAGTCTTTACATGGACTATCGAACACACGGAGCCTGGTGTTTATGCCTCACATCAAATGTGTCACAATGATTGAAGTCTTATGTATTCATGTTACAGTTTATGGTACTGGGCCTAAAAGTCTGTTACCAATCTTGAACTTGGCCAGGTGTGGTTTAAAATAGAGTTTTATGTGGGTCAACAATATAATTAACGATCGTAGACAGCACAAAAAGACTGAGATTATTTTGTTTTACAGATACAAAACAATGTTGATGACATTAAGGTAATGATAGTAAAAGTAAAGTACCCCCGTCACGCCAAGTGGCGTATAGGGAATATGGTGTTAGTGACCATAAATTTTACAGACCTTCAGAACATGATTTTTGGGGTAAAGTGGTCGGTATTACGCCCGTGCCGCTTTACTTTCCCAGAAAAAAATCCGGTACTCATTTAAGGCTGGGTGAACCTGGAAGCCGTTGGTTGGGATCGAACCTTACCTCTTGCTCTTTGTCTTCTTCTTCTTCTTTCCTTCCTCATCTGCCTTTCAGCGTCGAGGGGAGATATAATTTGCTGTCTTTTGCTCTTCTGTTCGCCTCTGCCGCTGTTATGTTTCCTAGTGCTTCTAATATTCCATCGACCCATCTTTTACGTGGTCGACCCTTGGGTCTGGTGTTCTCACAACGTTTGTTGAAGGCTCGTTGTGTTGTGTTTTGTTTTTCTGCCTTGTCACGTGGCCAAACCATTTTATCTGTTGTTTCCTTATAGTGTGCCCTTTGTAGTCCAAGGTCACATAGAAATTTACGTGGTTTAGTGAAGTGTTAATGACTTCTTTCTTTGTTTCTCTTTCGAGAATTCCCCCGATAACTAATAAAGAAGTGAATAAACTCTTTATTAGTCGTCCTTAAAAGAACGCTATTTGGGCGTAGATGTTCTGTGTTTAATTTGTACCTTTCAGCCATGAAAATCCGACTTCAGCACTGCATTTTGAGTACCGGGATGCCACGCCTCTTCAATTCCTACTCGCTTGGTCAGACTAGACTGGTTTATCCGTTACTAGAGGCACCGCCAAAAGGTGGAGTAGAGTCTGGATGTATTCAGGTTGAGCATTCTTAGCGCAAGCCATCAAATATGAGCATCTGGAAGCTTCAAGCTCTGTTGCAGTCAGTCGCCTTATTATTTATTATTTTAAAAAGATGGAGGCGACGGCGCGCCTCCCAGCACCAAAGCTGGAAGTTGTCAGCGACCCACAGCTGATGGCTTGCGCCAGGATCGGTGAACCAAAACCATCCAGACCCTGCTACACCTCTCCGCGGTGCCTCCAGTAACAGACTAACCTGTCTAGTCTGGCCAAGCGAGCAGGGATCGAAGAGGGAAGACAGCCCGGTACTCAAAAATGTTGTGCTGAAGTCGGATGTGTTGGGCAGAAAGGCGCATATATAACAGTTATACTGTAAGCCACAAAACAACGCAGACACGTCCACTTAACGTCCTTTTAAGGGCGGATGACGAAGAGGAATTCTACAGTCTACGATTACTCTAGAATACTTTAGTCATCGAGCGAAAGTAAGCAAGCAAGCAAGCATTTTAAAAAGATGAAACGATGAAGTTTTAAAACAACTAAAAATAAAAAGAGAACTACTAAACACAATTAAGACAAGACAATTGAAATGTTTGGGGCACGTTAAAAGACACAACAGCCTATTAAAAGTAATATTGGAAGGGAAAATACAAAGTAAAAGAGGCAGAGGCAGACCATATCTAACATGGACGAGTAACATCAAAAGATGGACAAGTCAATCTATGACAACCTGCACCATCAAAGCAAGAAATAGAGTGAAATGGCGATCCATGGTAACTAAGCTTCATTGCGGAGACGGCACTCGATGATGATGCTGATTTTAAAAACACCAGTTCCTGTTGAAGGTCTATTGAGCTGAAAGGTCGTTCTGTTTGCTTGCTTGCACTCCCCCGATGACTAAAGGAATGCACCTCTTCGTCATCCGCCCTTAAAAAGACGTTAAGTGGGCGTGTCTGCGTTGTGTTGTGGTTTGTGGTATAACTGATATTTGTGCCTTTCGGCCCAATACATCCGACTTCAGCACGACATTTTTGTGTACCGGCTTGTCTTCCCTCTTCGATTTCTGCTCACTGGGCCAGACTAGACAGATTAGTCTGTTACTAGAGACACCACGGAGAGGTGTAGCAGGGTCTGGATGGTTCTGGTTCACCGATCCTTGGGAGGATCTTCTGTGGGCCGCTGACAACTTTCAGCTCTGCTGCTCTGAGGCGCGCCTCGCCTCCGAAACGTCGTTCTAAACTTGTGTCGTCCACTTATCACGTAAAGCTTTAACCACGCCAGGGAGCCGCGATAGCTCAGTGGATAGTGAACTGGACTACAAAGGACAAGAGGAATGGTTTGATCCCAACCGACGGCTTCCAGTTCACCCAGCCTTTAATGGGTACCGGATATTTTTCTGGGAAAGTAAAGCGGCACGGGCGTAATACCGACCACATTACCCCCAAAAAACATATGCTGAAGGTCTGTAAAATTTATAGTCACTAACACCATATTCCCTATACGTCACTAGGCGTTACGGGGGCTCTTTACTTTTGTTTACTTTTAACCATACTGTTTTTTTTTTCTTTTTGTTTTCATATTTTATTTTCATTTCTCAAGACCTCTGAAGCCCCCACCCCCCCCCCCTTTTTTCAGCACCCACCGTTAGTGGCTTCATTAAACCTCAACTTCAGTGGGTGGCCAGTTCTCTTCCTGTATTTTCTTCTCTGACACTACCTCTAGTACCCATTTATAGAAGTTGGGTGGACCCTTGAGCATTATCATCATCACCACCATCATCATCATCATAATCATCGTCATCGTCATCGTCATCGAGTGCCGTCTCCGCATCGAAGGTTGGCTACCATGGAGCGCAATTCCACTCTGTCTCTTTCTTTGATGGTGCAAGTTGTCATAGGGTGACTTGACCATCTTTTGATGCTACTCGCCCATGTTAGTCTTTGTCTGCCTCTGCCTCTTTTACCTTGTATTTTCCCTTCCAAGATTACTTTATTAGGCTGTTGTGTCTTTTAACATACCCCAAAAAATTGCATTTGTCTTGTTTGAATTATGTTTAGCAGTTTTCTTTATTTTTAGTTGTATTGTCTTCATCTTTTTTTTTTTTTTTTCTTTACATTCGGTTTTTTCTATTCTTCATTAAATCCACAATTTTCTGTTTCGTTTTCTTGTCTAATGTCCATGTTTCTGCACCATACGGGAATATTGAGAAGATATAACATTTTGCTAATCTTAGTTTTAGTAAAGCACCCTGTCACGCCAAGTGGCGTATAGGGAATATGGTGTTAGTGACCATAAATTTTACAGACCTTCAGCACATGATTTTTGGGGTAATGTGGTCGGTATTACGCCCGTGCCGCTTTACTTTCACAGAAAAAATATGGTACCCATTAAAGGCTGGGTGAACCCGGAGCCCGCAGGTTGGGATCGAAACCTACCTCTTGTGTTTTAGTCCTGGTGTTAGTATAATTGGCATGGAATTAAATTCACTTTTTACCATTTCTATTCTTTTGTTTATGTCATAGCCTTCTCATCATCATCATTATTATCATCATGTGCCATACCGGTCCGCGTAGGCAATCATGTCCGTCCACAATCTTCTATCTACAGTGCATCGTATCAGTTCTGTTGTTGACTGTTTTCCATGCCATGACACCAATCTATCCAGTATTTTCTCTCTTATTCGTTCGCGATCTCTCTTTCCTTTTATTTTGCCAGTTGTAACCAAGTATTCCAACTTTCCTCTTCGCAAGATGTGTCTGAAAAAGGTTGATTGCTTCTTTCTGATGTTTTTAAGGAGCTGCCTTTTTAGAGGCTTCTAGGTCAGAAAAGAATGTTTGTTTTAACTGGTATTTGAACGCTGAATATTCGGGTCCACATGCGAATGCGTTAATCCTTGATACCTTCCCTCCTCGTAGATTTAGTCTGGAACCCATTTAAGAAGGTTAGATGGACACACGCAATCTTGTGGGTCAGAAACAACTGTTTGCCTCAACTTGGATTCATCATCATCGAGTGCCTTCTCCGCAACGAAGGTTGGCCACCATGGATCGCCATTCTACTCTGTTTCTTGCTTTGATGGTGCAGGCTGACATAGATTGACTTGTTCATCTTTTGATGTTACTCGTCCATGTTAGTCTTGGTCTGCCTCTGCCTCTTTTACCTTGTATGTTCCCTTCCAATATTACTTTTAGTAGGCTGTTGTGTCTTTTAACATGCCCCAAAAATTTCATTTGTATTGTTTTAATTGTATTTAGTAGTTCTCTTTTTAATTTTAGTTGTTTTAAAACTTCATCGTTTGTTATCTTTTGTTTCCATCCAATTCTACATATTCTTCTATAAATCCACATTTCAAAGGCTTCAATTTTCAAAAGTTTCTACTTGGATTAGAACGCTGAATCTTCCTGTCGACAGGCAGCGACTAAAAGGTTATCTCTCCTACCTGGTTGGCGTTTGGGGAATATTGTGGTAGTGACCACATTTTACCATGACCACGGCACATTTTTGGTGATGTAGTCAGTATCACGGTAGACCGCCTTTAGTTACCAGAAAAATATCAGGTACCCATTTTTAGAGGCTGGGCGAACCCCAGAGCCTCGTCGGTCCGTAAAGAAATCCGCTACTGCTGTGGATCGAACTCGGTCCCGTCTGATCAAGAAGCGAACGCACTAACCATTCAGCCACCGACAGACCAGTGCACTAACCATATCTTTACAAGATAATCTCTAGGGGACATAACTCCTTAAAATACCAAGTTTGTGCAAAGAAAAAATGAGTTATCTACAGGAAGTCATCATCATCGAGTACCGGGCCTGCTGGTGTAGGTGATCATGTCTCTCCACAATTTTCGATCTCGACAGTTATTTATCATTTCTATTGTTAACCTTCTGCCAAGGCATTCTCTTAAGCTGTCTGGTATTCCTTCCTCTTTCTCTTCGTCCCTCAATTTTCCCAGTTGTCACAATATATTCCAACTGTTCCCTTCTCATTACATGGCAAAAAATGATGATTGTTTCTTCCTAATATTGAAAATTAGCTCTATTTTTGCTTTGGTCTCTTTCAGAACGTTTTCATTACTCTTCTTAGCTGTCCATGGTATTCTCAATATTATTCTGTAAAACACTCCTACAGACTCCAGTGATTTTCTTGTTTGTTGTCCTATTGTCCATGATTCACATCCATGACTGGATGTTAAGATTTACTCTACATAACATTTAAGAACTCTTTTTCTTGTTTTTCTTGTCAAAAATGGATTGCACAGTATCTTCCTCATTTTTTGAAAGCTGCTCTTGCCTGAGCCATTCTACATCTAACCTCTGTTGTACATCTTCCGTCTGAGGTTAACAAAGTTCCCAAATATTTAAATTCATTTACCTGTTTTAATATTGTTCTACTTGTCTTTATTTTGCACTGAGGTGGTGTCTTTTTCTTTGTTGTTACCATTACTTCTGTCTTTTTGCTATTAAGGCTGAGTCCTTTATTTTGCTCTTTCACTATAATGTCCAACATTTCTTGTAACTCATTTTCACTCTTAGCGATTAAGACTGTATCATCAGCATACCTTAGATTATTTATATTATGACCTCTAATTGTTATTCCAGGCATGTCCTTTATGGATCTTAAAATAATCTCACTATAAATATTAAACAAATCTGGCAACAGCACACAACCTTGTCTAACACCCTGTTTTATTCTACGGGAAGTAATAACATATAATAGTTAAAAATGGCTACGATTATTGCCCTTCCCTCCATCTCTCTTAGAGTACTTGAAATTTACGTTTTGCTTGTCTACTTATTGGTTAGGAACCTAATCTGCCAAAGACTTAGTGTGTCAGCCACGGCGCAGGTTTTAAGAGGAAAAACAGGACATATGTGCATATAAAACAAGACAAGCAAAAAATATGGACTAGATAAGAATATCAAAAAGACTAAAACTATGATCATAAACAAAGAAAATTCTCAAGACCTACAATTAAATATCAAAGTTGAAGGAATACATCTAGAGACAGTCCAGAGCTACAACTACCTGGGACATACTATAACCAGTGATGGAAGATGTACAACTGAAATAAACAATAGGTATAGCAAAAAGTAATTTTAATGCCATGAAAACTATACTAACATCAAAGCAAATAACACCAGGGCTAAAATTAAGAATAGCAATATGTTATATCTTCTTAGTATTCCTGTATGGTGCAAAAACATGGACATTAGACCAGAAAACAGAACAGAAAATTAAAGCCTTTGAAATATGAATCTATAGAAGAATAGGTAGAATTGGAGGGAAAGAAAAGAAAACAAACGATGAAGTTTTAAAACAACTGAAAATGAAAAGAGAGCTACTAAACAATTAGAACAAGAGAAATGAAATTTTTGGGGCACGTTAAAAGACACACCAGCCTACTAAAAGTAATATTGGAAGGGAAAAATACAAGGTAAAAGAGGCAGACCAAGACTAACATGGACGAGTAACATCAAAAGATGGACAAGTCAACCTATGACAATCTGCACCATCAAAGCAAGAGACAGGGTGGAATTGCGCTCCATGGTAGCCAACCTTCGATGCGGAGACGGCACTCAATGATGATGATGCGCATATACGAGTACTGACCATACGACCAGCTTCCTCGTGTGTCATGATATTGTTATTATCCTTGTATCATGAAACAGGGGGAGGGGGGGAAGTTCTCATGACCACCAATCTTGAACACTGGCCCTCGCGCCAATTGAGCATGCCCTGGCAATCCTTACTGTCAGTACGATGGAGATCAACAGGCTAGGGAAAGCACAAAATGAAACAATGCGCATTATCTTGGGGTGTGCGAGGGGCACTCCCTGTGTAGCAATGAGGTATATTTTTGACTTTCCAACCATGGATGACAGAATCAAGATCTGGAGGGCACGAGCATACGTGAAGATAAGTGCAGATAAAGGGCACCAATTGCACTACGAGCTCAACACATGGAAAGGTATCAGGCTAAGAAGGGACAATTCATGGGTGGGCCGAGCAGAAGATGTCATCAAACAGGTCCGTGGGCTTACCAATATCAGCGTTGGTGAGGAGTGGATACCGGTGCCTACGTTATTCAAGGGGACATTCTCGTGTATTATCACACTAGGCAGGAAATGTAGGGAAGAAGATTCAGTCGTGGTAAATGAGGAGTTCAGCGGTCTCATCTGGGATAACACCGACGAGAAAGATGCAGTCATCTATACAGACGGATCCGTAATACAACACCAAAGAAGTGCATGAACTTTTACAGCACGCTCGGCAGGCAGAATAGTCAAAGAAGATAGTGGTGCATACGTCATGACCACGAGTAGCATGACGATGGAGATGACGGCAGTGACCAAGATTTTCATCTGGTTAGAGTCACAAGACTACACCCACGCCTGCGTACTGAGTGATCCGATGAGCATGATATGGAAAGTTGAGGTGGGCTCTGTACGTATGCAGTGGGCAGAGTCATTGCAGAAGTAAAAAATACGTAAAGTATCATACATCACCTTTGTGTACGTCCTCGGACATGCAGAAGTACGGGGAAATGGAAGAGCGGACAAGTTGGCTAGCTGTGCCAACGTTGAAGACGGTCAAACAATCGATCAGGCAGACGCCATTAATGCCCGCTCTGAGATTCGGGAAGGGTACAAGACTTCGACAACCATGAGTCCACATCTCTCCTTCGGATGACAGAGATGGGAGTTAAGATAGGCACAGCCAGACTTCGGATGACAGAGATGGGAGTTAAGATAGGCACAGCCAGACTTCGGATGACAGAGATGGGAGTTAAGATAGGCACAGCCAGACTTCGGATGACAGAGATGGGAGTTAAGATAGGCACAGCCAGAAACGAGAAACTCTGTGTAAAAGGGAACGTATCAACCAAAACAGAGCTGAAGTCGTCAGTCGCTGCGGGACTTGCTGAGGTGGGAAATTTTTTTTTTCCTTTTTTTTTTTTTTTTTTTTCGTTCGCCAACTTTGACCTCTGACTCATATTTTTTTCCGTCGATGAGTAATTGACGTTTCAAGCCGAGCCTCGCTGCTGAGACCAGGGGGTGGTTGACGCAGAGAGAAACCATAAATAAAAATCCCAACTGGTGCAGCCGGGATTTGAACCGTCAACCTCTCTGTCTCGAGGCCGGCCCCTTACCTCGCTCGAGGCCGGCGTCTTGCCTCGAGACCAACCAGTCCCTCAGGTGGGGATCTGAGCATCTATGGACATGTTGGGACTGCAATTATGATAACTCACAAATAAGCTCAAAAACATAAACAAAGAAAGCTATCATAACTCATAATTCATAAAGCTATGATTGAAGATAAGTAGAAATCGATCATTATAATTATGTAATCGTCTTGTACGTGGTTGTTGTCTCGTCACACTAACGAAGACTTGTGGTCGAAACGTTTTTAATTTTGTTGTGTCTTCGTTTTATCAAGTAAAAAAAGTAAAGAACCCCCGTCACGCCAAGTGACGTATAGGGAATATGGTGTTAGTGACCCGTCAGTAGTATACCAGGGTCCAACTGATTAGTATTTGACCCGTAAATTAACAAAGATATATAGTAGGCGCGCGGCGCGCCTAATGTACCGTAGGCGCAGGGGGAGTTAACCGTGACATTTCGTGTCCAGATGTTGACCTCTAGTCTCGGTGACCCCGGAAGTGACCTGCTTATGTCTGGTGTGTGCGGACTTTGGAGCGCTTGGTGTACTTGATCGTTAGTGATAGGTTAGTAGATTATACAACATCATTGACAAACAATCAATATAAAACAGAAGACAAAGATATATTTTATTCTTTTATTATCTCAATAGGTGTATAACATACATTGATATTATATAACATTACAAAAATATTCAGTACAGTGAGTCAATATATAGTACAAGGATAACATTTAGTTATACCTATGTAGTTGGATGTCTGCTTTGCTATATGTCATAAATTGAATCATAAGGGGTGAAACTGTTAGAGATTCCTGGTTAGGCTAAGCGGGTAGTGTAAAGAGTTAAATATCTAAAGGCGTAGTCGAGACGTTATCATCAGCTACCTTTCTTTTTATATAGAAATAGGAAAGAGCCTTTCTTGTTTGACTGTAGGAAAATATGGAATTATTTAAGACTTTGAAACCTACATTTTTCCCACCCTTAGCCTTTTGCGTAGCGAGAACCTCTAAAAACATATCTTTATCTAAGTTGTTGTGTTGCTTGCTTAGCCCTTTACAACTGATTTTATCGTAATCCCCACTACAATGGTACGTCTTACTACATAAGCTAACAAGAGCTGTCCCTTCGTACTCTAGTTTAAAAAGCCCGGGCGTTCGTTTGGTGTATGCTTTAACACCCTTACAGTTTATACAGTCTGTCTTGCTAGTATGTTCATCGCAAAACTCGGCAGGAAACCAGTCTTTATATACACTATTAAACTCATCCCGCAGACCTGACTTAACTATATCCTCTAGCTTAGGTGCACTTAAAGCCAAGTATAAACTATCAGTATCTGTTTCACATAACTGAAAGTTGGACCTATCTACAAACTTATCTAAGAACTCGAAATAAAAATCTAACATACGAAGTTTTGCATATTGATAGACGAAGAAACCAATTTGTAGGGGCAAGTCCCAAACAGTCTTCTTTTTCTCCATCTCAATTTCAAAAAGAGCCTCCCCTATTTCAGTCATCTTTTTAAACCGGGAACTATTAACCATTTTCGATATCTCATCCCCCTGAACGTACGAGACAGCGCTATGATTGGCCTTATTGGTTAGAGTCTTCCCGTAGGCTGAGTTTCCTAAGAGCTTCATCGTATCGCTTACTATAGATTGACTTTCATCTAGATCACCAGCCCGCCTAGCGTCAGAAACCATTTCGCCAAACTTTTTAAAACAACTAGACGGTTGATATTCTATAACTTGATAAATTTTTGTTACCGCCAATCCGTGGTCTAAATACCATTTTAACAGTGGTGTTGCCAACAAATTTTTTCCCCAACATAACTACCGATTAGGGTGCGACGAGGGGTTGACAACAAGTTATGTTTGAGGGCATATTCACGCATAAACGGTCCAATATCATCACGCGTGACATCAATATTTTTGAAAATTGGAGTCATCTCACTGAAATGTTCCTTCAGTCGGTCGGGGACGTGTAGATCACATTCCACTAAACCAAAACATGTCCCATCTGAAACAGAAGCCAGAATCTGTTTATCACTGAGAGGGAGCCCTTCTTTAGAGTAAGAGGGTCTAGCTCTAGGGATGGCTTTAGAAAGGAAAGCCCTAATGGTTGGGTCAGACTTTTTCAGAGCCTGCCACTCACATTCCCACATAACTTCTACTGGGACTTTTACCTCCTCAGTTAGGTAGGTGTGTATCTCACATGTTTTTTCAAACAACTCGAACAAGGGCTTATTATTAACAGGGTTTCTATCTTTATCTTTGGTGAGGGGACAGTCTTTGTGACCATGGTACAGACAACCATGAAATTGTAGCCTCTTCTATTGGATTTATCCCACCCATCCACGGGGATGTTTCTATCACCTAACCGAAACTCCCTTCCATTAAACTGAGTTTTCAACTCCACCCCTTTTTGGTGAGCAACCCACGTTAGCCACTCTCTACTTTGTTGGACATAATAGTTATCTTTTTCGACCCTAAACCCGGTCTCCATTCTTCTAATAATTGGATAATCTGTTGGCATTGGGTTCATCAGAGCCCAAAGATACAACGCGTTGGCATCGTAACCTTGGATGGATTTGACTACCTTTCCGCCCCTAATAAACGTTTTGCCTACCTTGTGATACCTATGGAAAATTATAGAGGGACCCCCAACGATATTATCTCTAATCATTTTGTGTAGACTCGCCTGTTTGCTCGAACATAAACTAAACATTACACCCCTATCAACGGTCTTAAAAAGATACTTTAAACAAACACCCGGAACCGAAATGGCGTCTTTAAAACAGTCTACACCCCGCTCCCCATAAAAGCGAACCTGCTGCTCCAAGGCTTCTAAAAAAGGGACTACATCTTTGTTGTTATACCACACCAAAAAGTCCCTAAGTGTGGTCATGTTATTGTCCTTCCAGACCTTTTTGCACAGAGCGTACTCCTCCTTGGAAATGTTGGAATTTTTTAACGACGAATAAAACGTTTCGTGTGGGGGTAGTTCTGTCTCGTCCAACTTTTGGGGGTCGTCTATATATTCATAACAAAAGTAACCCTTTGTCTCACTAATCTAATAAGCTGCCAGATATTTACTATAGCTAAACCCGGGGGCTAGATAGTTTACTATATCTAAGAATTTTAGATTCTGTGTTGCAATACACATAAAGTTATTGTTTCTTTTAACTATAAACTTGAACGGTTTTGGTACTTTGTAGTCTACGTCCATTTTATCTTCCTCTTCTTCGATATCATCGGCGTCTTCTTCTTCTTCTTCTTCTTCACCCACTTGGGCAGTGGCATCCATGAAGTGCTTTATTAAATAAGGTTTAATGACGTTGACGTCATATTTCCCCGAGTTAAAACCTATAACTGGAAGCTCTTTTAAATACTCATCAAACTTAGCTATTAGCTTGTCTTTATTCAGTTCATGGAGTTGAGTAAAAATACTTTCAAACCGATCTCGCAACAACGAGTATACCTTAGCAGCTATACCAGTGAGATAATCAACCATCTGACTAACTAAAACCTGTGGGTCACCCTTCGTTATGAAGCATATTGGTCCCTCCCACCCAGGGACATTTGACGCTACAGAGCAGGAGAGGGGTACGTGTTTAGCTACAAAGGTAGTCGAGTGCGTTGCTTTGGGAACATTCGCTTTATCAAAGTAACATTCATAATCGAATGTCGCCCTGAATGGGTAAATAAAAGACTCTGGAGTACTTATCCCTTCAGCGCTGATCGCGTCCCATACACTTTCAGGTGAAGAATAAACACCACCTTTATATGTCTCTACAGCCATATCCCCATTGCAAGTTTTTTCATGCCTATCCATACGCCCAAACTTTTTCCACAGTTTCCCACATTTTCCACAAGAAAAGCTTTTACTAGCCCTAGAAAGATCGTTTATATAAAAGAAGTGGTTTTTGTAAAGTAAAAGACGGATAGTTTCATTATAACTACTACCGCTTCTCAGAACAATACGCAAGGCTTGCGCAGAATCAAATTCAAAAATATCTATATTTAGTGCAAAACAAGTTTCTAAGAGAGGCATTTCGGCAAGAGTTACACCCAGAAAGTTACCTAACATTAGAGACGGGTTAAACTGTTTGAAAAGTAGTCTTGAAACCTTCCTAACATCAGTATTTGAAGTTCCTCGATGGACAGCTAGACAACGGAAGAAGCAGAGATTATCATTGTAGATTTTAGAATTAGAATCGGTTTGAAGGATATTAATACCGTAGTTGGATGTAATGTAGGGTGGGATATCAAGCAGACACCCTATAGGATAATCTTGAAGTTTATAAATATAAACACTCGTACTGACTAATGCTTCTAAGGTATATTTGGTTGTCTCCCTGTTTTTATTTGCTTACCCTAATATATCACTTTCATTTAATCTATCAACAAATGTTTCAAAATCATGTCTGTTGTTAACTAACAGGGGTTTGTCTAAACCTGTCGCATTATTTGAGCTGGCGTGAAAGTAACGCAACCCCTGTGTCTCCCTATGTCTTAAAACTAGATGATGACTATAATTCACCTTGAAACGCTTTTTTCTGGGCTAGAAAAATTGGGTTTACAAGGGTCTTCCAATCTATAGGAGTATCAGGCTGATGAAATATAGTGTACGTGTCCATGTATTTAGTCCTACGTTCATGTGTTCTAATAGCTAACCAGTTGTTCTTATATATCTTCTTAATATCTTGAGGTAACTTATTTAAAGAGTCTATTTCATTAATAAGTCTTTGTCTCTTTGAGAGCTCTTGAGTCGAACTCTTTACTGTCCGCTTGCGTGAGGTTGTCGATACAAGTGGACCCGCTTGCGTTGATGGTGTTGAGGTGTCCACAGCTATGTCATGGCTAGCAAGATGTATTTGTAGGTGGCTTGCCCCAGTAAAGCTTTGTTGACAGATATGGCAGATATATGGGGTAACACTGGGTTCTTTGAAAGTACGTGATCTGTTGACACAGGAGTTGGTGATGCAGGAACTGCTGATACAAGAGAGGCAGGATGCTCTGTCTTGATATGTTTGGCAAGATTGTCAGCTCTATTATATACTCGTTCACAAACATCACATTTGTATTAATGACACTCAAGCACACTAGCAACATGTCGTTTTAGGTCCCGGCTCCGGGTAAAAGTTTTGGAGCAGATATGACAAGTGTTAGACATCTGTAGAAAAGAAATTGAAACATTACAAGAAAAGAAAACAAGAAAAGTAAACAACGAGATACACAAACTATCGAAATTAGGTTACAAAAGTAACACGTGGATACTAAAAAACCAACTTAGCGAAGTTAGGTCACAAAAGTAACACGTGGATACTAAACAACCAACTTATCGAAAATAGGTTACTAAAGTAACATACTATAACATTAAAGATCTAATATAACACTTACTTTTTATGTGTTTGAAGGTACAAGACACATCCGTCGGCAACAACTGTAAGCGAAAGTCTGATTACAAACTTCAAAGTCGCGTTATATATACGCCAGAAACACCGGAAGTGTTACTAAAAATAGAACTGACCGCTGATGCAATACCGGAAGTGTTACTAAAAATAGCTTTTGACGGCTGACGTGATGCCCGTGGAGTTTCTAAAAATAGATTTTGACCTATGATGCAATACCAGACGACTTTATAGGAGTTTTTCCCCTTGACCCTTTATGAGGGGACGCCCATGAAACTGTTAGAAATAGTAAATTTACACTCTAGGGTTACTCCAAACTTTATATTAAGCATCTCCGTATCAAGAATTTACATAAAAACAACTTTTGAAATTACTACCCCCGTACCAATTTTTGGCGGTTACGCCCATGAAACTGTTAAAAATAGTAAATTTAACAGCTAGACATACCCCAAACTTCATTTTAGTCATCCCTGTATCAAAAATTTACATAAAAACAACTTTTGAAATTACTACCCCTGTACCAATTTTTGGCGGTTACGCCCATGAAACTGTTAAAAATAGTAAATTTAACCTCTAGACATACCCAAACTTTATATTAAGTATCCCCGTATCAAGAATTTACATAAAAACAACTTTTGAAATTACTACCCCAGTACCCATTTTTGGCGGTTACGCCCATGAAATCGATAAAAAAATTGAAATTTAACACATAGACATACCCCAAACTTCATTTTAGTCATCCCTGTATCAAGAATTTACATAAAAACAACTTTTGAAATTACTACCCCAGTACCAATTTTTGGCGGTTACGCCCATGAAACTGTTAAAAATAGTAAATTTAACCTCTAGACATACCCCAAACTTTATATTAAGCATCCCCATATCAAGAATTTACATAAAAATCACTTTTGAAATTACTACCCCTGTACCCATTTTTGGCGGTTACGCCCATGAAATCGCTAAAAAATTGAAATTTAACACCTAGACATACCCCAAACTTCATTTTAGTCATCCCTGTATCAAGAATTTACATAAAAACAACTTTTGAAATTACTACCCCAGTACCCATTTTTGGCGGTTACGCCCATGAATTCGATAAAAAATTGAAATTTAACCTATTGGTATACCTCAAACATAATATTTGACACGCCCATGTATCAAATTAACCTGAAAAATCAACCAAAAATTAGTAGTATATAGCCAGTGATTGGCCGGGTAGACTCTCATATAAGAAAAAACAAATCTGCCGGTAGACTATTTATATAAGGAATATTCCTGGAAGCAGAAAATCTGCTGGTAGACTATTTATATAAGGAATATTCTGCTTCTGGAAGAAGAATCACCCATCGAATCACTGGCTATATACTACTAATTTTTGGTTGATTTTTCAGGTTAATTTGATACATGGGCGTGTCAAATATTATGTTTGAGGTATACCGATAGGTTAAATTTCAATTTTTTATCGAATTCATGGGCGTAACCGCCAAAAATGGGTACTGGGGTAGTAATTTCAAAAGTTGTTTTTATGTAAATTCTTGATACAGGGATGACTAAAATGAAGTTTGGGGTATGTCTAGGTGTTAAATTTCAATTTTTTATCGATTTCATGGGCGTAACCGCCAAAAATGGGTACAGGGGTAGTAATTTCAAAAGTGATTTTTATGTAAATTCTTGATATGGGGATGCTTAATATAAAGTTTGGGGTATGTCTAGAGGTTAAATTCACTATTTTTAACAGTTTCATGGGCGTAACCGCCAAAAATGGGTACTGGGGTAGTAATTTCAAAAGTTGTTTTTATGTAAATTCTTGATACAGGGATGACTAAAATGAAGTTTGGGGTATGTCTATGTGTTAAATTTCAATTTTTTTTATCGATTTCATGGGCGTAACCGCCAAAAATGGGTACTGGGGTAGTAATTTCAAAAGTTGTTTTTATGTAAATTCTAGATACGGAGATACTTAATATAAAGTTTGGGGTATGTCTAGAGGTTAAATTTACTGTTTTTAACAGTTTCATGGGCGTAACCGCCAAAAATTGGTACAGGGGTAGTAATTTCAAAAGTTGTTTTAATGTAAATTTTTGATACAGGGATGACTAAAATGAAGTTTGGGATATGTCTAGCTGTTAAATTTACTATTTTTAACAGTTTCATGGGCGTAACCGCCAAAAATTGGTACGGGGGTAGTAATTTCAAAAGTTGTTTTTATGTAAATTCTTGATACGGAGATGCTTAATATAAAGTTTGGAGTAACCCTAGAGTGTAAATTTACTATTTCTAACAGTTTCATGGGCGTCCCCTCATAAATGGTCAAGGGAAAAACTCCGATAAAGTCGTCTGGTATTGCATCATAGGTCAAAATCTATTTTTAGAAACTCCACGGGCATCGCGTCAGCCGTCAAAAGCTATTTTTAGTAACACTTCCGGTATTGCATCAGCGGTCAGTTCTATTTTTAGTAACACTTCCGGTGTTTCTGGCGTATATATAACGCGACTTTGAAGTTTGTAATCAGACTTTCGCTTACAGTTGTTGCCGACGGATGTGTCTTGTACCTTCAAACACATAAAAAGTAAGTGTTATATTAGATCTTTAATGTTATAGTATGTTACTTTAGTAACCTATTTTCGATAAGTTGGTTGTTTAGTATCCACGTGTTACTTTTGTGACCTAACTTCGCTAAGTTGGTTTTTTAGTATCCACGTGTTACTTTTGTAACCTAATTTCGATAGTTTGTGTATCTCGTTGTTTACTTTTCTTGTTTTCTTTTCTTGTAATGTTTCAATTTCTTTTCTACAGATGTCTAACACTTGTCATATCTGCTCCAAAACTTTTACCCGAGCCGGGACCTAAAACGACATGTTGCTAGTGTGCATGAGTGTCATTAATACAAATGTGATGTTTGTGAACGAGTATATAATAGAGCTGACAATCTTGCCAAACATATCAAGACAGAGCATCCTGCCTCTCTTGTATCAGCAGTTCCTGCATCACCAACTCCTGTGTCAACAGATCACGTACTTTCAAAAGAACCCAGTGTTACCCCATATATCTGCCATATCTGTCAACAAAGCTTTACTGGGGCAAGCCACCTACAAATACATCTTGCTAGCCATGACATAGCTGTGGACACCTCAACACCATCAACGCAAGCGGGTCCACTTGTATCGACAACCTCACGCAAGCGGACAGTAAAGAGTTCGACTCAAGAGCTCTCAAAGAGACCAAGACTTATTAATGAAATAGACTCTTTAAATAAGTTACCTCAAGATATTAAGAAGATATATAAGAACAACTGGTTAGCTATTAGAACACATGAACGTAGGACTAAATACATGGACACGTACACTATATTTCATCAGCCTGATACTCCTATAGATTGGAAGACCCTTGTAAACCCAATTTTTCTAGCCCAGAAAAAGCGTTTCAAGGTGAATTATAGTCATCATCTAGTTTTAAGACATAGGGAGACACATGGGTTGCGTTACTTTCACGCCAGCTCAAATAATGCGACAGGTTTAGACAAACCCCTGTTAGTTAACAACAGACATGATTTTGAAACATTTGTTGATAGATTAAATGAAAGTGATATATTAGGGTATGCAAATAAAAACAGGGAGACAACCAAATATACCTTAGAAGCATTAGTCAGTACGAGTGTTTATATTTATAAACTTCAAGATTATCCTATAGGGTGTCTGCTTGATATCCCACCCTACATTACATCCAACTACGGTATTAATATCCTTCAAACCGATTCTAATTCTAAAATCTACAATGATAATCTCTGCTTCTTCCGTTGTCTAGCTGTCCATCGAGGAACTTCAAATACTGATGTTAGGAAGGTTTCAAGACTACTTTTCAAACAGTTTAACCCGTCTCTAATGTTAGGTAACTTTCTGGGTGTAACTCTTGCCGAAATGCCTCTCTTAGAAACTTGTTTTGCACTAAATATAGATATTTTTGAATTTGATTCTGCGCAAGCCTTGCGTATTGTTCTGAGAAGCGGTAGTAGTTATAATGAAACTATCCGTCTTTTACTTTACAAAAACCACTTCTTTTATATAAACGATCTTTCTAGGGCTAGTAAAAGCTTTTCTTGTGGAAAATGTGGGAAACTGTGGAAAAAGTTTGGGCGTATGGATAGGCATGAAAAAACTTGCAATGGGGATATGGCTGTAGAGACATATAAAGGTGGTGTTTATTCTTCACCTGAAAGTGTATGGGACGCGATCAGCGCTGAAGGGATAAGTACTCCAGAGTCTTTTATTTACCCATTCAGGGCGACATTCGATTATGAATGTTACTTTGATAAAGCGAATGTTCCCAAAGCAACGCACTCGACTACCTTTGTAGCTAAACACGTACCCCTCTCCTGCTCTGTAGCGTCAAATGTCCCTGGGTGGGAGGGACCAATATGCTTCATAACGAAGGGTGACCCACAGGTTTTAGTTAGTCAGATGGTTGATTATCTCACTGGTATAGCTGCTAAGGTATACTCGTTGTTGCGAGATCGGTTTGAAAGTATTTTTACTCAACTCCATGAACTGAATAAAGACAAGCTAATAGCTAAGTTTGATGAGTATTTAAAAGAGCTTCCAGTTATAGGTTTTAACTCGGGGAAATATGACGTCAACGTCATTAAACCTTATTTAATAAAGCACTTCATGGATGCCACTGCCCAAGTGGGTGAAGAAGAGGAAGAAGAAGAAGACGCCGATGATATCGAAGAAGAGGAAGATAAAATGGACGTAGACTACAAAGTACCAAAACCGTTCAAGTTTATAGTTAAAAGAAACAATAACTTTATGTGTATTGCAACACAGAATCTAAAATTCTTAGATATAGTAAACTATCTAGCCCCCGGGTTTAGCTATAGTAAATATCTGGCAGCTTATTAGATTAGTGAGACAAAGGGTTACTTTTGTTATGAATATATAGACGACCCCAAAAGTTGGACGAGACAGAACTACCCCCACACGAAACGTTTTATTCGTCGTTAAAAAATTCCAACATTTCCAAGGAGGAGTACGCTCTGTGCAAAAAGGTCTGGAAGGACAATAACATGACCACACTTAGGGACTTTTTGGTGTGGTATAACAACAAAGATGTAGTCCCTTTTTTAGAAGCCTTGGAGCAGCAGGTTCGCTTTTATGGGGAGCGGGGTGTAGACTGTTTTAAAGACGCCATTTCGGTTCCGGGTGTTTGTTTAAAGTATCTTTTTAAGACCGTTGATAGGGGTGTAATGTTTAGTTTATGTTCGAGCAAACAGGCGAGTCTACACAAAATGATTAGAGATAATATCGTTGGGGGTCCCTCTATAATTTTCCATAGGTATCACAGGTAGGCAAAACGTTTATTAGGGGCGGAAAGGTAGTCAAATCCATCCAAGGTTACGATGCCAACGCGTTGTATCTTTGGGCTCTGATGAACCCAATGCCAACAGATTATCCAATTATTAGAAGAATGGAGACCGGGTTTAGGGTCGAAAAAGATAACTATTATGTCCAACAAAGTAGAGAGTGGCTAACGTGGGTTGCTCACCAAAAAGGGGTGGAGTTGAAAACTCAGTTTAATGGAAGGGAGTTTCGGTTAGGTGATAGAAACATCCCCGTGGATGGGTGGGATAAATCCAATAGAAGAGGCTACAATTTTCATGGTTGTCTGTACCATGGTCACAAAGACTGTCCCCTCACCAAAGATAAAGATAGAAACCCTGTTAATAATAAGCCCTTGTTCGAGTTGTTTGAAAAAACATGTGAGATACACACCTATCTAACTGAGGAGGTAAAAGTCCCAGTAGAAGTTATGTGGGAATGTGAGTGGCAGGCTCTGATAAAGTCTGACCCAACCATTAGGGCTTTCCTTTCTAAAGCCATCCCTAGAGCTAGACCCTCTTACTCTAAAGAAGGGCTCCCTCTCAGTGATAAACAGATTCTGGCTTCTGTTTCAGATGGGACATGTTTTGGTTTAGTGGAATGTGATCTACACGTCCCCGACCGACTGAAGGAACATTTCAGTGAGATGACTCCAATTTTCAAAAATATTGATGTCACGCGTGATGATATTGGACCGTTTATGCGTGAATATGCCTCAAACATAACTTGTTGTCAACCCCTCGTCGCACCCTAATCGGTAGTTATGTCGGGGAAAAAAATTTGTTGGCAACACCACTGTTAAAATGGTATTTAGACCACGGATTGGCGGTAACAAAATTTATCAAGTTATAGAATATCAACCGTCTAGTTGTTTTAAAAAGTTTGGCGAAATGGTTTCTGACGCTAGGCGGGCTGGTGATCTAGATGAAAGTCAATCTATAGTAAGCGATACGATGAAGCTCTTAGGAAACTCAGCCTACGGGAAGACTCTAACCAATAAGGCCAATCATAGCGCTGTCTCGTACGTTCAGGGGGATGAGATATCGAAAATGGTTAATAGTTCCCGGTTTAAAAAGATGACTGAAATAGGGGAGGCTCTTTTTGAAATTGAGATGGAGAAAAAGAAGACTGTTTGGGACTTGCCCCTACAAATTGGTTTCTTCGTCTATCAATATGCAAAACTTCGTATGTTAGATTTTTATTTCGAGTTCTTAGATAAGTTTGTAGATAGGTCCAACTTTCAGTTATGTGAAACAGATACTGATAGTTTATACTTGGCTTTAAGTGCACCTAAGCTAGAGGATATAGTTAAGTCAGGTCTGCGGGATGAGTTTAATAGTGTATATAAAGACTGGTTTCCTGCCGAGTTTTGCGATGAACATACTAGCAAGACAGACTGTATAAACTGTAAGGGTGTTAAAGCATACACCAAACGAACGCCCGGGCTTTTTAAACTAGAGTACGAAGGGACAGCTCTTGTTAGCTTATGTAGTAAGACGTACCATTGTAGTGGGGATTACGATAAAATCAGTTGTAAAGGGCTAAGCAAGCAACACAACAACTTAGATAAAGATATGTTTTTAGAGGTTCTCGCTACGCAAAAGGCTAAGGGTGGGAAAATGTAGGTTTCAAAGTCTTAAATAATTCCATATTTTCCTACAGTCAAACAAGAAATGCTCTTTCCTATTTCTATATAAAAAGAAAGGTAGCTGATGATAACGTCTCGACTACGCCTTTAGATATTTAACTCTTTACACTACCCGCTTAGCCTAACCAGGAATCTCTAACAGTTTCACCCCTTATGATTCAATTTATGACATATAGCAAAGCAGACATCCAACTACATAGGTATAACTAAATGTTATCCTTGTACTATATATTGACTCACTGTACTGAATATTTTTGTAATGTTATATAATATCAATGTATGTTATACACCTATTGAGATAATAAAAGAATAAAATATATCTTTGTCTTCTGTTTTATATTGATTGTTTGTCAATGATGTTGTATAATCTACTAACCTATCACTAACGATCAAGTACACCAAGCGCTCCAAAGTCCGCACACACCAGACATAAGCAGGTCACTTCCGGGGTCACCGAGACTAGAGGTCAACATCTGGACACGAAATGTCACGGTTAACTCCCCCTGCGCCTACGGTACATTAGGCGCGCCGCGCGCCTACTATATATCTTTGTTAATTTACGGGTCAAATACTAATCAGTTGGACCCTGGTATACTACTCCCGTCACGCCAAGTGGCGTATAGGGAATATGGTGTTAGTGACCCGTCACGCCAAGTGGCGTATAGGGAATATGGTGTTAGTGACCCGTCACGCCAAGTGGCGTATAGGGAATATGGTGTTAGTGACCCGTCACGCCAAGTGGCGTATAGGGAATATGGTGTTAGTGACCCGTCACGCCAAGTGGCGTATAGGGAATATGGTGTTAGTGACCCGTCACGCCAAGTGGCGTATAGGGAATATGGTGTTAGTGACCCGTCACGCCAAGTGATGTATAGGGAATATGGTGTTAGTGACCCGTCACGCCAAGTGACGTATAGGGAATATGGTGTTAGTGACCCGTCACGCCAAGTGGCGTATAGGGAAATATGGTGTTAGTGACCCGTCACGCCAAGTGGCGTATAGGGAAATATGGTGTTAGTGACCCTATATTTTACAGACCTTCAGCACATGATTTTTGGGGTAATGTGGTCGGGATTACGCCCGTTCTGCTTTACTTTCCCAGAAAAAAATCCGGAACCCATTTAAGGCTGGGTGAACCTGGAAACCGTTGGTTGGGATCGAACCCTACCCCTTGTCCTTTGTAGTCCAGTTTACTAACCACTAAGCTGTCGCGGCTCCCTCGTTTTAGTAAAGCTCTCACACATGTTTCATAAGGTTTACGATGTCTCACACAATATCATACGTTCTATCTATCTATTGACCTTTCGAGCCGCAGCCGGACCATAGGGCATAGACCAATATACTCTTTCTCTTATCTAAATTTTTATTCTAGCAGTTTTCAATCCTTCTAAAGATATTTTATCATATGTTCTATTCTATCGTCCTTTTGAACCGAAGACGGCACATAGGGCAGAACCACAATCTCAAAAACAGAAACCTTGCGTGCCAAAATGGCACATACTGCAGAGATCACTGCTTCTAAAATATATGGTTCTGTTTCCATAACAATACTTTTTACAATTGACAGCAGCTTGTCAAGCCATCGATCAACCTCCTTAGTCGCCTCTTACGACATGCCTGCAAGGTTACAGTGTCACTATTCTTTACTTCCCTCATAATGAGGCCCCGGTAACACACGGGTATCACATGTTGCTATATGTATATATGTGGGTATGTTCTATATATCATACGATACATTATATGTTAATGTCTTCTTTGGTGTGTACACAACTCTTTTCATTTCAAAATGGTATTTTAGTTCTAATTTGGCAAATTTTGCCGTTTTGTTTATTGATGATATTCTGAGATGTACATTCCTCTCATTCTTAAAATTGATAGTTTATGGAAGTGGTTAGAATTCGTGACAAGACACACAAAAAGCAACAAATTTAGTTAACAGCAAAATATTTCATGTATAAATGATATTTTAGCAATGGTGGTGGTTGGTGGTTGCGTTCGCCCGATGACTAAAGTATTCTAGAGTATCGTAGTAGACTAGAATATTCCTCTTCATCATCCGCCTTTACAAGGACGTAGTGGGCGTGTCTGCATTGTGTTGTGGTTTGCAGTATAACTGTTATATTTGCACCTTTCGGCCCAACACATCCGACTTCAGCACGATTTTAGCAGTTAATACTAGTAACAAAATATCGAAGGTCGACAAATCTGAAAGTTACGGGAGATGCAGCATTCATTAAAAAAAAAAAAAAATGAAGCTACATCCTCTTGTAGGGAGCCGCGATGGCTCAGTGGTTAGTGAACTGGGGGGCCGCGATGGCTCAGTGGTTAGTGAACTGGGGGGCCGCGATGGCTCAGTGGTTAGTGAACTGGGGGGCCGCGATGGCTCAGTGGTTAGTGAACTGGGGGGCCGCGATGGCTCAGTGGTTAGTGAACTGGACTACAAGGGACAAGATGTCGGGTTCGATCCCAACCGACAGCTTCCAGGTTCACCCAGCCTTAAAAGGCTGTCTGATTTTTTCTGTGGAAAGTAAAGCGGCACGGGCGTAATACCGATCATGTGCCGAAGGTCGGTAAAAATTTATGGCCACTAACACCATATTCCCTATACGCCACTTTGCGTGACGGGGGTTCTTTACTTTTTTTTTTTTTTAACTTACATCCTCTTCTAATCAATTTGAATTAGTGACTGAAGAAATAAATGTATTCAACTTTCCTGAAAAAACACAATTGATGAAATTTACTAAAGTATCAGTGACAAATAACTGTGACAACGCGACACTTGTTCCTTTCAGCCAGATACGTCTGATTAAACGACACAACAGCCTAATAAAAGTAATATTGGAAGGGAAAATACAAGGTAAAAGAGGCAGAGGCAGATCAAGAGTAACATAGACGAGTAACAAAAAGAGGCAGAGGCTGAGGCAGATCAAGACTAACATAGACGAGTAACATCAAAAGATAGACAAGTCAGTCTATGACAATATTCACCATCAAAGCAATAGACATAGTGGAATGGCGCTCCATGGTAGCCAACCTTCGATGCGGAGACGACACTCAATCTGATTACAGCGTTTTGTTTAGACCGATATTGCCTTCCCCTTTCGATTCATACTCTTGCTTGTTTGTGGAACCATCACTATCAAGTGCCATGGACTTATAGTTCACGAGTAGAAATCATCAACAATAACAATAATCAAAATTGCACGTCACATCCTGTATCGGGGTAACAACCGGACAAAGCAGAACGTTTCGACCGAAGTCTTCATCAGGAGATTAAACAAAAGAAACAAGCACAATAATTAATTATGTCCAGATACAAACATGATACGTACTGGAATGTCTGAAACAGCGTCAGCCCACGGTGGAACAGGACACAGAGACTGAGTTATAGGCAGCGGCCAAGCGTGGCGTTAACTATGCCACGAGTGGACGCTTAATGACGAACGGTTCTAAACTTGGAAACGATTAGGGGGCAGAAACATATTATTCTAGTTGAGAAGAGAGGCGGAAGTAAGAAAGAAATAAAAATAGACAGAAAGAAAGAAAGAAAGAAAGAACGAAAGAAAGGAAAAAACACAGAAAAAAGAACGAAAGATAATAGAGAAAGAAAGATAATAAAGAAAGAAAGAAAGAAAGATATGACAGACAAAAAGAAGGAAATAAAGAAGGAAATAATTAAAAGACAGAAATACAGAAGGAAAAAAAGACAGAAAGATGAGTATACAGAGGCTTTTTTTTTATTCAGTTTACTTTCTGTTCATTTTGTCAACTTATGCATCGTTTTGTCAAAGTTTAATGATTTGCAAGATTACACATATGATGCTTGTTCATGAAATTTCGCTCATTTCTTTTTTGACCTACACAAATGTTTAATATGTTAAACATCAATGTGTAATGTCTTTTGGCGCGTGCTGAGACTGCTACGATGGGGACTACAGTTACATTTCTTTGTTTGGGAGATGAGAAATTAATTCGGATGATTACGCTGGCACGGGCGGTTGAGCAATTATAGATTTTAATTCGTTTGCAGTGATACCGGGGCCTTCCGTAACCAAATAACCAAATGTTTAATAACATTAAAGCATGTTTGAAAAAAAAATAATTTGTTAAAAGATGTTACATTTTTCGTCTTCATCTTCTACTTTTCTGCTCCCCGTGGAGCATAGGTCTTCAACAAAAACTTTCAACTCCCTGTGGAGCATAGGTCTTCAACAAATACTTTGAGCTCCCTGTGGAACATAGGTCTTCAACAAATACTTTGAGCTTGGTGTGGAGCATAGGTCTTCAACAAATACTTTGAGCTCCCTGTGGAACATAGGTCTTCAACAAATACTTTGAGCTTGATGTGGAGCATAGGTATTCAACAAATACTTTGCAAACCGTTCTGTTTCTTGCCATTCTTTTAAAATAATTCAGAAACTGAAGCCCTCAAAGACGCTGCAAAACTGGCTTAACAAAACAAAAATAACGTGCACAAGAAATTGGTGATACTGACTGACGCACTGTCACTCCTAACAGCTCTAAATAAAACTCAAGATACAGCGAGCTAAATGACCTGAGAAGAACCATTAAACAGAGTGGAATGGTTTGTGAAGTATACCAATTGTGCAATAACTTCCAGAAAGTGGTCATCCAGTGGTAACCATCGCACCGTAATATACAAGGAAATGAATGAGCAGACAAACTAGCTAAGGATGGAGGGAGATTACCACACGAGAACCATCTGGTCAGCTACGATGAAAACAAATCCATCATGAAAGGTCAGTATCATGAAATATTGAAACACCTAAAGTGTAACGAAATAAAAGGAAAGAGAGATCGCGGACGACAAAGAGAGAAAATACTGGATAGCTTGGTGTCATGGCATGGAAAACAGTCAACAACAGAACTGATATGATGTACTGTAGATAGAAGATTGTGGAGGGACATGATCGCCTACGCCAACCGGTGTGGCACATGATGATGATGAAAGTATAACGAGAGGGACAGATACTTCCAACTTTCAAGGAGTGATCAAGTCATCATACTTCGCCAAGTGTTATTTGCGTGTTCATTTCGAATTTTTTTTAGTGAGTCCATTGTACCATTGTACCAGCTGAAGAGTCTACTGAGCTGGAACGTCTGTTTTATTTTATTTTGTCCCTCACCTATGTAGAGCTGTAACCACACCATTTGTTCCCTTTTCTTTCTTCCTATACTTATCACCGGCTTTACAGGAGCTTCGAATTTTGAAGCCTTTATCACTGTATAAAGTTGGATATACCACCATTAGGAATTCTTAACAGGAAATACAGATATTTAATTTATTCCTGAGTTGTGTTCGTAACTCTACGATATAGTTATGATTACACCTGTGTGAAAGACATCGTTAATGATAGATATCTTTTTGGATAGTTGAGTTGGCTGTCAAGTGCAACGCATTAAATACTTGGGCACAATAATAACATCAGATGGAAGATGTGCCACAGATATAAGATGCAGAATAGTTCAGGCTAAAATAGCATTTCAGAAAATGAAAAATATCTTATGCAACAAATCTGTGCCAATGGAAGTGAGAAAGAGAGTTCATCGGTGCTATTTAGAACCAATTCTGACCCATGGAAGCGAATCATGAACAGTACATAAACAAATGAAAAGACGATTGGAGGTCACAGAGATGAGATTTCTCAGAAGAGTGTTGAAAATTCCCTGGCCAGCTAAAAAGACCAGTGAGGAGATTCTCAAAGAGGCCAACACAAAAGGGAGCTCCTAAAAAACATGAGAAAGAAACAATCAATATCAATAAACTTGGTTACAACTGGCAAAATAAAAGGAAAGAGAGATCGCGGCCGACAAAGAGAGAAAATACTTGATAGCTTGGTGTTATGGCATGGAAAACAGTCAACAACAGAACTGATACGATGCACCGTGGATAGAAGATTGTGGAAGGACATGATCGCCTACGCCAACCGGTATGGCACATGATGATGATAAGTTGGCTGTGTGCTCTAGCATTTCGTTCGATGGCAAGGTGCTGTGCCGAGGAGTACGAGTTCAATCCTGCTTCGGACAATCTATTGTTCTTTGTTAATTTTTTCTGTTGTTGATTATTTGTTGGCATATTTTTAGGAATGGCAAAAAGCAATGTTAATGTCATGAAAAATATACTAACATCAAAACAAATAACGCCAGAGCTAAAACTAAGAATAGCAAAATGTTATATCTTCTCAATATTCCTGTATGGTACAAAAACATGGGCATTATACACGAAAACAGAACAGAAAATTGAAGCCTTTGAAATGTGGATTGAGTTATTTGCGGGTTCTCATCATTGCACTCCGAACTTGTCCATAGGTGCTCAGATCCCCTCCTCAGCAATTCCCTCACTGTCCAGCGACTGACGACTCCAGTTCTATGTTGGTTGATAAGTCTTCTTACACGGCCACTAAGTTTCTCGTTTCTGGCTGTGCCCATCCTAACTCCCATCTCTTTCATCCCAAGAAGTGACGTGAATAGTGGCCTTCGAAGTCCGGTCCTCGTCCCACATCTCGGAGGGCATTGATGAGCCCAATCCATTGGTTGACCGTCCTCAACAACAGCGCAGCTAGCCAACCTGTCCGCTCTTTCATTTCCCCGTACTCCCGCATGTCCAGGGACATAGACAAAGGTGATCTTACGTATTTTTGACTTCTGCAATGACTCTAACCATTGCATGCGTATAGAGCCCGCCTCCAATTTTTTATCATGCTCATCGAATCACTCAGTATACATGCGGGGGTGTAGTCTTGTGACTCTAACCAGTTGAATGCCTTGGTCACTGTCATCGCCTCCATTGTCATGCTACTCGTGGTCATGACGTATGCACCACTGTCTTCCTTAACTATTCTCCCCTCCGAGCGTGCTGTAAATGCCCATGCACTTCTTTGGTGTCGTCTTACAGATCCGTCTGTATAGATAACTGCATCTTTCTCATCGGTGTTATCGCTGATATGACCGTTGACCTCCGCATTGACCACAACTGAGTTATGTTTCCTACTTTTCATGTCGAGTGTGACAATACACGAGAATGTCCCCTTGAATGACGAAAGCACAGGTATCCACTCCTCACCACAGTTGATATTGATAAGCCCACAGGCCTATTTGATGACATCTTCTGCTCGGCCCACCCATGATTTGCCTCTTTTTTAGCCTGGTACCTTTCCGGTGTTGAGCTCTTGGTGCAATGGATGCTCTTTATCTGCACTAATCTTCAAGTATGCTCTTGCTCTGCAGATCTTGATTCTGTCATCCATGGTTGGAAAGTTAAGAAGATGCCTCTTTGCTACACAGGCAGTGTCCCTCATACACCACAAGATAATGCACATGGCTTAATTCTGTATATTTTCTCCAGCTTGTCAATTTGAGTTGTACTGTTATTAAGAACTGTCAGGGCATACTCGATTGGTGCGAGGACTAATCTCTGGAACAGAAGAGTAAGTAGCCTCTGCTCGATGTTGGCAGCTGCCATGACCTTCAAGGCAGCTAATCCTTTGCGGGATTTTGTTATCACATGGTCGACGTGGTCCCGAAAACACAGGTTGCGATCAAACTTTACTCCGAGGTATGTCATCAACTTGTCCCTGATTACCTCATCAGCTCCCATTAGTACTACCGATAAATGGATGTTGGCTCGGATGACCAACTTCCACATCTGAGTATCACCTTCCTCTGAAACAGTGCAGCGGCGATCCATCTAATGAGGAACGGGGTGCACCGCCAGTTTGAGGAGCATATACATGAGATATTCAAATGGTACTCTGTTGTATGCCTCCTCCATATCTATAGCAGCAGCACATGTCTCCTCTCGTCTGTGGAAGCCTTCGAATACGTCATAGGCGAAGACTGTCGCATTGAGCCATGTCTATTTGTTATATCTATAACCTCCGAGTGTGGGTGGGAATGCGCGTTTCTGTTCAAGGTGACAGGTGAGGACACGGGCAACTATTTTCTCCAGCAGCTTGCCCGCAGTGTTCTGCATCGTGATGATTCTGTAGGCACTGATCTGAGAATGGTCCTTGTTTGGCTTCGGTAGCGGTAGTAAGTAGCTGTGTAGCCACTCCTCCTTAATCTGGTCACTCCGAATGCTGGCATTAAACTCATTAGCCAGTTTTGTCAAGTCGTCGTCAGCTAAATCGCCTATGTCATCGTACCGAACACCATCTGGACCAGGAGCAGTGTTGTGCGAATGGTATCGGTTGTGATTGTGAGATATTCTTCCAGCCCTACATCCTTACACAATTTTGACAGCGATCACCGTATCCTCATCCTTACAGCCTCATTTCTTTGGTCCGTCTGCTCAATGTAGCGGGCAAGCAGGACTTTCCCTTTGCTCTCATCAGATTTGTGCCATATCTGGCCTGTGCTCTGAAAGTCTGAAGAAGAATAGGAAAGAAAACAAACGATGAAGTCTTAAAGCAACTAAAAATTAAAAGAGAACCACCAAACACAATTCAAACAAGACAAATGAGATTTTTCGGGCATGTTAAAAGACACAGCAACCTACTAAAAGTAATCTTGGAAGGGAAAATACAAGGTAAAAAAGGCAGACCAAGACTAATATCGACGAGTAACTTCAAATGGACAGGTCAGCCTATGACAACCTTCACCATCAAAGCAAGAGACAGAGCGGGATGGCGCTCCATGGTAGCAAACCTTCGATGTGATGGCACTCAATGATGATTATTTCTATTTGTATTTTTTGTCCGGTTGTTGTGAACATACCTCTGATTCTGAAGCTATTCGTTGATCTATCGCCACGGAAGCTTACCTCCATACAAATGTTTATTCATGATGTGTCTCTTGTGTATCACTGGCTAGACAACACAAGAAATGCGTCAGAGAAGTAGTAGCAATGGGGGTCTGTCAGTGGAATCAGGTTTTGTTTTACTTTTGGAGAGAATATAATAGGAGGGCTTATATAATAGGAGGGCTTATATAATAGGAGGGCTTATATAATAGGAGGGTTTATATAATAGGAGGGTTTATATAATAGGAGGGCTTATATAATAGGAGGGTTTATATAATAGGAGGGTTTATATAATAGGAGGGCTTATATAATAGGAGGGTTTATATAATAGGAGGGTTTATATAATAGGAGGGTTTATACAATAGGAGGGTTTATTTAATAGGAGGGTTTATATAATAGGAGGGTTTATATAATAGGAGGGCTTATATAATAGGAGGGCTTATATAATAGGAGGGCTTATATAATAGGAGGGCATATATAATAGGATGGCTTATATAATAGGAGGGCTTATATAATAGGAGGGCTTATATAATAGGAGGGCCTATATAATAGGAGGGTTTATATTATAGGAGAGCTAATATAATATGAGGGTTTATATTATAGGAGGGTTTATATAATATGAGGGTTTATATTATAGGAGGGTTTATATAATATGAGGGTTTATATTATAGGAGGGCTTATATAATATGAGGGAGCCGCGATAGCTCAGTGGTTAGTGAACTGGGCTACCACGGACAAGGGGTAGGGTTCGATCCCAACCGACGGCTTCCGGGTTCACTCAGCCTTAAATGTGTACCTGATTTTTTTCTGGGAAAGTAAAGCAGCACGGGCGTAATACTGACCACATTACCCCAAAAATCATGTGCTGAAGGTCTGTAAAATATAGGGTCACTAACACCATATTTCCCTATACGCCACTTGGCGTGACGGGGGCACTTTACTTTTTTTTATATATAATATGAGGGTTTATATAATAGGAGGGCTTATATAATATGAGGGTTTATATAATAGGAGGGCTTATATAATATGAGGGTATATATAATAGGAGGGCTTATATAATATGAGGGTTTATATAATAGGATGGCTTATGTAATAGGAGGGTTTAAATTATAGGAGGGTTTATATTATAGGAGGGTTTATATAATATGAGGGTTTATGTTATAGGAGGGCTTATATAATGGGGGCTTATATACTAGGATGGCTTATAGAAAAGGAGGGTTTATGTAATAGGAGGGCTTATAAAATAGGAGGTTTTATATAGTAGGAGGGTTTATATTATAGGAGGGTTTATATAATAGGAGGGTTTATATTATAGGAAGGTTTATATAATAGAAGGGTTTATATAATAGGAAGGCTTATATAATAGGAGGTTTTATATAATAGAAGGGTTTATATAATAGGAGGGCTTATATAATAGAAGGGTTTATATAATAGGAGGGTTTATATAATAAGAGGGCTTATATAATAGGAAGGGTTTATATAATAGGAGGGCTTATATAATAAGAGGGCTTATTTAATAGAATGGTTTATATAATAGGAGGGCTTACAGAAGGCAGAGCCAGGAATGAAAAGGTTAGAAGCACTGGTATGGGGGATAATGAGGTCGATAATGTCCGTTATGCGTAACGACCTTGCTATTGGCCAGTAGCGAACGACCTCGCTATTGGTGACGTTGGTGTCACGGGTGGAGAGAGGGTGGGGGGGGGGGGGGGGGGGCACGGTCTGTAGAAAGTGGAAGTGCGCGGTCGTTCGATCTCTCGAGAGGTGGAGACACTGGTTATTTTGTGTCAGCGAATAATGATACGGGGCAGGGTATGGCCACAACACTTGGAAAAATCCACAAATAATCCACAATGATATGGTGCAGAAACATGGACATTAGACAAGAAAACAGAACAGAGAATTGGAGCCTTTGAAATGTGGATATTTAGAAAAATAGGAAGAATTGGATGGAAGGAAAAGAAAACAAATGACGAAGTCTTAAAACAACTAAAAATGAAAAGAGAACTACTAAACACAATTCAAACAAGACAAATGCGATTTTTGGGCCATGTTAAAAGACAGAACAGCCTAATAAAAGTCATCTTGGAGGGGAAAATACAAGGTAAAAGAGGCAGAGGCAGACCAAGACTAACATGGACGAGTAACTTCAAAAGATGGACAAACCAACCTATGACAACCTGCACCATCAAAACAAGAGACAGAGCAGAATGGCGCTCCATGGTAGCCAACCTTCGTTGCGGAGATGGCACTCGATGATGATGATGTAAACATTCATGACCCCCCGGCGGCGGCCCCCCCCCCCCCCCCCCAATTATTCGTTGAGTTGTCGCCTCTGAAGTTTCCGTTCGCCGGAAAATTATATTGATTATGATTTATTTAGTACCGACTTCTGACCTGGTTAACGAAACACTTGACCTCAAGCCTTCTGCTCTGTGACCCCGCAAGGGCGCACCATTTTGGACAATGCCATAAGTATCTTTTTCTCTTTTTAAACAAATCTGGATTTAAGTATTTTACATGTTTGTTTGTTTTGTTTAATTTACCGATGAAGACTTTGGGCGAAACGTTGTGCTTTGTTGAGTTGTTTTTTTTTTAACTCGTAAAGCTGTAACATTGGAGCAGCCGACAAGTAGTGATGGTTGTGGTCCCCACACCGCGATGGCAGACAGAGGATCTCATGTATAGAGACAATGACTGCGATCTCCGACTAGTAGTGATGGTTGTGGTCCCCACTCCGTGATGGCAGACAGAGAATCTCATGTATAGAGACAATGACTGCGATCTCCGACTAGTAGTGATGGTTGTGGTCCCCACTCCGTGATGGCAGACAGAGAATCTCATGTATAGAGACAATGACTGCGATCTCCGACTAGTAGTGCTGGTTGTGGTCCCCACACTGCGATGGCAGACAGAGGATCTCATGTATAGAGACAATGGCTGCGATCTCCGACAAGTAGTGATGGTTGTGGTCCCCACACCGCGATGGCAGACAGAGGATCTTATGTATAGTGACAATGGCTGCGATCTCCGACAAGTAGTGATGTTGTGGTCCCCACACCGCGATGGCAGACAGAGAATCTCATGTATAGAGACAATGGCTGCGATCTCCGACTAGTAGTGATGGTTGTGGTCCCCACTCCGTGATGGCAGACAGAGAATCTCATGTATAGAGACAATGGCTGCGATCTTCGACAAGTAGTGATGGTTGTGGTCCCCACACCGTGATGGCAGACAGAGGATCTCATGTATAGAGACAATGGCTGCGATCTCCGACTAGTAGTGATGGTTGTGGTCCCCACTCCACGATGGCAGACAGAGGATCTCATGTATAGAGACAATGGCTGCGATCTCCGACTAGTAGTGATGGTTGTGGTCCCCACACCGTGATGGCAGACAGAGGATCTCATGTATAGAGACAATGGCTGCGATCTCCGACTAGTAGTGCTGGTTGTGGTCCCCACACCGCGATGGCAGACAGAGGATCTCATGTATAGAGACAATGGCTGCGATCTCCGACTAGTAGTGATGGTTGTGGTCCCCACACCGCGATGGCAGACAGAGGATCTCATGTATAGAGACAATGGCTGCGATCTCCGACAAGTAGTGATGGTTGTGGTCCCCACTCCGTGATGGCAGACAGAGAATCTCATGTATAGAGACAATGGCTGCGATCTCCGACTAGTAGTGATGGTTGTGGTCCCCACTCCGTGATGGCAGACAGAGAATCTCATGTATAGAGACAATGGCTGCGATCTCCGACAAGTGGTGATGGTTGTGGTCCCCACACCGCGATGGCAGACAGAGGATCTCATGTATAGAGACAATGACTGCGATCTCCGACTAGTAGTGATGGTTGTGGTCCCCACACCGTGATGGCAGACAGAGGATCTCATGTATAGAGACAATGGCTGCGATCTCCGACAAGTAGTGCTGGTTGTGGTCCCCACACCGCGATGGCAGACAGAGGATCTCATGTATAGAGACAATGGCTGCGATCTCCGACAAGTAGTGATGGTTGTGGTCCCCACACCGCGATGGCAGACAGAGAATCTCATGTAATAAGACAATGGCTGCGATCCCCGACAAGTAGTGATGGTTGTGGTCCCCACACACCGCGATGGCAGACAGAGGATCTCATGTATAGAGACAATGGCTGCGATCCCCGACAAGTAGTGATGGTTGTGGTCCCCACTCCGTGATGGCAGACAGAGGATCTCATGTATAGAGACAATGGCTGCGATCTCCGACTAGTAGTGATGGTTGTGGTCCCCACACCGCGATGGCAGACAGAGAATCTCATGTATAGAGACAATGGCTGCGATCTCCGACTAGTAGTGATGGTTGTGGTCCCCACACCGCGATGGCAGACAGAGGATCTCATGTATAGAGACAATGACTGCGATCTCCGACTAGTAGTGCTGGTTGTGGTCCCCACTCCGTGATGGCAGACAGAGAATCTCATGTATAGAGACAATGGCTGCGATCTCCGACTAGTAGTGATGGTTGTGGTCCCCACACCGTGATGGCAGACAGAGAATCTCATGTATAGAGACAATGGCTGCGATCTCCGACTAGTAGTGATGGTTGTGGTCCCCACACCGTGATGGCAGACAGAGAATCTCATGTATAGAGACAATGACTGCGATCTCCGACTAGTAGTGCTGGTTGTGGTCCCCACTCCGTGATTGCAGACAGAGAATCTCATGTATAGAGACAATGGCTGCGATCTCCGACTAGTAGTGATGGTTGTGGTCCCCACTCCGCGATGGCAGACAGAGGATCTCATGTATAGAGACAATGGCTGCGATCTCCGACTAGTAGTGCTGGTTGTGGTCCCCACACCGTGATGGCAGACAGAGAATCTCATGTATAGAGACAATGGCTGCGATCTCCGACTAGTAGTGCTGGTTTTGGTCCCCACTCCGCGATGGCAGACAGAGGATCTCATGTATAGAGACAATGGCTGCGATCTTCGACAAGTAGTGATGGTTGTGGTCCCCACACCATGATGGCAGACAGAGGATCTCATGTATAGAGACAATGACTGCGATCTCCGACTAGTAGTGATGGTTGTGGTCCCCACACCGCGATGGCAGACAGATAATCTCATGTATAGAGACAATGGCTGCGATCTCCGACTAGTAGTGCTGGTTGTGGTCCCCACTCCGCGATGGCAGACAGAGAATCTCATGTATAGAGACAATGGCTGCGATCTCCGACTAGTAGTGCTGGTTGTGGTCCCCACTCCGTGATGGCAGACAGAGAATCTCATGTATAGAGACAATGGCTGCGATCTCCGACTAGTAGTGATGGTTGTGGTCCCCACTCCGCGATGGCAGACAGAGAATCTCATGTATAGAGACAATGCGATCTGCCGATCTACGAGTAGTGCTGGTTTTGGTCCCCACACCATGATGGCAGACAGAGGATCTCATGTATAGAGACAATGGCTGCGATCTCCGACTAGTAGTGCTGGTTTTGGTCCCCACACCATGATGGCAGACAGAGGATCTCATGTATAGAGACAATGGCTGCGATCTCCGACTAGTAGTGCTGGTTGTGGTCCCCACTCCGTGATGGCAGACTGAGAATCTCATGTATAGAGACAATGGCTGCGATCTCCGACTAGTAGTGATGGTTGTGGTCCCCACTCCGTGATGGCAGACAGAGGATCTCATGTATAGAGACAATGGCTGCGATCTCCGACTAGTAGTGATGGTTGTGGTCCCCACACCGCGATGGCAGACAGAGGATCTCATGTATAGAGACAATGGCTGCGATCTCCGACTAGTAGTGATGGTTGTGGTCCCCACACCGCGATGGCAGACAGAGGATCTCATGTATAGAGACAATGGCTGCGATCTCCGACTAGTAGTGATGGTTGTGGTCCCACTCCGTGATGGCAGACAGAGAATCTCATGTATAGAGACAATGACTGCGATCTCCGACTAGTAGTGCTGGTGTGGTCCCCACTCCGTGATTGCAGACAGAGAATCTCATGTATAGAGACAATGGCTGCGATCTCCGACTAGTAGTGATGGTTGTGGTCCCCCACTCCGCGATGGCAGACAGAGGATCTCATGTATAGAGACAATGGCTGCGATCTCCGACTAGTAGTGCTGGTTGTGGTCCCCACACCGTGATGGCAGACAGAGAATCTCATGTATAGAGACAATGACTGCGATCTCCGACTAGTAGTGATGGTTGTGGTCCCCACTCCGCGATGGCAGACAGAGGATCTCATGTATAGAGACAATGGCTGCGATCTCCGACTAGTAGTGCTGGTTGTGGTCCCCACACCGTGATGGCAGACAGAGAATCTCATGTATAGAGACAATGGCTGCGATCTCCGACTAGTAGTGCTGGTTGTGGTCCCCACTCCGTGATGGCAGACAGAGAATCTCATGTATAGAGACAATGGCTGCGATCTCCGACTAGTAGTGAGTTGTGGTCCCCACACCGTGATGGCAGACAGAGAATCTCATGTATAGAGACAATGGCTGCGATCTCCGACTAGTAGTGATGGTTGTGGTCCCCACACCGTGATGGCAGACAGAGAATCTCATGTATAGAGACAATGGCTGCGATCTCCGACTAGTAGTGCTGGTTGTGGTCCCCACACCGCGATGGCAGACAGAGAATCTCATGTATAGAGACAATGGCTGCGATCTCCGACTAGTAGTGATGGTTGTGGTCCCCACTCCATGATGGCAGACAGAGAATCTCATGTATAGAGACAATGGCTGCGATCTCCGACTAGTAGTGATGGTTGTGGTCCCCACTCCGTGATGGCAGACAGAGAATCTCATGTATAGAGACAATGGCTGCGATCTCCGACTAGTAGTGCTGGTTGTGGTCCCCACTCCGTGATGGCAGACAGAGGATCTCATGTATAGAGACAATGGCTGCGATCTCTCTGACTAGTAGTGCTGGTTGTGGTCCCCACTCCGTGATGGCAGACAGAGAATCTCATGTATAGAGACAATGGCTGCGATCTCCGACTAGTAGTGCTGGTTGTGGTCCCCACTCCGTGATGGCAGACAGAGAATCTCATGTATAGAGACAATGGCTGCGATCTCCGACTAGTAGTGCTGGTTGTGGTCCCCACTCCGTGATGGCAGACAGAGAATCTCATGTATAGAGACAATGGCTGCGATCTCCGACTAGTAGTGCTGGTGTGGTCCCCACTCCGTGATGGCAGACAGAGAATCTCATGTATAGAGACAATGGCTGCGATCTCCGACTAGTAGTGATGGTTGTGGTCCCCACTCCGTGATGGCAGACAGAGAATCTCATGTATAGAGACAATGGCTGCGATCTCCGACTAGTAGTGCTGGTTGTGGTCCCCACTCCGTAATGGCAGACAGAAAATCTCATGTATAGAGACAATGGCTGCGATCTCCGACTAGTAGTGCTGGTTGTGGTCCCCACACCGTGATGGCAGACAGAGAATCTCATGTATAGAGACAATGGCTGCGATCTCCGACTAGTAGTGCTGGTTGTGGCCCCACTCCGTGATGGCAGACAGAGGATCTCATGTATAGAGACAATGGCTGCGATCTCCGACTAGTAGTGCTGGTTGTGGTCCCCACTCCGTGATGGCAGACAGAGGATCTCATGTATAGAGACAATGGCTGCGATCTCCGACTAGTAGTGCTGGTTGTGGTCCCCACACCGCGATGGCAGACAGAGAATCTCATGTATAGAGACAATGGCTGCGATCTCCGACTAGTAGTGATGGTTGTGGTCCCCACACCGCGATGGCAGACAGAGGATCTCATGTATAGAGACAATGGCTGCGATCTCCGACTAGTAGTGATGGTTGTGGTCCCCACTCCGTGATGGCAGACAGAGGAAGGATCCATGGTTATATCTACATGGCAGACGCTGGTCTCCTGCAGTCTCATGTATAGAGACAAGGCTGCGATCTCCGACTAGTAGTGATGGTTGTGGTCCCCACACCGCGATGGCAGACAGAGGATCTCATGTATAGAGACAATGGCTGCGATCTCCGACTAGTAGTGATGGTTGTGGTCCCCACACCGCGATGGCAGACAGAGGATCTCATGTATAGAGACAATGGCTGCGATCTCCGACTAGTAGTGATGGTTGTGGTCCCCACACCGCGATGGCAGACAGAGAATCTCATGTATAGAGACAATGACTGCGATCTCCGACTAGTAGTGCTGGTTGTGGTCCCCACTCCGTGATTGCAGACAGAGAATCTCATGTATAGAGACAATGGCTGCGATCTCCGACTAGTAGTGATGGTTGTGGTCCCCACTCCGCGATGGCAGACAGAGGATCTCATGTATAGAGACAATGACTGCGATCTCCGATAGTAGTGCTGGTTGTGGTCCCCACTCCGCGATGGCAGACAGAGAATCTCATGTATAGAGACAATGACTGCGATCTCCGACTAGTAGTGATGGTTGTGGTCCCAATTCCGCGATGGCAGACAGAGGATCTCATGTATAGAGACAATGGCTGCGATCTCCGACTAGTAGTGCTGGTTGTGGTCCCCACACCGTGATGGCAGACAGAGAATCTCATGTATAGAGACAATGGCTGCGATCTCCGACTAGTAGTGATGGCTGTGGTCCCCACACCGTGATGGCAGACAGAGGATCTCATGTATAGAGACAATGGCTGCGATCTCCGACTAGTAGTGATGGTTGTGGTCCCCACACCGCGATGGCAGACAGAGAATCTCATGTATAGAGACAATGGCTGCGATCTCCGACTAGTAGTGCTGGTTTTGGTCCCCACACCGTGATGGCAGACAGAGGATCTCATGTATAGAGACAATGACTGCGATCTCCGACTAGTAGTGATGGTTGTGGTCCCCACACCACGATGGCAGACAGAGAATCTCATGTATAGAGACAATGGCTGCGATCTCCGACTAGTAGTGCTGGTTGTGGTCCCCACTCCGTGATGGCAGACAGAGAATCTCATGTATAGAGACAATGGCTGCGATCTCCGACTAGTAGTGATGGTTGTGGTCCCCACTCCGCGATGGCAGACAGAGAATCTCATGTATAGAGACAATGGCTGCGATCTCCGACTAGTAGTGCTGGTTGTGGTCCCCACACCGTGATGGCAGACAGAGGATCTCATGTATAGAGACAATGACTGCGATCTCCGACTAGTAGTGATGGTTGTGGTCCCCACTCCATGATGGCAGACAGAGAATCTCATGTATAGAGACAATGGCTGCGATCTCCGACTAGTAGTGATGGTTGTGGTCCCCACTCCGTGATGGCAGACAGAGAATCTCATGTATAGAGACAATGGCTGCGATCTCCGACTAGTAGTGCTGGTTGTGTGTCCCACTCCGTGATGGCAGACAGAGGATCTCATGTATAGAGACAATGGCTGCGATCTCTGACTAGTAGTGCTGGTTGTGGTCCCCACTCCGTGATGGCAGACAGAGAATCTCATGTATAGAGACAATGGCTGCGATCTCCGACTAGTAGTGCTGGTTGTGGTCCCCACTCCGTGATGGCAGACAGAGAATCTCATGTATAGAGACAATGGCTGCGATCTCCGACTAGTAGTGCTGGTTGTGGTCCCCACTCCGTGATGGCAGACAGAGAATCTCATGTATAGAGACAATGGCTGCGATCTCCGACTAGTAGTGCTGGTTGTGGTCCCCACTCCGTGATGGCAGACAGAGAATCTCATGTATAGAGACAATGGCTGCTATCTCCGACTAGTAGTGCTGGTTGTGGTCCCCACTCCGTGATGGCAGACAGAGAATCTCATGTATAGAGACAATGGCTGCGATCTCCGACTAGTAGTGCTGGTTGTGGTCCCCACTCCGTAATGGCAGACAGAGAATCTCATGTATAGAGACAATGGCTGCGATCTCCGACTAGTAGTGCTGGTTGTGGTCCCCACACCGTGATGGCAGACAGAGAATCTCATGTATAGAGACAATGGCTGCGATCTCCGACTAGTAGTGATGGTTGTGGTCCCCACACCGCGATGGCAGACAGAGGATCTCATGTATAGAGACAATGGCTGCGATCTCCGACTAGTAGTGATGGTTGTGGTCCCCACTCCGCGATGGCAGACAGAGAATCTCATGTATAGAGACAATGGCTGCGATCTCCGACTAGTAGTGCTGGTTTTGGTCCCCACACCGTGATGGCAGACAGAGAATCTCATGTATAGAGACAATGACTGCGATCTCCGACTAGTAGTGATGGTTGTGGTCCCCACTCCGCGATGGCAGACAGAGAATCTCATGTATAGAGACAATGGCTGCGATCTCCGACTAGTAGTGCTGGTTTTGGTCCCCACACCGTGATGGCAGACAGAGGATCTCATGTATAGAGACAATGACTGCGATCTCCGACTAGTAGTGATGGTGTGGTCCCCACACCGCGATGGCAGACAGAGAATCTCATGTATAGAGACAATGGCTGCGATCTCCGACTAGTAGTGCTGGTTGTGGTCCCCACACCGTGATGGCAGACAGAGAATCTCATGTATAGAGACAATGGCTGCGATCTCCGACTAGTAGTGATGGTTGTGGTCCCCACCATGATGGCAGACAGAGAATCTCATGTATAGAGACAATGGCTGCGATCTCCGACTAGTAGTGATGGTTGTGGTCCCCACACCGCGATGGCAGACAGAGAATCTCATGTATAGAGACAATGGCTGCGATCTCCGACTAGTAGTGCTGGTTGTGGTCCCCACTCCGTGATGGCAGACAGAGGATCTCATGTATAGAGACAATGGCTGCGATCTCTGATTAGTAGTGCTGGTTGTGGTCCCCACTCCGTGATGGCAGACAGAGAATCTCATGTATAGAGACAATGGCTGCGATCTCCGACTAGTAGTGCTGGTTGTGGTCCCCACTCCGTGATGGCAGACAGAGAATCTCATGTATAGAGACAATGGCTGCGATCTCCGACTAGTAGTGCTGGTTGTGGTCCCCACTCCGTGATGGCAGACAGAGAATCTCATGTATAGAGACAATGGCTGCGATCTCCGACTAGTAGTGCTGGTTGTGGTCCCCACTCCGTGATGGCAGACAGAGAATCTCATGTATAGAGACAATGGCTGCGATCTCCGACTAGTAGTGCTGGTTGTGGTCCCCACTCCGTGATGGCAGACAGAGAATCTCATGTATAGAGACAATGGCTGCGATCTCCGACTAGTAGTGCTGGTTGTGGTCCCCACTCCGTGATGGCAGACAGAGAATCTCATGTATAGAGACAATGGCTGCGATCTCCGACTAGTAGTGATGGTTGTGGTCCCCACTCCGCGATGGCAGACAGAGAATCTCATGTATAGAGACAATGGCTGCGATCTCCGACTAGTAGTGCTGGTTGTGGTCCCCACTCCGTGATGGCAGACAGAGAATCTCATGTATAGAGACAATGGCTGCGATCTCCGACTAGTAGTGCTGGTTGTGGTCCCCACACCGCGATGGCAGACAGAGGATCTCATGTATAGAGACAATGGCTGCGATCTCCGACTAGTACAGTCACTGCCAAGAGGGCATAGGAATGGCAAACTAACTTCTTATATTGCCTAGTATAAAAAAAAAAAGGAAAGTAAAGAGCCCCCGTCACGCCAAGTGGCGTGTAGGGAATATCGTGTTAGTGACCATCAATTTTACAGACCTTCGGCACATGATTTTTGGGATAATGTGATTGGTATTACGCCCGTGCCGCTTTACTTTCCCAGAAAAAAAATCAGGTACCCATTTAAGGCTGGATGAACCCGGGAGCCGTCGATCAGGACGACCCGACCTCATGTCCTTTGTAGTACAGTTCACTAACCAATGAGCTATCGCGGCTCCCGCATTTATGAGTAAACATATATTCATGCTTGTATGAGCAGATATTATATATGGTTATTGTTATTGAAGGCCCCGGGATCACTGCAAACGAATTAAAATCCATAATTACTCAACCGCTCGTGCCAGTGGAATCATCCGAATTACTATCTCATCTCCCAAACAGAGAAATGTAGCTGCAGTCCCCATCATAGCAGCCTCAGCACACGCCAAAAGACATAAGGTGAAATCGCACAGAAAGTGAACACAACCATCTGTTCCCCGTCATACGATATCATCATTCATCGTAAGCAATCAGAATATCGAAACATGATCAAAACAGATGAAACGCACAGCTCACGGTGTGCACAGAGCACTTAACTCAGTAGCTCCTGCAGCAAGCCAGACTTGGAATATAAGGAAACTGCAACAAGGAACACTTTTCAGACACAGCCTTTAACAGTTCATGCCGCCTATCCGCCATATTGACCGGAAGATTATATATTCATGCTTGTATGAGTATACACTATATATTCATGCTTGTATGAGTATACACTATATATTCATGCTTGTATGAGTATACACTATATATTCATGCTTGTATGAGTATACACTATATATTCATGCTTGTATGAGTATACAATATATATTCATGCATGTATGAGTATACACTATATATTCATGCTTGTTCTCATATGCTGTGGACTGTGGACCTTTCCTGCAAGTTTATTTCGCGTTTTATTAGCAATACAAGAAGTGGGGTTGCCAGTGTTATTGCCTTCGTGTGATTTTCACGATGTTGTGTTGTCTCCATTAAATGGCAGGATAAAATAATCAACTTAACTGTCCTGCAACGTGCTAAGACCCCAACAATCATGTCGATGTTCAGATGTCGAAGACTAAGATGGCTGGGGCATGTCCAGCGAATGGAAGAAAAACGCATTCCCAGGCAAATACTATATGGCGAGCTAAAACACGGAAAAAGACAAATCGGCAGACCTAAACTACGATATAGAGATATCTGCAAATCATCTCTGAATGACTTCTCCATCTGTGAATATGACTGGGAACATCTGGCAAGTGATCGCACACCATGGAGAGCATGTATAAGGAAGGAACGGTATAACATCATTTGAGACTGTGCTAAGGCAAAACTTAGAAGAGAAAAGACTCATGAAAAAGGATGGAAAACCCTGTGGACCAGTGGGCCAGACTTGTTCATTATGTGACCCCGTGTGTTTGTCAAACAATGGTGGAATTAACCACGAGAGAAGCTGTTCGACAAAAACAAAACCTCAAATAAATACACAATAGCCTCCACTAGACCGTCTGACAAGACGAAAAGGGCCATATACACAATAGCCTCCACTAGACCGTCTGACAAGACGAAAAGGGCCATATACACAATAGCCTCCACTAGACCGTCTGATAAGACGAAAAGGGCCATATACACAATAGCCTCCACTAGACCGTCTGACAAGACGAAAGGGCCGTATACACAATAGCCTCTACTAGACCGTCTGACAAGACGAAAAGGGCCATATACACAATAGCCTCCACTAGACCGTCTGACAAGACGAAAAGGGCCATATACACAATAGCCTCCACTAGACCGTCTGACAAGACGAAAAGGGCCATATACACAATAGCCTCCACTAGACCGTCTGACAAGACGAAAAGGGCCATATACACAATAGCCTCCACTAGACCGTCTGACAAGACGAAAAGGGCCATATACACAATAGCCTCCACTAGACCGTCTGACAAGACGAAAAGGGCCATATACACAGTAGCCTCCACTAGACCGTCTGACAAGACGAAAAGGGCCATATACACAATAGCCTCCATTAAGCCGTCTGACAAGACGAAAAGGGCCATATACACAGTAGCCTCCACTAGACCGTCTGACAAGACGAAAAGGGCCATATTATCTTATATTGTTATCTCCAGAAAGGATATTAGCTGCTGCAGGACATTTCCATCTCTCTCGCTCTAGTAGAAAATGGGTTTAATTTCTGATACCAATTTTGATAATTTTTAGTTTGAGTATTAGTTTGATAGTTAGACAATAGAACAACAGGCAATGACATCACTGGAGTCCGTAGAAATGTAGTTTTACAGAAGAATGTTGAGAATACCATGGGCGGCTAAGAAGAGTAATGAAACGTTCTGAAAGAGGCCAAAGCAAAAAGAGAGCTAATATCCATATTAGGAAGAGACAATCATCATTTTTTGGCCATGTAATGAGAAGAGAACAGCTGAAATATATTGTGACAACTGGGAAAATTGAGGGACAAAGAGATAGAGGAAGCAAAGGAAGAAAAGATAGCAGACAGTTTAAGAGAATGGCTTGGCAGAAGGTCAACAACAGAAATGATAAATAACTGTCGAGATCGAAAGTTGTGGAGAGACATGATCACCTACGCTAGCAGGCTCGGATTTGTTGATCTTTAAGATGCACGTAGCAGATCTTATATTTGTTGTTGTCCAGATCAAAGACTATATTTGTTGATCTTTAAGATGCACCTAGCAGATCTTATATTTGTTGTTGTCCAGATCAAAGACTATATTTGTTGATCTTTAAGATGCACCTAGCAGATCTTATATTTGTTGTTGTCCAGATCAAAGACTATATTTGTTGATCTTTAAGATGCACGTAGCAGATCTATATTTGTTGTTGTCCAGATCAAAGACTATATTTGTTGATCTTTAAGATGCACCTAGCAGATCTTATATTTGTTGTTGTCCAGATCAAAGACTATATTTGTTGATCTTTAAGATGCACGTAGCAGATCTTATATTTGTTGTTGTCCAGATCAAAGACTATATTTGTTGATCTTTAAGATGCACGTAGCAGATCTTATATTTGTTGTTGTCCAGATCAAAGACTATATTTGTTGATCTTTAAGATGCACGTAGCAGATCTTATATTTGTTGTTGTCCAGATCAAAGACTATATTTGTTGATCTTTAAGATGCACGTAGCAGATCTTATATTTGTTGTTGTCCAGATCAAAGACTATATTTGTTGATCTTTAAGATGCACGTAGCAGATCTTATATTTGTTGTTGTCCAGATCAAAGACTATATTTGTTGATCTTTAAGATGCACATAGCAGATCTTATATTTGTTGTTGTCCAGATCAAAGACTATATTTGTTGATCTTTAAGATGCACGTAGCAGATCTTATATTTGTTGTTGTCCAGATCAAAGACTATATTTGTTGATCTTTAAGATGCACGTAGCAGATCTTATATTTGTTGTTGTCTAGATCAAAGACTATATTTGTTGATCTTTAAGATGCACGTAGCAGATCTTATATTGTTGTTGTCCAGATCAAAGACTATATTTGTTGATCTTTAAGATGCACGTAGCAGATCTTATATTTGTTGTTGTCCAGATCAAAGACTATATTTGTTGATCTTTAAGATGCACGTAGCAGATCTTATATTTGTTGTTGTCCAGATCAAAGACTATATTTGTTGATCTTTAAGATGCACGTAGCAGATCTTATATTTGTTGTTGTCCAGATCAAAGACTATATTTGTTGATCTTTAAGATGCACGTAGCAGATCTTATATTTGTTGTTGTCCAGATCAAAGACTATATTTGTTGATCTTTAAGATGCACGTAGCAGATCTTATATTTGTTGTTGTCCAGATCAAAGACTACATTTGTTGATCTTTAAGATGCACGTAGCAGATCTTATATTTGTTGTTGTCCAGATCAAAGACTATATTTGTTGATCTTTAAGATGCACGTAGCAGATCTTATATTGTTGTTGTCCATGATCAAAGACTATATTTGTTGATCTTTAAGATGCACGTAGCAGATCTTATATTTGTTGTTGTCCAGATCAAAGACTATATTTGTTGATCTTTAGATGCACGTAGCAGATCTTATATTTGTTGTTGTCCAGATCAAAGACTAATTTGTTGATCTTTAAGATGCACGTAGCAGATCTTATATTTGTGTTGTCCAGATCAAAGACTATATTTGTTGATCTTTAAGATGCACCTAGCAGATCTTATATTTGTTGTTGTCCAGATCAAAGACTATATTTGTTGATCTTTAAGATGCACTAGCAGATCTTATATTGTTGTTGTCCAGATCAAAGACTATATTGTTGATCTTTAAGATGCACCTAGCAGATCTTATATTTGTTGTGTCAGATCAAAGACTATATTTGTTGATCTTTAAGATGCACCTAGCAGATCTTATATTTGTTGTTGTCCAGATCAAAGACTATTTGTTGATCTTTAAGATGCACCTAGCAGATCTTATATTTGTTGTTGTCCAGATCAAAGACTATTTGTTGATCTTTAAGATGCACGTAGCAGATCTTATATTTGTTGTTGTCCAGATCAAAGACTATATTTGTTGATCTTTAAGATGCACGTAGCAGATCTTATATTTGTTGTTGTCCAGATCAAAGACTATATTTGTTGATCTTTAAGATGCACGTAGCAGATCTTATATTTGTTGTTGTCCAGATCAAAGACTATATTTGTTGATCTTAAGATGCACGTAGCAGATCTTATATTTGTTGTTGTCCAGATCAAAGACTATATTTGTTGATCTTTAAGATGCACGTAGCAGATCTTATATTTGTTGTTGTCCAGATCAAAGACTATATTTGTTGATCTTTAAGATGCACGTAGCAGATCTTATATTTGTTGTTGTCCAGATCAAAGACTATATTTGTTGATCTTTAAGATGCACGTAGCAGATCTTATATTTGTTGTTGTCCAGATCAAAGACTATATTTGTTGATCTTTAAGATGCAAGTAGCAGATCTTATATTTGTTGTTGTTCAGATCAAAGACTATATTTGTTGATCTTAAGATGCACGTAGCAGATCTTATATTTGTTGTTGTCCAGATCAAAGACTATATTTGTTGATCTTTAAGATGCACGTAGCAGATCTTATATTTGTTGTTGTCCAGATCAAAGACTATATTGTTGATCTTTAAGATGCACGTAGCAGATCTTATATTTGTTGTGTCAGATCAAAGACTATATTTGTTGATCTTTAAGATGCACGTAGCAGATCTTATATTTGTTGTTGTCCAGATCAAAGACTATATTTGTTGATCTTTAAGATGCACCTAGCAGATCTTATATTTGTTGTTGTCCAGATCAAAGACTATATTTGTTGATCTTTAAGATGCACGTAGCAGATCCTATTCTGTTGTTGCACAGATAAAAGAGTATACTTCATGATCTTAAAGATGCACGTAGCAGATCCTGTTTTGCTGTTGTCCAGATAAAAGACCATATTTCATGATCTTAAAGATGCATGTAGCAGATCTTAATCTGTTGTTGTCTAAAGAACATATTTCATGATCTTAAAGATACAAGTAGCAAATCCTATGCTGTTGTTGTTCAGATCAAAGACCCTATTTCATGATCTTAAAGATGCAAGTAGCAAATCCTATGCTGTTGTTGTACAGATCAAAGACCCTATTTCATGATCTTAAAGATGCAAGTAGCAAATCCTAAGTGTTGTTGTCAGATCAAAGACCCTATTTCATGATCTTAAAGATGCAAGTAGCAAATCCTATGCTGTTGTTGTACAGATCAAAGACCTTATTTCATGATCTTAAAGATGCAAGTAGCAAATCCTAAGTTGTTGTTGTTCAGATCAAAGACCCTATTTCATGATCTTAAAGATGCAAGTAGCAAATCTTATGCTGTTGTTGTACAGATCAAAGACCCTATTTCATGATCTTAAAGATGCAAGTAGCAAATCCTATGCTGTTGTTGTACAGATCAAAGACCCTATTTCATGATCTTAAAGATGCAAGTAGCAAATCCTAAGTTGTTGTTGTTCAGATCAAAGACCCTATTTCATGATCTTAAAGATGCAAGTAGCAAATCCTATGCTGTTGTTGTTCAGATCAAAGACCCTATTTCATGATCTTAAAGATGCAAGTAGCAAATCCTATGCTGTTGTTGTACAGATCAAAGACCCTATTTCATGATCTTAAAGATGCAAGTAGCAAATCCTAAGTTGTTGTTGTACAGATCAAAGACCCTATTTCATGATCTTAAAGATGCAAGTAGCAAATCCTAAGTTGTTGTTGTACAGATCAAAGACCCTATTTCATGATCTTAAAGATGCAAGTAGCAAATCCTAAGTTGTTGTTGTACAGATCAAAGACCCTATTTCATGATCTTAAAGATGCAAGTAGCAAATCCTATGCTGTTGTTGTACAGATCAAAGACCCTATTTCATGATCTTAAAGATGCAAGTAGCAAATCCTATGCTGTTGTTGTTCAGATCAAAGACCCTATTTCATGATCTTAAAGATGCAAGTAGCAAATCCTATGCTGTTGTTGTTCAGATCAAAGACCCTATTTCATGATCTTAAAGATGCAAGTAGCAAATCCTATGCTGTTGTTGTACAGATCAAAGACCCTATTTCATGATCTTAAAGATGCAAGTAGCAAATCCTAAGTTGTTGTTGTACAGATCAAAGACCCTATTTCATGATCTTAAAGATGCAAGTAGCAAATCCTAAGTTGTTGTTTGTACAGATCAAAGACCCTATTTCATGATCTTAAAGATGCAAGTAGCAAATCCTAAGTTGTTGTTGTACAGATCAAAGACCCTATTTCATGATCTTAAAGATACAAGTAGCAAATCCTAAGTGTTGTTGTACAGATCAAAGACCCTATTTCATGATCTTAAAGATGCAAGTAGCAAATCCTATGCTGTTGTTGTTCAGATCAAAGACCCTATTTCATGATCTTAAAGATGCAAGTAGCAAATCCTAAGTTGTTGTTGTTCAGATCAAAGACCCTATTTCATGATCTTAAAAATACAGAACCAGTGTTCCTGTCTATGTCTATCTCATAAATCCCGTGCTTGATAACTCTGTCCTCCTTGTTCTGCGTTCGTTCGAAAATCACTCATTTAGCTCGCCAACCATTGAAATTAGGGTTGTTTGCGCTGAGTCGCTATTTAAAGCTAAATGCGACGTTTACCCCTTTCGGCCTAATACATCCGTCTTCTGCATAGCGTTTTTCAATACCGGGATTAACCTTCCCTATCGATCTCTCTGCCAACTTCGCAATACTATAGTCATTTCACAAATGTATGCCCAAACTCAACATCGATTTTCTCAGAAACTTTTTGGTATAATGTCGTCATTTTTTGCATACAGTTTTAGATTTTCCTGAACCGTAAGAATGTTTAAATATGAAGATTAATGGCAAAATAACTTCCTGAGGCAAAACGGGCACGATCAAATACAATCTTCATCCCAACGTTGTGCTATAAAAGCAAGTCCTGGACCTTAGATGCAAGAGAACATCTACTGAGATGAAATGTGTTAGACGAATGACAAGAAACAGCGAGAGTTAAGATCAGAGATGAAGAACTGAGAAAAAAGTTAGAAATAACCCCCGCCATGGAATATATACAAAAAAAAAACAACAGATAGAATGGTTTGGCCACTTGACATGGCAGAAAGAAAGATAAAAACACAACACAATAGCCTTCAATAAACGTTGCAAGAACACCAGACCCAAGGACGGACCACGGAAAAGATGGACTGTCAGAATATTATCCTTGGTATTCTATCTCTTCTTGTGTTGTTTGTTACTTTTCTCAAGCATCACATCTCACATCTATTGATCTTTCTTAATTTAGAAATGGTCCATGTTTGATTTTCATAGCACAAAGTTGGTATGGAAAAAAAAATAATATTAATATTCATTTACTATTCTTTGTCTCCTTAGAGAAGACCACTCGGAAGATGACACAAAGATTATCTTGCTTACTTCCCCTATATTCTAAGAACTGATTCCGGTTTCCACAATCGCTAGTATATGGGTAAAGCAATCAACTTGCAAGATGCGTAGAAATGCGAAGGCGCTGTCAATATGGAAATGTAAAAAGCCCCGTCACGTCAACGGCGTATAGAGAATATGGTGTTAGTGACCATAATTTGTACAGACCTCCAGCACATGATTTTTGGGGTAATGTGGTCGGTAGTACGCCCATACTACAGGTGATACCCGATCGTCATCAAGCTACTGTAAGCAAAATAAAAAAGCAGCTTACCAAAAAAAGAAAAGATGAGGAAGATACTATGCAATCCATTTTTGACAATATAAACAAGAAAAAGAGTTCTTAAATGTTATGTAGAGCCAGTCTTAACATATGGATGTGAATCATGGACAATAGGACAACAGACAAGAAAATCACTGGAGTCTGTAGAAATGTGGTTTTACAGAAGAATGTTGAGAATACCATGGGCAGTTAAGAAGAGTAATGAAAACGTTCTGAAAGAGGCCAAGCAAAAAGAGAGCTAATTTCCAATATCAGGAAGAAACAATCATCATTTTTCGGTCATGTGATGAGAAGAGAACAACTGGAATATATTGTAACAACTGGAGAAATTGAGGGACGAAGAGATAGAGGGAAGCAAAGATAAAAAATACCAGACAACTTAAGAGAATGGCTTGGCAGTAGGTCAACAACAGAAATGATAAATCACCAGTGATGGCTTGCTACAGGATCGGTGGACCAGAACCATCCAGACCCTACTCCACCTCACCGTGGTGCCACCAGAAACAGACTAACCTTTCGTCTGGCCAAGCGTGTAGGGTTCGAGGAGGGAAGGCAACCCGGTATTTAAAATGACATGCTGAAGTCGGATGTTTTGGGCCGAAAGACGTAAATATCAAAGTTATACTGCAAATTACAACACAGCACATATACACTCATATAACGTCCTTTTAAGGGCGGATGACGAAGGTCTGTATTTCTTTAGTCGTCGGACGAACACAAGCATGCGTTCTACCACAAGACAAATTTATCCTTATTATTATCCTAACACCCTACCAGTTAAACTTACCTTTCTTATTCCCTCAACACCCTACCAGTTAAACTTACCTTTCTTATTCCCTCAACACCCTACCAGTTAAACTTACCTTTCTTATTCCCTCAACACCCTACCAGTTAAACTTACCTTTCTTATTCCCTCAACATCCTACAAGTTAAACTTACCTGTCTTATTCCCTCAACATCCTACAAGTTAAACTTACCTTTCTTATTCCCTCAACGACCTATTAGTTAAACTTACCTTTCTTATTCCCTCAACATCATGCAAGTTAAACTTACCTTTCTTATTCTCTCAACTGCCTACCAGTTAAACGTACCTTTCTTATTCCCTCAACACCCTACCAGTTAAACTTACCTTTCTTATTCCCTCAACATCCTACAAGTTAAACTTACTTTCTTATTCCCTCAACATCCTACAAGTTAAACTTACCTTTCTTATTCCCTCAACGACCTACCAGTTAAACTTACCTTTCTTATTCCCTCAACATCCTACCAGTTAAACTTACCTTTCTTATTCCCTCAACGACTTACCAGTTAAACTTACCTTTCTTATTCCCTCAACACCCCTCCAGTTAAACTTACCTTTCTTATTCCCTCAACACCCCTCCAGTTAAACTTACCTTTCTTATTCCCTCAACACCCCTCCAGTTAAACTTACCTTTCTTATTCCCTCAACACCCCTCCAGCTAAACTTACCTTTCTTATTCCCTCAACACCCCTCCAGTTAAACTTACCTTTCTTATTCCCTCAACACCCCTCCAGTTAAACATACCTTTCTTATTCCTCAACACCCCTCCAGTTAAACATACCTTTCTTATTCCCTCAACACCCCTCCAGTTAAACTTACCTTTCTTATTCCCTCAACACCCCTCCAATTTAACTTACCTTTCTTATTCCCTCAACACCCCTCCAGTTAAACTTACCTTTCTTATTCCCTCAACACCCCTCCAGTTAAACTTACCTTTCTTATTCCCTCAACACCCTACAAGCTAAGAGTATTCTATTACTCCCCCAAGATTCTACCAGCCAAACATATCCCCGTTATTACCTAAATATTCTTCCGGCTAAACTTATCACTTATTACCAAAACATTATGCCGGCTAAACTTATCACTATCTATCTATCTATTGACCTTTCGAGCCGTAACCGGCCCATAGGGCGTAGACCAAGATACACCTTCTCCTATATGAATTTTTGTTCTAGCAGTTTTCTTTTAAAGATATTTTAAAACTTATCACTGCTATTACCAAAACATTCTGCCGGCTAAACTTATCACTGCTATTACCAAAACATTCTTCTAGCTAAACATATCCCCATTATCCTCCTCCCTAAATTCTACCACCTAAACATATCCCCACTATCCTCCTCCCTAAATTCTACCACCTAAACATATCCCCATAATCCTCCTCCCTAAATTCTACCACCTAAACATATCCCCACTATCCTCCTCCCTACATTCTACCACCTAAACATATCCCCACTATTCTCCTCCCTAAACTTTACCAACTAAACATATCCCAATAATCCGCCTCCCTAAACTTTACTAACTTCACATATCCCCATTATCCTCCTCCCTAAATTCTAACACCTAAACGTATCCCCATAATCCTCCTCCCTAAACTTTACTAACTAAACATATCCCCACTAGCCTCCTCCCCTAAATTCTACCAACTAAACATATACCCACTATCCTCCTCCCTAAATTACACCAACTAAACATATTCTCACTTTCCTCAGCCCTAAATTCCATCAATAAACATATACCCACTATCCTCCTCCCTAAACTGCACCAACTAAACATATCCCCACTATCCTATTCCCTAAAACTCCACAACTAAACATATCCTCACTATCCTATTCCCTAAACTACACCAACTAAACATATCCCCACAATCCTCCTCCCTAAACTCCACCAATAAACATGTCCCCACTATCCTCCTCCCTAAACTCCACCAAGTAAACATATCCCCACTATCATCCTCCCTAAATTCTACCAACTAAACATATCCCCACTATCCTCCTCCCTAAATTCTACCACCTAAACATATCCCCATAATCCTCCTCCTTAAATTCTACCACCTAAACATATCCCCACTATCCTCCTCCCTACATTCTACCACCTAAACCTATCCCCACTATCCTCCTCCCTAAATTCTACCACCTAAACATATCCCCATAATCCTCCTCCCTAAATTCTACCACCCAAACATATCCCCACTATCCTCCTCCCTACATTCTACCACCTAAATCTATCCCCACTATTCTCATCCCTAAACTTTACTAACTAAACATATCCCAATAATCCGCCTCCCTAAACTTTACTAACTACACATATCCCCACTATCCTCCTCCCTAAATTCTACCACCTAAACGTATCCCCATAATCCTCCTCCCTAAATTCTACCACCGAAACATATCCCCACTATCCTCCTCTCTAAATTCTACCACCTAAACGTATCCACATAATCCTCCTCCCTAAACTTTATTAACTAAACATATCCCCACTATCCTCCTCTCTAAATTCTACCACCTAAACGTATCCCCATAATCCTCCGCCCTAAATTCTACCACCTAAACATATCCCCACTATCCTCCTATCTAAATTCTACCACCTAAACGTATCACCATAATCCTCCTCCCTAAATTCTACCAACTAAACATATACCCACTATCCTCCTCCCTAAACTGCACCAACTATACATATCCCCACTATCCTCCTCCCTAAACTCCACCAACTAAACTTATCCCCACAATCCTCCTCCCTAAATTCCACCAACTAAACATGTCCCCACTATCCTCCTCCTTAAACTCCACCAACTAAACATATCCCCACTATCCTCCTCCTTAAACTCCGCCAATTAAACGTATCCCCACTATCCTCCTCCCTAAACTGCACCAACTAAACATATCTGCACTATCCTCCTCCCTAAACTCCACCAACAACATATCCCCACTAGATTCCTTTCTAAACTCCACCAACTAAACATATCCCCACTATCCTCCTCCATAAACTGCACCAACTAAACATATCCCCACTATCCTCCTCCCTAAACTCCACCAACTAAACATATCCCCATTAGACTCCTCCCTAAACTCCACCAACTAAACATATCCCCACTAGACTCCTCCCTAAACTCCACCAACTAAACATATCCCCACTAGACTCCTCCCTAAACTCCACCAACTAAACATATCCCCACTATCCTCCTCCCTAAACTCCACCAACTAAACATATCCCCATTAGACTCCTCCCTAAACTCCACCAACTAAACATATGCCCACTAAACTCCTCCCTAAACTCCACCAACTAAACATGTTGATGGATTGCAACACGAGTTGATGCGAGTATGTTGCCCTTTGACTCATAAGATGGGGCGGGTCGTAATGGCTTTCTTGACATTCCCGGCTCTTACTGGAGAAGCTGGAGTTCGTCTATCTCATAGTCCAGCCAGAGGTACTGCAATACTGAGTCCTCTATATCAGTAACAGCCACCACTACAGGGAACACGGCGATCCTAGCTTCTGTTAGCCAGTCTGGTTTGACGCAGACTGTTACCAGGGAGACCACGAGGAGGTAGAACTGCTAGGTCTTGGTCAGCTGATGGTGCGCCGACCCTGCTATTGCGACAGCAGGTTGCAGGCGCTTATGCTCCCCCTAACCAACTAAACACATCCCATTTATCCTCCTGCTACAACCTAAACGTATCCCTGTTACTCCTCAGACATCAGCCCAGCCAATTATTTTTGTTATCTAACTCAAACCAACTTGTTTATTTCTACACATGCCAACCTGGCACATCTCTTTCCTGTCTTCTCGCGAACACAACAAGAGAGCGGTCTTCAAACTATTACAGTCCAATGCTTCAAACAGCTCTATTGTTATTTGTTTTCACTAGCTAGGTTTATATTGCAAGAAAAGCCCAGACGGACTGAATTATTGTGCGTGAATATCACTTTTTCCTATATTTCTCATCGGCAGCAGTGTGCTCAGATGTCCTTCGCCATCATCATTATCATCAAGTGCCTTCTCCGCAACGAAGGTTGGCTACCATGGATCGCCATTCCACTCTGTTTCTTGCTTTGATGGTGCAGGCTGTCATAGATTGACTTGTCCATCTTTTGATGTTACTCGTCCACGTTAGTCTTGGTCTGCCTCTGCCTTTTTACTTTGTATTTTTCCTTCCAATATTAATTTTAGTAGGCTGTTCTGTCTTTTAACATGCCCCAAAAATTTCATTTGTCTTGTCTTAATTGTATTTAGTAGTTCTGTTTTTATTTCCATTTTTTTTTAAACTTCATCTTTTTGTATCTTTTGTTTCCATCCAATTCTATCTATTCTTCTATAAATCAACATTTCAAAGGCTTCAATTTCTGTTTTCCTTCGCCATAGAGGCAGATATTCTCCAACTACAGAGGCAAAACAGTTCTATATATTTTATGTCGCCATTCACAACACAAGCACACCAGGGGAGGATTAACCATTGAGTAAAATAAGCACGTGCTTAAGGCATCAAGAGAAGGGGGCACCATAAAGGGACGTTCACATTAAATGAACAAAAGTTACAAATAGATATATGCAATAATAACAAGAGCATTCAGTGAGTACAGACCTCCGCCAAGGGAAAATTGAACAAGCCAGGCTGGATGCTTATCTCTATTAAGTGTGGAAGCTGATGTATAGTAAAAATGTAAAGAGCCCCCGTCACGCCAAATGGCCTATAGGGAATATGGGGTTAGTGACCATAACATAGGTCGGGTCGGGTAATTTTACCTGCTACTGTATGCAGTAAACAGTACAACCTGTGGCTGCCCTGCTGCCTTGCAGGTAAGCTCGGGTGAGGAAAAGGCTAAGGGAGGGTACCCCGAAGTAAAACAACCCCACTGCCTTGTGGGTGAGACATTTTAGTCAAAGGCTAGCGGAGCGTCGTTCTAATTTGTGTCGTCTATCAATCACGTAAATCTTTTACCATACCATTTTTTCCATTTATTTTCTTCATTTCTCCCTCATATTTAGCTTTACCGCAGCTTCGCATTTTATGCATTAATTTGTATTTCTTTGCTTTAACCCCTGAAACAAAAATACGTGTCCAGCTTTATAAAAATAAAACATTGGAAATACATCGGTCATGTTCTGAGAAAGAATAAAGAAATACTTCTCTGTCAGGCATTCACGTGGAAACCTTCTGGCAAAAGAAAACAAGGTAAAACCGATGCACAGAACAATTACTAGGAAAGGTCAACCATAGGTCTAAGAACTAACGAAGAACTACAAGAACTAAGAGCAAATCGTCAGTCGTGGAGAACTATAACTTCCGCCCTTTGTGCCGTCTCAGTCTGTGGGAATATGAGGAGACTGTAGTTGATGAGTCTATCTCTCCTAGACTGTAGTTGATGAGTCTATCTCTCCCAGACTGTAGTTGATGAGTCTATCTCTCCCAGACTGTAGTTGATGAGCCTATCTCTCCCGGACTGTAGTTGATGAGTCTATCTCTCCTAGACTGTAGTTGATGAGTCTATCTCTCCTAGACTGTAGTTGATGAGTCTATCTCTCCCAGACTGTAGTTGATGAGCCTATCTCTCCCGGACTGTAGTTGATGAGTCTATCTCTCCTAGACTGTAGTTGGTGAGTCTATCTCTCCTAGACTGTATTTGATGAGTCTATCTCTCCTAGACTGTAGTTGATGAGTCTATCTCTCCTAGACTGTATTTGATGAGTCTATCTCTACTAGACTGTATTTGATGAGTCTATCTCTCCTAGACTGTAGTTGATGAGTCTATCTCTCCTAGACTGTAGTTGATGAGTCTATCTCTCCTAGACTGTAGTTGATGAGTCTATCTCTCCCAGACTGTAGTTGATGAGCCTATCTCTCCCGGACTGTAGTTGATGAGTCTATCTCTCCTAGACTGTAGTTGATGAGTCTATCTCTCCTAGACTGTAGTTGATGAGTCTATCTCTCCCAGACTGTAGTTGATGAGCCTATCTCTCCCGGACTGTAGTTGATGAGTCTATCTCTCCTAGACTGTATTTGATGAGTCTATCTCTCCTAGACTGTAGTTGGTGAGTCTATCTCTCCTAGACTGTAGTTGATGAGTCTATCTCTCCTAGACTGTATTTGATGAGTCTATCTCTACTAGACTGTAGTTGATGAGTCTATCTCTCCTAGACTGTAGTTGATGAGTCTATCTCTCCTAAACTGTAGTTGATGAGTCTATCTCTCCTAGACTGTAGTTGATGAGTCTATCTCTCCTAGACTGTAGTTGATGAGTCTATCTCTCCTAGACTGTATTTGATGAGTCTATCTCTACTAGACTGTAGTTGATGAGTCTATCTCTCCTAGACTGTAGTTGATGAGTCTATCTCTCCCAGACTGTAGTTGATGAGTATATCTCTCCTAGACTGTAGTTGATGTGTCTATCTCTCCTAGACTGTAGTTGATGAGTCTATCTCTCCCGGACTGTAGTTCATGACTCTATCTCTCTCGGTCTGTAGTTGATGAGTCTATCTCTCCTAGACTGTAGTTGATCAGTCTATCTCTCCTAGACTGCAGTTGATGAGCCTATCTCTCCTAGACTGTAGTTGATGAGTCTATCTCTCCTAGACTGTAGTTGATGAGTCTATCTCTCCTAGACTGTAGTTGATGAGTCTATCTCTCCTAGACTGTATTTGATGAGTCTATCTCTCCCAGACTGTATTTGATGAGTCTATCTCTCCCAGACTGTAGTTGATGAGTCTATCTCTCCTAGACTGTATTTGATGAGTCTATCTCTCCTAGACTGTATTTGATGAGTCTATCTCTCCCAGACTGTATTTGATGAGTCTATCTCTCCCAGACTGTATTTGATGAGTCTATCTCTCCCAGACTGTATTTGATGAGTCTATCTCTCCCAGACTGTATTTGATGAGTCTATCTCTCCTAGACTGTATTTGATGAGTCTATCTCTCCCGACTGTATTTGATGAGTCTATCTCTCCCGGACTGTAGTTGATGAGTATATCTCTTCTAGACTGTAGTTGATGAGTCTATCTCTCCTAGACTGTAGTTGATGAGTCTATCTCTCCCGGACTGTAGTTCATGACTATCTCTCCCGGTCTGTAGTTGATGAGTCTATCTCTCCTAGACTAGTTGATGAGTCTATCTCTCCTAGACTGTAGTTGATGAGTCTATCTCTCCTAGACTGTATTTGATGAGTCTATCTCTACTAGACTGTAGTTGATGAGTCTATCTCTCCTAGACTGTAGTTGATGAGTCTATCTCTCCCAGACTGTAGTTGATGAGAATATCTCTCATAGACTGTAGTTGATGAGTCTATCTCTCCTAGACTGTAGTTGATGAGTCTATCTCTCCCGGACTGTAGTTCATGACTCTATCTCTCTCGGTCTGTAGTTGATGAGTCTATCTCTCCTAGACTGTAGTTGATCAGTCTATCTCTCCTAGACTGCAGTTGATGAGTCTATCTCTCCCGGACTGTAGTTGATGAGTATATCTCTTCTAGACTGTAGTTGATGAGTCTATCTCTCCTAGACTGTAGTTGATGAGTCTATCTCTCCCGGACTGTAGTTCATGACTATCTCTCCCGGTCTGTAGTTGATGAGTCTATCTCTCCTAGACTAGTTGATGAGTCTATCTCTCCTAGACTGTAGTTGGTGAGTCTATCTCTCCCAGACTGTAGTTGATGAGCCTAATTCTCACAGACTGTAGTTGATGAGTCTATCTCTCCTAGACTGTAGTTGATGAGCCTATCTCTCACAGACTGTATTTGATGAGTCTATCTCTCCTAGACTGTAGTTGATGAGCCTATCTATCACAGGCTGTATTTGATGAGTCTATCTCTCCTAGACTGTAGTTGATGAGCCTATCTCTCCCAGGCTGTATTTGATGAGTCTATCTCTCCAAGATTGTAGGAATTTGTATTTGAAGTGATATGTGTACCTTTTGTGAAAATTAATCTAATACTCTCTGGTCGACACGACTGTCTAGAAAATGGGTACATGACTCATACATTGAAGAAAGTAAAAACAGGAGCATTTATAAGTTACAGTTTAGAAACCTCTTTCTGAAAACAGGAAGTGCAGATTAATGCGCAGGAAATAGTTCCAACCTTAAAATAGAATGAAATATTGCACGGAAATTGAAACTCGGATGTTTCGAAGGTTGGGTTGTTGTTTTGTTTTTTTTCGTTCGCTAGTTCACAAGACTGTGTCAAGCCACTTAACATAAACAAATTCTTGTCCGGGAAAAATGATAAACCAAACATTTCGGTAAATGCTCATATAAAATAAGAAAGTTAAAAATAGAGTACGGAGATCATTTCTGTACACATGGCAGCGTTTATAGCGGAGTTATCAGGCGGTTCTACGACTGGGAGGCCTGGCATGTTTAGTGTCATGTCTTTCAAATTAATTGTAACAGCAGAAGATTTTTGGTGGAGAAAAATAGAAAAAGGAATATGTTATGCGGTGAAGCGATGACTAGGAAATGCATCTGTATACAACTGTTGTAAAGAAATATATAGTTCATCATCATTGGGTGCCGTGTCCGTGTCGAAGGTTGAATACTATAAGCGCCATTTTCCTCTGTCTCCTGTCTTTGTAGTTCACGTTGTCATAGCCTAGGTTCACCTATCCACCTTTTGATATTATCGATACACTTTAGGATTTTAAAAATGTAAGTAAAGTACCCCCGTCACGCCAAGTGGCGTATAGGGAATATGGTGTTAGTGACCCCCGCGTCACACCAAGTGGCGTATATGGTGTTAGTGACCATAAATTTTACAGACCTTCAGCACATCATTTTTGGGGTAATGTGGTCGGTATTACGCCCGTGCCGCTTTACTTTCCCAAGAAAAAAATCCTGTACCCATTAAAGGCTCGGTGAACCGGAAGCCGTCGATTGGGATCGAACCCTACCTCTTGTCCTTTGTAATCCAGTTCACTAACCAATGAGCTATCGCGACTCCCCACTTTAGTCTTGGTCTGCAACATACCTTCTCTTCTAAGATACCTTTTAGTAGTCGATTGTGCCTCTTTACCATTTCCCCAACATTAACAGATACGGTTATGGTTTATCGAAGGCCCCGGTATCACTGCAAACGAATTAAAGTCCATAATTGCTCAACCGCCCGTGCCTGTGGAATCTTCCAAATTAAAACTCATCTCATTGAAGGTTTCGAGCAAAGAAAGGCAGCTGCAGTCCCCCATCATAGCAGCTGCAACACACGCCTAAAGACATAAGGTCAAAGTCACCTAAAGTGAACTCAGCTGAACTGTCCTTCGTCATACGATAACATCATTCATCGTAAGCAATCGGAATATTGAAACACGATCCGGATGAAAAACACAGCTCACGGTGTGCACAGAGCACTAACTCAGTAACTCCGACAGCAAGCCGGGTTTGTAATATTACGAAACTTCAACAAGGAACACTTTTCAGACTGACCCTCAATGGTCCTTGCCGCTTATCCACCATATTGACCGGTATTTCAGTTGTCTTGTATGAATTGTGTTAAGTTTTTTTCTTCTTTCCATTATTAGCGGATTCAGAACTTGTTTGTTTACTATTCCTTCCACCCATTTTCTTTTACACATCTACAGATCCACATGTCAAAGACTTCAATTTTTCTGCTTTAGTTTTTTATTTATTATGTGTTGTTGGTGAAACAAGGACTGGGAAAGATTTCGTAAACAGATATTGCACGAAATATAATGCTGAATTTCGCTTTAATTATATATATATTTTTTAACGTACTAGCTATTTTAACTTATATATATATTTATCCTCAAACAAATGAAAAGACGATTAGAAGCCACAGAGATGGGATTTCTCAGAAGAATGTTAAAAATTCTCTGGACAACAAAAAAGGCCAACGAAGAAATTTTCAAGGAGGCCAACACAAAAAAGGGAACTCCTATAAACATCAGAAAAAAACACAATCAACATTTTTTGGGCATATCATGAGAAGAGGAAAGTTGTAATACTTGGTTACAACTGGCAAAATAAAAGGGTAGAGAGATCGAAGATGTTCACAAAATATTTCCGGCTAAGCGTGCCCAGACTCGCCAATGTAAGAGTCATGTGGCATCGTTGGCATATGATGGCGTAAATGATGTTACGGGACACACGTGTGAAGCCATGCTTGATCTCGAACCGTCCATTAGGGAATAAGACCGAGTCAGTAGGGAGCACATAGGCACAGGTGATACAGTTACGACCACAAGGGACCGTACCCAAGTGTTGATGGTCGGAGCGTGGGAGATGGCTCCTAACCAGAATATCTCCCAAATTCTTGTTGCGTTTGAAGGCGATCTTAGGGGGATCACTGAAGAGTAGACAAGTAGTGGGATCAGAGTTGAGAATGGAATGATAGCGGTTGAGTGTCTTCACAGGTTGTGAGACTGATAGATGAGGGTGAGTATAGTTCTCTCAGATAGGGGGTGGGGGTGGTTGGAAGAGTGAGTGCCTCTGGACGAGAGATAAGGAGGACCTGTTTGAAGGCAGACTAGAGGATCGAGTCTGGATAAAGCCGGCCAAAGAAACATAAAATGAGGTGAGCCTGTTGGTGGAAATCTTGGTCATCCTGGCAGATGCGACGAAGACGCAATAACTGTGAGAACGGAATTGAACCACGACAAGAATGTGAATGTGATGAAGTATAGAGAAGATAACAATGGGCGTCTGTGGGTTTATAGAAAACCGAGGTGTGGAGGCCAGAGGTATCCAAGGAAACAATAAGATCTAGGAAGGTGACAGGAAGAGGATATGCAAGATGTGATCTTGATAGCTTTGTGATAGCTGCCAATGTGGTCGATAAACTTGGAGACGTCATCCTCAGCTAGATCGGTAAGTCCGAAGCAGTCATCAATGTACCGGAGGTATTTGATGGGAAGGGGACCTTGATACGAATTTAGAATTTGGTGTTCAAGGTAACCCATAAATAGGCAAGCATTCTCTCTTGTTTGGTCATAGGCTGACTTGTCCACCTTTTGATGTTACTCGTCCATGTTAGTCTTGATCTGCCTCTGCCTCTTTTACCTTGTATTTTCCCCTCCAAGATTACTTTTAGTAGGCTGTTGTGTCTTTTAACATGGCCCAAAAATCGCATTTGTCTTGTTTGAATTGTGTTTAGTACTTCTCGTTTAATTTTTAATTGTTTTAAGACTTCAACATATGTTTTCTTTTCTTTCCATCCAATTCTACCTATTCTTCTATATATTCAAATTTCAAAGGCTTCAATTCTCTGTTCTGTTTTCTTGTCTAATGTCCGTGTTTCTGCACCATATAGGAATATTGAGAAAATGTAACATTTTGTTATTCTTAGTTTTAGCCCTGGTGTTATTTGTTTTGATGTTAATATATTTTTCATGACATTAAAATTACTTTTTGCCATTCCTACTTTTTTGTTTATTTCAGTTGTACATTTTCCATCACTGGTTTAGTATGTCCAAGGTAGTTGAAGTTTTGAACTGTCTCCAGGTCTATTTTGAATAATTAATAATTATTTATAACTAATTTTGATATCCACTTGTGGGTTTTGAGTATTTTCTTTGTATTTAAAGATTTGCTCAGTGTATAGATTGAATATTGGGCTTAAGATCAATCATGAAAAGACTAAAGTCATGAAAAGCTTAATTCCAAAAGACGACAAAATATACATGGAAAAGAAACCAGTGGAAGAGATCGATCACTTTATCTATCTTGGAAGTAACATTGATCGAGAAGGGGATACAAGTAAAGAAATTAGAATCAGAATAGCTAAAGCAGCAATGCCTTTTAGAAGCCTTGAAAGTTGTGGAAATCAAAACTCATTAGCACAAACACAAAACTTAGGCTATTCAAATCAAATGTACTATCAACCCTTACGTATGCGTGTGAAAGCTGGAAACCAACAAGAGATATAGAAACAAAGTTGAGCGCATTCGAAAATAAATGTCTAAGGAAAATACTTGGTATAGCGTGGAACGAATTCAAAACAACGAGGAAATTAGAGAAATCGCCAATCAACCACTAATATCTTCAGTAATCAAGAAAAGACGATGGTTATATGTTGGACATGTGATGAGGAGAGATAATAACCGAATAGCAAAGCAAGCCCATGTGGGAAACAACAGGTAAGAGGAGACGAGGAAGACCCAGAGAGACACTGAGAAGAACATTGATGAGAGAGGCAAGAGCAGCAGGAATCGGCTCCCTCAATGAGATAGAGCTGTTTGCACAGAACAGAGACAAATGGCGAAATTTGATAAAATATCTTTGAAATAATTGAAAACTGCTAGAACAAAAATTCAGATAAGAGAGGGAATATCTTGGTCTACGCCATATGGGCCGGCTACGGCTCGAAAGGTCAATAGATAGATAGTTTGAACAAGCTTAAAGCTAAAAGGACATTAAGTGGCGGTAAGTGTGTTGAGTTGTGGTTTAATTACGCCTTTCGGCCCAACACATTCTACTTCAAGTTGTCATTTTTACTACCGAGTTGTCTTCCCTCTTCAACCTCGACTTGAATGGTTAGACTGGTTAATCTGTTACTAGAGGCACTGCGAAGGGGTAGAGTTGGGGATCCCAGTATTTTGACCTCTCCAGCTGAGGGGATCCACTGCAAGCATCGCTACCACTAGAACAACTCTTGGGGATATGGACACACGGACTCCTCTACCACTAGAACAACTCTTGGGGACATGGACACATGGACTCCTCTACTACTAGAACAACTCTTGGGGACATGGACACATGGACTCCTCTACCACTAGAACAACTCTTGGGGACATGGACACATGGACTCCCCTACCACTAGAACAGTTCTTGGGGACATGGACACACGGACTCCTCTACTACTAGAACAACTCTTGGGGACATGGACACATGGACTCCCCTACCACTAGAACAGTTCTTGGGCATATGGACACATGGACTCCTCTACCACTAGAACAACTCTTGGGGACATGGACACATGGACTCCTCTACCACTAGAACAACTCTTGGGGATATGGACACATGGACTCCTCTACTACTAGAACAACTTTTGGGATATGGACACATGGACTCCTCTACCACTAGAACAACTTTTGGGGATATGGACACATGGACTCCCCTACCACTAGAACAGTTCTTGGGGACATGGACACACGGACTCCTCTACCACTAGAACAACTCTTGGGGACATGGACACACGGACTCCTCTACCACTAGAACAACTCTTGGGGATATGGACACATGGACTCCTCTACTACTAGAACAACTTTTGGGGATATGGACACATGGACTCCCTACCACTAGAACAGTTCTTGGGGACATGGACACACGGACTCCTCTACCACTAGAACAACTCTTGGGGACATGGACACACGGACTCCTCTACCACTAGAACAACTCTTGAGGATATGGACACATGGACTCCTCTACTACTAGAACAACTCTTGAGGATATGGACACACGGACTCCTCTACTACTAGAACAACTCTTGAGGATATGGACACATGGACTCCTCTACCACTAGAACAACTCTTGGGGACATGGACACATGGACTCCTCTACTACTAGAACAACTCTTGGGGACATGGACACACGGACTCCTCTACTACTAGAACAGCTCTTGGGGACATGGACACATGGACTCCTCTACCACTAGAACAGCTCTTGGGGACATGGACACATGGACTCCTCTACCACTAGAACAGCTCTTGGGGACATGGACACATGGACTCCTCTACCACTAGAACAGCTCTTGGGGACATGGACACATGGACTCCTCTACCACTAGAACAACTCTTGGGGATATGGACACACGGACTCCTCTACCACTAGAACAGCTCTTGGGGACATGGACACATGGACTCCTCTACCACTAGAACAACTCTTGGGGACATGGACACATGGACTCCTCTACCACTAGAACAACTCTTGGGGATATGGACACATGGACTCCTCTACTACTAGAACAACTCTTGGGGACATGGACACATGGACTCCTCTACCACTAGAACAACTCTTGGGGACATGGACACACGGACTCCTCTACCACTAGAACAACTCTTGGGGACATGGACACACGGACTCCTCTACCACTAGAACAACTCTTGGGGACATGGACACACGGACTCCTCTACCACTAGAACAACTCTTGGGGACATGGACACACGGACTCCTCTACCACTAGAACAACTCTTGAGGATATGGACACACGGACTCCTCTACCACTAGAACAACTCTTGGGGACATGGACACATGGACTCCTCTACCACTAGAACAACTCTTGAGGATATGGAAACAAGGACTCCTCTACCACTAGAACAACTCTTGGGGACATGGACACATGGACTCCTCTACCACTAGAACAACTCTTGGGATATGGACACACGGACTCCTCTACCACTAGAACAACTCTTGAGGATATGGACACACGGACTCCTCTACCACTAGAACAGCTCTTGGGGATATGGACACACGGACTCCTCTACTACTAGAACAACTCTTGGGGACATGGACACACGGACTCCTCTACTACTAGAACAACTCTTGGGGACATGGACACACAGGCTCCTCTACTACTAGAACAACTCTTGGGGATATGGACACACGGACTCCTCTACCACTAGAACAACTCTTGGGACATGGACACACAGGCTCCTCTACTACTAGAACAACTCTTGGGGATATGGACACACGGACTCCTCTACCACTAGAACAACTCTTGGGGATATGGACACACGGACTCCTCTACCACTAGAACAACTCTTGGGGACATGGACACATGGACTCCTCTACTACTAGAACAACTCTTGGGGATATGGACACACGGACTCCTCTACCACTAGAACAACTCTTGGGGACATGGACACATGGACTCCTCTACCACTAGAACAACTCTTGGGGATATGGACACACGGACTCCTCTACCACTAGAACAACTCTTGGGGACATGGACACACAGGCTCCTCTACCACTAGAACAACTCTTGGGGACATGGACACACGGACTCCTCTACCACTAGAACAACTCTTGGGGACATGGACACACGGAATCCTCTACTACTAGAACATCTCTTGTGGATATGGACACACGGACTCCTCTACCACTAGAACATCTCTTGTGGATATGGACACACGGACTCGTCTACCACTAGAACAGCTCTTGTGGATATGGACACACGGACTCCTGTACCACTAGAACATCTCTTGGGATATGGACACACGGACTCCTCTACCACTAGAACATCTCTTGTGGATATGGACACACGGACTCCTCTACCACTAGAACAGCTCTTGTGGATATGGACACACGGACTCCTCTACCACTAGAACATCTCTTGTGGATATGGACACACGGACTCCTCTACCACTAGAACAGCTCTTGGGGACATGGACACACGGACTCCTCTACTACTAGAACATCTCTTGGGGATATGGACACACGGACTCCTCTACTACTAGAACATCTCTTGGGACATGGACACACGGACTCCTCTACTACTAGAACATCTCTTGGGGACATGGACACACGGACTCCTCTACCACTAGAACATCTCTTGGGGATATGGACACACGGACTCCTCTACTACTAGAACATCTCTTGGGGATATGGACACACGGACTCCTCTACTACTAGAACATCTCTTGGGGATATGGACACACGGACTCCTCTACTACTAGAACATCTCTTGGGGATATGGACACACGGACTCCTCTACTACTAGAACATCTCTTGGGGACATGGACACACGGACTCCTCTACCACTAGAACATCTCTTGGGGATATGGACACACAGACTCCTCTACCACTAGAACATCTCATGGGGATATGGACACACAGACTCCTCTACCACTAGAACAGCTCTTGGGGATATGGACACACGGACTCCTCTACCACTAGAACAGCTCTTGGGGATATGGACACACGGACTCCTCTACCACTAGAACAGCTCTTGGGATATGGACACACAGACTCCTCTACCACTAGAACAGCTCTTGGGGATATGGACACACAGACTCCTCTACCACTAGAACAGCTCTTGGGATATGGACACACGGACTCCTCTACCACTAGAACAGCTCTTGGGGACATGGACACACGGACTCCTCTACCACTAGAACAGCTCTTGGGGATATGGACACACGGACTCCTCTACCACTAGAACAACTTTTGGGGACATGGACACACGGACTCCTCTACCACTAGAACAACTCTTGTGGATATGGACACACGGACTCCTCTACCACTAGAACAACTTTTGGGGACATGGACACACGGACTCCTCTACCACTAGAACAACTCTTGGGGACACGGACTCCTCTACCACTAGAACAACTCTTGGGGACATGGACACACAGGCTCCTCTACCACTAGAACAACTCTTGGGGATATGGACACACGGACTCCTCTACCACTAGAACAACTCTTGGGGATATGGACACACAGGCTCCTCTACCACTAGAACAACTCTTGGGGACATGGACACACGGACTCCTCTACCACTAGAACAACTCTTGGGATATGGACACACAGGCTCCTCTACCACTAGAACAACTCTTGGGGATATGGACACACAGGCTCCTCTACCACTAGAACATCTCTTGTGGATATGGACACATGGACTCCTCTACCACTAGAACATCTCTTGTGGATATGGACACACGGACTCCTCTACCACTAGAACAACTCTTGGGGACATGGACACATGGACTCCTCTACTACTAGAACAACTCTTGGGGACATGGACACACGGACTCCTCTACTACTAGAACAGCTCTTGGGGACATGGACACATGGACTCCTCTACCACTAGAACAGCTCTTGGGGACATGGACACATGGACTCCTCTACCACTAGAACAGCTCTTGGGGACATGGACACATGGACTCCTCTACCACTAGAACAGCTCTTGGGGACATGGACACATGGACTCCTCTACCACTAGAACAACTCTTGGGGATATGGACACACGGACTCCTCTACCACTAGAACAGCTCTTGGGACATGGACACATGGACTCCTCTACCACTAGAACAACTCTTGGGGACATGGACACATGGACTCCTCTACCACTAGAACAACTCTTGGGGATATGGACACATGGACTCCTCTACTACTAGAACAACTCTTGGGGACATGGACACATGGACTCCTCTACCACTAGAACAACTCTTGGGGACATGGACACACGGACTCCTCTACCACTAGAACAACTCTTGGGGACATGGACACACGGACTCCTCTACCACTAGAACAACTCTTGGGGACATGGACACACGGACTCCTCTACCACTAGAACAACTCTTGGGGACATGGACACACGGACTCCTCTACCACTAGAACAACTCTTGAGGATATGGACACACGGACTCCTCTACCACTAGAACAACTCTTGGGACATGGACACATGGACTCCTCTACCACTAGAACAACTCTTGAGGATATGGAAACAAGGACTCCTCTACCACTAGAACAACTCTTGGGGACATGGACACATGGACTCCTCTACCACTAGAACAACTCTTGGGGATATGGACACACGGACTCCTCTACCACTAGAACAACTCTTGAGGATATGGACACACGGACTCCTCTACCACTAGAACAGCTCTTGGGGATATGGACACACGGACTCCTCTACTACTAGAACAACTCTTGGGGACATGGACACACGGACTCCTCTACTACTAGAACAACTCTTGGGGACATGGACACACAGGCTCCTCTACTACTAGAACAACTCTTGGGGATATGGACACACGGACTCCTCTACCACTAGAACAACTCTTGGGGACATGGACACACAGGCTCCTCTACTACTAGAACCACTCTTGGGGATATGGACACACGGACTCCTCTACCACTAGAACAACTCTTGGGGATATGGACACACGGACTCCTCTACCACTAGAACAACTCTTGGGGACATGGACACATGGACTCCTCTACTACTAGAACAACTCTTGGGGATATGGACACACGGACTCCTCTACCACTAGAACAACTCTTGGGGACATGGACACATGGACTCCTCTACCACTAGAACAACTCTTGGGGATATGGACACACGGACTCCTCTACCACTAGAACACTCTTGGGGACATGGACACACAGGCTCCTCTACCACTAGAACAACTCTTGGGGACATGGACACACGGACTCCTCTACCACTAGAACAACTCTTGGGGACATGGACACACGGAATCCTCTACTACTAGAACATCTCTTGTGGATATGGACACACGGACTCCTCTACCACTAGAACATCTCTTGTGGATATGGACACACGGACTCGTCTACCACTAGAACAGCTCTTGTGGATATGGACACACGGACTCCTGTACCACTAGAACATCTCTTGTGGATATGGACACACGGACTCCTGTACCACTAGAACATCTCTTGTGGATATGGACACACGGACTCCTCTACCACTAGAACAGCTCTTGTGGATATGGACACACGGACTCCTCTACCACTAGAACATCTCTTGTGGATATGGACACACGGACTCCTCTACCACTAGAACAGCTCTTGGGGACATGGACACACGGACTCCTCTACTACTAGAACATCTCTTGGGGATATGGACACACGGACTCCTCTACTACTAGAACATCTCTTGGGGACATGGACACACGGACTCCTCTACTACTAGAACATCTCTTGGGGACATGGACACACGGACTCCTCTACCACTAGAACATCTCTTGGGGATATGGACACACGGACTCCTCTACTACTAGAACATCTCTTGGGGATATGGACACACGGACTCCTCTACTACTAGAACATCTCTTGGGGATATGGACACACGGACTCCTCTACTACTAGAACATCTCTTGGGGATATGGACACACGGACTCCTCTACTACTAGAACATCTCTTGGGGACATGGACACACGGACTCCTCTACCACTAGAACATCTCTTGGGGATATGGACACACAGACTCCTCTACCACTAGAACATCTCATGGGGATATGGACACACAGACTCCTCTACCACTAGAACAGCTCTTGGGGATATGGACACACGGACTCCTCTACCACTAGAACAGCTCTTGGGGATATGGACACACGGACTCCTCTACCACTAGAACAGCTCTTGGGATATGGACACACAGACTCCTCTACCACTAGAACAGCTCTTGGGGATATGGACACACAGACTCCTCTACCACTAGAACAGCTCTTGGGGATATGGACACACGGACTCCTCTACCACTAGAACAGCTCTTGGGGACATGGACACACGGACTCCTCTACCACTAGAACAGCTCTTGGGGATATGGACACACGGACTCCTCTACCACTAGAACAACTTTTGGGGACATGGACACACGGACTCCTCTACCACTAGAACAGCTCTTGTGGATATGGACACACGGACTCCTCTACCACTAGAACAACTTTTGGGACATGGACACACGGACTCCTCTACCACTAGAACAACTCTTGGGGACACGGACTCCTCTACCACTAGAACAACTCTTGGGGACATGGACACACAGGCTCCTCTACCACTAGAACAACTCTTGGGGATATGGACACACGGACTCCTCTACCACTAGAACAACTCTTGGGGATATGGACACACAGGCTCCTCTACCACTAGAACAACTCTTGGGGACATGGACACACGGACTCCTCTACCACTAGAACAACTCTTGGGGATATGGACACACAGGCTCCTCTACCACTAGAACAACTCTTGGGGATATGGACACACAGGCTCCTCTACCACTAGAACATCTCTTGTGGATATGGACACATGGACTCCTCTACCACTAGAACATCTCTTGTGGATATGGACACACGGACTCCTCTACCACTAGAACAACTCTTGTGGATATGGACACATGGACTCCTCTACCACTAGAACATCTCTTGTGGATATGGACACACGGACTCCTCTACCACTAGAACATCTCTTGTGGATATGGACACACGGACTCCTCTACCACTAGAACAACTCTTGTGGATATGGACACATGGACTCCTCTACCACTAGAACATCTCTTGTGGATATGGACACATGGACTCCTCTACCACTAGAACATCTCTTGTGGATATGGACACATGGACTCCTCTACCACTAGAACATCTCACATTCCTCTACCACTAGTCTTGTGGATATGGACACATGGACTCCTCTACCACTAGAACAACTCTTGTGGATATGGACACATGGACTCCTCTACCACTAGAACAACTCTTGTGGATATGGACACATGGACTCCTCTACCACTAGAACAACTCTTGTGGATATGGACACACGGACTCCTCTACCACTAGAACAACTTTTGGGGACATGGACACACGGACTCCTCTACCACTAGAACAACTCTTGGGGACACGGACTCCTCTACCACTAGAACAACTCTTGGGACATGGACACACAGGCTCCTCTACCACTAGAACAACTCTTGGGGATATGGACACACGGACTCCTCTACCACTAGAACAACTCTTGGGGATATGGACACACAGGCTCCTCTACCACTAGAACAACTCTTGGGGACATGGACACACGGACTCCTCTACCACTAGAACAACTCTTGGGGATATGGACACACAGGCTCCTCTACCACTAGAACAACTCTTGGGATATGGACACACAGGCTCCTCTACCACTAGAACATCTCTTGTGGATATGGACACACGGACTCCTCTACTACTAGAACAGCTCTTGGGGATATGGACACACGGAATCCTCTACCACTAGAACAGCTCTTGGGGATATGGACACACGGACTCCTCTACTACTAGAACAGCTCTTGGGGATATGGACACACGGAATCCTCTACCACTAGAACAGCTCTTGGGGACATGGACACACGGACTCCTCTACCACTAGAACAGCTCTTGGGGACATGGACACACAGGCTCCTCTACTACTAGAACAACTCTTGGGGATATGGACACACGGACTCCTCTACCACTAGAACAACTCTTGGGGATATGGACACACGGACTCCTCTACTACTAGAACAGCTCTTGGGGACATGGACACACGGACTCCTCTACTACTAGAACAGCTCTTGGGGACATGGACACACGGACTCCTCTACTACTAGAACATCTCTTGGGGACATGGACACACGGACTCCTCTACTACTAGAACAGCTCTTGGGGACATGGACACACGGACTCCTCTACTACTAGAACAACTCTTGGGACATGGACACACGGACTCCTCTACTACTAGAACAGCTCTTGGGGACATGGACACACGGACTCCTCTACTACTAGAACAAGTCTTGGGGACATGGACACACGGACTCCTGTACTGCTAGAACAGCTCTTGGGGACATGGACACACGGACTCCTCTACTACTAGAACAGCTCTTGGGGACATGGACACACGGACTCCTCTACCACTAGAACATCTCTTGTGGATATGGACACACGGACTCCTCTACCAGTAGAACAGCTCTTGGGGACATGGACACATGGACTCCTCTACCACTAGAACAACTCTTGGGGATATGGACACACGGACTCCTCTACCACTAGAACAACTCTTGGGGACATGGACACACAGGCTCCTCTACCACTAGAACAACTCTTGGGGACATGGACACACGGACTCCTCTACCACTAGAACAACTCTTGGGGACATGGACACACGGAATCCTCTACTACTAGAACATCTCTTGTGGATATGGACACACGGACTCCTCTACCACTAGAACATCTCTTGTGGATATGGACACACGGACTCGTCTACCACTAGAACAGCTCTTGTGGATATGGACACACGGACTCCTGTACCACTAGAACATCTCTTGTGGATATGGACACACGGACTCCTGTACCACTAGAACATCTCTTGTGGATATGGACACACGGACTCCTCTACCACTAGAACAGCTCTTGTGGATATGGACACACGGACTCCTCTACCACTAGAACATCTCTTGTGGATATGGACACACGGACTCCTCTACCACTAGAACAGCTCTTGGGGACATGGACACACGGACTCCTCTACTACTAGAACATCTCTTGGGGATATGGACACACGGACTCCTCTACTACTAGAACATCTCTTGGGGACATGGACACACGGACTCCTCTACTACTAGAACATCTCTTGTGGATATGGACACACGGACTCCTCTACCACTAGAACATCTCTTGTGGATATGGACACACGGACTCGTCTACCACTAGAACAGCTCTTGTGGATATGGACACACGGACTCCTGTACCACTAGAACATCTCTTGTGGATATGGACACACGGACTCCTGTACCACTAGAACATCTCTTGTGGATATGGACACACGGACTCCTCTACCACTAGAACAGCTCTTGTGGATATGGACACACGGACTCCTCTACCACTAGAACATCTCTTGTGGATATGGACACACGGACTCCTCTACCACTAGAACAGCTCTTGGGGACATGGACACACGGACTCCTCTACTACTAGAACATCTCTTGGGGATATGGACACACGGACTCCTCTACTACTAGAACATCTCTTGGGGACATGGACACACGGACTCCTCTACTACTAGAACATCTCTTGGGGACATGGACACACGGACTCCTCTACCACTAGAACATCTCTTGGGGATATGGACACACGGACTCCTCTACTACTAGAACATCTCTTGGGGATATGGACACACGGACTCCTCTACTACTAGAACATCTCTTGGGGATATGGACACACGGACTCCTCTACTACTAGAACATCTCTTGGGGATATGGACACACGGACTCCTCTACTACTAGAACATCTCTTGGGGACATGGACACACGGACTCCTCTACCACTAGAACATCTCTTGGGGATATGGACACACAGACTCCTCTACCACTAGAACATCTCATGGGGATATGGACACACAGACTCCTCTACCACTAGAACAGCTCTTGGGGATATGGACACACGGACTCCTCTACCACTAGAACAGCTCTTGGGATATGGACACACGGACTCCTCTACCACTAGAACAGCTCTTGGGGATATGGACACACAGACTCCTCTACCACTAGAACAGCTCTTGGGGATATGGACACACAGACTCCTCTACCACTAGAACAGCTCTTGGGGATATGGACACACGGACTCCTCTACCACTAGAACAGCTCTTGGGGACATGGACACACGGACTCCTCTACCACTAGAACAGCTCTTGGGGATATGGACACACGGACTCCTCTACCACTAGAACAACTTTTGGGGACATGGACACACGGACTCCTCTACCACTAGAACAGCTCTTGTGGATATGGACACACGGACTCCTCTACCACTAGAACAACTTTTGGGGACATGGACACACGGACTCCTCTACCACTAGAACAACTCTTGGGGACACGGACTCCTCTACCACTAGAACAACTCTTGGGGACATGGACACACAGGCTCCTCTACCACTAGAACAACTCTTGGGGATATGGACACACGGACTCCTCTACCACTAGAACAACTCTTGGGGATATGGACACACAGGCTCCTCTACCACTAGAACAACTCTTGGGGACATGGACACACGGACTCCTCTACCACTAGAACAACTCTTGGGGATATGGACACACAGGCTCCTCTACCACTAGAACAACTCTTGGGGATATGGACACACAGGCTCCTCTACCACTAGAACATCTCTTGTGGATATGGACACATGGACTCCTCTACCACTAGAACATCTCTTGTGGATATGGACACACGGACTCCTCTACCACTAGAACAACTCTTGTGGATATGGACACATGGACTCCTCTACCACTAGAACATCTCTTGTGGATATGGACACACGGACTCCTCTACCACTAGAACATCTCTTGTGGATATGGACACACGGACTCCTCTACCACTAGAACAACTCTTGTGGATATGGACACATGGACTCCTCTACCACTAGAACATCTCTTGTGGATATGGACACATGGACTCCTCTACCACTAGAACATCTCTTGTGGATATGGACACATGGACTCCTCTACCACTAGAACATCTCTTGTGGATATGGACACATGGACTCCTCTACCACTAGAACAACTCTTGTGGATATGGACACATGGACTCCTCTACCACTAGAACAACTCTTGTGGATATGGACACATGGACTCCTCTACCACTAGAACAACTCTTGTGGATATGGACACACGGACTCCTCTACCACTAGAACAACTTTTGGGGACATGGACACACGGACTCCTCTACCACTAGAACAACTCTTGGGGACACGGACTCCTCTACCACTAGAACAACTCTTGGGGACATGGACACACAGGCTCCTCTACCACTAGAACAACTCTTGGGGATATGGACACACGGACTCCTCTACCACTAGAACAACTCTTGGGGATATGGACACACAGGCTCCTCTACCACTAGAACAACTCTTGGGGACATGGACACACGGACTCCTCTACCACTAGAACAACTCTTGGGATATGGACACACAGGCTCCTCTACCACTAGAACAACTCTTGGGGATATGGACACACAGGCTCCTCTACCACTAGAACATCTCTTGTGGATATGGACACACGGACTCCTCTACTACTAGAACAGCTCTTGGGGATATGGACACACGGAATCCTCTACCACTAGAACAGCTCTTGGGATATGGACACACGGACTCCTCTACTACTAGAACAGCTCTTGGGGATATGGACACACGGAATCCTCTACCACTAGAACAGCTCTTGGGGACATGGACACACGGACTCCTCTACCACTAGAACAGCTCTTGGGGACATGGACACACAGGCTCCTCTACTACTAGAACAACTCTTGGGGATATGGACACACGGACTCCTCTACCACTAGAACAACTCTTGGGGATATGGACACACGGACTCCTCTACTACTAGAACAGCTCTTGGGGACATGGACACACGGACTCCTCTACTACTAGAACAGCTCTTGGGGACATGGACACACGGACTCCTCTACTACTAGAACATCTCTTGGGGACATGGACACACGGACTCCTCTACTACTAGAACAGCTCTTGGGGACATGGACACACGGACTCCTCTACTACTAGAACAACTCTTGGGGACATGGACACACGGACTCCTCTACTACTAGAACAGCTCTTGGGGACATGGACACACGGACTCCTCTACTACTAGAACAAGTCTTGGGGACATGGACACACGGACTCCTGTACTGCTAGAACAGCTCTTGGGGACATGGACACACGGACTCCTCTACTACTAGAACAGCTCTTGGGGACATGGACACACGGACTCCTCTACCACTAGAACATCTCTTGTGGATATGGACACACGGACTCCTCTACCAGTAGAACAGCTCTTGGGGACATGGACACATGGACTCCTCTACCACTAGAACAACTCTTGGGGATATGGACACACGGACTCCTCTACCACTAGAACAACTCTTGGGGACATGGACACACAGGCTCCTCTACCACTAGAACAACTCTTGGGGACATGGACACACGGACTCCTCTACCACTAGAACAACTCTTGGGGACATGGACACACGGAATCCTCTACTACTAGAACATCTCTTGTGGATATGGACACACGGACTCCTCTACCACTAGAACATCTCTTGTGGATATGGACACACGGACTCGTCTACCACTAGAACAGCTCTTGTGGATATGGACACACGGACTCCTGTACCACTAGAACATCTCTTGTGGATATGGACACACGGACTCCTGTACCACTAGAACATCTCTTGTGGATATGGACACACGGACTCCTCTACCACTAGAACAGCTCTTGTGGATATGGACACACGGACTCCTCTACCACTAGAACATCTCTTGTGGATATGGACACACGGACTCCTCTACCACTAGAACAGCTCTTGGGGACATGGACACACGGACTCCTCTACTACTAGAACATCTCTTGGGGATATGGACACACGGACTCCTCTACTACTAGAACATCTCTTGGGGACATGGACACACGGACTCCTCTACTACTAGAACATCTCTTGGGGACATGGACACACGGACTCCTCTACCACTAGAACATCTCTTGGGGATATGGACACACGGACTCCTCTACTACTAGAACATCTCTTGGGGATATGGACACACGGACTCCTCTACTACTAGAACATCTCTTGGGGATATGGACACACGGACTCCTCTACTACTAGAACATCTCTTGGGGATATGGACACACGGACTCCTCTACTACTAGAACATCTCTTGGGGACATGGACACACGGACTCCTCTACCACTAGAACATCTCTTGGGGATATGGACACACAGACTCCTCTACCACTAGAACATCTCATGGGGATATGGACACACAGACTCCTCTACCACTAGAACAGCTCTTGGGGATATGGACACACGGACTCCTCTACCACTAGAACAGCTCTTGGGGATATGGACACACGGACTCCTCTACCACTAGAACAGCTCTTGGGGATATGGACACACAGACTCCTCTACCACTAGAACAGCTCTTGGGGATATGGACACACAGACTCCTCTACCACTAGAACAGCTCTTGGGGATATGGACACACGGACTCCTCTACCACTAGAACAGCTCTTGGGGACATGGACACACGGACTCCTCTACCACTAGAACAGCTCTTGGGGATATGGACACACGGACTCCTCTACCACTAGAACAACTTTTGGGGACATGGACACACGGACTCCTCTACCACTAGAACAGCTCTTGTGGATATGGACACACGGACTCCTCTACCACTAGAACAACTTTTGGGGACATGGACACACGGACTCCTCTACCACTAGAACAACTCTTGGGGACACGGACTCCTCTACCACTAGAACAACTCTTGGGGACATGGACACACAGGCTCCTCTACCACTAGAACAACTCTTGGGGATATGGACACACGGACTCCTCTACCACTAGAACAACTCTTGGGGATATGGACACACAGGCTCCTCTACCACTAGAACAACTCTTGGGGACATGGACACACGGACTCCTCTACCACTAGAACAACTCTTGGGGATATGGACACACAGGCTCCTCTACCACTAGAACAACTCTTGGGGATATGGACACACAGGCTCCTCTACCACTAGAACATCTCTTGTGGATATGGACACATGGACTCCTCTACCACTAGAACATCTCTTGTGGATATGGACACACGGACTCCTCTACCACTAGAACAACTCTTGTGGATATGGACACATGGACTCCTCTACCACTAGAACATCTCTTGTGGATATGGACACACGGACTCCTCTACCACTAGAACATCTCTTGTGGATATGGACACACGGACTCCTCTACCACTAGAACAACTCTTGTGGATATGGACACATGGACTCCTCTACCACTAGAACATCTCTTGTGGATATGGACACATGGACTCCTCTACCACTAGAACATCTCTTGTGGATATGGACACATGGACTCCTCTACCACTAGAACATCTCTTGTGGATATGGACACATGGACTCCTCTACCACTAGAACAACTCTTGTGGATATGGACACATGGACTCCTCTACCACTAGAACAACTCTTGTGGATATGGACACATGGACTCCTCTACCACTAGAACAACTCTTGTGGATATGGACACACGGACTCCTCTACCACTAGAACAACTTTTGGGGACATGGACACACGGACTCCTCTACCACTAGAACAACTCTTGGGGACACGGACTCCTCTACCACTAGAACAACTCTTGGGGACATGGACACACAGGCTCCTCTACCACTAGAACAACTCTTGGGGATATGGACACACGGACTCCTCTACCACTAGAACAACTCTTGGGGATATGGACACACAGGCTCCTCTACCACTAGAACAACTCTTGGGGACATGGACACACGGACTCCTCTACCACTAGAACAACTCTTGGGGATATGGACACACAGGCTCCTCTACCACTAGAACAACTCTTGGGGATATGGACACACAGGCTCCTCTACCACTAGAACATCTCTTGTGGATATGGACACACGGACTCCTCTACTACTAGAACAGCTCTTGGGGATATGGACACACGGAATCCTCTACCACTAGAACAGCTCTTGGGGATATGGACACACGGACTCCTCTACTACTAGAACAGCTCTGGGGATATGGACACACGGAATCCTCTACCACTAGAACAGCTCTTGGGGACATGGACACACGGACTCCTCTACCACTAGAACAGCTCTTGGGGACATGGACACACAGGCTCCTCTACTACTAGAACAACTCTTGGGGATATGGACACACGGACTCCTCTACCACTAGAACAACTCTTGGGGATATGGACACACGGACTCCTCTACTACTAGAACAGCTCTTGGGGACATGGACACACGGACTCCTCTACTACTAGAACAGCTCTTGGGGACATGGACACACGGACTCCTCTACTACTAGAACATCTCTTGGGGACATGGACACACGGACTCCTCTACTACTAGAACAGCTCTTGGGGACATGGACACACGGACTCCTCTACTACTAGAACAACTCTTGGGGACATGGACACACGGACTCCTCTACTACTAGAACAGCTCTTGGGGACATGGACACACGGACTCCTCTACTACTAGAACAACTCTTGGGGACATGGACACACGGACTCCTCTACTACTAGAACAGCTCTTGGGGACATGGACACACGGACTCCTCTACTACTAGAACAGCTCTTGGGGACATGGACACACGGACTCCTCTACCACTAGAACATCTCTTGTGGATATGGACACACGGACTCCTCTACCAGTAGAACAGCTCTTGGGGATATGGACACACGGACTCTACCACTAGAACAGCTCTTGGGGATATGGACACACGGACTCCTCTACCACTAGAACAGCTCTTGGTGATATGGGCACACAGACTCCTCTACTACTAGAACAGTTCTTGGGGATATGGACACACAGACTCCTCTACTACTAGAACAGTTCTTGGGGATATGGATACACAGACTCCTCTACTACTAGAACAGTTCTTGGGGATATGGACACACAGACTCCTCTACCACTAGAACAGCTCTTGGGGATATGGACACACAGACTCCTCTACCACTAGAACAGCTCTTGGGGATATTGACACACAGATTCCTCTACCACTAGAACAGCTCTTGGGGATATGGATACACATACTCATGTACCACTAGAAGAGCTCTTGGGGATATGGACACACGGAATCCTCTACCACTAGAACAGCTCTTGGAGATATGGACACACGGACTCCTCTACCACTAGAAAGGCTCTTGTGGATATGGACATACGGAATCCTCTACCACTAGAACAGCTCTTGGGGATATGGACACACGGACTCATTTGCCACTTTTTGGCGGAGTCACTTCTCAGGAACAAATGTGTACAATTGGTCTACTATGGTTCAGAAATTCATAATCACACCTGAATTAGTTTTGCGTGATAACCGCTTGTTATTTTGGTTTCAAATTTTGCATGCAATCTTAGAATATTGATGACGCAATGATTTTGGTATTTTTTATTCCACAAACACAACCGATTTTGAACATCGGCGAATTCCTTTGATCTTTTGTGACGATATCACACAAGTTGATTCAAATTTTAGAGTTTACAGTAATCGTGTTAAATTTTCCAGTTTACTGCAATTCTTGTCAGAGGGGTATCTACATAGTGCTTAATTGTGGGTGTTGTTCGTTATGTGTACTTGCAAACATGAATACAATTGGTTACAATTAGTCTTGTCCTTCGGTCACCATTAGACCCCCAGGACGTCCTAACTGCAGCTGGAATTGAATTCATCTTAATTTGAATCATTCCGAATCTGATGAATCCAAGAGGTTGATAATCATTACTGGCTGGACAAATAGTAATCCATCTTGTTTCCAGTACTCATCTTCCACCCGCAGTACATGTTCAACACACTTCTTCCAGAACGGAATATATATTTTTGAGAGAGACTCGCTTGTCAGAACTTCAACATCACACATTTTAAACGTCCTGTTCTGTTCTGCAACTTGTCCTTTGACGTGAGCCCAGACAAGTTCGATTGGATTAAGGTGCGCATGATATCCAGGGAGTCGAAGAGAGGTGTGGCCGTATTTCTCAATGATTTTGTCAACATGGTACACCTTTTTCTTATTCATATTCTTCACAAGTTGTAACAATTCGGGTTTTAAATATGTGTCGTCAAATTTGACATTTTCATTCGCAAGCCATGTCCTAATTTGCTCTTTTGTATTTGATGCAGTAGGCACTTTGTCTTCCTCTGATACGACATTGTGGTATGATGCATTATCCATGACTACGAGCGTATGCATGAAGGTCTCTCCAGGATTGGTAAAAGATCGTTCTCCAACCAGTGCCTGAAAATGTTTCCATTCATTTCAGTATAGTGGTCCCTACCGTCGGTACTTTTTGATTGGAAAATGAGTCCAGCATCATGGACAAGGCCGTTTTCAGTGCTTCCAGCATGCGTTAATATAATGCGCTAGCCTTTGCTGCTCGGAATTGTTCTTTTAAGTTTGCCATTTACTGACTGCCATTCTTTAGCATAGGTGTGGTGTGCGTTGACCCATGATTCGTCCAAATATACAATATCATACCGTTCACTCCGCCGCTCACGGATCTGTCTCAGGTATTTGCTTCGAGCAATGACCAAGTGTGGTTTTTCACAAATAATATTCCTGTCCCCAACAGTTTTTTTCTGAAAGTGAAGCCGGCTCCTCGCACAATCTTCCATAGAGTACTTTTAGAAATGTCAATATCGCAGTCTGCATGCAATTTTAATTTCAAATTCCTGAGAGTAACAAGTACATTATTAGCAAACATTTTCAATATCTCACGTTTTATGACAACCATGTCAAAGCTGTAGACTTTCCTTTTCCTTCATTGATTGACATGAGTGCACTCGGAGTCTTGTTTAATCCAACTAGAAAATGACGATTTATTAAGACCAAGCACGAGTTGCGTTCGTCTCTCTGGGTCATGAATATCACAATATAAATGCCCCATCTTGGATTCCCTAAGGAAGTGCTGATATAGTAAAACAGTAACCTTTTGCATAGTTATAAATTTGCATTTCAAACTCATTGTAATTTAGATATAAATGTTGGTATTTAAAGTCAACAAATTGTCTACTGAGTCTTCACAAAATTAATAAAGATACGCCTTCCCTTCGGTAATTAATGCCAAGGCCGTGGTGCGTCATGTCGTTCAATAACAATTCAGTTTTGTGTACGGGATTTTCCTGAAGTTAGTGTTTCTGCAATAACCAAACTATTTTACGTCAACGACCGCACCAAATTAATGTATATATCCTAAAATGGTGTCAAATTCGAACAGGGTGAATTTAATATAGCCTAAAGAAGAAAACTTTTAAACTAGATCAAATTTCTCAGAGCAAAAAATATTTCTATATTCTAAGATTGCATGCAAAATTTGAAAGCAAAATAACAAACGGTTATCGCGCAAAACTAATTCAGGTGTGATTATGAATTTCTGAACGGACTATAGTACGATTTCAATTCATAAAAACTCATTTTATAACAGTAATATCTATTGAATTATAAAATTGCATTGCGTCAGGTCTGAGTGTTCATGGCTGATGTCAGAGCTGACTGATTCCAGAAAGTCAATACAGAAACCAAGAAACGAGCAACATGATGGTGATGTTAAAAGCTAATACATGAGCCCAGTCATAGATGAAAGCAAAGATTTATATCATAACATATTAAACTAGACTAGGATCAGGTGAACATATCGTGTCAGAAATATTTGGATCATCAGAAGTGACAATTTTTTTTTTTTTTCCGAATAACAAGGCACCGCTGTTCACCCCGCCTCTAAAAATAGATATCAGGAAATTTTATGAGAAATAAAGGTGGCTTGGCCTGATACAGACCACACATTACCCAACTGACAGTTGAAAGATCGTCGGACACAATAGTATAGAATTTCTGTCCTATGTGTTAACTTCGGCTCGAAAGGACAATAGACAGACAGACGGACGGACGGACGGACGGACGGACGGACGGACGGACAGACAGACAGACAGACATTCAGACAGGTATGTAGGTTTGATAGGCAGGCAGGTAGGCAGGTGGGTAGGTCGATGATTAGGTTGGTAGGTAGGTAGGTAGGTAGGTAGTCATAGAAAAATATGGTCGTTATGTAGGTTGGTAGGTAGGTAGGTAGGTAAGTACGTAGGTAGGTAGGGAAGTAGGTAGGTAGTCATAGAAAAATATGGTCGTTAGGTTGGTTGGTTGGTACGTAGGTAAGTAGGTAGATAGTTATGTAGGTAGGTAGATAGTAATGTAGGTATGTAGGTAGATAGGTAGTTATGTAGGTAGGTAGGTAGTTATGTTGGTAGGTAGGTAGATAGTTATGTAGGTATATAGGTAGATAGTTATGTAGGTAGGTAGGTAGATAGATAATTATGCAGGTAGGTAGATAGTTATGTAGGTAGGTAGATAGCTTGTTATGTAGGTAGGTAGGTAGGTAGGTAAGTAGGTAGGTAGGTAGGTAGGTAGGTAGATAGTTATGTAGGTAGGTACATAGTTATGTAAGTAGGTACATAGTTATGTAAGTAGGTAGGTAGGTAGTTATGTAGGTAGGTAGGTAGTTAAGTAGGTAAGTAGTTATGTAGGTAGATAGGTAGATAGTTATGTATGTAGGTAGATAGGTAGTTATGTAGGTAGGTAGTTATGTAGGTAGGTAGTTATGTAGTTAGGTAGGTAGATAGTTATGTAGGTAGGTAGGTAAGTAGTTATGTAGGTAGGTAGATAGATAACTATGTAGGTAGGTAGATAGTTATGTAGGTAGGTAAGTAGTTATGTAGTTAGGTAGGTAGATAGTTATGTAGGTAGGTAGGTAGTTATGTAGGTAGGTAGGTAAGTAGTTATGTAGGTAGGTAGTTATGTAGGTAGGTAGGTAGATAGTTATGTAGGTAGGTAGTTATGTAGGTAGGTAGTTATGTAGGTAGATAATTATGTAGGTAAGTAGTTATGTAGGTAGGTAGTTATGTAGGTAGGTAGGTAGATAGTTATGTAGGTAGGTAGGTAGATAGTTATGTAGGTAGGTAGGTAGATAGTTATGTAGGTTGGTAGTTATGTAGGTAGGTAGGTAGATAGTTATGTAGGTATGTAGGTAGATAGTTATGTAGGTAGGTAGTTATGTAGGTAGGTAGGTAGATAGTTATGTAGGTAGGTAGGTAAATAGTTATGTAGGTAGGTAGGTAGATAGTTATGTAGGTTGGTAGGTAGATAGATAGTTATGTAGGTAGGTAGTCATAGAAAAATATGGTCACTAACACCATATTACACATACTCCTAGCAAGGCGTCTAATGAACCTTTGCTTATCGTCTGTTCTGGGTCCCACATACAAAAGCTGTTATAAATTTGTGTATGCTAATAAGTGAGTGCGCAATGAAGCGAATGTATGCCTACATATATGTGTTTATGTTTAAGTAGCCACACTGGCTACATGGCCATAAAACATGGCCATAAAACGACTGATATTAATTTCAGCCTGTGTTATAAATATTCCTGACACGATATGTTCACCTGATCCTAGTCTTGTTTTTTTATGTTATGATATAAATCTTTGCATTCATATATGACTGGGTTCATATATTATCTTTTAACACCACCATCATGTTGCTCGCTTCTTGGTTTTGGTATTGACTTACTGGAATGAGTCAGCTCTGACGACATCAGCCATGAAAACTCAAATCTGAAACAATGCAACATTATAACTCAATAGATGTTCCTGCTACAAAATGAGCTTTTATGCATTGAAATCGTACTAGTAGAACACTTGCACAAATTTGCTCCTCTGATGTGTCTCCACCACAAAGTGGTAGAGGAGTCCGTGTGTCCATATCCCCAAGAGCTGTTCTAGTGGTAGAGGAGTCCGTGTGTCCATATCCCCAAGAGTTGTTCTAGTGGTAGAGGAGTCCGTGTGTCCATATCCCTAAGAGTTGTTCTAGTGGTAGAGGAGTCCGTGTGTCCATATCCTAAGAGTTGTTCTAGTGGTAGAGGAGTCCGTGTGTCCATATCCCTAAGAGTTGTTCTAGTGGTAGAGAAGTCCGTGTGTCCATATCCCTAAGAGTTGTTCTAGTGGTAGAGGAGTCCGTGTGTCCATATCCCTAAGAGTTGTTCTAGTGGTAGAGGAGTCCGTGTGTCCATATCCCTAAGAGTTGTTCTAGTGGTAGAGGAGTCCGTGTGTCCATATCCCCAAGAGCTGTTCTAGTGGAAGAGAAGTCCGTGTGTCCATATCCCTAAGAGTTGTTCTAGTGGTAGAGGAGTCCGTGTGTCCATATCCCCAAGAGTTGTTCTAGTGGTAGAGGAGTCCGTGTGTCCATATCCCCAAGAGCTGTTCTAGTGGAAGAGAAGTCCGTGTGTCCATATCCCTAAGAGTTGTTCTAGTGGTAGAGGAGTCCGTGTGTCCATATCCCCAAGAGTTGTTCTAGTGGTAGAGGAGTCCGTGTGTCCATATCCCCAAGAGCTGTTCTAGTGGAAGAGAAGTCCGTGTGTCCATATCCCTAAGAGTTGTTCTAGTGGTAGAGGAGTCCGTGTGTCCATATCCCCAGAGTTGTTCTAGTGGTAGAGGAGTCCGTGTGTCCATATCCCCAAGAGTTGTTCTAGTGGTAGAGGAGTCCGTGTGTCCATATCCCCAAGAGTTGTTCTAGTGGTAGAGGAGTCTATATGTCCATATCTCCAAGAGCTGTTCTATTGGTAGAGGGGTCCGTGTGTCCATATCCCCATGAATTGTTCTAGTGGTAGAGGATTCCTTGTGTCCATATCACCAAGAGTTGTTCTAGTGGTAGAGGTTTCCTTGTGTCCATATCCCCAAGAGTTGTTCTAGTGGTAGAGGAGTCCATGTGTCCATATCACCAAGAGTTGTTCTAGTGGTAGAGGATTCCGTGTGTCCATATCCCCAGAGCTGTTCTAGTGGTAGAGTAGTCCGTGTGTCCATATCCCCAAGAGTTGTTCTAGTGGTAGAGGATTCCCTGTGTCCATATCCCCTAGAGTTGTTCTAGTGGTAGAGGAGTCCGTGTGTCCATATCCCCAAGAGTTGTTCTAGTGGTAGAGTAGTCCGTGTGTCCATATCCCCTAGAGTTGTTCTAGTGGTAGAGGATTCCCTGTGTCCATATCCCCAAGAGTTGTTCTAGTAGTAGAGTAGTCCGTGTGTCCATATCCCCAAGAGCTGTTCTAGTGGTAGAGTAGTCCGTGTGTCCATATCCCAAGAGTTGTTCTAGTGGTAGAGTAGTCCGTGTGTCCATATCCCCAAGAGTTGTTCTAGTGGTAGAGTAGTCCGTGTGTCCATATCCCCAAGAGTTGTTCTAGTGGTAGAGTAGTCCGTGTGTCCATATCCCCAAGAGTTGTTCTAGTGGTAGAGGATTCCGTGTGTCCATATCCCCAAGAGTTGTTCTAGTGGTAGAGTAGTCCGTGTGTCCATATCCCCAAGAGCTGTTCTAGTGGTAGAGTAGTCCGTGTGTCCATATCCCCAAGAGTTGTTCTAGTGGTAGAGTAGTCCGTGTGTCCATATCCCCAAGAGTTGTTCTAGTGGTAGAGGATTCCGTGTGTCCATATCCCCAAGAGATGTTCTAGTGGTAGAGGATTCCGTGTGTCCATATCCCCAAGAGTTGTTCTAGTGGTAGAGGACTCCATGTGTCCATATCCCCAAGAGTGTTCTAGTGGTAGAATAGTCCGTGTGTCAATATCCCAAGAACTGTTCTAGTGGTAGAGGAGTCTGTGTGTCCATATCCCTAAGAACTGTTCTAGTGGTAGAGAAGTCTGTGTGCCCATATCCCCAAGAGTTGTTCTAGTGGTAGAATAGTCCGTGTGTCAATATCCCCAAGAACTGTTCTAGTGGTAGAGGAGTCTGTGTGTCCATATCCCTAAGAACTGTTCTAGTGGTAGAGAAGTCTGTGTGTCCATATCCCCAAGAACTGTTCTAGTGGTAGAGGAGTCTGTGTGTCCATATCCCTAAGAACTGTTCTAGTGGTAGAGGAGTCTGTGTGTCCATATCCCTAAGAACTGTTCTAGTGGTAGAGGAGTCTGTGTGTCCATATCCCCAAGAACTGTTCTAGTGGTAGAGGAGTCTGTGTGTCCATATCCCTAAGAACTGTTCTAGTGGTAGAGGATTCCTCGTGTCCATATCCCTAAGAACTGTTCTAGTGGTAGAGGAGTCTGTGTGTCCATATCCCCAAGAACTGTTCTAGTGGTAGAGGAGTCTGTGTGTCCATATCCCTAAGAACTGTTCTAGTGGTAGAGGATTCCGCGTGTCCATATCCCTAAGAACTGTTCTAGTGGTAGAGGAGTCTGTGTGTCCATATCCCTAAGAACTGTTCTAGTGGTAGAGGATTCCGCGTGTCCATATCCCTAAGAACTGTTCTAGTGGTAGAGGAGTCTGTGTGTCCATATCCCTAAGAACTGTTCTAGTGGTAGAGGATTCCGCGTGTCCATATCCCTAAGAACTGTTCTAGTGGTAGAGGAGTCTGTGTGTCCATATCCCTAAGAACTGTTCTAGTGGTAGAGGATTCCGCGTGTCCATATCCCTAAGAACTGTTCTAGTGGTAGAGGATTCCGCGTGTCCATATCCCTAAGAACTGTTCTAGTGGTAGAGGATTCCGCGTGTCCATATCCCTAAGAACTGTTCTAGTGGTAGAGGATTCCGCGTGTCCATATCCCTAAGAACTGTTCTAGTGGTAGAGGAGTCTGTGTGTCCATATCCCTAAGAGTTGTTCTAGTGGTAGAGGAGCCCGCGTGCCCATATCCCCAGAGTTTTTCTAGCTGTAGAGGAGCCCGCGTGCCCATATCCCCAGAGTTTTTCTAGCTGTAGAGGAGCCTGTAAAAAAAGTAAAGAGTCCGCGTCACGCCAAGTGGCGTATGGGGAATATGGTGTTAGTGACCATAAATTTTACAGGCCTTCAGTACAATGATGTTTTTAGATAATGTAGTTGGTATTACGCCCGTGCCGCTTTACTTTCCCAGAAAAAAAAATCAAGTACCCATTTAAGGCTGGGTGAATCCGGAAGCGGTCGATTGGGATCGAACCCTACCCGTTGTCCTTAGTAGTCTAGTTCACTAACCACTGAGCTATCGCGGCTCCCCAAGTTCCCATACTATTTATTTACTTGTTTACGTATTTGTTTATTTATTTTTTTTTTTTTGGCTTGAACAGTTCACATACATATTTTTTTCCGGGATATGAACACGTATATATATGTTTTTTTTACGTGATGAACACGTACATATACATTTTTGCTTCGGAACACGTAAAATACATGTTTACAATGTGAACACATACACTTATCATACTGTGGTACGAACACGTATACATAATTTTTTTTGCTACACGAACACGTACCTATATCGGTAAGAGCACGTACACGTACAATTTGTGTGAAGCCTGAAATTGTGCTCTTTATTTATTTTTGTGTGTGTGGGGGGGGGGGGGGTGGAATTATGAACATGCACGCATAACATTTTGCTGAATGAACAAAAACAGTTACACTTATCATCCACATACACGCACACATATATAATTTTTTTTTTTAATAGTTTTTCGGTATGAACACGTACACATATTTGGCGATCTGGATCCACGTAAGCAGAAAGTGTTGCCAGCCAAGATTCAGCGATCTTGACACTTAGTGCTAGGGACTACATTTTGTTGACACAGAGAATTTTATCTTCATTATATAAGCAGAGCTTGCCTTAAAAGCGAAATAAATAGTTCGTGTTAAGGGGAGAGGAAGATCTAGAGAACCCAAGCACCTACCTCCATTTTTTTTTTTGGCTGATAGTGTTCTCTCTCTCTCTCTCTCTCTCTCTCTCTCTCTCTCTCTGCATGAACAACTCCATATAAAAGTAGAAACGGTTGAAGAGGCTTTTACAGAGTACGGGGGAGAAAACTAAAATGAAGTTAAAATCCTTGTACCTGAAAGTGGTTCTCCTGGTCCAGTGCCTTTCATGTGTCCGTTTGAGCATGCCGATATTTCAATATTGATAATTACTGCCTCGATGGAGTCTGCACTGCTACAGTAGGCTAATGGTGCTACACCAAATCCTGTCTCCCCATTCACACGTTAACTTGAATGTGTTTATAGAATTTATTGTTGTCAAATTCGTATGGAAGATAACAGTTTATATAGACCTAAACGGGCTGAAGACGACGGAAGAAACAGTGCTACTTCATGCGATAACAAACGATAACTTCATATACAGACCTGAGCGGGCGCAAAAAAGAAGAAGGAAAAAAGTGTTAATAAACTCAGTGTTAGAGGCTGTTGACCTTCAAGAGCTAGGGAAGTACACAGAGTGCACCAAGAGCTCTAAAATGCGTTCGGACAATCCACTGCATACAACAACTATAACCAACGTCATCCTAATAGAGCTGCCATGGGCATTCTACTCTATACTTCTACTATAGAGGTGCTGTATGTATTTAAATTAGTCAAATACAGGGACCTCGCACCGAGATGAGAGAACAGGGATCCCATGTCAGGATAGTAGCTGTGGAAGTCGGCACGAAAGGTCTCCCGGATACATCCCTCTACAATCTATTAAATAGGCTAGGAAGTAAGAGGGTAATGCGCAAGAGCAATTGCGGCTATTGCTGTGTCGTCCAAAAGAGCATCGCTCTGACGAAACCTCGACATATTAAAAATTCAAGAATAAATTGAGGCTCAGACGATTAGGTGATCATGGTACCCACATTTAAACATCAACCGCTCCTAACCCACACCCAAGCCTGCAATGCATCGGCAGTCTGATCTTTGAATAATCCTGCAGTGCATACAGTTCAAGGGAGCCGCGATAGCTCAGTGGTAAGTGAACTGGACTACAAAGGACAAGAGGTAGTGTTAGCTCCCAACCGGCGGCTTCCGGTTCACCCAGCCTTAAATAGGTACCGGATTTTTTTCTGGGAAAGTAATACCAACCACATTAACCCAAAAATCATGTGCTGAAGGTCTGCAAAATGTATGGTTACTAACACCATATTCATTCCCTATACGCCGCTTGGCGTGACGGGGGTACTTTTTTTTACCGGCAGTTCAAAGGAGTTGAATTCCCAGCTAGACATATCGTTATCAACTACTATCAGCTCCCCCCCCCCCCCAACCTCAAGGTGTCTCGAGTTACTCCATTATAAGAGAATTAGTTTTCATGTGACAGGCAGCGTTGGGAGTATATAAGGGCGTCACGCCTAGGATATCTAGCCATTTTAGACTGCCGCCGCCACGAAGAGAACTTGAATGGTTAGGTTAAACCTACGATAGCCGTGTACGGCTGGGTGTGGACAGGATCAGAATGATTGTTCAGAACAAGTTTAGTTATTTTATGCCGAAAATAGCGCGAGCCTTGAAGTTCAATGCGGCAGGAGGTCGACGCCTGGTAGTCATGACCAAGGCGGTTCCACCTCATCCTGGAATGTCAAGAAGCTAAAGGGCCGACAGACTAGCACGACAGGATCTCCTTCTGATGATCAGATTGCCTTCTACTGCGAAGCTCCTATTCAAATACTTGGGCACAATAACATCAGATGGGAGATGCACCACAGAAATAAAAAACAGAATAGCTCAGGCCAAATTGGCATTTCAGAAAATGAAAAATATCTTATGCAACAAATCTATGTCAATAAAAATGAGAAAGAGAGTTCATCGGTGCTATATAGAACCAATTCTGACATATGGAAGCGAATCATGGACAGTAGACAATCAAAAGAAAACTTTAGACATAAATCATCGGGAATTGAAGAAGGAATGTCAAACATGGTCACTTACGTCTAAGCATAAAAGAAAGCTTCTCACCACAGAGATGCGATGTCTGAGAAAATCGTTTAGAGTAGAAAAGAAAAGACAGAATAAGAAATGATTGTTATAAAAGTAAGAGTAGGCATTGAACCAATCCTAAACTACATACAGAAATAACAAATCAATTGGTATGCCCAACTAGAAAGAATACTTTGCGATTATATTATGTAAATAAAAAAAAACATGTATAAATGAGGAGAGGGCAGAAGAGCAAGAAATAGACCTAGAGTAAGATGGACAGACAAGATCAAAGAAACGTTATAAAAGCATCAGTTGGCATTGAGCGAAGCCGGCAAAAGAGCAAGAAATAGACCTAGAGTAAGATGGACAGACAAGATCAAAGAAACGTTATAAAAGCATCAGTTGGCATTGAGCGAAGCCGGCAAAAGAGCAGGAAATAGACCTAGAGTAAGATGGACAGACAAGATCAAAGAAACGTTATAAAAGCATCAGTTGGCATTGAGCGAAGCCGGCAAAAGAGCAGGAACCAGAACTTTGTATCTCCTTCGACACCCGAAAGGGTACAAGCGGAAGTGAAGAAAGAAAGAAAGAAAGAAAGAAAGAAAGAAAGAAGAAAGAAAGAAAGAAAGAAAGAAAGAAGAGAAAGAAAGAAAAAAAAAAGAAAAATAATAATCCGTACTTGTTTACTAGCGGAACCTTTTTTATTTTAAAATGTAAATTTATTGACACTAAAATATACTCTCTGAAATGTCAAGGCGTCCCCATGGCCATCTGTGCGATAAGTGATAAGAAGTGCGATAAGTGATAAGAAGTGCGATAAGTGATAAGAAGTGCGATAAGTGATAAGAAGTGCGATAAGTGATAAGAAGTGCGATAAGTGATAAGAAGTGCGATAAGTGATAAGAAGTGCGATAAGTGATAAGAAGTGCGATAAGTGATAAGAAGTGCGATAAGTGATAAGAAGTGCGATAAGTGATAAGAAGTGCGATAAGTGATAAGAAGTGCGATAAGTGATAAGAAGTGCGATAAGTGATAAGAAGTGCGATAAGTGATAAGAAGTGCGATAAGACTCGAACTATTGAGTCTTCGTGCTGTGACCGCCTGCATTAAAATGTTGGGAAAAAATGTACCCCCAGTCCCTTCTGGACTTAATAGTTAGCCATAGGCTAATATTGTTCAATTTCGTTTTATTTATTCGTACACTCCTACAAGGTATCGTGACAGCTTTACAAAAAAAAAAAAAAAAAAAAAAAAAAAAAAAAAAAAAAAGGAAAACAACAAAATACAGACATCTCGGCCTACTTTCGATCTTCCACAGAAAATGAAAACAACACAAATGAAACATTAATAAAGATAAACTCTATTACATGTAGGTTGATGTGAGTAGTAAATCGAGGAGAAATAAAAAGTGAGATAAAAAATGAAATTATAAACAAAAGGTAGATGTACTACAATATAAGACTATTCATATCTTGGTGTGTGTCTGTGCTGGCCTTGTTTCATATCTTGGTGTGTGTCTGTGCTGGCCATGGTTCATATCTTGGTGTGTGTCTGTGCTGGCCTTGTTTCATATCTTGGTGTGTGTCTGTGCTGGCCATGGTTCATATCTTGGTGTGTGTCTGTGCTGGCCTTGTTTCATATCTTGGTGTGTGTCTGTGCTGGCCATGGTTCATATCTTGGTGTGTGTCTGTGCTGGCCATGGTTCATATCTTGGTGTGTGTCTGTGCTGGCCATGGTTCATATCTTGGTGTGTGTCTGTGCTGGCCTTGTTTCATATCTTGGTGTGTGTCTGTGCTGGCCATGGTTCATATCTTGGTGTGTGTCTGTGCTGGCCTTGTTTCATATCTTGGTGTGTGTCTGTGCTGGCCATGGTTCATATCTTGGTGTGTGTCTGTGCTGGCCTTGTTTCATATCTTGGTGTGTGTCTGTGCTGGCCATGGTTCATATCTTGGTGTGTGTCTGTGCTGGCCATGGTTCATATCTTGGTGTGTGTCTGTGCTGGCCATGGTTCATATCTTGGTGTGTGTCTGTGCTGGCCAAGTTTCATATCTTGTTGTGTGTCTGTGCTGGCCAAGGTTCCTATCTTTGTGTATGTCTGTGCTGGCCATGGTTCATATCTTGGTGTATATCCGTGTTAGCCATGGTTCATTGGTTATTGGTTATTGGTTATGGAAGGCCTCGGTTTCACAGCAAACGAATTAAAATCCATAATTGCTCAAACCGCCCGTGCCAGTGGAATTATCCGAATTACTAACGCATCTCCCAAACAAAGAAAGGTAACTGTAGTCCCCATCGTAGCAGTCTCAGCACACGCCAAAAGACATAAGGCGAAACCGCGCAGAAAGTGAACACAGCCAACTGTTCCCTGTCATACGATATCATCATTCATCGTAAACAAGCGGGATATCGACATGGTTCATATCTTGGTGTATATCCGTGTTAGCCATGGTTCATATCTTGGTGTATATCCGTGTTAGCCATGGTTCATATCTTGGTGTATATCCGTGTTAGCCATGGCTCATATCTTGGTGTATATCCGTGTTAGCCATGGTTCATATCTTGGTGTATATCCGTGTTAGCCATGGTTCATATCTTGGTGTATATCCGTGTTAGCCATGGTTCATATCTTGGTGTATATCCGTGTTAGCCATGGCTCATATCTTGGTGTATATCCGTGTTAGCCATAGTTCATATCTTGGTGTATATCCGTGTTAGCCATGGCTCATATCTTGGTGTATATCCGTGTTAGCCATGGTTCATATCTTGGTGTATATCCGTGTTAGCCATGGTTCATATCTTGGTGTATATCCGTGTTAGCCATGGCTCATATCTTGGTAATAATAATGATGACAATTATGATAATAATTATAATAATAACGATAATAATAATAACAATAATAATGATGATGATAATAATAATGATAATAATAGTGATTATAATAATGATAATAATAATGATAGTAATGATAATAATGATAATAATGATAATAATGATAATAATAATAAAATGTAATGGGGCAGCGACGCCTGACAGCAATAGACTCTCATATCTGATGGCTTGTGCCAGGATCAATGAACCACAACTATCGAGATCCTGCTCAACCTCTTCCCTTTGTCCCCAGAAAGATGCTAACAAGTCTGGTCTGGCTACGTGAGTAGACACTGAGAGAGAAGGCCAACCCGGTACTATATAGAAACTGTCCTACGGATGTTTTGGACCGAATATGGCAACTATCCAGTTCTACTACAAACCGCAACACAACGCGTGCACGCCCACTTGACGTTCATGTTGAGGGCGGATGACGAAGTCCTCAAGTGAACACACGCGAACATGCATAGCAGTACAAGAGGGTGAAGGTTGAACAAAGTGAAGGTTACATAGGTCCTCATTTTCCCGGAAACGCTCACATTTTCTCAGAAACGTCCATATTTTTCTGTGTTAATTTTTCCCCTGTGAAGAACTTTCTAAATTAACGTAAATGTCCGGATTTTGACGTAACGGATTTTGTTTTTCACTCTTTCTATTTTTAAGTTGTGGAGAATATATTTCAAACGAAGTGATAACGAAACAAAACTAAACAAGAATACGTGTCGAGATTTTGGTGTGTTGGAAATACATGTCATTTTCTGAGAATGAATGAAGAAAGACTTCTCCAGCTGGTATGCAAGTGAAAACCATCTGGTAAAATAAAACAAGGCAGACCAAGAGAATCGCTAAGCAGAAAAATTGCTAGGGAGTCTCAACCATCATTACGGTACATGGAACTGAGATTTCACAAAGAAACAAGCAAGACCTACTTGAACTATCCGCAAAATCGTCACTTGTTGAGAACTATACCTTGCGTTCTATGTTCCCAGAGATGAAAATGTTGCTTAATCAACAATTGAAACTGTCCATCGCTAATTCTCTCAGATTCTCGGCACACCTAGCATCTTTGATTTACTCACCGATCATTGCGTTTGCTAAGGAAGCCTTGGTTTGACTAACCATTCATTACTTCTAACTCTTTAATCGTATCGTCCTTCCCAACCATCATCATCATCATCATCAAGTACAGGACCTGCTGACGTAGGTGATCATGCCTCTCCCCAACTTTCGATCACGACAGTTACTTATCATTTCTGTTGTTGACCTTCTGCCAAGCCCTTCTCTTAAGCTGTCTGATATCTTTTCTCTTTGCTTCCCTCTATCTCTTCGTCCCTCAATTTTCCCAGTTGTTACAATATATTCCAGTTGTTCTCTTCTCATTACATGGTCAAAAAATGACGATTGTTTCTTCCTAATTTTGGAAATTAGCTCTCCTTTTGCTCTCGCCTCTTTCCTTCCGAACAAGTATATATAAAAAAACGAAAACAAAAACTGCAATTATACGACATGCATAATTTACTACATCTGGTGTCAAGTCACCCCCAGGACAGTAATTTCCGCCACAGACAAGGCCACTGCAGAGCCATTTTTACCATCCAGAAAAGAAAAAAAACACACACACTGACAAATGTCGCTGGGGAAGACAGACTCAGACATCAGAACACCTTCTTCAGTTACGCAAGCACTTTGGTCAACCTGGCCCAACGGCATAGACATAGAAGGTAACTTGTGGGGACAGTACGAAAGCCTGGAGAGTTCAATGAAACTTGTCCTGGCCACATAGACATAGAAGGTAACTTGTGGGGACAGTAGGAAAGTCTGGAGAGTTCAATGAAACTTGTCCTGGCCACATAGACATAGAAGGTAACTTGTGGGGACAGTACGAAAGTCTGGAGAGTTCAATGAAACTTGTCCTGGCCACAAGGAAAAAAGACAATTCATGAGCAGAAGTTCTTAGCCGACAATTTCGCTGGCAGCTCTTGTGACTCTAGACAAAGAGGACATCGCCAAGTTTGTTCTTCATTCCTTTAGAGAAGAGAAGGGAGAAGGAGTAGGTCTATTGAGAGACCTAGAGTCTAAAGGTGGAAACGGGAACTGGTCGATCAGGAGTGCTTAGCGGGAAAAGCAGATGAATCTACAATCAACACTTTACAGGAACAATCATTCTGCATCTTCTTCTACCTGTCAGCTCCCTTTGGAGCACAGGTCTTCAACAAACACTTTCCAAGTCGTTCTGTTTCTTGCCATTCTTTTAAGATCGTTCCATGTCTTCCCCATCATCTTCATCTCTGCATCCATCTGTCTTCTCCAAGAATCCCATGGTCTTCCTCTTTGTCTTTTCCCCTGGGGATTCAAAAAAGGGCCTTTTGTGTAATACTCTCAGTTGGCTTCTGCAGTGTGTGTTCTATCCAGCGTCATCGTCTTCGCTGTATCTCTTTATCCACGGGTATTTGACTGGTACATTTCCATAATTCTTAGTTAGTGATTTTGTCCAGTCATTTCCGTCCTTTTATTCTACGTAAGCATCCGTTAATCATTCCGCAAATGCTTCGAAAATATGCTGGGACGGGCGGTGGAACTGATATTGAAATGACCCGACTACAAAGAAACTGATTTCATTAAAAGAATAGATCAAACGTTTCTCTAACGAGGAAATTACCATGATCTCATCTTTAACATGGTCTCATCTTTAACATGGTCCCAGCTTGAACATGGTCCAGCTTTAATATGGTCCCAGCTTTAACATGGTATCATCTTTAACATGGTATCATCTTTAACATTGTCCCAGCTTTAACATGGTCCAGCTTTAACATGGTCTCATCTTTAACATGGTCCCAGCTTTAACATGGTCCAGCTCTAACATGGTCTCATCTTTAACATGGTATCATCTTTAACATGGTCCCAGCTTTAACATGGTCCAGCTTTAACATGGTCTCATCTTTAACATGGTCCAGCTTTAACATGGTCCCAGCTTTAACATGGTATCATCTTTAACATGGTATCATCTTTAACATGGTCCCAGCTTTAATATGGTCCCTGCTTTAACATGGTCTGAGCTTTAACATGGTCCTACCATTAACATGGTCCTAGCTTTAACATGGTCCCTGCTTTAACATGGTCATAGCTTTAACATGGTCCTACCATTAACATGGTCCTAGCTTTAACATGGTCCTAGCTTTAACATGGTCCCTGCTTTAACATAGTCATAGCTTTAACATGGTCCTACCATTAACATGGTCCTAGCTTTAACATGGTCCCTGCTTTAACATGGTCATAGCTTTAACATGGTCCTACCATTAACATGGTCCTAGCTTTAACATGGTCATAGCTTTAACATGGCCCTAGCTTTAACATGGTCCCAGCTTTAACATGGCCCTAGCTTTAACATAGTCCCAGCTTTAACATGGCCCTAGCTTTAACATGGTTCCAGCTTGAACATGGTCCAGCTTCATCATGGTCCCTGCTTTAACATGGTATCATCTTTAACATGGTATCATCTTTAACATTGTCCCAGCTTTAACATGGTCTCATCTTTAACATGGTATCATCTTTAACATTGTCCCAGCTTTAACATGGTATCATCTTTAACATGGTAACATCTTTAACATGGTATCATCTTTAACATTGTTCCAGCTTTAACATGGTATCATCTTTAACATGGTATCATCTTTAACATTGTCCCAGCTTTAACATGGTATCATCTTTAACATGGTATCATCTTTAACATTGTCCCAGCTTTAACATGGTATCATCTTTAACATGGTATCATCTTTAACATGGTATCATCTTTAACATTGTCCCAGCTTTAACATGGTATCATCTTTAACATGGTATCATCTTTAACATGGTCCCAGCTTTAACATGGTCTCATCTTTAACATGGTCCTAGCTTTAACATGGTCCTAGCTTTAACATGATCCCAGCTTCAACATGGTCCTAGTTTTAACATGGTCATAGCTTTAACATGGTCCTATCATTAACATGGTCCTAGCTTTAACATGGTCCTAGCTTTAACATGGTCCCTGCTTTAATATGGTCCTAGCTTTACATGGTCCTAGCTTTAACATGGTCCCTGCTTTAATATGGTCCTAGCTTTAACATGGTCCTAGCTTTAACATGGTTCCAGCTTGAA
>JAVIAB010000049.1:14523956-14573956 GCA_032433765.1 Megaustenia siamemsis | reverse complement strand
CCCACGATTGACACATACCTTAATAAAATAGTTTGTCCTTAGAAAACTAATCTCCTGTAGGACTTTTTCTTAGTTATATTATTTATAGATATATAATTATATCTTTATATTATTATTATTATATATTTATTATGAATATCTTGTGATGTGAATACCAAAAAGACTAAAACTATGATCATAAGCAAAGATAATACTCAAAACCTACAAGTGGGTAGCAAAGTTGAAGGAATAGACCTGGACACAGTTCAGAGCTACAACTACCTGGGACATACTATAACCAGTGATGCAAAATGTACAACTGAAATAAACAAAAGAATAGGAATGGCAAAAAGTAATTTTAATGTCATGAAAAATATACTAACATTAAAACAAATAACATCAGAGCTAAAACTAAGAATAGCAAAATGTTATATCTTCTCAATATTCCTGTATGGTGGAGAAACATGGATATTAGAAAAGAAAACAGAACAGAGAATTGAAGTCTTTGAAATATGGATTTATAAAAGAATAGGTAGAATTGGATGGAAAAAAAAAGAGAACAAACGATGAAGTTTGAAAACAACTAAAAATTAAAAGAGAACTACTAAACACAATTCAAACATGACAAATGCGATTTCTGGCGCATGTTAAAAGACACAACAGCCTACAAAAAGTAATCCTGGAGGGGAAAATACAAGGTAAAAAAGGCAGATGCATACCAAGACTAATATGTAAGAGTAACATCAAAAGATGGACAAGTTGACCTATGACAACCTGCACCATCAAAGCAAGAGACAGAGCAGGATGGTGCTCCATGGTAGCCAACCTTCGATGCGGAGACGGCACTCGATGATGATGATGATTTTCTTCCTCTTCTTCTTCTTCTTCTTTCCTTCCTCATCTACCTTTCAACGTCGAGGGGAGATATAACTTGCGGTCTTTTGCTCTTCTGTTCGCCTCTGCTGCTATGTTTCCTAGTGCTTCTAATATTCCATCGATCCATCTTTTTCGTGGTCGACCCTTGGGTCTGGTGTTCTCACAACGTTTGTTGAAGGCTCGTTGTGTTGTGTTTTGATCTTTCTGCCTTGTCACGTGGCCAAACCATTTTATCTGTTGTTTCTTTATATATTCTATGGCGGGGACTATTCCTAGCTTTTTTCTCAGTTCGTCATTTCTGATCTTATCTCTCAGACTGTTTCCTGTCATTCGTCTAACACATTTCATCTCAGTAGAGGTTATTTTTCTTATTGTTCTTGCATCTAGGGTCCAGGTCTGGCAATGGTAGCACAACGTCGGGATGAAGATTGTATTGTAGGGTCCAGGACTAGCAATGGTAGCACAGCGTTGTGATGAAGATTGTATTGTAGGGTCCAGGACTGGCATTGGTAGCACAACGTTGGGATGAAGATTGTATTGTAGGGTCCAGGACTGGCATTGGTAGCACAACGTTGGGATGAAGATTGTATTGTAGGGTCCAGGACTAGCAATGGTAGCACAGCGTTGGGATGAAGATTGTATTGTAGGGTCCAGGACTGGCAATGGTAGCACAACGTTGGGATGAAGATTGTATTGTATAGTGCTCGTTTTGCCTCTAGAGATGATGATGATGATGCTATTTTTTATTATAGAATATACTTCTATATAATATAAAGTTATGAAAAAAATGTTTGCGGTTTCGGAACAGACAATTGTGAGTTTTACCGACTATCCAACTCTTCTCTTCAATTAATGCACGCCACTTCTCTCTGGTTAGTAAACTGGACTACAATAAACAAGAGGTCGGGTTCGATCCTGATCGACGGCTTCCGGGTTCACCCAGACTTAAATCGGTACCGGATTTTTTTCTCGAAAAGCAAATCGGCACGGGCGTGATACCGACCACATTGCTCCAGGAAATCATGTGCCGAAGGTCTTGAAAAATTATGGTTATTAATACCATATTCCCTATACGCTATTTGGCGTGACAGGGGTACGTTACGTTACTTTTACTTACTGTCAGCGTGTAGCTTAAACGTATGGAAGGAAACTTTATTATTTACGTCAACAAATATGTGCCTTTACATCAACGGCGCAATTAACGCGTCACCAATGACGTACTTGTCATTGTGCATTTTGCACCTTTCTTCGTCTTCTTCTTCTTCTGCGATCATGGCTCATTCAGGACTCTCTTATGAAGGCAGCTGTCTGTTTAAGTGATTCGGTTGCCCCGTAGAGTTTCTCTTCCAGGGAGGTTGGTGTGGGCCACATTGTCAGTCTCAGGTCTGTGTACTGGGGGCAATCCTGTAGGACATGTTTTGGTATCATGTTATCCAGGGTACAGTGGCACTGGCTGGTAGTTCCTATTTTGAGTTTGGTGAACATGTGATTTCTCATTCTGTTGTGGCCAGTGCGTAGGCGAAGTATGATGACTTGATCCCTCCTTGATAGTCGGAAGAACCTTTCTGATTCACACAAAAAAAAATAAAATAAAATAAAAAAAAAAAAAACTATATCTAATGTTTAGGGCATTCCTTTTGTAATTTTCCTGAAGTTATATAACCAAAAAAAAAAAAAAAAGAATAATATGTGTGCAAAATCTACACTGTCTTTGGACTTAAATGTTAAAAAAAATAATAAGGTCGCTGAAAATCTAAGGCTGCATGCAAAAATTCACTGCAATCCATCAGTCAGTTTCTGAGAAAATTGAAAGGACACTGTTCACGAATTTATGAACGGACTGTTGCTTCAACACGTACCAAACACAATTGTTACCATCTCTTTGTAGGCTGGAAATTATATCATTTTACAATCACCTTTTTTCTTTATATTGTGAGACTTTAGCACTAAAGAAGAGTGTTAGAAGTGCTTTTGACATACAACAATTGTTGTTAGAGGTTCAATGTAGGTTTAAATAAGAATTGATCAGATAAATTAAAGATTGGGTTTTACATGGAAGAAAGATATTATAGATTGGGTTTTACATGGAAGAAAGATATTATAGATTGGGTTTTACATGGAAGAAAGATATTATAGATTGTGTTTTATATGGAAGAAAGATATTATAGATTGGGTTTTACATGGAAGAAAGATATTATAGATTGTGTTTTACATGGAAGAAAGATATTATAGATTGGGTTTTACATGGAAGAAAGATATTATAGATTGGGTTTTACATGGAAGAAAGATATTATAGATTGGGTTTTACGTGGAAGAAAGATATTATAGATTGGGTTTTACATGGAAGAGAGATATTATAGATTGGGTTTTACATAAAGAGAAATATTATAGATCGAGTTTTACATGGAAGAGAGATATTATAGATTTGGTTTTACATGGAAGAGAGATATTATAGATTTGGTTTTACATGGAAGAGAGATATTATAGATTTGGTTTTACATTTCATTTAAATAAGAATGTTAAATAGATTTCCTTTTGTATTAAAAAAAAATAGAAAAAGTGTGCTACAGAATGTGTTAACGTTGAAGATGAGTGTTGCATTTGTTATTTGACGTTAAATGTTGAAATCTATGTTTGACATGCACAATGAGAACACGATAAATTGATTTGGAAATGCTGTCATGATGAGGAACAGTATAATGCTCTCATAGCAATGTCATGAAAATGTATGTGTCAGCTTAAGCGATCATCATCATCATCATCATTATCATCATCATCATCACCATCATCATCATCATCACTGAGAGTCGTCTCCACATCGAAGGTTGGCTACCATGGAGCGCCATTCCACTCTGTCTCTTGCTTTGATGGTGCAGAGTGCCATAGGCTGACTTGTCCATCTTCTGATGTTACTCGTCCATGTTAGTCTTGGTCTGCCTCTTTTACCTTGTATTTTCCCCTCCAAGGTTACTTTTAGTAGTCTACTATGCCTTTTAACATGAGATTTAAAAATCTCATTTGTCTTTTTTGAATTGTGTTTGGTAGTGCTCTTATCATTTTTAGTTGTTTTCCAACTTCATCATTTCTTCTCTTTTCTTTCCATCCAATTCTACCTATTCTTCTATAACTCCATATTTCAAAGGCTTCAATTTTGTGTTCTGTTTCATTTTGTAATGTCCATGTTTCTGCACCATCAGAAATATTGAGAAGATATAACATTTTGCTATTCTTAGTTTTAGTCCTGGTGTGATTTGTTTTAATGTTAGTACATTTTTCATGACATTAAAATTACTTTTAGCCATTCCTTTTGTTTTGTTTATTTCAGTTGTACATTTTCCATCACTGGTTATAGTATGTCCAAGGTAGTTGTAGCTCTGAACTGTCTCCAGGTCTATTCCTTCAACTTTGCTATCCACTTATAGGTTTTGAGTACACTATCTTTGTTTATGATCATAGTCTTTTTTATATTTATATCTAATCCATATTTTTTGCTTGTCATGTTTATTTCATTAAATAACTGTTGTAGATCTTTAGGATTTTCTGCTAAGTAATACAGTATTATCAGCATATCTTAGGTTATTGATTATCTTTCGATTCTTTAAGCCTGGTATCTTTGTGATGTTTTTAAAGATTTGCTCAATGTATAGATTGAACAAGCTTGGTGATAAGATGCATCCCTGTCTTACTCCTCTTTTTATATCAATGGGTGTAGAGTTCTCTTTGTTATATTTTATTATTGCTGTTTGTTCCCAGTATAGATCACATATTAGTCGTATGTCTGTGTCATCTATTTGTATATCCCTTAGACAGTCGAAAAGTTTGCAGTCCTTAGTCATTTTAGTATTACTGCCATGCTGGCACCGTACCACATGTCCTTCATAGCATTTAATTATTGTGTTACTATTGCTACTCTTCTTTTGATCAGGCAGTCTCCATTGTTGTTGTTCTTCTTCTACCTTTTTAGCTCCCAGTGGAGTTTAGGTCTTCAACAAACACTTTCCAAGTCGTTCTATTTTTTGCCATTCTTTTAAGATCGTTCCATGTCTTCCCCATCATCTTCATCTCTGCTTCTATCTGTCTTCTCCAAGAATTCCTTGGTCTTCCTCTTTGTCTTTTCCTCTGGGGATTCCAAAAAAGGGCATGTTGTGTAATACTCTCAGTTGGCTTCCGTAGTGTGTGTCCTATCCAGCACCATCGTCTTCGCTGTATCTCTTTATCCACTGGTGTTTGACTGGACATTTCCATAATTCTATGTTAGTGATTTTGTCCTGCCATTTCCATCCTTTAGTCTCCATTGTTAATTACTATAAAAGCAACAAAAAAGTAAAGCGCCCCGTCACGCCAAGTGGCGTATAGGGAATATGGTCTCGCATATGAATGCGCATGGTTTTTGGGGTAATGTGGTCGGTATTACGCCCGTGCTGCTTTACTTTCCCAGAAAAAAATATCAGGTACCCATTTAAGACTGGGTGAACCCGAAAGCCGTCGGTTGGGATGGAACCCTACCCTTTGTCCTTTGTTGTCTAGTTCATTAACCACTGAGCTATCACGGCTCCCAGTTTATTGCTATAGTTCCCATATATTCATATTTTGTTACAAATTCAAGTTTTTTCACTGTTGATGATGATTTTGGTTGGATTTCTGTTTTACAGTGGACATTATCTTCATCATCATCAAGTGCCGGGCCTGATGGCGTAGGTGATCATGTCTCTCCATAACTTTCGATCACGACAGTTATTTATCATTTCTGTTGTTGACCTTCTGTCAAGCTATTCTCTTAAGCTGCCTGGTATCTTTTCTCTGTGCTTCCCTCTATCTCTTCGTCCCTCTATTTTTCCAGTTGTTCTCTTCTCGTTACATGGCCAAAAAATGATGATTGTTTCTTCCCAATATTGGAAATTAGCTCTCTTTTTGTTTTGGCCTCTTTCAGAACGTTTTCATTACTCTTTTTAACTGTCCATGGTAATCACAACATTCTTCTGTAAAACCACATTTCTACAGACTCCAGTGATTTGTCTTGTCTGTTGTCCTGTTGTCCATGATTCACATCCATATGTGATGTACTGGCTCTACATAACATTTAAGAACTCTTTTTCTTGTGAACATTATCTTAGTTTGAATATATAACGTCATGTCAGAATTAACACAGAACATTACTTCTGTAGCACTATTATAAATAGATATCCTGTCTGTGTATGCCACACCTGTTCAACAATAATCTAGCGGTATTGTGTTGTTTACGAACCGTGTCAACACATTCGTTGTTTATTTATATATATATATATTTTGCTGTCTCTGTTTTGTTTACAGCCCGACACGTTTACTAATAAGAGCGATCTGATAAACAATTCAAGTGGTGCTCTACCTACCGACCGTTATCTATCACGTCTAACCAAGGACACGCAGCTCGTCCAGTGTTGTTGCAAACAGAGATAATGAAGAGGCGTTGACCTGTGTTCTTCAACTCGCGTCCTTGAGATCAAATTGCGCTATATCCTCTGTTTACAACTAGTAACTACGGAAGCAATTTAGCTTTTTAAAATGTTTTGTTCTGTTCAGAGTACATCATTAAGATAAAATGTCTCATCATCATCGAGTGTCATACTGAGTTGCGTATTCGATCATCTTTTTCCACATGTCTCGGTCTTTCATGTTGGTCAGTCAATTTAGATTATCTTTTTCTCTTTTGAACAACTGAATAAATTATCAGGCAGCTGTTTATCAAGTTTGTTGCTTGCAACACATTACTTACGTTCGGACAACCCGTGTTCGATTCCCGCTGGGAGCAGTGTGAATTGTACTCGTGGTTGGAAAAAAAAAAAATACCCCCACGGTCGACCCAGCCGTTGGCAGAAATGGGTACCAGGGTATTACTCTGGGAAGGCGAGGAATCTCGCATCGTGAGTTTCGATGCTTGAGGCGACACTATACAGAAGTCTCAGGACACTTCTGAATAGGCGGTCGAGCACATATGGGTGGGAAAACTCGCGTGCAAAGACACTGATTCAAGTCTCGTACTTGACCTTTACTTGCTAATGTTGTATCGTTTCATGGGTTTTTCAAGATTGTCATTGATATCATGAAGTCATGACAATCTTGATTTCAAAAATCCTGAGTCTCACACGTCATGGTGGCGACTGCTTTAACCAAGCGGCCTTTATCCCTCTGGTCCTGTAGTGAGCCCCACACTTCTCCCCCCCCCCCTCCCCGGGGCCCTTATAATACACCAACAATGGTAACATGTGTCGTGAAGATAGCTCATTATAATCTTCTGCTGCGTCGAGAAGATGATAGACAATGATAATCTGTAGTTAATTCAAGCTTCTCCCTTCCTATCAAAAGTAACATCAAACTGATAGTAAAGTAAACTACCCCCGTCACGCCAAGTGGCGTATAGGGAAATATGGTGTTAGTGGCCCTATATTTTACAGACCTTCAGCACATGATTTTTGGGGTAATGTGGTCGGTATTACGCCCGAGCTGCTTTACTTTCCCAGAAAAAAATCCGGTACCCATTTAAGACTGCGTGAACCCGGAAGCCGTCGGTTGGGATCGAACCCTACCCCTTGTCCGTGGTAGTCCAGTTCAATAACCACTGAGCTATCGCGGCTCCCAACATCAAACTGATAGGCCTTCAAATTAAAGCTCGACATAGTTAATGAGAAAAAAGATTCGCAAAATTATTATAAAGTACCGTACCTGCTAGAGCAGCCTGGTCTTGTCTCTCCACAGTTCTCCATCTCTACATAAGTTTATCAATTCACTTTTTGACTTCCTACCAAAAGTGACATCAAAGTGATAGGCCTTCAAATTAAGTAAGGGGAAAAAAAAGTAAAGAGCCCCAGTCACGTCAAGTGGCGTATAGGGAATATGGTGTTAGTGACCATCCATTTTACAGACTTTTTGCGCATGGTTTTTGGGGTAATGTGGTCGGTATTACGCCAGTGCGGTTTTACTTTCCCAGAAAAAAAACCGGTACCCATTTAAGGCTGGGTGAACCCAGAAGCCGTCGGTTGGGATCGAACCCTACCTCTTGTACTTTGTAATCCAGTTCACTAACCACTGAGCTATCGCGGTTCCCCCTTCAAATTAAAGGTCGACATAATTCGTGAGAAAAAAGATTCGCAAAATTATTATAAAGGACCGTACCTGCTAGAGCAGTCTAATCTTGTCTCTCCGCAGTTCTCCGTTGCTACAGAAGTTTACCAATTCACTTTTTCACTTCCTAGCAAACCATTTTCTCTAACCACCAGGTCTCTTTTCTTTCTGTTTCCCTCTATTTATTTTTCCCTCATTTTTTCATGTTGTCACAATACATTCTGATTTCCTTCTCATTTTTCATTCATTCATTTCATCTAGGGCCGAAGACGGCACATAGGGCGGAAATCATAGTTCTCTATGACTGACGATTTGCTGCTAGTTCTTGCAGTTCTTGTAGTTCTTGTAGTTCTTGTAGTTCGTAAAAAAAGGTAAAGAGCCCCGTTACGCCACGTGGCGTATAGGGAATATGGTGTTAGTGACCTTATATTTTACAGACCTTCAGAACATGATGTTTGGGGTAATGTGGTCGGTATTACGCCCGTGCCGTTTTACTTTCACAGAAAAAAAAATCCGGTACTCATTAAAGGCTGGGTGAACCTGGAAGCCGTCGGTTGGGATCGAACACTACCTCTTGTCCTTTGTAGTCCAGTTCACTAACCACTGAGCTATCGCGGCTCCCTCTTGTAGTTCGTGGTTGTTTCTTAATCCCATGATTGAACCTCCATTAGTAACTGTTCTGGCAGGCGATTCTCTTGGTCTGTCTCACATGGCCAGAAATCATGATTGTTTCCTTCTGATGTTTGCAAAACGTTTTCTACTTGCTTTGGCCTGTTTCAGAATATCCTAGCAAATCATTTTATTTTTTGTTCATTTATTCTGAACATTCTTCAGCAAAATAAATGTGCATGGCCTTCAATTCTTGTCGTCCGATTGTCGCTAAATCCTTCTTTTTAGCAAGATTTTTGTAATATGGCTAATTTTGCTTATTTTTGGTATATATCATGTAAGGTATGTATCGTTGTATATGTCTGTAATCACTTCAATGCCAGAATCTTTTAGTGTCGTTATCATATCTATTTGTTTGTTGCCAGGTCCTGCTGCTTTTCTCCTTTTCATTGTTTGTATAGCTTTTTCCACTTCCGATTTTAAGATTTTATAGCCGGACGTACATTTTATCATTTGTTTCTTTTCCCCTTCATCTTAAAATCATTATGATTATGATGTTTCGATTTCTAGACATCTTTGGTTGAGCCAGTCTTCTTTTGCCGTTTTGCACATTTTGCGCATTTCCTTATCTATTTTGTTTTATTGGGCAGTGTTCTTTGCTTGTCTTCTTGCTTCATTTTTTTCCAAGATGGTGTCAGGATACGAGCAAAGAAATTAGAATCAGACTGGCTAAAGCAGCAATGTCTTTCAGAAGCCTTGAAAAGTTGTGGAAATCAAAACTCATTAGCACAAACACAAAACTTAGGCTATTCAAATCAAATGTACTATCAACCCTTACGTATGCGTGTGAAAGCTGGAAAACAACAAGAGATATAGAAACAAAGTTGAACGCATTCGAAATAAATGTCTAAGGAAAATACTTGGTATAGAATGGAACGAATTCAAAACAAACGAGGAAATTAGAGAAATCGCCAATCAACCACTAATATCTTCAGTAATAAAGAAAGACGATGGTCATACGTTGGACATGTGATGAGAAGAGATAATAATCGAATAGCAAGCAAGCCCTCATATGGGAAACAACAGGTAAAAGAAAAAGAGGAAGACCCAGGGAGACACTGAGAAGAACATTGATGAGAGAGGCAAGAGCAGCAGGAATCGGCTCCCTCAATGAGATAGAACTGCTTGCACAGAACAGAGACAGATGGCGAGATTTGATAAAATATCTTTAAAAGAAAACTGCTAGAACAAAAATTCATATAGGAGAAGGTGTATCTTGGTCTACGCCCTATGGGCCGGTTACGGCTCGAAAGGTCAATAGATAGATAGGTGTCAGTTATCCACTTCTGCTTTTTTTTGTTCTCTTCCCTTGTAGGTAAGATGTCGCAAGTTTCTTGTGTGCTTTACTTTATGCAGTGCCATTCCGTTGTTAGTTTTTCATGAGGATTTTCTCTTCTATACTGCTTAATCCCTTCTTCTGACAGATTATGATATGTGTTATTTACGCGCATTATATAAGTATCTTTAATATCTTTTTTATTCAAAGCTGCTATGTCTCGTAGTATTGTTGATGAATTAGTCTTTTGTTTGTTTCTCTTTAATTTGACTTTCATCTTAATCATTACAGAATTGTGATCTGAGTTAACATCTGGTCCTGGATAGGTCTTGGCTTTCTTGACGCTGTTACGGAACCTATCTTTTACCATTATGTAGTTTATCTTATTCCTCTTCTTATCTTCAAGGCTTTTCCTTGTGTATTGTTTCCTTTTCTTTTGCTAAAAGTAGGTGCTACATATTATCAGCTTGTTTTCTTCACAGAATTGTATTAATCTTTCTCCTCTTTCATTTCTTTTTCCTAAGCCATGATTTCCTATAAAGGTCTTATATCTACCTTTTCCTACTTTAACATTCATATCACCCACAGCCGTTGGCAGAAATGGGTACCAGGTTAGTACTCTGGGAAGGTCAGGAATGCATCGTGAGTTTCGATGCTTGAAGCGACACTATCCAGAAGTCTCCGAACACTTCTGGATGGGCGGCTCAGTACATTTGGTTGAAAATTCGCGAGCTAAGACACCGATTCAAGTCTCGTCCTTGACCTTTACCTTTAATTTTTATCAAGCCTCTTGTTTATACAATCTTATGTTGTGCTGTTTCAACTCTTATCAAACATCTTGTTTATACAATCTTATGATGTGCTGTTTCAATTCTTATCAAACATCTTGTTTATACAATCTTATGTTGTGCTGTTTCAACTCTTATCAAACATCTTGTTTATACAATCTTATGTTGTGCTGTTTCAACTCTTATCAAACATCTTGTTTGTACAATCTTATGTTGTGCTGTTTCAACTCTTATCAAACATCTTGTTTATACAATCTTATTTTGCGCTGTTTCAACTCTTATCAAACATCTTGTTTATACAATCTTATTTTGCGCTGTTTCAACTCTTATCAAACATCTTGTTTATACAATCTTATTTTGCGCTGTTTCAACTCTTATCAAACATCTTGTTTATACAATCTTATGTTGTACTGTTTCAGCTCTTATCAAGTCTGTTGTTTACACAATCGTGTTCTCTATCGTTTCAGCTCTTCATCAACAACGAGTTTGTTGACGCCAAGAAAAAGGGACGATACCAGTCGTCGACCCGTCAACGGAGAAGGTTATCTGTGAAGTTCAAGCAGCCGAAAAGGTTTGCAGTTTATTTGCTTTTTGGAGAAGATAATTTAAAGATACATTTTGGAGAAGATAATTTAAAGATAAATTTTGGAGAAGATAATTTAAAGATAAATTTTGGAGAAGATAATTTAAAGATAAATTTTGGAGAAGATAATTTAAAGATAAATTTTCGAGAAGAGAAATGTTTGTTTCTCATTATGCTCTTTGTCCAACATACGATGAAAAAGAACATATAAATATAAAATTGTATCTGGTAGCTAAATTAGTAGGGAGACTAGACAAACAAGGACGTTTCGGGGGAAAAACCTTCATAATGTACGCACACAAATACATACAGAGATCAACACGACAGGCAAATATTATTCTAAATTAAACAAATAAATATAAACATGAAATCCAAACACTGAACTCAATAATGGTTGAAATAAACGGTGGTCGTGGTTTACGTAGCTTGTGATTACATGATTAATGTACATTAGTACCTGTAGGATTTAAATGGATCAAATTGAACCAACCAGAGACAAATTGGAGGTCTCGTGAGGATGAATGAAAGGAGGTATCCTATTGGATGAATGAAGGGAGGTGTCCTATTGGATGAATGAAAGGAGGTGTCCTATTGGTTGAATGAAAGGAGGTGTCCTATTGGTTGAATGAAAGGAAGTGGGTGTCCTATTGGATACATGAAAGGAGATGTCTATTGGATGAATGAAAGGAGGTGTCCTATTGGATGAATGAAAGGAGGTATCCTATTGGATGAATGAAAGGAGGTATCCTATTGGATGAATGAAAGGAGGTGTCCTATTGGATGAACGAAAGGAAGTGGGTGTCCTATTGGATACATGAAAGGAGATGTCCTATTGGCAGAATGAAATGAGGTATCCTATTGGATGAATGAAAGGAGGTGTCCTATTGGATGAATGAAAGGAGGTGTCCTAATGGATGAATGAAAGGATGTGTCCTATTGGATAAATGAAAGGATGTGTCCTATTGGAAGAATGAAATGAGGTGTCCTATTGGATACATGAAAGGATGTGTCCTATTGGATAAATGAAAGGAGGTGTCCTAATGGATGAATGAAAGGATGTGTCCTATTGGATAAATGAAAGGAGGTGCCCTATTGGATGAATGAAAGGAGGTGTCCTAATGGATGAATGAAAGGATGTGTCCTATTGGATAAATGAAAGGAGGTGTCCTATTGGAAGAATGAAGTGAGGTATCCTATTGGATAAATGAAAGGAGGTGTCCTATTGGATGAATGAAAGGAGGTGTCCTAATGGATGAATGAAAGGAGGTGTCCTATTGGATAAATGAAAGGAGGTATCGTATTGGATGAATGAAAGGAGGTGTCCTAATGGATGAATGAAAGGATGTGTCCTATTGGATAAATGAAAGGATGTGTCCTATTGGAAGAATGAAATGAGGTGTCCTATTGGATGAATGAAAGGATGTGTCCTATTGGATAAATGAAAGGAGGTGCCCTATTGGATGAATGAAAGGAGGTGTCCTAATGGATGAATGAAAGGATGTGTCCTATTGGATAAATGAAAGGAGGTGTCCTATTGGAAGAATGAAATGAGGTATCCTATTGGATAAATGAAAGGAGGTGTCCTATTGGATGAATGAAAGGAGGTGTCCTAATGGATGAATGAAAGGATGTGTCCTATTGGATAAATGAAAGGAGGTATCGTATTGGATGAATGAAAGGAGGTGTCCTAATGGATGAATGAAAGGATGTGTCCTATTGGATAAATGAAAGGAGGTGTCCTATTGGAAGAATGAAATGAGGTGTCCTATTGGATGAATGAAAGGATGTGTCCTATTGGATGAATGAAAGGAGGTGTCCTTTTGGATGAACGAAAGGATGTGTCCTATTGGATGAATGAAAGGAGGTGTCCTATTGGATAAATGAAAGGAGGTATCCTATTGGATGAATGAAAGAATGTGCCCTATTGGATGAATGAAAGGAGATGTCCTATTGAATGAAGGAGAGAAAAATTGGGAAAGACAGAGACGACAGTGGTGGCAATGGCGTAGAAGAGCAGGAGAGGCAATAAAGATAACGCAGGATGAAATAAAGATGTGGGGAGAATTGGAGGGGAGACAAGTGATTAAAGAAATGATTGCTTGCTTGCGTTCGTCCGATGACTAAAGGAATACACCTCTTTATTATCCGCCCTTAAAAGGTCGTTAAGTGGCGTTTATACGCTGTTTTGTGGTTTGCAGTAAAACTGTGATATTTGAGTCTTTCGGCCCAATACATCCGATGTTCAGCATGATATTTTTGACTACCAGGTTATCTTCGCTCTTCGATCCCTACTCGCTTGTTCATACTAGACAGTGAGCCTGTTTCTAGAGTCACCGCGAAGAGGCGGAGTAGGGTCTGGATGGTTCTGGATCAACAATTCTGGCGGTCGCAAGCTATCAGATGTGGGTCTCTGACATCTCTCAGCTTTGATGCTGTTTGGTGCCTTGGGTCCAAAGAAACGAGTGAAAAGAGTTCAAACCTCTAGTATAGAGAGTGCCTAAACGGTCCATGAGTCGGTTTTCCAAAGCTAGATACAATTGTATGTTCATTTTACATGTTCACTGCAGCTCTACTTGTAGCCCTTTCTTCTTCTACTACATTTCAGCTCCCTGTGGAGCATAGGTCTTCAACACTTTCAGCTCCCTGTGGAGCATAGGTCTTCAACACTTTCAGCTCCCTGTGGAGCATAGGTCTTCAACAAACACTTTCAGCTCCCTGTGGAGCATAGGTCTTCAACACTTTCAGCTCCCTGTGGAGCATAGGTCTTCGACAAACACTTTCAGCTCCCTGTGGAGCATAGGTCTTCAACAAACACTTTCAGCTTCTTGTGGAGCATAGGTCTTCAACAACACACTTTCATCTCCCTGTGGAGCATAGGTCTTCAACAAACACTTTCAGCTCCCTGTGGAGCATAGGTCTTCAACAAACACTTTCAGCTCCTTGTGGAGCATAGGTCTTCAACAAACACTTTCAGCTCCCTGTGGAGCATAGGTCTTCAACAAACACTTTCAGCTCCCTGTGGAGCAAAGGTCTTCAACAAACACTTTCAGCTCCCTGTGGAGCATAGGTCTTCAACAAACACTTTCAGCTCCCTGTGGAGCATAGGTCTTCAACAAACACTTTCAGCTCCCTGTGGAGCATAGGTCTTCAACAAACAATTTCAGCTCCCTGTGGAGCATAGGTCTTCAACAAACACTTTCCAAGCCGTTCTGTTTCTTGCCATTCTTCTAAGTTCATGCCATGTCTTCCACATCATCTTCATCTCTGCTTCTATCTGTCTTTTCCAAGAACTCATTGGCCTTCATCTTTGTCTTTTTCACTGGGGATTCCAAAAAAGGGCCTGTTGTGTAATACTCTCAGTTGGCTTCCGCAGTGTGTGTCCTATCCAGTGCCATCGTCTTCGCTGTATCTCTTTATCCACTGGTATTTGACTGGTACATTTCCATAATTCTATGTTATTGATTTTGTCCTGCCATTTCCATCCTTTTATTCTGCGTAAGCAAACATTAATGAAAGTCTGTATCTTCATGATTGTCATTTTAGTTGTTCTTGGGGCCTTGTATGGTATTTAATCTTTTATATATTTGATATGTGTGCTTATCTCCCCTTAAGAAAGATAACATGTCCGGTAGCGCATTGGCTATCGCAGCAACATCTCGACGCAAAAGTGCAGTTAAAACTGGAAATAGGTACATGAATAGTAGAGAAAAATTATAAGAAAACTGGTTAATCCACACTGTGATTTATAAGATAAATAGTCACGTCCACACTGTGATTTATGAGAGAAATAGTCACTTTCACACAATGATCTATAAGAGAAATAGTCACTTTCACACTATGATCTATAAGAGAAATGGTCACTTTCACACTTTGATCTATAAGAAAAACGGTCACTTTCACATTATGATCTATAAGAGAAATGGTCACTTTCACACTACGATATATAAGAGAAATGGTCACTTTCACACTTTGATCTATAAGAGAAATGGTCACTTTCACACTATGATATATAAGAGAAATGGTCACTTTCACATTATGATCTATAAGAGAAATGGTCACTTTCACATTATGATATATGAGAGAAATAGTCACTTTCACATTATGATCTATAAGAGAAATGGTCACTTTCGCATTATGATCTATAAGAGAAATGGTCACTTTCACATTATGATCTATAAGAGAAATGGTCACTTTCACATTATGATCTATAAGAGAAATGGTCACTTTCACATTATGATCTATAAGAGAAATGGTCACTTTCACATTATGATCTATAAGAGAAATGGTCACCTTCACACTTTGATCTATAAGAGAAATGATCACTTTCACACTATGATCTATAAGAGAAATGGTCACCTTCACACTATGATCTATAAGAGAAATGGTCACTTCCACACTATGATCTATAAGAGAAATGGTCACCTTCAAACTATGATTTATAAGAGAATTTGTGACGTCCACAATATGATCTATAAGTGAAATGGTCACGTCCACATTAGGATCAATAATAGAATTGGTCACGTCCACAATATGATCTATAAGAGAAATGGTCACGTCCACATTATGATCTATAAGAGAAATGGTCACGTCCACATTATGGTCTATAATAGAAATGGTCACTTTCACACTATGATTTATAAGAGAATTTGTGACGTCCACAATATGATCTATAAGAGAAATGGTCACGTCCACAATATGATCTATAAGTGAAATGGCCACGTCCGCACTATGATTTATAAGTGAAATGGTCACCTTCGCACTATGATTTATAAGAGAAATGGTCACCTTCACACTATGATTTATAAGAGAAATGGTCACCTTCACACTATGATCTATAAGAGAAATGGTCACTTTCACACTATGATCTATGAGAGAAATGGTCACTTTCACACTATGATCTATGAGAGAAATGGTCACTTTCACACTATGATCTATAAGAGATATGGTCACTTTCACACTATAATCTTTACGAGAAATGGTCACCTTCACACTATGATTTATAAGAGAATTTGTGACGTCCACAATATGATCTATAGGAGTAATGGTCACGTCCACAATATGATCAATAATAGAATTGTTCACGTCCACAATATGATCTATAAGAGAAATGGTCACGTCCACAATATGATCTATAAGAGAAATGCTCACGTCCACATTATGATCTATAAGAGAAATGGTCACGTCCACATTATGATCTATAAGAGAATTGGTCACGTCCACATTATGATCTATAAGAGAAATGGTCACATCCACATTATGGTATAAAAGAGAAATGGTCACGTTCACATTATAATCTATAAGAGAAATGATCACGTCCGCATTATGATCTATAAGTAAAATGGTAACTTTCACACCATGATCTATAAATGAAATGGTCATTTTCACATTATGATCTATTAGAGAAATTGTCACGTCCACATTATGATCTATAAGTGAAATGTTCACGTCCTCATTATGATCTATAAGTGAAATGGCCACTTTCACATTATGATCTATAAGTGAAATGGTCACCTTCGCACTATTATTTATAAGAGAAATGGTCACGTCCACATTATGAATTATACGAGAACAGGTCACAATGTCAACAAATGGTAGTGGAAACGGGGGTGTAGATAAGAGATGACGACTCTAACGTCCCGGGTTCGAATCTTGCCACAGGCGGAGGAATTTTGCTTTTCGAATCCGTGATCTCTTCGTAGCACTGGCCTCTTCTGGTCTCTGGGTGATGAGATGCGAAGTCTAGCCCTCTTCTGGTCTCTGGGTGATGAAATGCGAAGTCTAGACCTCTTCTGGTCTCTGTGTGATGAGATGCGAAGCCTAGCCCTCTTCTGGTCTCTGTGTGATGAGATCCGATGCCTAGCCCTGTTCTGGTCTCTGTGTGATGAGATGCGAAGCCTAGCCCTCTTCTGGTCTCTGTGTGATGAGATCCGATGCCTAGCCCTGTTCTGGTCTCTGTGTGATGAGATCCGATGCCTAGCCCTCTTCTGGTCTCTGGGTGATGAGATGCGATGCCTACCACTCTTCTGGTCTCTGGGTGATGAGATGCGAAGTCTAGCCCTCTTCTGGTCTCTGGGTGATGAGATGCGATGCCTACCACTCTTCTGGTCTCTGTGTGATGAGATGCGAAGTCTAGCCCTCTTCTGGTCTCTGGGTGATGAAATGCGAAGTCTAGACCTCTTCTGATCTCTGTGTGATGAGATCCGATGCCTAGCCCTGTTCTGGTCTCTGTGTGATGAGATGCGAAGCCTAGCCCTCTTCTGGTCTCTGTGTGATGAGATCCGATGCCTAGCCCTGTTCTGGTCTCTGTGTGATGAGATCCGATGCCTAGCCCTCTTCTGGTCTCTGGGTGATGAGATGCGAAGCCTAGCCCTCTTCTGGTCTCTGGGTAATGAGATCCGATGCCTACACCTCTTGTGGTCTCTATGTGATGAGATCCGATGCCTAGCCCTGTTGGTGATCAGATCCGATGCCTAGCCCTGTTGGTGATGAGATCCGATGCCTAGCCCACTTGGTGATGAGATTCGATGCCTAGCCTTGTTGGTGATGAGATCCGATGCCTAGCCCTGTTGGTGATGAGATCCAATGCCTAGCCCACTTGGTGATGAGATCCGATGCCTAGCCCACTTGGTGATGAGATCCGATGCCTAGCCCACTTGGTGATGAGATCCGATGCCTAGCCCACTTGGTGATGAGATCCGATGCCTAGCCCACTTGGTGATGAGATCCGATGCCTAGCCTCTTCTGGTCTCTGGTGATGAGATGCGAAGCCTAGCCCTCTTCTGGTCTGGGTAATGAGATCCGATGCCTACACCTCTGTGTCTCTATGTGATGAGATCCGATGCCTAGCCCTGTTGGTGATCAGATCCGATGCCTAGCCCTGTTGGTGATGAGATCCGATGCCTAGCCCACTTGGTGATGAGATTCGATGCCTAGCCTTGTTGGTGATGAGATCCGATGCCTAGCCCTGTTGGTGATGAGATCCAATGCCTAGCCCACTTGGTGATGAGATCCGATGCCTAGCCCACTTGGTGATGAGATCCGATGCCTAGCCCACTTGGTGATGAGATCCAATGCCTGGCCCTGTTGGTGATGAGATCCGATGTCTAGCCCTCTTCTGGTCTCTGGGTGATGAGAACCGATGCCTACACCTCTTCTGGTCTCTATGTGATGAGATCCGATGCCTAGCCCTGTTGGTGATGAGATGCGAAGCCTAGCCCTCTTCTGGTCTCTGGGTAATGAGATCCGATGCCTACACCTCTTCTGGTCTCTATGTGATGAGATCCGATGCCTAGCCCTGTTGGTGATGAGATCCGATGCCTAGCACTGTTGGTGATGAGATCCGATGCCTAGCAATGTTGGTGATGAGATCCGATGCCTTGCCCACTTGGTGATGAGATCCGATGCCTAGCCCACTTGGATATCGGTGATATAAAGGAGATCATGTGCGGGTGTGGCAGGTAACAGTGAAAATAGTGTCGTCCAAAGTGGCCACTATTGAGGCCAATTGTTAAGCAGGTATACAAACCAGTCCATGCTGATGACGGGCGTGTCAGACATCTCGGCTTGCCGTAGACTAGAGATGGACTCCACTCCCACTTAACGGATGAACGTGGAAGAAGAAGCGGAAAATACAGCGGATGTTTCATTGAGAAGAGCAGTTCCAGTGAGAAACCCCGGGCTGCAGTTAACGCTTTGACGCAACTATAGTTCGTTCACAAATTCGTGCCCACAGAGTCGATCAATTATCTCGGAAACTGTTTGATGAATTTCTGTAATTCTTTTTCATGAAATCTTTTTTTTTTCACCGACCTTCAGATTTTATAACATTTAAGTACAAAGGTAGTCTGAATTTTGCACAAATCGTTTTTTGTTATATAATTTTAGGAAAATATCAAACCGCGCGTTCTAAACATTAGATTTTACTGTAAATTATGTTAATTTTCTAACAATGCAAGTCAAAGGCGTATCTATATTACATTGAATAGTAATATAACCGACCCCTTTTAGTTTCCTTGCAAAAGTGCATGTATAATAGCACAGTTACCTTTTGCATAGTGATGAATTTACACTTTAAACTCGTGACGGATTGCTGAACGTGCTAAACTGGTTGGTGTCTACCATGTCTCTCTCTCTCCCTCTCTCTCTCTCTCTCTCTCTATCTCTATCTCTTCCTCTCTTCGCTTTCAAGAAGCTTTTGGTCACGCTATGTCTGTTCCGCTGCCGCCAAAACGAAGTTCGCAGTCCTCTCAGGAGGTTCCTATTGTCCCTCACGTGTCTATATCGTTGGGCCAGGTTTTCCTATTATCCCTGCAACTTCTCTCATGTGTATATGACGTTGTGCCAGGTTTTCCTATTATCCCTGTAACTTCTCTCATGTGTATATGACGGTGTGCCAGGTTTTTCTATTATCCCTGCAACTTCTCTCATGTGTATATGACGTTGTGCCAGGTTTTCCTATTATCCCTGCAACTTCTCTCATGTGTATATGACGGTGGGCCAGGTTTTCCTATTATCCCTGCAACTTCTCTCATGTGTATATGACGTTGTGTCAGGTTTTCCTATTGCCCCAGCAACCGCCCTTTCACGTGCCTATGTTGTTGTGCCAGGTTTTCCTATTACCCCAGCAACCGTCCTTTCACGTGCCTATGTTGTTGGACCAGGTTTTCCTATTATCCCTGAAACTTTTTTCACGTGCCTATGTTGTAGGGCCAGTTTTGCTATTGCCCCAGCAACCGCCCTTTCACGTGCCTATGTTGTAGGGCCAGGTTTTGCTATTATCCCTGCAACTTCTTTCACGTGCCTATGTTGTAGGGCCAGGTTTTCCTATTGCCCCTGCAACTTCTCTCATGTGTATATGACGGTGGGCCAGGTTTTCCTATTATCCCTGCAACTTCTGTCATGTGTATATGACGGTGGGCCAGGTTTTCCTATTATCCCTGCAACTTCTGTCATGTGTATATGACGGTGGGCCAGGTTTTCCTATTATCCCTGCAACTTCTCTCATGTGTATATGACGTTGTGCCAGGTTTTCCTATTATCCCTGTAACTTCTCTCATGTGTATATGACGGTGTGCCAGGTTTTTCTATTATCCCTGCAACTTCTCTCATGTGTATATGACGTTGTGCCAGGTTTTCCTATTATCCCTGCAACTTCTCTCATGTGTATATGACGTTGTGCCAGGTTTTCCTATTATCCCTGCAACTTCTGTCATGTGTATATGACGTTGTGCCAGGTTTTCCTATTGCCCCTGCAACTTCTCTCATGTGTATATGACGTTGGGCCAGGTTTTCCTATTATCCCTGTAACTTCTCTCATGTGTATATGACGTTGTGCCAGGTTTTCCTATTGCCCCTGCAACCGCCCTTTCACGTGCCTATGTTGTTGGACCAGGTTTTACGTCGAAGTTCAGCGTAGTTGTTGCATTAACTGATGAAGGTTATGATTATGGTTGGTCGAACTGTGCGGTACCGCTGCGAATAAATTAAAATCCATAATTGCTCAACCGCTCGTGCCAGTGGAATCATCCGAGTTAAAATTAATCTCATTGAAGGATCCAAACCAAGAAAGGCAGCTGCAGTACACATCCTTGCAGCTACAGCACACGTCAAAAGACATAAGGTAAAGCAGCACCGAAAGTGAACGAAGTTGAACTGTCCTTCGTCATACGATATCATCATTCTTCGTAAGCAATCGGAATATCGAAACATGATCCGGATGAAAAAACACAGCTCACGGTGTTCACAGAGCACTAAACTCATTAGCTCCGACAGCAAGCTGGACTTGCAACCTTTTAGACAAAAGGCGCAAGAGAAACGAGAAAAGGCCGGATACCGCGGGTTCACCTTTCTCGTTCTGTGGATGGATCTGTCTGTCCAGGATAGGCAAATTCATCCACGAGAAAAGATGTTCAGTAAAGCACCACCCAGTATAAGACACTAATGCTTTACCAAACTACTGGCTTATCATGGTTGCTTGCTACCAACCGTCTGTCAAGACGCCAAAAGCCATATAATTTTGGAAATTAGCTCTCTTTTTACTTTGGCCTTTTCCATAAAGTTTTCATTACTCTTCTTAGCTGTCCATGGTATTCTCAACATTCTTCTGTAAAACCACATTTCTACAGCCTCCAGTGATTTTCCTTGCCTGTTGTCATATTGTCCATGAATCACATCCATATTCTAAGACTGGCTCTACAAAATATTTAAAAACTCTCTTTTTTTTTGGTTTCTATTGTCAAAAATGGATTGCATAGTATCTTCCTCTTTTTTTGGAAAGCTGCTTTTGCCTGAGCTATTCTGCATCTCACCTCTTTTGTACATCTACCATCTGAGGTTAACAAAGTCCCAAATATTTAAATTCATTTACCTGTTTTAATATTGTTCCACTTGTCTTTATTGTGCACTGAGGTGATGTCTTTTTCTTTGTTGTTACTATTACTTCTGTCTTTTTACTATTAAGGCTGAGTCCTTTATTTTTGCTAATTCTTTACTAATAGTCAATACAAAAAAAAAGGAATACAATTATTTTCTTTCTATTTCGTCGTCAACACAGGAAGATGTGGATGCTGCGGTGGCTGCAGCAAGAGCGGCTTTTAAGCTGGGCTCACCCTGGAGAACATTGGATGCCTCCAAAAGAGGCCAACTGTTGGCCAAAGTCACTGCCCTTTTGGAACGTGATTCTGAATATTTGGCGGTAAGCTTTCCTGGCCTCTTGAGCTGTCGGTGAGGTTCAGTTGGCCAGATTTACTTCCCGACACAAACCTAATATTTCCCATGAAGTTGGTTAGTTGAGAGTCTTAACAATATAATCAGTTGCCAGATAGTTATTTAGCATTTTGATAGTTGGGTAGTTTAGTTTAGTTTAGTTTAGTTTAGTTTAGTTTAGTTTAGTTTAGTTTAGTTTAGTTTAGTTTAGTTTAGTTTAGTGACTGTTAGTTAATTAGTCGGTAGTCCGTCAGTTGAGGTGAGTGGATAAGTTAGTTAGCAGATTAGTCTGTTCATAATTAATAGGTTATTCGATTCATAATTAGCAAGTTCCTCCTCTCCTTGTTCTTCTTTTTTCGTCTTTACCCCTTCATTAATTGCCTTTTAGCGTCGAGGAGAGATATAATTTGCGGTCTTTTGCTTTTTTGTTGCCTTTTTTCCGTTTATGTTTCCTAGTGTTTCTAATAATCCACCAATCCATTTTTTTCGTGGTTGGCCATTGAATCTGGTGTTCTTGCAACGTTCAGTAAAGGCTTGTTGTGTTGTGTTTTGTTATTTCTGCCTTATCACGTGGCGAAACCTTTTTATGTGTAGTTTATTTATGTCTTCTATGGCGGTAATTATTCCTAGCTTTTTTTCTCAATTCATCATTTCTGACCGTATCTCTCAGGCTGTTTCCTGTCATACGGCTAACACATTTCGTCTCGGTAGTGGTTATTTTTGTCTTTTTGTTCTTGAGTCTGGAGTCCAGGTCTGGCATTGACAGCACAACGCTGGGATGAAGATTATTTTGTACAGTGTTCGTTGTGCTTATATTATTATTTCCTTGTTAGCTATTGATAAAAAAAAGACGTAGATTGTTTTGTAGAGTGCCCGTTTTGCCCCTAGAGTTATTCCCCTTTCGGACAATATCCTGTTCATTGTTATAATCAATTCCCATTGTTCAAATGTGTAACCCTGACGCGGTCTGTCCCCAGTCCCTAGAAACACTGGACAATGGGAAAACATTGACAGACGCCAGAGAAGATGTGGCTGCTTCAATCGCTGTCTTCAGGTACTTCTCTGGTTGGGCTGACAAGATCTGTGGCAAAACAATTCCAGTTGGTAAGTGATCTCCCTTTATATGATCTCCCTTTTTATTATCTCCATTTTTATGATCTTTCTTTCTATGATATCCCTTTTTGTGATCTCCCGTTCTAAATTTATAGAAACTAAAACAGGCAGAGGAATTCAAATACCCAGGAAGCCTAGTTAGAAACGACAATTCACAAACAGCAGAGAGAGACTCAAGATGCAACAAAGCTTGTCAAATCATTGGACAGTTATCACCACTATTGTCCAACAAGGAAATAACCCTAGAGGCAAAACGGGCACTCTACAATACAATCTTCATCCCAACGCTGTGCTATCAATGCCAGTCCTGGACCCTAGATGCAAAAATAGTAAGAAAAATAACCTCTACTGAGATGAAATGTGTCAGATGAATGATAGGAAACAGCCTGCGAGACAAGATCAGAAATGAAGAACTGAGAAAAAAGATAGGAATGACCCCCGGCATAGAATATATAAAGAAACAACAAATAAAATGGTGCGACCAGGTGATAAGACAGAAAGACCGAAACACAACACAACGAGCCTGCAATACATTTTGCGAGAACATCAGGTTCAAGGGCCGACCACAGAAAAGATGGATTGCTGGAACATTGGAAACACTAGGAAACATAACAGCAGCAGACGCTAACAGAAGAGCAAAACACCGCAAATTATACCCTGGAAGCAAAAGCAATAAGAAAAATAACCTCTACTGAGATGAAATGTGTTAGACGAATGACAGGAAACAATCTGAGGGATAAGATCAGAAATGAAGACCTGAAAAAAAATCTAAGAATAGCCTTCGCCATAGAATATATAAGGAAACAACAGATAAAATGGTTTGGCCACGTGACAAAGAAGGAAGATCTAAACACAACGAACCTTCAAAAACGTTGCGAGAACACCAGACCCAAGGGCCGACGATGAAAATGATGGATTGACGGAATAGTAGAAACACTAGGAAACATAACAGCAGCAGAGGCGAGCAGAAGAGTGAAAGAACGCAAATTATTTCTCCCCTCGACGCTGAAAGACAAATGGGGAAGGAAAGAAGAAGACGAAGAGGAACAGGAAGAAGATTTCATAGAGATCAGGATTTCGCTGGTCTAGAGACAAAACGTGGACCTCTTGTCAAGAAAGTCACAGGTTTGAACACAACAGGCAGTCGCAATTTTTATCATCCCCTTCCCCTCCCCCACCCCCAACTACTCCCACCCATTTCATGTCCCAGGATAATGAGATCTGATGATTAGCTCTCTTTGGATAATGAGATCTGATGATTAGCTCTCTTTGGATAATGAGATCTGATGATTAGCTCTCTTTGGATAATGAGATCTGATGATTAGCTATCTTTGGATAATGAGATCTGATGATTAGCTCTCTTTGGATAATGAGATCTGATGATTAGCTCTCTTTGGATAATGAGATCTGATGATTAGCTCTCTTTGGATAATGAGATCTGATGATTAGCTCTCTTTGGATAATGAGATCTGATGATTAGCTCTCTCTGGATAATGAGATCTGATGATTAGCTCTCTTTGGATAATGAGATCTGATGATTAGCTCTCTTTGGATAATGAGATCTGATGATTAGCTCTCTTTGGATAATGAGATCTGATGATTAGCTCTCTTTGGATAATGAGATCTGATGATTAGCTCTCTTTGGATAATGAGATCTGATGATTAGCTCTCTTTGGATAATGAGATCTGATGATTAGCTCTCTTTGGATAATGAGATCTGATGATTAGCTCTCTCTGGATAATGAGATCTGATGATTAGCTCTCTCTGGATAATGAGATTTGATGATTAGCTCTCTTTGGATAATGAGATCTGATGATTAGCTCTCTTGATAATGAGATCTGATGATTAGCTCTCTTGATAATGAGATCTGATGATTAGCTCTCTCTCTCTCTGGATAATAAGATCTGATGATTAGCTCTCTCTGGATAATGATATCTGATGATTAGCTCTCTCTGGATAATGGTATCTGATGATTAGCTCTCTCTGGATAATGATATCTGATGATTAGCTCTCTCTGGATAATGAGATCTGATGATTAGCTCTCTCTGGATAATGATATCTGATGATTAGCTCTCTCTGGATAATGATATCTGATGATTAGCTCTCTCTGGATAATGATATCTGATGATTAGCTCTCTCTGGATAATGATATCTGATGATTAGCTCTCTCCCTGGATAATGATATCTGATGATTAGCTCTCTCTCTGGATAATGATATCTGATGATTAGCTCTCTCTGGATAATGATATCTGATGATTAGCTCTCTCTCTGGATAATGATATCTGATGATTAGCTCTCTCTGGATAATGATATCTGATGATTAGCTCTCTCTCTGGATAATGATATCTGACGATTAGCTCTCTCTCTGGATAATGAGATCTGATGATTAGCTCTCTCTCTGGATAATGAGATCTGATGATCTCCTCTCTCGGAAAACATAAAAAAAACAAATCATCAATATGCCCTCTCAACACGTTAAGGACCAACTGGCAACTACAAGTCTAAACAGTTCGGCCAAAATGTCCACTACCTTGACAAAATGTCCACTACCTTGGTAAAATGTCCACTACCTTGGCAAAATGTCAACTACCTTGACAAAATGTCCACTACCTTTGTAAATGTCCACTACCTTGACAAAATGTCCACTACCTTAATAAAATGTCCACTACCTTGGTAAAATGTCCACTACCTTGGTAAAATGTCCACTACCTTGGTAAAATGTCCACTACCTTGGTAAAATGTCCACTATCTTGGCAAAATGTCCACTACCGTGGCAAAATGTCCACTACCTCAGTAAAAAGGCCATTACCTTGGCAAAATGTCCACTACCTTGGTAAAATGTCCACTACCTTGGCAAAATGTCCACTACCTTGGCAAAATGCCCACCACCTTGGCAAAATGTCCACTACCTTGGTAAAATGTCCACTACCTGGCAAAATGTCCACTACCTTGGTAAAATGTCCACTACCTTGGCAGAATGTCCACTACCTTGGCAAAATGTCCACTACCTTGGTAAAATATCCACTACCGTGGCAAAATATCTACTACCTTGGCAAAATGTCCACTACCTTGGCAAAATGTCCACTACCTTGGTAAGATGTCCACTACCTTGGCAAAATGTCCACTACCTTGGCAAAATGTCCACTACCCTGGTAAAATGTCCACTACCCTGGTAAAATGTCCACTACCTAGGTAAGATGTCCACTACCTTGGTAAGATGTCCACTACCTTGGCAAAATGTCCACTACCTTGGCAAAATGTCCACTACCCTAGTAAAATGTTCACTACCTTGGCAAAATGTCCACTACCCTGGTAAAATGTCCACTACCTTGGTATAATGTCCACTACCTAGGTAAAATGTCCACTACCTTGGTAAAATGTCCACTACCTAGGTAAAATGTCCACTACCTAGGTAAAATGTCCACTACCTTGGTAAAATGTCCACTACCTTGGTAAAATGTCCACTACCTTGGTAAAATGTCCACTACCTTGGTAAAATGTCCACTACCTAGGTAAAATGTCCACTACCTTGGTAAAATGTCCACTACCTAGGTAAAATGTCCACTACCTAGGTAAAATGTCCACTACCTTGGCAAAATGTCCACTACCTAGGTAAAATGTCCACTACCTAGGTAAAATGTCCACTACCTAGGTAAAATGTCCACTACCTAGGTAAAATGTCCACTACCCTGGTAAAATGTCCACTACCTAGGTAAAATGTCCACTACCTAGGTAAAATGTCCACTACCTAGGTAAAATGTCCACTACCTAGGTAAAATGTCCACTACCTTGGTAAAATGTCCACTACCTTGGCAAAATGTCCACTACCTTGGCAAAATGTCCACTACCTAGGTAAAATGTCCACTACCTTGGCAAAATGCCCACTACCTAGGTAAAATGTCCACTACCTTGGTAAAATGTCCACTACCTTGGCAAAATGTCCACTACCTAGGTAAAATGTCCACTACCATGGCAAAATGTCCACTACCTAGGTAAAATGTCCACTACCTTGGTAAAATGTCCACTACCTTGGTAAAATGTCCACTACCTTGGCAAAATGTCCACTACCTAGGTAAAATGTCCACTACCTTGGTAAAATGTCCACTACCTTGGTAAAATGTCCACTACCTTGGTAAAATGTCCACTACCTTGGTAAAATTGTTTTTTTAATATCAACTCATAATAAAGACAAAACACAATTCAAACAAGACAAATGAGATTTTTAAAAATAAAAGTCACAGCAGCCTACTAAAGTAATCTTGAAAAGAACGCAAGGTAAAAAAGACAGAGGCAGACCAAGACTAACATGGACGAGTAACACCAAAAGATGGACAAGTCAGCTCTGACAGCCAGCATCATCAAAGCAAGAGACAGAGCGGAATGGCGCTTTATGGTAGCTACCATTGACTGGGGAAATGACACTCAATGATGATGATGATCTCAATCTCAAGAATTCATTCCCATGTGTTCCTAGGTTTCCCGTTTCTTTTCTCTCTGTGGGTTCCAGGTGAGAGTTTGTTTGTTAACATTTTATTTGGTTTTAAAAGAATGCATCTCACTGATCCCATTCATTATTTATTTATTTCATTTAATTTCTCCATTGTGGATTCATTTCTTTGATCATATAAAAACTATCTAATCCATTTGGCAAACTCTAAAGTCCCTACAAATATTCAGATCTACCAATATCAGTGGGAGCCGCGATAGCTTAGTGGTTAGTGAACTGGACTACAAAGGACAAGGGGTAGGGTTCGATCCCAATCGACGGCTTCCGGGTTCACCCAGCCGTAAATGGGTACCGGATTTATTTTCTGGGAAAGTGAAGCGGAACGGGCGTAATACCGACCACATTACCCCAAAAATCATGTGCTGAAGGTCTGTAAAATTTATGGTCACTAACACCATATTCCCTATACGCCACTTGGAGAGACGGGGGTACTTTACTTTTTTAAAATTACCTATATCAGTGGCTAAGATACTATACAATCCATTTTTGACAATAGAAACAAGAAAGAGAGTTCTTTAATGTTATGTAGAGCCAGTCTTAACATATGGATGCGAATCATGGACAATAGGACAACAGACAAGAAAATCACTGGAGGCTATAGAAATGTGGTTTTACAGAAGAATGTTGAGAATACCATGGACAGCTAAGAAGAGTAATGAAAACGTTCTGAAAGAGGTCAAAGCAAAAAGAGAGCTAATTTCCAATATTAGGAAGAAACAATCATCATTTTTTGGTCATGTAATGAGAAGAGAACAACTGGAATATATTGTAACAACTGGGAAAATTAAGGGACGATGAGATAGAGGAAAGCAAAGAGAAAAAATACCAGACAGCTTAAGAGAATGGTTTGGCAGAAGGCCAACAACAGAAATGATAAATAACTGTCGAAATCGAAAGTTGTGGAGAGAAATGATCACCTACGCCAGCAGGCCCGGTACTTAATGATGATGATACCAGTGTCTATAACACTACTTTTACCAAACTCGTAGAGTCTGATAACTGATCGATTGATTGTCTGACTATGTGATTGATTGACGGCTGATTGACGTGTCCACAGATGGGAACTTCTTCACTTACACCCGGCACGAACCTGTAGGAGTCTGTGGCCAGATCATTCCTGCAAGTATTCCTTATCCACTCATTCTCATCTTTCATGTTATCATCATCATCATGTGACGGCTGTATATATATATATATATATATATATATATATATATATACAACTTTCGTTGGGGGCCGGAGCATTGTCTTGATCTGTTGTTTGCCGACCCTGACACATGCCAGTCACCTGTGTGTCATTGACTGTACTCAGCTCTGTTGCTGGGTGGGTCTCTTGGCCCCGCCCCTAACCCACTTAAAAAGTAGGCGTGGTATGATAAGTAAAGGTCAAGTACGACACTTGAATAGACGTCTTAGCACGCGAGTTTTCACCCATATGTGCTCGGCCGCCTATCTTAGCACGCGAGTTTCCACCCATATGTGCTCGGCCGCCTATCTTAGCACGCGAGTTTCCACCCATATGTGCTCGGCCGCCTATCTTAGCACGCGAGTTTTCACCCATATGTGCTCGGCCGCCTATCTTAGCACGCGAGTTTTCACCCATATGTGCTCGGCCGCCTATCTTAGCACGCGAGTTTTCACCCATATGTGCTCGGCCGCCTATCTTAGCACGCGAGTCTCCACCCATATGTGCTCGGCCGCTTATCCAGAAATGTTCGGAGACTTCTGGATAATTTCGCTTCAAGCATCGACACTCACTTTGCGAGGCGGCATTCCTCACCTTCCCAGAATACTATCAATCTATCTATCTATCTATCTATCTATCTATCTATCTGTCTATCTATCTATCTATCTATCTATCTATCTATCTATCTATCTATCTATCTATCTATCTATCTATCTATCTATCTATCTATCTATCTATCTATCTATCTATCTATCTATCTATCTATCTATCTATCTATCTATCTATCTATCTATCTATCTATCTATCTATCTATCTATCTATCTATCTATCTATCTATCTATCTATCTATCTGTCTATCTATCTATCTATCTATCTATCTATCTATCTATCTATCTATCTATCTATCTATCTATCTATCTATCTATCTATCTATCTATCTATCTATCTATCTATCTATCTATCTATCTATCTATCTATCTATCTATCTATCTATCTATCTATATATCTATCTATCTATCTATTTATCTATCTATCTATTTATCTATCTATCTATCTATCTATCTATCTATCTATCTATCTATCTATCTATCTATCTATCTATCTATCTATCTATCTATCTATCTATCTATCTATCTATCTATCTATCTATCTATCTATCTATCTATCTATCTATCTATCTATCTATCTATCTATCTATCTATCTATCTATCTATCTATCTATCTATCTATCTATCTATCTATCTATCTATCTATCTATCTATCTATCTATCTATCTATCTATCTATCTATCTATCTATCTATCTATCTATCTATCTATCTATCTATCTATCTATCTATCTATCTATCTATCTATCTATCTATCTATCTATCTATCTATCTATCTATCTATCTATCTATCTATCTATTTATCTATCTATCTATCTATCTATCTATCTATCTATCTATCTATCTATCTATCTATCTATCTATCTATCTATCTATCTATCTATCTATCTATCTATTTATTTATTGACCTTTCGAGCCGTAGCCGGCCATAGGCCGTAGACCAAGATACTCCTTCTCATATCTGAATTTTTGTTCTAGCAGTTTTAAATCCTTCTAAAGATATCTTATCAAACCTCGCCATTTGTCTCTGTTCTGTGCAAACAGCTCTATCTCATTGAGGGAGTCGATTCTTGCTGCTCTTGCCTCTCTCATCAATATTCTTCTCAGTGTCTCTCTGGGTCTTCCTCTTTTCATCTTACCTGTTGTTTCCCACATGAGGGCTTGCTTTGTTATTCGGTTATTATCTCTCCTCATCACATGTCCAACATATAACCATCGCCTTTTCTTGATTACTGAAGATATTAGTGGTTGATTGGCGATTTCTCTAATTTAGAGTACTATCCTGTTACGTATTTCTACCAGCGGCTGGGTCGACCGCGGAGGTATTTTTTTTCCAACCACGAGTACCACCCCCACTGCTCCCAGCGGGAATCGAACACGGGTTGTCCGAACGTCGGTAGTCCAGTAAGGTTGGTGGTTTTTCCCAACTAGGCTACCGAGGCCCCATTGGCATGATTTGATTGGTTAGTTCACACGTCAGCTGATCTGTTTTAGCACATTTACTTTCATTTTATTTTAATAAGAAAAAGATGGAGACGATCAAGCTAGTTGCCTGTTTGTCCTTACAAGTTACCATATAAGGTTTACAAATCCATTCTTTGTTGAGAAAAATTCTTACAGATTAATGGTGACCATTACAAGAATGCAACACAGAGCAATATTTATTTAAATTGTTGTTGTTGTTGCGTTCGCCAGCTTTCAACTCTGACGAAGTCCCTAGAGACTAGGAACTGAATTTTGCGTGTTAATCCATTTTTCCCTGGCAGCCGTGTGCACAGGGGTCCCTCGCCGCACAGACAGATAACTCCGACTTCGGAGGTACTCATGTTTTTTTTCCGTCGATGAGTAACTGACGTTTCAAACCGGGCCTCGCTGCTGAGACCAGGGGTGGTTGTCGCAGAGAGAAATCATAAATAAAAATCCTAACCGGTGTAGCCGAGATTTGAACCCACAACCTCTCTGTCCCGAGACTGGCGTATTGCCTCGAGACCAACCAGTCCCCCATGGACTTGGAATATGAGGAAACTGCAACAAGGACACTTCTCATGCATAGCCTGCAATGGCTCCTGCCGTCATATCGGTAAGAGCCGAAATATAAAAACGACTGCACGTAGCCGCCATGGCACCGATTTTAAATCATTTTAGAAGCAGTGATCTCTGCAATATGTGCCATTTTGGCATGCAAGGTTTCTGTTTTTGTGATTGTGGTTCTGCCCTATGTGCCGCCTTCGGCTCGAAAGGACAATAGATAGACAGACAGACAGACAGACAGACAGACAGACAGACAGACAGACAGACAGACAGACAGACAGACAGACGACAGACGGACGGACAGACAGACAGACAGACAGACAGACAGACAGACAGACAGACAGACAGACAGATAAATACGACGAAAAAAGAAGAGATCAGATGCAGGATAGCAAAAGCGGCAGCAAATTTAACAAAATCATGGACAAAATATGGAGATAGAAAATACACAGCAAGAAAACTAAACTTAGAAATATTCAGTTCAAACATATTATCAACCCGCAACTACACGTGCGAACGCTGGAAAACAACAACACAGATTGAGAGAAAACCAAACACTTTTGGAGACAAATGCCTAAGAAGAATACTCTATGTACAATGAAGTCTCTCTCTCTCTCTCTCTCTCTCTCTCTCTCTCTCTCTCTCTCTCTCTGTGCGATCAGGACTCAATCAGAGTAGGATTCCAGACTCTCACATGCAGTCAGCTGTAAGGTTAAGTGTGTTGATCGCCCCCACAGACAGAACATCACAATTAGAGTCTGCCAGATCCACTCTGATTGAGCACCCGTTAAAACGTTGCACTGTATTCTGCGCCAGTGGCCCAGTGCATCCGATTTCAGCCAGCATTTTATTCAGGTTTGCTTTCCTTAGCCTTTGATTGTCCCCAATCTTCCTGCAAGGCAGCAGATGATCTTTTCTGTAGGGGGATTCTGCCCTTAGATGATCGACCCTCCCAGGTTTACGAGCACCTTCTGCCCGAGTCACTAGAGGTGACTAACACAGACAAGCACACACAAAGATATGAGATGTGACTAACACAGACATGCACACAGCGATACGAGGCATGACTAACACTGGCACACATCAAGATATATGACACATGACTAACATAAACATGCACATAAAGATATGAGATATGACCAACATAGACATGCACACACAAAGATATGAGATGTGACTATCATAGCCATGCACATACAATGAAGTGAATTGAATACTAATATAGAGATAAGAGAAATGGTCATACTAATTGAATACTAATATAGAGATAAGAGAAATGGTCATACTAATTGAATACTAATATAGAGATAAGAGAAATGGTCATACTAATTGAATACTAATATAGAGATAAGAGAAATGGTCATACTAATTGAATACTAATATAGAGATACGAGAAATGGTCATACTAATTGAATACTAATATAGAGATAAGAGAAATGGTCATGCATCCAGAGATCTCATCAACAGTTAGAATTAAGAAGAGATGATGGACATATTTTGGGCATGAGTTGAGAAAATGCAAGAGAATGTCTAAACAGACTCTTATATGGGAACAAAGGACAAGAGACAGGATTCGATCCCAATCGACGGCTTCTGTTTCCTCCAGCCTTTAATGGGTACCGGATTTTTTTCTCTGAAAGTAAAGAGGCACGAGCGTAATACCGACCACATTACCCCAGAAATCATGTGCCGAAGGACTGTAAAATGTATGGTCACTAACACCATATTCCCTATACGCCATTTGGCGTGACGGGGGTACTTTAATTTTTTTTTTTAATATGGGAAACATCAGGATACAGAAATGGAAGAAGACACTGAAAGACACTGAAAGGAACACTGATAAGAAAAGCAAAAGTGACAGGCACAGACTGATTTGATAACATCGAACTAAAACATTTCGTCCAGAATGGAGAAAGGTGGCGAAATGTAGGAGACGCATAGTACGCTGGAAGGATAGAGAAAGGTGGCGAAATGTAGGAGAAGTATAGTAGCGCTGGAAGGATAGAGAAAGGTGACGAAATGTAGGAGAAGCATAGTAGCACTGGAAGGATAGAGAAAGGTGGCGAAATGTAGGAGAAGTATAGTAGCACTGGAAGGATAGAGAAAGGTGGCGAAATGTAGGAGAAGTATAGTAGCGCTGGAAGGATAGAGAAAGGTAGCGAAATGTAGGAGAAGTATAGTAGCGCTAAAAGGATAGAGAAAGGTGGCGAAATGTAGGAGAAGTATAGTAGCGCTGGAAGGATAGAGAAAGGTGGCGAAATGTAGGAGAAGTATAGTAGTACTGGAAGGATAGAGAAAGGTGGCGAAATGTAGGAGAAGCATAGTAGCGATGGAAGGATAGAGAAAGGTGGAGAAATGTAGGAGAAGTATAGTAGCGCTGGCAGGATAGAGAAAGGTGGCGAAATGTAGGAGAAGTATAGTAGCGCTGGAAGGATAGAGAAAGGTGGCGAAATGTAGGAGAAGTATAGTAGCGCTTGAAGGATAGAGAAAGGTGACGAAATGTAGGAGAAGTATAGTAGCGCTGGAAGGATAGAGAAAGGTGGCGAAATGTAGGAGAAGTATAGAAGCGCTGGAAGGATAGAGAAAGGTGGCGAAATGTAGGAGAAGTATAGTAGCGCTGGAAGGATAGAGAAAGGTGGCGAAATGTAGGAGAAGTATAGTAGCGCTGGAAGGATAGAGAAAGGTGGCGAAATGTAGGAGAAGTATAGTAGCGCTGGAAGGATAGAGAAAGGTGGCGAAATGTAGGAGAAGTATAGTAGCGCTGGAAGGATAGAGAAAGGTGGCGAAATGTAGGAGAAGCATAGTAGCGCTGGAAGGATACGATCCAGATTACAAATGAAAATATGCATTTCAATTTTAGGCTGAAACTTGTAAAAAGTAAGAAAAAGAGAGTAAAAAGCCCCCGTCACACCAAGTGGCGTATAGGGAATATGGTGTTCTATCTATCTATCTATCTATCTATCTATCTATCTATCTATCTATCTATCTATCTATCTATCTATCTATCTATCTATCTATCTATCTATCTATCTATCTATCTATCTATCTATCTATCTATCTATCTATCTATCTATCTATCTATCTATCTATCTATCTATCTATCTATCTATCTATCTATCTATCTATCTATCTATCTATCTATCTATCTATCTGTCTGTCTGTCTGTCTGTCTGTCTGTCTGTCTGTCTGTCTGTCTGTCTGTCTGTCTGTCTGTCTGTCTGTCTGTCTGTCTGTCTATCTATCTATCTATCTATCTATCTAATCTATCTATCTATCGTCCTTTCGAGCCAAAGACGGCACATAGGGCAGAACCACAATCTTAAAAACAGAAACCTTGCGTGCCAAAATGGCACATACTGCAGAGATCACAGCTTCTAAAATCTATGGTCTGTTTCCATAACAATACTTTTTACAATGACAGCTTGTCAAGCTATCGAACAACCTCCTTAGTCGCCTCTTACGACATGCCTGGAAGGTCACAGTGTCACTATTTATTACTAATATGGTGTTAGTGACCATAAATTTTACAGACCTTCAGCACATGATTTTTGGGGTAATGTGGTCGGTATTACGCCCGTGCCGCTTTAATTTCCCAGAAAAAATCCGGTATCCATTCGAGGCTGGGTGAACCCTGAAGACCCAGAGAGACACTGATAAGAACATTGATGAGAGAGGCAAGAGCAGCAGGAATCGGCTCCCTCAATGAGATAGAGCTGCTTGCACAGAACAGAGACAAATGGCGAGATTTGATAAAATATCATTAAAAGAATTGAAAACTGCTAGAATAAAAATTTAGATAAGAGAAGGAGTATCTTGGTCTACGCCCTATGGGCCGGCTACGGCTTGATAGGTCAATAGATAGATAGATAGACAGAGAGACAGACAGACAGACAGACAGACAGGCAGACAGGCAGACAGACAGATAGATATACCCACAAGACCTATGGATTCGTGTGTACACAGATGGATCAGCACAGAATGCAGTAAAGAATGGGGGAGCAGGTGCATATATAGAGTACCCAAATAACACTAGGGATATGAATAAAATAGCAACAGGGAAATATTGTCACAATTATGATGCAGAAATACAAGCAATAAAGTTGGCAATAGAAAAACTGCTGAACAGTAATCTTAGCCCACAGCCTGTAGTGTTCTTGACAGATGCAAGATCAGTACTCCAGGCACTACAATCCAGAAAATTACCACATCTGCAGACCTTATTGACTGAACTCTGCAAGCACCACAGGGTTGCCCTGCAGTGGATCCCGTCTCACTGTGGAATACCAGGAAATGAGAAAGCAGATCAGTTGGCAAAGGAAGGTTCAACAGGCACACAACTAGATACACCGGTTACATACCATCATAAGAAACAGATAATCAAATCAATCAGAGGACCACAAGCCCCAAATCAGGATGCCTTTCATAATATGAATAGATATGAACAAGTTATCATTATACGCCTAAGAACAGGACACAATCGACTCCATAGTCACATGTATACAAAATTCAAGATCGGCACATCAACTACTTGTACATGTGGACAGGCACCCCAGACTGCTGAACACATACTTCAAGACTGCACTGAATATAGTAGACTGAGGAAAATCCATTGGCCCATAGATACAACACTACAGACAAAACTATATGGACCACTGCAAGAATTACAAAAGACAGTAAAATTTATACAGGAAACGACATTGCAGATATAGACAATACTTCAGGCGAACGAAAGATAGATAGACAGATAGATAGATAGATAGATAGATAGATAGATAGATAGATAGATAGATAGATAGATAGATAGATAGATAGATAGATAGATAGATAGATAGATAGATAGATAGATAGATAGATAGATAGATAGATAGATAGATAGATAGATAGATAGATAGATAGATAGATAGATAGATAGATAGATAGATAGATAGATAGATAGATAGATAGATAGATAGATAGATAGATAGATAGATAGATAGATAGATAGATAGATAGATAGATAGATAGATAGATAGATAGATAGATAGATAGATAAAAGATAGATAGATAGAACCCGGAAGCCGTCGGTTGGGATCGAACCCTACCCCCTTGTCCTTTGTAGTCCAGTTCACTAACCACTGAGCTATCGCGGCTCCGCTGAAACTTGTACCTGTGTATTATAGATAATTTATTCAACTGTTAATTGGTACTACACAACAACCATTAGTAATTGATGAATGAAAAGAAATGTTACTTTGGGGGAAAAAAGACACTTGGTAATTTGTGAACAAAAAGAAAGCTACCAATACCAGACCTTGACATTAGATGTAAGAACAATAGAGAAAATAACCACCACTGAGACGAAAAGTGTTAGACGGATGATAAGAAAGAGGCTGAGAGATAAGATCATCAATGAAAAACTGAGAAGAAAAGCTAGGAATAATTCCAGCCATATAGTACATAAAGAAACAACAAATAAAATAGTTTGGCCACGTGATAAGACAAGAAGATCAATACACAAAACAATGAGCCTTCAACAATAATGTTGCGAGAATGCCAGACTCAAGGGCCGACCACGAAAAAGATGGATTGATGGAAGATTAGAAATACTAGGAAACATAACAGCAGCAGAAGTTAACAGAAGAGTAAAAGACCGCAAATTATATCTCTCCTCGACGCTGAAAGGAAAATGAGGAAGGAAAGAAGAACATTAATTCACACGCAGTACAACATTTATGATAATGAATAATGACTTGTGTTGTACACAATTTTAGTGGAACTACCCACTCTTGATGTTGTCGTGGAAGGTCGGTCCCGCGGTGGCTTGTGGGAACACTGTTGTGCTGAAACCGTCGGAGAACACTCCATTGACAGCTCTCTACACGGCTCAGCTCTTCAAGGAGGCAAGTTTGTTGTTGACAATCTCTTGATGTTTACTGTTTTGTTTACCATCTCTTGATGTTTACTGTTTTGTTTACCACCTCTTGATGTTTACTGTTTTGTTTACCACCTCTTGATGTTTAATGTTTTGTTTACCATCTCTTGATGTTTACTGTTTTGTTTACCACCTCTTGATGTTTACTGTTTTGTTTACCACCTCTTGATGTTTACTGTTTTGTTTACCACCTCTTGATGTTTACTGTTTTGTTTACCATCTCTTGATGTTTCTTTTGTAGTTTACCATTTCTTGATGTTTCTTTTGTTGTTTACCATCTCTTAATGCTTACTGTTTTGTTTACCATCTGTTGATGTTTCTTGTTTTGTTTACTAACTCTTGATGTTTATTGTTTTGTTTACCATTTCTTGATATTTCTTTTTGTTGTTTAACATCTTTTGATGTTTACTGTTTTGCTTACTATCTCTTGATGCTTTTTTTGTTGTTTACCATATCTTGATGTTTACTGTTTTGTTTACTATCTCTTGATGTTTACTGTTTTGTTTACTAACTCTTAATGTTTATAGTTTTGTTTACCATCTCTTTATTTTTCTTTTTGTTGTTTACTTTCTCTTGGTGCTTTGTTATGTTGTTTATCATCTCTTGATGCTTTTTTTGTTGTTTACCATTTCTTGATGTTTACTGTTTTGTTTACCATCTCTTGATGTTTACTGTTCTGTTTACTATCTGTTGATGTTTACTGTTTTGTTTACCATGTCTTGTGTGTTTACTGTTTTGTTTACTATCTCTTGATGTATACTGTTTTGTTTACTATCTGTTGATGTTTATTGTTTTGTTTACCATCTCTTGATGTTTCTTATTGTGTTTACCATCTCTTGATGTTTGTTGTTTTGTTTATCATCTCTTGATGTTGCTTGTTTTGTTTACCATCTCTTGATGTTTATTGTTTTCTTTACCATCTCTTGATGTTTATTGTTTTGTTTACCATCTCTTGATGTTTATTGTATTGTTTACCATCTCTTGATCTTTACTGTTTTGTTTACCATCTCTTGATGTTATTGCATTGTTTACCATCTCTTGATCTTTACTGTTTTGTTTACCATCTCTTGATGTTTCTTGTTTTGTTTACCATCTCTTGATGTTTCTTGTTTTGTTTACCATCTGTTGATGTTTCTTGTTTTGTTTACCATCTCTTGATCTTTACTGTTTTGTTTACCATCTCTTGATGTTTCTTGTTTTGTTTACCATCTCTTGATGTTTCTTGTTTTTTTTACCATCTCTTGATGTTTATTGTATTGTTTACCATCTCTTGATCTTTATTGCATTGTTTACCATCTCTTGATGTTAATTGTCATTGTTGTTTGACTAGACCTACAGGTTTGTCTCTCTCAGACACACCTAAATCCATGTTCCCGGGGCAGGTTCACTTTTGAGTACCCAACCATCAACGACGATGAAAACTACATTGTTTGTCTCTCTCAGAGTGAGTTCACGGGTAATTGGTGAGACCACTCTGTGTCTTTGAGGACCGCTCTGTGTCTATGAGAACCACTCTGTGTCTATGAGAACCAGTCTGTGTCTGTGAGGATCACTCTGTGTCTATGAGAACCACTCTGTGTCTGTGAGAACCACTCTGTGTCTATGAGAACCACTCTGTGTCTATGAGAACCACTCTGTGTCTATGAGAACCACTCTGTGTCTATGAGAACCACGCTGTGTCTATGAGGATCACTCTGTGTCTATGAGAACCACGCTGTGTCTGTGAGGATCACTTTGTGTCTGTGAGGGTCACTCTGTGTCTATGAAAACCACTCATTCAATTTATATATCAATTTATGACTGTAATGTAGTCAGTGCTATATCTGGACATCTTCCACATCAATTTATGACTGTAATGTTGTCAGTGCTATATCTGGACATCTTCCACATCAATTTATGACTGTAATGTTGTCAGTGCTATATCTGGACATCTTCCACATCAATTTATGACTGTAATGTAGTCAGTGCTATATCTGGACATCTTCCACATCAATTTATGACTGCAATGCTGTCAGTGCTATATCTGGACATCTCCAGCATCAATTTATGACTGTAATGTAGTCACTGCTTTATCTGGACATCTCCAGCATCAATTTATGACTGTAATGTAGTCAGTGCTTTATCTGGACATCTCCAGCATCAATTTATGACTGTAATGTAGTCCATAGGTCAGAATTTGCTTTATATAGCACCGATGAACTCTCTTTCTTACATCTATTGACATAGATTTGTCTCATAAGATATTTTTCCTTTTCTGAAATATTATTTTGGCCTGAGCTATTCTACTTTTTATTTCTGTGGTGCATCTTCCATCTGATGTCATTTTTGTGCTCAAGTATTTGACGCGTTGTACTTGTTTCATATTTGTTCTATTTATTTTTATGATTGTTTCTTCGATATGACCGTTACTTCTGTTTTCTTACTGTTCAGACAGAGACCTTTCTTGTTGTTTAGGCTTTCAACGACTTTATTCATTTATCACCATCATCGAGTGTTATCTCCACAACGAAGGTTGGTTACCATGGAGCGCCATTCTGCTCTGTCTCTTGTTTTGATGGTGCAGGCTGTCATAGGCTGGTTTGTCCATCTTTTGATGTTACTCGTCCATGTTAGTCTTGGTCTGCCTCTTTTACCTTGCATTTTCCCCTCCAGGATTACTTTTAGTAGGCTGTTGTGTCTTTTAACATGGCCCAAAAATCGCATTTGTCTTGTTTGAATTGTGTTTAGTAGTTCTCTTTTCATTTTTAGTTTTTTTTTAAGACTTCATCCTTTGTTTTCTTTTCCTTCCATCCAATTCTACCTATTCTTCTATATATTCACATTTCAAAGGTTTTAATTTTGTGTTCTGTTTTCTTGTCTAATGTCCATGTTTCTGCATCATTTGCTTCTTGAATAAGATTTTCCAATTTCCCTTCTTGATATAAAGTCCTAACATTCCAAGTACTTATTTTAAGATCTTTTCTCCGACATAAGTTCGAATTCCTCTCCGTGGCTTCCTCTGGACTAGTACGTGATGAGGCTCCAATCTCTTTCACTGTAGTCAGCCACATTCGTCTTTCGTGTCCTGAACATGCCTCTTGTGTACCACACACTTTGCTGTTTTCGCTTTCTGGGCCGTTGGTCATTGCTGACTCTTCCGGCCCATCCACCGTCACAGACTTTGTACTTTCAAAAAAGAAAACTGTCACAAACTTTGTTTATTCATTAAAGAAATGAAATTTTCCGGAGATGAAATTAATTTGCTGAAATGTGTGATCTATGTCAACAGGCTGGGTTTCCTGCTGGTGTTGTGAACATTATTCCAGGTTATGGTAATACAGCAGGAGCTGCAATTGCAAGTCACATGGACATAGACAAGGTGGCCATGACCGGATCTACAGCTGTGAGTAATCCGAGACTGCTGGATTGTTACCTCATAAGTATTCATTTTCTCTCATTCAGTATTCTAATAATTTTTTTTCTCTAATTAGCTCATCTTTAATTTTCTCTAATTCATCTAATCATTCATTTCACCTCATCTGTCCTTTCCAGCCTTCTCTCATATGATTTGTCAATAACCTTCTCTAATCTATCCAGCCAATCACCTTCTTTCATATTTTCAGCCAATCACCTTCTCTCAACGCCAGTTCGCTGCCGGGCTCGAAAGGGGAGTAAAGAATAGTGGCACTGTACCCTTCCAGGCATGTTCGTAAGAGGCGAGAAAGGAGGGTTGGGCATAGGACTGGCTATCCCATACTGTAAAAAAATAAGCCGAAAAAAACTTCACAAACATTCGATAATGTACCAGTGAAATGCCAGTGGATAAAGAGATACAACGAAGACGATGGCGCTGGATAGGACACACACTACGGAAGCCAACTGGGAGTATTACACAACAGGCCCTTTTTTGGATTTCCCAGGGTAAAAGACAAAAAGGAAGACCAAGAAATTCTTGGAGAAGACGGACAGAAGCAGAGATGAAGATGATGGGGAAGACATGGAATGATCTAAAAAGAATGGCAAGAAACAGAACGGCTTGGAAAGTGTTGCAGCCAATCACCGTTCCCCTTATGTTATACAGTGTTAGTTGTCGGATTACACTCAGCGCGCATCCAACAACGGTCCACATGCGCTCAGATCTCCTTCATAGCAAATCCCACAGTGTGAAACGATTAACTGGTTCACATGTTCTCCTAGAAGCTATCCTGAATGTACATCCCTCTTGACTAACACAAAGATCGCAGAATTTACACTAGAACTGTTTATTCACGAGGAGCATCACAAATATATCGTCCTTCTTGTTTGAGCGTATGGTCAGGAATATACTCTCTCCCTAAAATCTAACCAAATACCTTTTCTCATTGATCCAGCTTACCGTCTTTTATCATACACCCAAACAAACACCTTCTGCCTTAAATCTAGTTAAACGTCTTCTCTCACACATTCAACCAATCGTCATCAATCAAACATTCAACCAAACGTCTTCTCTCAAACATTCAACCAATCGTCATCAATCAAACATTCAACCAATCGTCTTCTCTCATACATTCAACCAATCGTCATCAATCAAACATTCAACCAAACGTCTTCTCTCATACATTCAACCAATCGTCATCAATCAAACATTCAACCAAACGTCTTCTCTCAAACATTCAACCAATCGTCATCAATCAAACATTCAACCAAACGCCTTCTCTCAAACATTCAACCAAACGTCTTCTCTCAAACATTCAACCAAACGTCTTCTCTCAAACATTCAACCAAACGTCTTCTCTCAAACATTCAACCAATCGTCATCAATCAAACATTCAACCAAACGCCTTCTCTCAAACATTCAACCAATCGTCTTCTCTCAAACATTCAACCAATTGTCATCAATCAAACATTCAACCAATCGTCATCAATCAAACATTCAACCAAACGTCTTCTCTCATACATTCAACCAATCGTCATCAATCAAACATTCAACCAAACGTCTTCTCTCAAACATTCAACCAATCGTCATCAATCAAACATTCAACCAAACGCCTTCTCTCAAACATTCAACCAATCGTCTTCTCTCATACATTCAACCAATCGTCATCAATCAAACATTCAACCAATCGTCTTCTCTCATACATTCAACCAATCGTCATCAATCAAACATTCAACCAAACGTCTTCTCTCAAATATTCAACCAATCGTCATCAATCAAACATTCAACCAAACGTCTTCTCTCAAACATTCAACCAATCGTCATCAATCAAACATTTAACCAATCGTCTTCTCTCAAACATTCAACCAATCGTCATCAATCAAACATTCAACCAATCGTCTTCTCTCAAATATTCAACCAATCGTCATCATTTAAAACATTCAATCAATCGTCTTCTCTCATACATTCAACCAATCGTCTTCTCTCATACATTCAACCAACCGTCTTCTCTCATACATTCAACCAATCGTCTTCTCTCAAATATTCAACCAATCGTCATCATTTAAAACATTCAACCAATCGTCTTCTCTCATACATTCAACCAACCGTCTTCTCTCATACATTCAACCAATCGTCTTCTCTCATACATTCAACCAACCGTCTTCTCTCATACATTCAACCAATCGTCTTCTCTCAAATATTCAACCAATCGTCATCATTTAAAACATTCAATCAATCGTCTTCTCTCATACATTCAACCAATCGTCTTCTCTCAAAGATTCAACCAATCGTCTTCTCTCATACATTCAACCAATCGTCTTCTCTCATACATTCAACCAATCTTCTTCTCTCACACATCCAAGAAACAACCTTCTGCCTTAATAAAGCTAATCAAATATCTTCATTCATGCATTCAACTTTCTTTCACTCATACATCCAACTGTCTTTCATTCATACATACAACTTTCTTTAACTCATATATCCAACTCTTTTTCACTCATACATCCAACTTTCTTTAACTCATATATTCAACTCTCTTTCACTCATGCATCCAACTTTCTTTAACTCATATATCCAACTCTTTTTCACTCATACATCGAACTCTCTATTACTCAAACATCCAATTCCCTCACTCATACATCCAACTCTCTTTCACTCATACATCCAATTCTCTGTCACTCATACATCCAATTTTCTTCCACTCATACATCCAACTCTCTTTCACTCATACATCCAACTCTCTTTCACTCATACATCCAACTCTCTTTCACTCATACATCCATCTCTCTTTCACTCATACATCCAACTTTCTTCCACTCATACATCCAACTCTCTTTCACTCATACATCCAATTCTCTCACTCATTACCCAGGTTGGCAAGAAAGTGATGGTGGCTGCAGCTGAGAGCAATCTCAAGAGGGTCAGTCTAGAGCTCGGAGGAAAGAGTCCTTTGATCGTTTTTGCAGACTGTGATGGTGAGAAGTTTATTAGATCGTTATTAGGTACCAACTTTAGTTCCATCTTGAAGGACTATACCATAATTAGATGTCATCTTTAGTTCCATCTTAAAGAACTATACCATAATTAGGTGTCATCTTTAGTTCCATCTTAAAGGACTATACTATAATTAGGTGTCATCTTTAGTTCCATCTTGAAGGACTATACCATAATTAGGTGTCATCTTTAGTTCCGTCTTGAGGGACTATACATAATGCTTGCACAGAGCAGAGACTCTCTCTCTCTTTCTCTCTCTCTCTTTCTCTCTCTCTCTTTCTCTCTCTCTCTTTCTCTCTCTCGCTCTCTCTCTGCGATCAGGACTCAATCAGAGTAGGATTCCAGACTCTCACATGAAGTCAGCTGTCACGTTAAGTGTGTTGATCGCCCCCACAGACGGAACATCACATTTAGAGTCTGCCAGATCCACTCTGATTGAACACCCGTTAAAAACGTTGTACTGTGTTCTGCGCCAGTGGCCCAGTGCATCCGATTTCAGCCATCATTTTATTCAGGTTTGCTTTCCTTAGCCTTTGATTGTCTCCAATCTTCCTGCAAGACAGCAGATTGTCTTTTCTGTAGGGGGATTCTGCCCTTAGATGGTCGGCCCTCCCAGGTTTACGAGCACCATCTGCCCGAGTCACTAGAGGTGACTAACACAGACATGCACGCACAAAAATATGAGATGTGAATAACACAGACATGTACACAGCGATACAAGACATGACTAACACCTACACACATCAAGATATATGACACATGACTAACATAGACATGCACATAAAGATATGAGATATGACTGACATAGAAATGCACACACAAAGATATGACACATACCTAACATAGACATACACACAAAGATATAAGATATGACTAACATAGGCATGCACACACAAAGATATGAGATGTGACTAACATAGCCAAGCACACACAAGGATATGAGATGTGACAAACACAGACATGCACACCAAGATATGAGATATCCCTAACCCAGACATGCACACACGAAGATATGACACATGACTAACACAGATACACTCTTAGATATGAGATATTACTAAACTCACACGCACATAAAGATATGAGACATGAATAACACGGACACACCAAGATATGAGATATGACTAACATGACACACAACAAGATATAAGCCATGGCTAAGCACACGCACACACACAAACTAAGATTTGAGCCACGGCTAGCACAAAAACACACCAATTATGAGCCATGACTAGCACAGAAACACATTAAGATATGAGTCATGGCTTCACGGAAAAACACCAAGAAATGAACCAAGTCTAGCACATCAACGCATTGAGGTATCCATATGCTTGGGTTTGTTGTAGTCTGCAGACTCTTCTTAACGTGGGAATCATCGACATACGAGACGCAGGCTTCAATTAACTGTTCACAGGTTCCGTTCAAACAGTTGTCCGGTGATTTGAGAGCAGTCTGACCCGTAGAACGTTCCCTTGCATGTACAGTTCCCGGTTGACTGTTCACAGGTGTCGTTGAAACAGTTGTCCGGACATTTGAGAGTGCAGTCTGACCCGTAGTACGTTTCCTTGCACGTACAGTCTGCATTTTCCGGGTCACATATGATGTCACAGCCATCAGAACACGTCTGTTCACACTGTAACCCAAAGTTACCATCGGGACAAGTGTCATTACAGGTATAGCCAGGATGCTTACAATGTAGGCATTTTCCTGATTTTTTTCTCACATAAAGGACAGACACTCAGACAAAACAAATGACGAGATTTGATAAAAGCTCTTTACAAGAATTGAGAACTGCTAGAAAGAAAATTAAGAAAAAGAGAAAGAGAGTATCTACGTCTATGTCCTATGGGTCGGCCACAGCTAACAAGGATGATAGATAGAATATATTTTATACCTAATCTTATTATCATCATCATCAAGTACCGGACTTGTTGGCGTGGGTGATTATGTCTCTCCACAACTTTCGTTGACCTTCCGCCAAGCCATTCTCTTAAGCTGTCGGTATCTTTTCTCTTTGCTTCCCTCTATCTCTTCGTTCCTCAATTTTTCCAGTTGTTACAATATATTGCAGTTATTCCCTTCTCATTATATGACCAAAAAATGATCATTGTTTCTTCCTAATATTGCAATTTAGCTCTCTTTTTGCTTTGGTCTATTTCAGAACATGTTCATTACTCTTCTTAGCTGTCCATGGTATTCTCAACATTCTTCTGTAAAATCACATTTCTACAGACTCCAGTGATTTTCTTGTCTGTTGTCCTGTTGTCCATGATTCACATCCATATGTTAAGACTAGCACTACATAGCATTTAAGAACTATTTTTCTTGTTTCTATTGTCAAAAATGGATTGCATAGTATCTACCTCACTTTTTTGGAAAGCTTCATTTACCTGAACCATTTTCCAACTCACCTCTGTTGTATATCTTCCGTCTGAGGTTAACAAAGTTCCCAAATATTTAAATTCATTTACCTGTTATAAATTGTAACTAATTCTGTTATATATTGTCTAGTCATACGGGAGCTGTGGTGACTGAGTGATTAGTACAGTCACTACTGACCATATATATATATATATAATATCTGCGATCAGGACTCAATCAGAGTAGGATTCCAGACTCTCACATGAAGTCAGCTGTCAGGTTAAGTGTGTTGATCGCCCCCACAGTCAGAACATCACAATTAGAGTCTGCCAGATCCACTCTGATTGAACACCCGTTAAAACGTTGCACTGTGTTCTGCGCCAGTGGCCCAGTGCATCCGATTTCAGCCATAATTTTATTCAGGTTTGCTTTCCTTAGCCTTTGATTGTCCCCAATCTTCCTGCAAGGCAGCAGATTGTCTTTTCTGTAGGGGGATTCTGCCCTTAGATGGTCGGCCCTCCCAGGTTTACGAGCACCATCTGCCCGAGTCACTAGAGGTGACTAACACAGACATGCACACACAAAGATATGAGATGTGACTAACACAGACAAGCACATAGCGATACGAGGCATGACTAACACTGACACACATCAAGATATGAGATATGCACACACAAAGATATGAGATGTGACTAACACAGACAAGCACATAGCGATACGAGGCATGACTAGCACTGACACACATCAAGATATGAGATATGACTAACACAGACATACACACAGAGATATGACACATGATTAACATAGACATGCACATACAAAGATATGAGATGTGACTAACACAGACATGCACATAGCGATACGAGGCATGACTAACACTGACACACATCAAGATATAAGATATGACTAACACAGACATACACGCAAAGATATGATATATGACTAACACAGACATACACACAAAGATATGAGATATGACTAACACAGACATACACGCAAAGATATGACACATGACTAACACAGACATACACACAAAGATATGAGATATGACTAACACAGACATACACGCAAAGATATGACACATATGAGTCCATATTCAATTTCCCCATAATTTAAAACTAATCTTCCCATCTTCCAGTGGATTATGCTGTGGCGTGTGCTCACTCGGGAATCATGAACAATCATGGACAAAACTGTGTGGCAGCTTCTCGAACATTTGTACAGGATACCATCTACGATGAGTTTGTTCAGAAATCAAAGGAACTGGTCAGTCGCAGAGTGGTTGGAGACCCGTTTGATTCAAAATCTCAACAAGGTCCTCTTGTAAGTTACTTGCATTATTTTTGTTTTCATTTCCTCGTTTATTATCACTACAGGAAAACATAATGGAAGAAGAAAAACAAATCAACAGTAGAAAGTGAAACCACATTGACGTTAAAAAAGAATGTGCGAAACCACCGTGATAGTAAATGTTTTTTTAATGTATGAAATCACCTCGACAGTAAAAAAAAATGTATGAAATCACCTTGACAGTAAAAAAAATGTATGAAATCACCTCGACAGTAAAAAAGAAATGTATGAAATCACCTCGACAGTAAAAAAAATATATGAAATCACCTCGACAGTAAGAGAAAATGTATGAAATCACCTCGACAGTAAAAAGAAATGTATGAAACCACCTTGACAGTAAAAAAGAAATGTATGAAATCACCTCGACAGTAAAAAAAATATATGAAATCACCTCGACAGTAAAAGAAAATGTATGAAATCACCTCGACAGTAAAAAGAAATGTATGAAACCACCTTGACAGTAAAAAAAATGTATGAAATCACCTTGACAGTAAAAAGAAAAATGTGTGAAACCACCTCGACAGTAAACAATGAAGGAGTGGAGCCTAGTTGAAATAAGAGACTTGTCGGGGACACATATACAAGTACGTTCGCTTACTTTCACATCTGGTGAGGTCCCTAGAGTCTAGGAACTGAATTTGCATATTTGCATGTTAATACGTTTTATGTAGTGACAGAGACATGTAACAACAAAGGAAAATCACAAATTCAGACAGTTCCAGCAGCTCAAGAACGACAAATGATATAAACCACGACACCTTTTAGGTATCAGTGAGAAAGAGAAAAGAAGAAGATGGATAGATGCAGTGACAGAAACATGTAACAACAAAGGAAAATCACAAATTCAGACAGTTCCAGCAGCTCAAGAACGACAAATGATATAAACCACGACACCTTTTAGGTATCAGTGAGAAAGAGAAAAGAAGAAGATGGATAGATGCAGTGACAGAAACATGTAACAACAAAGGAAAATCACAAATTCAGACAGTTCCAGCAGCTCAAGAACGACAAATGATATAAACCACGACACCTTTTAGGTATCAGTGAGAAAGAGAAAAGAAGAAGATGGATAGATGCAGCGACAGAGACATGTAACAACAAAGGAAAATCACTAATTCAGACAGTTCGAGCAGCTCAAGAACGACAGATGATATAACCACGACACCTTTTAGGTATCAGTGAGAAAGAGAAAAGCAGAAGAAAAGGAGAAGAATACGTTTTTCCCAGACAGAGGTCCCTCGCCGCAGAGTTTAACTCAGAGTTTGGATGTACTCATATTTCTGTTTGTTGATGAATAATTTGAGTTTCAAACTGGGGGTCGCTGCTCAGACCAGGGGTGGTTGCCGCAGAGAGAAATCACAAATAAAAATCCTAAATGGGGCAGCCAGGATTTTTATACCAAGACTGGCCTCTTGCTTTCAGATCAACCAGTCTCTTAAAGTAAAACGTATGAAGGTATTTGATAGGAACAGATACAAGTATAACTTATGAAGGTATTTGTCAGGAACAGATACAAGTATAACTTAAGAAGGTATTTGTCAGGAACAGATACAAGTATAACTTAAGAAGGTATTTGTTAGGAACAGATACAAGTATAACTTAAGAATGTATTTGTCAGGAACAGATACAAGTATAACTTAAGAAGGTATTTGTTAGGAACAGATACAAGTATAACTTAAGAAGGTATTTGTTAGGAACAGATACAAAGTATAACTTAAGAAGGTATTTGTCAGGAACAGATACAAGTATAACTTAAGAAGGTACTTGTTAGGAACATATACAAGTATAACTTAAGAAGGTACTTGTTAGGAACATATACAAGTATAACTTAAGAAGGTATTTGTTAGAAACAGATACAAGTATAACTTAAGAAGGTATTTGTCAGGAACAGATACAAGTATAACTTAAGAAGTTATTTGTTAGGAACAGATACAAGTATAACTTAAGAAAGTATTTGTTAGGAACAGATACAAAGAATAACTTAAGAAGGTATTTGTTAGAAACAGATACAAGTATAACTTAAGAAGGTATTTGTCAGGAACAGATACAAGTATAACTTAAGAAGGTATTTGTTAGGAACAGATACAAGTATAACTTAAGAAGGTATTTGTTAGGGACAGATACAAGTATAACTTAAGAAGGTATTTGTTAGGAACAGATACAAGTATAACTTAAGAAAGTATTTGTTAGGAACAGATACAAGTATAACTTAAGAAGGTATTTGTCAGGAACAGATACAAGTATAACTTAAGAAGGTATTTGTTAGGAACAGATACAAGTATAACTTAAGAAGGTATTTGTTAGGAACAGATACAAGTATATCTTAAGAAGGTAATTGTTAGGAACAGATACAAGTATAACTTAAGAAGGTATTTGTTAGGAACATATACAAGTATAACTTAAGAAGGTATTTGTTAGGAACAGATACAAGTATAACTTAAGAAGGTATTTGTCAGGAACAGATACAAGTATAACTTAAGAAGGTATTTGTTAGGAACAGATACAAGTATAACTTAAGAAGGTATTTGTCAGGAACAGATACAAGTATAACTTAAGAAGGTATTTGTTAGGAA